>CM035411.1:169562483-170062483 GCA_020310875.1 Ceratopteris richardii | reverse complement strand
TGTAAGGCTTCTACTTGGTTGGCTTGGCCTCTAAGGTCATAGGAATCCTATGAGAACAAATGTCTGGATCCACCCCTTTTAGGTCCTTATAGTTCCAAACAAACGCATCTTTATATTCTCTCAACAACATGATTAACTCTCGCTCTTCTTTGTCACTTAGGTTGTGTCCTATGTAGGTACATCTTTCTTCTCTGTCTTCTATCGTGACTACAATCTTCTTAGTCTGTTCCTTATTATCATATGCTTCTCCTATGAGAGCTCATTTAGGTATTCTTATCTGATTTCTCATCTCCTCTATTTCATATTTCTTAAAATTGTGAGGCACTTCAAATAAGGATTCCTCCTCTTCTTGGGTGGCAGACTTTTTTTGTTGTTTTTTTGTATCACTCTCGTCATTTAATTGCATAGTTAACTTCACCTCAGGTTTAGATGCTTCTTGTTCTCGAGTCCTAACATCCACAAAATAAAGGTACTCCTCTAAAGCATAGAAGGGTTCCATGATGATGGATTCAATATGCGCATCACTAGCTACCATATGTATTGATGTACTAGGCTCACATTCCTCGATGTCAGGTTCAAACATGAGAGGGTCCATCATGAATGCCATAATGTAATTTTAGACATCCATAAGTGTGTATCCTCGTGCATCCATGAAGGATTCGATCCTATGGAATGCATCGATTTCATCTCTTCTATTGCTTTATGGATCGCATTCCATTGCAATGGTGGTTATAAGGAATTGGTTCCCCAATTTTGCACTATCTACACTTGCCTCATGAATGGTCTAACTAAAATAATCTCATAGACATGATTGTTTCCAAAATCACATATGGAAAAAGTGTGCCCAAGCTCTACACCACATGTAGTGAGAGTTATCCCTTCTAACAATCCTAGAGGTCTTTCTATGAGTTCGTCTCCAAGTTGCAATTTCATCCTACTGGGTCTTAGAGCTGATTTTCCCCAACATTTCCATAAGGAAGTGGTGGCAATGGCAGCTCTTGCTCTTGAATCTAAGATAGCTTTCGTTGTACATTCTTGGTATGTGATAGGAAGATAAGTATTCCCTTCTCCTTTGCTCATATCTGCTATATTATCTATAGGTATCTCTGGTACCATCTTTTCAAATCCTGCCTGAGAGTGGGAATTAGCTACTTGTGGCAGTTGATTTGCTACATGCTTCCACAACGCAAGTTTAATCCTGAGTCAGACCTCTAAAGTGAGATGACACTGCACTTTAGTGTTTTTAACTACATCTGTGTTCCTACGGAGATCGGATTCATCATTTTCTAACCATGACTGTGGGAGCTCTTATTTGAATGGACTTAGATTCCAAAGGGCCTATAAGGAATTGTATTCAAAGTCTAATTTTTCACTGAGTTGCATCTTCCTGCTCTCCAAAGATTGTTGATATATTTAGGTAGTGATGTGTGTGAATACACTAGGACCACCGGGGCACTTTTTTTTCCCTCTTTAGGAGGTTTTTTCCCCCTCCTTGTATATATGCCTATAGCCCTAACAGATTACTTATCTTTGTACATTCTAGTGGTAATACATTCAGTATTGTGTGTTGTGCTCCAAGCTACTTTTTCTTCCTTGTGCCGTTCGCATGCTTCCACAGAGGTCTAACTCCAACAATTGGTATTAGAGCAGGTCGCCGCTTCATCTAGGGAATCATCTACACCTCTCTTATTACAGTCTCAGAATCGCATGAAATTTGGCCAACGTACTCAGGGTGTTTTAGAGATAAAAAAAGCTTCGTTTTGCGGTGCCAAAATCACGATTTGAGCTTGTTTTGGCCTTCGAATGCACTATTGGAGTGCTTATGCAAGCTATTTTGTCTTTTGGTGCCAAAGATATATGCAAGTTTTGGTTCACCAGTATAAGCATCTCGAAGTCTGCTACAAGACTAGCAGAACTCATTTGGGTAGTTCTATTCAACTTTTTTAGATACAATAATTTTTTTTGCATCAAGGTATTTTAGTCAGTGGCCATGGCTGAAAGCAGTGATGTATTTTGTATGTTGGCTATTGAGGATAAGTTGGATGGTACAAATTACCCATTGTGGGCTTATACCTGCGAATACAAGTACTGAAGCTGATGCAGATGGCATTGAAGATGGTGATATTATGCAAATTCTCATTCGTGCTATGGTTTCTTTCGCACCTATTGTAGTGCAAATTCATTGGGATGGCAGAGATGCTCAGGCACATGCATTGATAGCCTTGTCTGTCAAACGTGCCATTATCCCTCACATTCGCTCTTGTAGAATAGCTAAGGATGCTTGGGATACACTTACCACATTGTACCAGGCTAGGAATGAGGCTCGTGTTGCTTACCTCTGAAAACGGTTGGAGAGTGAGCCCATGAATGAAGGTGATTCTATGGACAATTTTTTGACAAAGATCAAGGATTTGAAGGAACAATTGATTTTTGTTGATAAAGTCCTTCTTGACAGTTCACTTGTGCAGATTGTTTTGAATGGTCTTCCCGACTCATATCAGAGGTTTGCTTGCCTAATAGAGGCCTCAACCCATGTTGGATCGATAACCACCACCCCATGCCAATGTAATCTCAGTTAAATATGTAGTGGTGGAAGATAACTTAAACAGAGTCATAGTGCCAACATCCCCTATGATCTAAGATAGTGATCCCAATGCTCAAAGTTTTGATTCTACCCATGTAGATATCCCACCGACTTGCTACATGGAATCATATGAGCATAATGAGATCTATCAATATGAAACACCATTAGATCTTGTTTGAGATCCTAAATACTCGAATGTGATATACACGAATCCAAACCTTGGACCCCAACTAAGACAAATGAGACATCAAGCCCTTAGAGGACCATGCTACAAATCTCAGGGAAATCACTTCATACATGATTGTCCACTTCCTCCACCAAGGAAACCTCAACCCATAGTGATTCAAGGTTTTTGTCCTCATTGTGGAGAGAAGCATCTCCTTAGAGATTGCCCAAAAAATCCATCCAATGTGCAAAAGATTACTCCAATCAATGTTATTGGCTTGGTAGTAGAACCTAATGGAAGTACAACTAATATCACCCTTGTACAAGTAGTCTCTAGAGCACATGCTCTACAGAAGGCCCTAGACATAGAGAAGGAAAAGAAGTCAGAGGCTAGTGAGTCAGAAAGCATAGATAAAAAGAGAATGAAATTTGGGAAGGATAGCCGATAGAGAAAGAAAAGATAATAGGGCTAGGAAACTGAGTGAATTAGAACAAAGGCTTAGAGAAATGAAAATAAAATAGTAGAACTTGCATCTCAAATGCGCTCTCAAACCCCACCATCCATCCTACCACCACCCAATGCAGGATCACTCTTAGCAGATCTCTAGAAGAACTGGACATGAGGTGCAAGTCCTATCATGCTCGACTTCAAGAAGGGCCAAATGTAGCTGAGTTAGATAAATGTTATCCTTGAGTGGATCTAGAGATTGAAATGACCAAGCTTTGTGTAAAAATGGTAGGACTAGCTCAAGCTATGTTCGATGCCAACCATCTTCTCAATCAAACCACAATTACATTTTGAAGGATTTTTATAGAGATTAGAGCATTTGGTAGCTAAATCGAAGGCTTTAGCTACATTAGAGGCTCAAAATAGTGGAAGTGAAAGGATAAGCTTACCACCACAGGAAGCTTATGCTCTTAATTCTATGAATGATGGAATTCCTTCCTCTATAAATCATTACACCCAAGAGTTCTTAAGAGAGATACAAGAGGAGAAATGGTCCAAGGAGAGACAAGATCTTCCTATCTAAGAAGTATATGATCTTCATGATCAATTCCCTCATGACATTCCCTATATCTATGTTGGAGTTAGATGTCTACGAAAGCACGCGAAAGCACGCGAACAACACAAGGAAGAAGAAGAAGCTTGGAGCACAACACACAATACTGAATGTATTACCATAGAATGTACAAAGATAAGTAACCCGTTAGGGCTATAGGCATATATACAAGCCATGGGAAAAAACCTCTTAATGAGGGAAAAAGGTGCCCTGACAGTCCTAGTGTGTTCACACACATCACTACCTAAATAAATCAACAAATCCCCCATGGGAGTGATGTGGTGAAAAAGGAGCTTGCACTCATGTATAAGGAAGTGCTAAGCTATGTGGAATCAATCCACAAAAGGGATTAAGCCCCATGAGCTACCAAGCATCAAGAAAAACCACTAGTAGACACATGAGTGTCATAGCAACCAGCCCAGTTAGAGTAAGAAAAAGCATGCAAATCTGGCGGTAGTGATCCCTCCTTGGGATAAAACAACCCAAGTAGTCAAGTACCTCTCAAGTAACAAAAGATGCGCTTAACCGTCTGCCAATGCTTGACACCTGGGCAATGCATAAACCTGCTTATCTATGAGATAACAAACTAAATATCTAGCCGAGTAATGCATAAGTAAATCAAGCATCCAACAGCCTGCTGATAGAGAACATCATCAAATGCATCTCCAGCATCATGAAGACTCAATCGTAAACTTGTCTCCATAGGAATGGCAATAGGTTTAAAGTCTTCAAGGCCAAAACACTGCAATAATGTATCAACATATTTCATTTGACAAAAATCCATTCCACCATCAATGTGCATAAACTGAATGCCCAAATAATGATGCAAATGCCTTAAATCAAACATCTCAAATGAGGCATGTATATCAGCCTTGAAATCAGCAATATGGTTCTCATGAGGACTAGTGAGCAACATGTCATCAACATACACCACAATTATCATAAGCACATCATTAGCTCGCTTAACATATAAGGTGCTTTCAGTAGGATTGTTCTCAAAACCACGTGCAATGAGATAGGCATGTATCTTTTCATACCCAGCATGTGGTGCTTGCTTTAAACCATATAATGCCTTCTTTAACCTGCACAACTGCAAACAATAGTAAGCACCCATTCTTCATCATGCACAAGATTAGCAGACTCTGTTTTTGGTGTAGAGGCCTCAGCAACAACCATTCTGGCCTCTTTTTTCTTTGCCTCTTTGGCATCCAGTTTTGGATAGCTCTTAATGACATGATCATTTGCTTTACAGTATTTGCAAAACAATTTTTGTTTTTTTATTTCTTCTCATCTTTGTCTTCCTTCTTCGAATGTGTAGAATTAGCAGAGTTCTACTTACTAGTAGAAGAGCTCCATTTTCCTTGGCCCTTCTGACTAGCCAGGAAAGCTTGATCTGTAACACGCATAATAGACATGTTCTACCTGGACTGATCTTCCTATGATTTTTGTAGCATGTAATATGGTTGTGGTTGGTATTGGTTTTGATATCTACTTAGTTGCTAGTAAGGCTGCTGGTAGTTTTGCCTAACTGCTTGTTTATTGTAGGGACAATCTTGTGTAGTATGATTTGTGTATTTTCTCTCAATGGTGCAGTACTGGGCATTTAGATTTTCTGAATTCGAAGCCATCAAGGGGTAGCCATGTGGTTTCCTCCACAAGTGTAACATTGCTTCATTGAGACCATTTTAGGGGCTTGTTTATTGGGTACTCCTAACTTTCAAGCCACTTGTTTTGCTAATCCATCTATTGAGGTTTAGAGTTTGGGGTGAAGCTAGTAGAACAATATGAATTCTTATAGAATTTAGAAAGTTTTAACTCATCACCCAAATTATCCTCAATGTCAATGCACATTCTTACACAGTCTTCTATGGTTTGAGCTTCCTTAAAATAAACATATGATCATAGCTTTGCACTCAATAAACCATATAAAACAGGAAAACTTGCTTAGCCTTCGTAGGTAACTCTGGGATTGGACATCTTCAATGTATTGTCTCAATCTACATCATGCTAACCTAACTATATCTTGTGGTGTCTGCTTAAAGCTATGAATCAAGGATGGGGTATTATGTTTTGATTCCAATCTTGGAGAAGTTTGTTATGAATGCCTCTAGTAATTGGTTCGTGTCCTTGATGCAAGGGTTGAAACCATGTTAGGGCTCTATTCTTTAATATCAGTCCAAAATCATTGTATTGAGTGAAAAAAACCTCAATCTATTCAATTCTTAACACTTGCTTGAATTCAACCACGTGATTGTATGGATCTCCTATGCCATCAAAGTAATTCTTCATGGACTTCACTGGTTGAGAGGGTCTCAAAATTCTAGGATGTTTCCTTGGTCTAGGCAATGGGAATTCCTCCATGCCTTTTCATTCTATTCTATCAATATCTAGTCCTGATCTCTCTCTTCCTATAGGGTTTACGAAAATTACCTCTAGTTGATCTTTGAGCTCCTCCTTTTGGTTTCCTAGGACATGAGTGTTATCCAAATAGATAACCTTCCTTGGAACATAAGGATCGTTGAATTCATATATGATCACTCCATCTACTTCACTAGGCTTGTCTGGCTTCAATCTCGAAAATGCTTTGTCTGGCTCTCTGTTCAAGAAGAGTTCTATGCCTTTATTGTCTTTGAGAATCCATTCTAGTGTGATGATCCTCGAGAGGACTGATTTACCTCTCGATGTTCTCGACTCTCTCCCTCGTTTTTTCTGATCCAAGTCTCTGGTTCCTTGCTTATCTATATAGGATCCCTCTTCGAACTTGACCATGGGGCATTCAATTCCAAAGGGTCGATCTGAGTTTCTAAGTTGGACAATTGATAGTCTCAAACCACCTCATAGATGCAAGCACCTAAGCGGTTGGTTTGAATATATTCTAACTAAGCCTTCTAGAGACCTTATGGGATTTGTAAATATGCTACCCTAAACTTCCTATAAGTCTCTCCATGTTAAAAGACATTTGAGAATCGCTTGTATCTGAGCTCAACATGTGAGGATAGTTGCTCAACTATTGAACCCAATACTTAGCTATATGATTGACACTAGCCTCATATGATATGATGGTTTGTCTATCAGCTCTTCCTAGGTGTCTACCTGACCTAAGGTTCATATGATCCAACTACTTGCCCAATATCCAAGTACCATGTTGCAATGTTCTTTTGTATCAATTACTTGTTCATTTTAAGTTCTTTCTGGTATAAGATCTTGTCTACATAGGTGCATCGCCATGAACACTTGAGTTTTGGCATATTTTAATGTTGGAGTGATCGAATTATGTTCTTTTCCCTTAGGGTTTTCTGCAACTATGCTCTAAATACTCTTTGACTTTAGAAAATTAGAATTTCTTGAACTTGAGTCATTCCTATCATAACCCTAATTAATGAATACACCTAAGCACACGTAGCGCATGCCAAAAATTGACTAAGGGGGTTGAAAGTTCTTCCAACTTCGAGTCATGCACACTTGAAGCAGTAATGTTTCTCAAGCTGCTTGTCCCTAAGCTTGCACTTCCCTAGTATCTTGCTTGACACACAAATAAATCCAAATTGCTATAAAATTCCCAAAATTCATGCTCAAATTGACCAAAATTGGACAAATAGCGAAAAATTGCTAAAAATCTTATCTATCGCAGATGGCCATCTATCGCAATAGATGGGCCTATTGCAATAAACACTATCTATTATCTATCGTGGGGTCTTGTCAGTCATGATAGTTAAAAATTAGGTTCCTAAGCTACTTTGAAGGCCCAAACGAACTCTAAAAAGTATCAAAATTGATACATGGGCTCTTCTAACATCCTTAAGCTTGATGATTCATCAGCTTACAAAAATGGATTCAAAAATATAAAACACGGATATTTACAATGAGACGAAGTGATGAAAATCACTATTTGTTGAATGATTATTTAAAACAATAATTAATTATATTCCTTGCCAGATCTACCTTGACTACTCTATCTAATTAATCCCATGCCCGAGCCTTATTTCTCTTGTTGTTCTTCTCGTCTGAGGCTTCCTTGCCTGCTAAGTCCTCCTTGGCTACTAATAGCTTTGTGTACTTTTTAGAATTTGCTTTTAGTGTATCATCCTCTTTTGAAAGTTTAAGATATGCCTCCATAAGTATGCTAGTGGCTTTGATGTTTGTCATCCCAAAAGCTTTAAGGAGTTCTATAGCATATTTGTTTTATTGTGATATGAAAATCCCATCATCCTTTTTCCATACTTCAATGTTAAGGCAATAATGGAGTAGCTTGAGATCTATCATCTCAAACTCATTGCTCAAGCTCGAACAAGTTTGTTTAATGAAATTTGCATGATCTTTTATAATGATCAAATAATCCATATACAAGATGATAATTACTAGCTGATTATCTTTTCTCGTAACATACAAATTTTACATCAAAAGTGATTTGAAAGCCTAGATTTAAAAAAAAACCATCAATTTGTTGGTGCCAAGCCTTTGGAGCTAGCTTAAGCAATATAATGCATTTTTAAATCTATGAACTCTATTTCCTTGAATGAGGTACCTCAAACCTAGTGGTTGAGATACATATACCTCCTCCTTGAGGTATCTAATAAAAAATGCTAATTTTACATCCATCTAGAATATAGGCCACCTTTTATGTGTAGCAACTCCAAGTATCTTGTAGTCATTTGAGTTGTTAGTGCAAATATCTCTTGGACATCAATCCTTCCACTTCCCTGAATCCTTATCCAACAAGCCGAGCTTTGTATTTCTCTAAAGTACCATATATTTCCTATTTTTCTTTCCAAATCCAATTAATTTCAATTACCTTTTTCTTTGGTGGTAAATCAATCAATTCCCAAGTGTTATTTTTCAATATGCTATCATACTTATCCTTCATTGTTGCTCTCCAATTGGGGTCTTTGAGTGCTTCATCTACAATTATGGATTCTTTTACTGATTATTGATATATTTCCATAGTGATGTATGTGAACACACTTAGGACTATTGGGGCACTTTTCTCACTATTTATGAGCTTTTTTCCCACCTAGCTTGTATATACGCCTATAACCCTAATGGATCACTTATTTGTATAGATTTACTTGGTAATACATTTTGTATTGTGTTGTGCTCCAAGCTTCTTCTTCTTCTTTGTGTTACTTGTGTGCTTTCGCAAACCTCAAACTCCAAAAAATGGTATCAAAGTAGGTCACCACTTCATCTAGGTCATCGTTGACACCCCTCTAGTCAGTCTTAGAATCACAAGAAAATTGTTGAGCATACTCAAGGCAATTTGCTGTTCAAAATGGCTTCACTCTATCGTGTCAAAATTTTGAGATGAGCTCATTTCAACCTCCGAATGCACCATCACAGTGATTGTGCAACAATTTTGTTTTTGTCTGTTCATGCCAAACATATACAAGTTTTGGTTCCCCATTACAAGCATCTCAAAGCCTACTTCAAGTTTAGATGAGCTTGATAAGATCTTTTTGTTCAAGTTTTTGAGATACTATAAAATTTTTGCATAAAGGTATTTAGTCACTAGCCATGGTTGAAAGCAATGATGTATTCCATATATTGGATATTGAGGATAAATTAGATAGTATGAATTACTATCCAATTTATGATGCATCATGTATTGGTAGCAAAAGGATTGTGGCGCAATGTGTTGAACGTCCAAATACACTTGCAAATACAATTATCAAAGGTGATGCAAATAGCATCGAAGATGATGATCTTAAATTTCTTGGTCACACTATGGCTCTTGTTGCACCTACTTCAAAGAAGCTTCATTGGGATCGTAGAGATGCTCAGGCACATTCATTGATAACTTTATTTCTTAAAAATCCCATTATCCCTTATATTCACTCCTACAAGATAACAAAGGATACTTAGGATACACTTACAACTGTATACCAAGCAACGAATGAGGCTCGTCTTGCTTACCTCAGTTGGAGACTGAGCATATGAATGAAGAAGATTCTATGAATTTTTTTTTACAAAGATCAAATATTTGAAGGAGCAATTTATTTTTACTAATAGTTCACTTGTGTAGACTATCCTTAATGATCTTCCACATTCATGTTTTGCTTCTACTCTTCAATTGATGATGAAAAGCAATCCAAATGCCTTAACATTTGAGGAGTCAGTCTCTATTTTATTACATGAAGATCAATCCAAACAGAACATGTTAACACTACTTTGGTACCAAAACAGGACACTTAAGTGTTCCTTTTTTAAATAATTTTCCAAAAAATCACACACCTTGTACAAAGAGAATTTGAGAAAATCCTTTAACACATGTTAATTATAATTAAAAGGTTAATGCAAAATTAGAACATACAATAAATCATGTTTTGTGCTCATGTTAATAGTCTCTCAAGATGCTATGGTAGTGAACAAGATGAAAATTCCTAATTATATGTATTTTTATCAAAAGAAAAAAATCATTATATGAATGAAAAAATTATACACATTTCTTGAAACATAGAGCACATAGTATGAACCTCAAAATCACTTAGAAAAATCATTTCAAATCAAACAAAATCAATTATTTTGACTTTGTACACCAAAAACAGAAACTACTTCTAAACATGGTTCAAACAAACTCATGGGAATCCACAAAGGTATACAAATATGCCACCAATTTTTAAACAGAGTCATGCTACTCAGAAATCCTTTCTTGAGTTTGTCTTTTTATAGCATGGATGGGATACGCTTTGAAAGAGGCAAAAAGATAAAAATTCACGAGCACTCTCATGGTTTGGACCATAAAGATTTAAGAAACCATATCTAATGCCCCCATGCGGCAAAATCAACTAGATGGTCTTGCCAGGGATAAGCTCCCCTCTACCCATGATCGCGAATTGCAATGGTTCCCCAACCAAAATACATATACCACCCTCAGAGCCATTGGGCCCGTAGCTAGCTGACCGAAAGACCTCGTCGTGTCGATGCAAAAGCTACCTACATTGCCATGTATGGCCAAGGGAAAGATAGTGTTCCTGGAGCATCGGAATATCATTGGACGCATCGATCAAGCACTAGTGGAGCTCCTATCAAAGGCAAGCTTGGCTCACGGAGAACCACACAAAGACTAAGCAAAGTGGATGCACCTAATGCCCATGCCTACTCTTAGCTGAGCTCATCCTCACGTATATACATGTAACAAGGTGCAGTACGAGTGTCCGCAATCACATACACAATAAGTTGACTCTCGTTAGAACGAGGAATGAAGAGAAACTGAGTTGTATCCCAAGCTCCGATGAACAAGTCGATGTGATCAAGCTACCCGAGATGATGGGAGAACTTAATGACATGAACACCAACAAAGCGCAACGCCTCCCAAAGAGACCAATCAGGCTACAAGACCTCGCATAGAGGAAAAGAGAAGGCAAGTGCCGACTCCATGGTAGTCTAGCTACAAGACGCAAGAGCCACCATGTTGTCGAGAAGATGGTGCACGATTGGTGGATTAGTTCAACCGCCAAGTCCAATGGTGCATGTAGGGTGCTTCAAGCAACTTGGACGATAGAGTGGAGACTCAAAGAGAATATAAAAACTCAAAATAATCGATCAGATCACTTACATAACATATCATCATATGAGAGAAAGATTGATTCTATGGAAAGAAGAGAAAGCTTGATTCATAATAAGTGTATATACAATAGTAATCAAAATAATGGAAAGATACATGTTACCAATTCATCATAGATCATAAAGTTGGTTCATAATATTGAGTCAATGCTTCATCATGTGTATAGAGCTACCTCCATCATGTCCTTCATGTCCTTCATGTCCTTCAAATAGAGAAAGCTTTTCCTCCAAGTGTAGAGCGCTAGAATCCCTCCTTCAAAATATGCGTGTAGCCTCCATATCCTGCAACTCCTCCATGTCTTCATCTCTTCCAAACCTCAAGCTAGCTCTTCACAAGATTGGCTCAAGTCTTCAATGATAATCTCCTCCTCCTATAATGGATGTTCTTCCAAACTTCAATGCAAGACCTTCTTCCTCCTTGAATGATCAAGTGATGATCCTTAGAGGTGACGATCTAAAGTGACCTTACCACTTTGTTATATAGTCTTGTGCTCATGGAAAAGCACATCAATAAAGCAAAAACATCCCACGATTAAGTTTAAGGATAGCTTTTACAAAAGCTTGCGAAAAAAAGGCAAAAGCAATCTACTTTTTATGTGTGCTAATTTTGCTTTTCAATTATTAATTCGTTTGCATAAAAGTTTTCCTTTTTGTTCTGAGTTTGCTTTTACGTATTGACTTTGTTTTGTTTTGTTTTATATTGTTTTATTTATTTTAATGATTTTATACTTTTGCTTTAGTATTATGGTTTCACACTATAAAGTTTAGGGTTCACATGTAACAACCAAGCATGGGGTTCACATCGGTGTGAACAATTAAACATATGACTTTACATATGTGTGCATACACACATGAACTTATAGATGGGTTTTGTATACAAGAGTAATTCACACATATCAAATAGATGGGTTTTGTATACAAGAGTAATTCACACATATCAAATGTGCTTGTTCACATTGTTATGGGCATTGGGTTCATATGGATTTACTTGGGTTCATAAGCGCTAAGGTTGTATACATATGTGCATGAGCATACGATGGGGCTCAAAGACAAGCTCATAGAATGCTTCACAGGAATGTAGAGATGGAAATCTCTACGACAACATGGACCTGAATAGGGGAAGAGACCTAGTCCTCCTTTGCATCAAAGAATTGCAAGAACTCGTACCTAAAGTGCTCCCCTGCAAATGGTAGTCAAAGCTCACCAACCAAGGGAAATGGAAGCCAAGGGTGAGATACCCACCAAGACCAGAGGATGTGGGGGAGATTGTCCCTCATGGACCGCTCAACTCACTAAGAAATCACTGTCAAGAGACTGTCGAGAGCATGGAGGTGTAGCATCAAGATTCCGTAGGGGGTGCAGAGAGGTGGAAGGCTCAGGAAAGGACACCAAGGGAGTGGGAATAGATGTCGAGGGATCTTGCTCCAACTCTGTGCAAGGGGCCACACGAAGATCCTCTTGAAGTGCAATGAAGCGCTTCCCAATGGCCCGTGGGAACAAAACCTCATGGGCCACAAGACGGGGCTTCCATCCCAAGAGGTGACCAACCTTGCGATAAGCAAAACACTGATTTTGAAGGCCTGAGTACTTGACCCTCTAAATCAGCCACTCGCCTAAAAGAAGCGAGAGCTCGAGGATCATAACTGATGGGAGGTCCACAACCTTGGTCACAATTGAAGCTGTAGTCTTCGGGACCTCTAAAAAGGTGCCAAGAGATCCTCGAATATGAGGTAACAAAGGAAGATACGCATGGGGAAGGCTAAGGAAGGAGGCCGTCACAAGAAACCCACGTGCTTCCCTTGGAATGAAAGCTGAAGAAGAGGTTGCCGATGGGTCAAAGCCATGTGTCCAAGGACAGATGTACACTCGGCCATCCCGAACAGCTATCGGAGATAGCGCGATCATCCGACAACTACCTCCTCAGACTCCAGCTCCACATGATAAAAGCTATGACCCAAGGTTTGAATATCAACTAACTTGCCAACCTCGACAAGTAAGCTTCTCTAAAGGTCTCTGAGTTCGCCACGACTTGACCTTGATATGATGATCTTGCAAATGACTAAAGAAGCCTAGATGCACTCAACTTCTAAGGCTAAGCCCGCTCTACCCTCATCAATGGGCGACGGAGTGGAGGCGGGAGAGGAGGCTTGCTATGAGTCCCTCTGTGGGGTGGACTCCGAGGCCATTCGTGTCTATCACACACAAAAAAGAAGAGGGGGAGAGGCAAGAAAGGTAAAAAAGGGGGGGAAGGGGGGGGGGGGGGCAGAGGAAAGGAAGTTGAGGAGATGCAGAGGGAGACGGAGGGGTTGAGGGACAAGGGGGAGGAGCTGGGGGGAGGGGAGCTGAGGTGAAGGGGAAGGCGCACTTGGGAGGGGGGGCGACTGCCGCTCGAAGGGGGGTGGGTGGCTGGAAGGGGGCTGCCGCTCAAAAGGGGGGTTTTGGGAGGGGGCTGCTGCTGAAAGGGGGGGTTGGGAGGGGGCTGCCACTTTACGAGGAAGGGAAGAAGGGGGGGGGGGGGGGGGGGGCACTGTTGGGCAGAGGAGGGGATGGGGGAGGGGCAGAAGGACGGATACAAGAGTGGGGGGAGGTGTGTGCGCAGCGAGACATGAAAGATTATTTGCTTTCTTCCCCGCACATTGACACATAAGAAGGTAACAACTACTGCTATGCTGGTTTCAAATAGACACATAAGAAGGTAACAAATACTGCACCTTGACACATAAGAAGGTAACAAATACTGCTATATATGAATGCATGCGCGCGCACGCGCACATACACACACACACACACAGACACAGAGGGACATGCATAAGCTTTGTTTTGCTTCCACAGAAGATCCTATAGAAGTTTCCTTGTAGGGATCAAGCTTAAGTAGAGTGCCTTGTGCCCAACAGCTTTACCCAGAATACTATCTACAGCTGGACAAAACTGACAAACATTTTTTGAAGCCAAGGCAGTCAATAGATTCCTGACTGCATGAATGATGACACACCATCTCAATTAATTCCAAATACAAAACAGTTCGAATATGTTGGGAGCTCCATCACTTTGCAAGATGGGGTCATCGGTTGTCGGAATGGATTTATTTGCATCTGCGAACAGAAATGGTATCCATTCAGCCTCCCACTATGGACATTTAACTCGATTTGCAACATAATAATCCATACCAAATTCAAAGATACTTACAGGAACAATAAGCTGACATTCAAGGACCTCTTGGATACACTTACAAGCAAGAGTACTTGCTTCCTCACAAAAGTCAGTAAAGACAGTTGGACTCTGTAAACCCTTGATCAATTTCTGCAAGAAACCAAATCTAAACGGTAGGCATACCAGAACATCAAAGGAATGGATTATGCATGATATTGTACCATACACTAAATCTCACATATCCTTGTCCATGCTTTGATAATCTAAAGTTCAGTCGAGTGAAAATTAATGTACCAAAGTAGGGATCCAGCTAGAAAATGCGGCAAGTCCCGCATTAGGGGCAAAGATGATGTCAGGTGGAAAACCCTGTAAGCACACAAAGGAAAACATCATAATTTTTTAAAGAAGCTTATAGGGGAGGAGCTTCCCTGAAGGAGTACTATTCAGTTATCTACCTCTGCAAGCTCCTCGTATACATCATGATAAAGCCCTTTCCACATTTTTATGTTAACAAGGAAGTTTCTAACACCATTGTTGGGGGCGGATTTGCATTTGCAATCACCATCAGAACATTTTGCAAAGCTGGTCAGCTGCAACTCTGTAAGATTTCTAAACAAGATAAGAAACAAAGCTACTGATTAGAATCTCTATGATTTCAATGAGAGAAAGAAAGAAAATAGAGTGATAAAGAATTTCTAGCATTGTCATCCTAAAGGAAATTCAAAATTGTTATCATGTATGACAATAGTTCCATAGAAGCAGTCCAACAAGCTCTGGATATGCATGGATTTTTGTGCAAACAAAGTTAACATTCGATTCAGATTTCCAGCACCAACTCTGATATCAATATGAAGAATCGTTCTTAACAATGTTTATCACAATGCGGTACTTTTTTTTTCTTTTTCTTAAAAAAAAATGTATTTATTATTTCATCTTTTAATAGTCTGGTCTTTGACCTACTCTCCAATAGGCTTGAAATATGAAAAAATAATGCACATACCCAAGGGGCCCCCTTTAGTCCCCAAGGTTAACATAACACGATCTGCAGACTCAATGTGTTTATCACTACACCAAACAGCATTTACTGTCCAAAATACTCCAGCCACTTTCAACATCTCAATATATGTGATCTTTGATTCACTTTCTTCTCAAACGCATGAGGGTATTTACAAAATTTTCTACATTTGTCAAGCATTTAGTGCTATAATCCACTAATACATTCATTTAGAAGCTTTTGCAAAGTTGCTTTTACTCTCCTCTTTTCTGAGATAATATTATATCTTTTGGACTGCCAAATGTACCAAATCATCCAAAATTTGCACTTGTTCACAAATCAAATCACCCTATCATCATGACCACTATAAATGCCACAAAATGATAATATGTTTATTCATAATGGGCAGCCATTCAACCAAAATTCAATAGGAGCTCTTGCTACCTACCTTCAATTCAGAGAACGTGCTAAAAAAGTGTCTTCATTTCTTTACCTATGTCAACAACCATCACCCTTTTGACACAACCCACCAAGTTGCCACCACGTCCAAGCTAGCCCACTTGTATCCATAGTTGTTTCTGATGTGAATCAGCCTTTTGACTTCTGACAGGAATCTGTCTTCTGATGAGTAAGATAAACAATTCTGACGGTTTCTGACGCGACCTTAAACTTTGGCATACAAAAATTTGAGAACAATGATATACTATACATGAATAGACAATAAAATTCAAAGTTGAAACATATTATGTCAATGCAGGATGGTCGTATGACATGACGCAATATAAATTATAGTACAATGTATACAATATTGTATATTTATTAAGTTATTCTATTTGAATGTGTAACAAGGTTTGACTTAAAGAGCAACAATCCTAGTCATCTTATTTGTATTGTATTTGAATAATGTGCATAGAATAATAAAGAGAGAGTTGTTTGCATAATTATCTATGTATTGAACTGAAATTACGAAGTGGTAATTATATGGACAATTAGGGTCAAGTAAGCAACGGGTTTTTGATGTGAGGTTACTAAGGTTTTTTGCCGACGTCTAAAAAAGGTACCTAACAAGTAAGGTAACAACTATGCTTGTATCCTTGTCCCTTTGCCTCTACCTACACATAGCTGCCCACCTGCTAAACACCACTTGCCAAATCATCCTCATCCAACCATCTCTACTTGTGTTGCCAATGCCTACTTCTTTACCAATGTGTACTCTTTCATTCATTCTTTCGTCTCTAGTGCATACTCTCCTTGTGATCTATCTTAAGATCAACACATTCCATCTCTCTCTCTCATCATTTCAATGCATACAAATTACAATTAAGCAAAAGCATTCACAAATCTAGTAGCACCAATCCCTCATCTTCGGCAATTGTGCTCCTCTCGATCGGATCGAGGAGAATCACAAATCTCTCACACTTTTTTGTGTGCATTTACAATTTTACACGTTATTTCACCAAAAAGAGAAGAGGTCTCTAAATCTCAAGAGCATCTCAAAAAAACGTGCCTAACGGGAGAGCTTTTTGGATTGTGCTTACCCCTTGAAACCATCGATGGATGGTTGCACAAGGAATGGCTTTCTAAAGGCTTTAACCTCTCAAAGTCTCAATTCTTGCCTAGAAATCATATTCTCTTTGTCTTCAAAAATGAAACCAGCCTCTTTGTCTCCAAAAATAACCTTTCAAGCCTTTCAAACAAGCACCTCGAAAGTTCAAAAGTCAATGCTTATTGTGTTCAAATGGTTTTCAGACTTCGTCCCAAACAAAAAGCAGTTGACAAAGTTCCCTTTCTGATAGAGTTGCCTAATCTTCCCTTCTTCCGCTATCAATTCATTGGAAACCTATGACCAAGAAAGAAAAAGTAGGGGGTTCCATTTACAAGGGTATTGCTTATTCCTTCAATGCCAGCTGGCACCCACAAATTTAAGTGGACGAGGATCTAAATCAAGAGGTCTCATCTCCAACTGGAATCGACAAAAGGGAAGGAGTCATTTTGGAGAAGTGATTCATAAGAACCGATTGAATGCCTATTTCCATTGCGATAACCAAGGTCATAGAATCAAGGAATGCCGATTGAAGAAAGGGACCCAAAACACACTTTTGCTCTCTGTTCGTGATGGTTACAAGAAAGTAAATCTCACGTGGCAAATTCTTCACACAAGAATTTGGACCCATGTCAGAGCGAGTAAAATCTATGGTGCACCTCTATGGTGCAAAAGATGTTTTGGTGGCACAGAAGACCTAGGTCACCTTTTCTTTTCCTACCCGAAGAAAACCGGGATCTTGCAAGGTATCAATAATAAGTCCTATTGCTAGCTCATCAAATTAGCTAGAAGCAAGAACTACTTGGAGAAGCTATGAGCTGCTCAATGGCTCTCTAGAATGCCATTAGAAGTGATGCCCTTAGGATAATTTGAAAAGAATGATGTGCAGCCAACTTCGATAAACCCCCACGGAATGGTCTTTAGAGACGTCCCTAGGCTTTCTTGGTAGAAGGATTCAAAATTGTAAAAGCTGTCCTTGTTTCAAACACCATAAGGTGTTTATTGCAGAAAACAATAGGCTGAAGAGAAAGTGGATCCCCCACGATGGGAACGAAAAAATCATCAGCCTACGTTGTATGTCCCTCTAACGCTCTTGTCCTTTGTTCTTTTTAATTAATTTAAGGTGCACTCTCAAGCTTCATTTATACTTGAGGGGTGCTTCGAATGCTTTAGATGACATGCTTCCGCAAGAATGAGTCTTCCCTTGAGACTCCTACACTTTCCATGATGTTTGTTTGTTTCCTTGAGTTCGTCGAAGAGAGGTTGACACAAAGGTTATGGCAATGTCATCAAGGGAGCCTCTCAAAACTCATGCTAGCTTGGATTGGTCTAGGCCGAATGGACTCTCTAACTTTTTATTTTGTTGTTGTTATTATTATCATTATCATGATGATGGTGATCATCATCAAAGCTCTGACCTCTCATCTTCCCCTCGTCCATGTGAGAAAGCAATTGTAGAGAGCGTAGAGCAATATGCTAGAGTCATACACCAAGGGAACTGAGACAACACATAGCTGCCAAAGAGGTAATCTATCTGAGTTGTGTTTTGAGGGGTTACTCATCTAAGTTGTGTTGCCTGTTGACTGGCTCCATTCACACAAACTTGTCAGAAATCAAAGCTGAAAAAGGAGTTCTCTATGATGATTAACCAAAGCTAGAAATATCATATTAGATTGCAACATATTCCCCAATAAAAGATTGTTTTACCACTGACTACTTTCTCCTAGACATGATTGAATACACCAAATAGTTCCGTGGAAAATTTTACATGTCACTTATTTCCATCGGTTGAGCCAAGAAAACAACGTTTACAGTAATTTAATATGGAAAAACCGTTGGAAAGAGAAGAAAATAAAATGATTTCTCCCTTACCCCAAAAATAAAGTTTCTGAAATAATGAGTTTGACATGCCTCTTATTTGGACTCCTGTTTCCTGAGCAAGAAACTGAATTCCAATCACAGAAATTGAATGGAAGAGAAGCAGTTTCGCAATAAGAAAAACATTTACACTTAAGTTACTGAAAATTCCTGTACGTTTTTCACTTTAGAACATACAGAAGAGCTAGCTAAAAGCTCAGAAATATAATGCTACTGCTACATCAACATAAAGGTGAACGTACGAGTGAAAATAACACAAAGACAAGGATCTTTTTTGCATTCACGTCAGTGCTGAACTTTTGTATGATCAAAAGAAAGACCATTAACAGGTGCCTTTGGACATATTTCTGCCCAACTCGTCATTTAACATTTACGTTGCAGCATCTATTCTTTCTCACCTGAAACTTGGAACATCTGGCCCAACAAAATCAATATGTATGTGATCAATTCCAAAAAGTGCAGAAAGTTCTGCAAATATTTCTATTTGATCAAGCTCCTGTTTTGGGCCTGCACAAAGAAACTGCAATGTGTTGTTGTGCTATCCATGAGTGAATCTTTGAAACATAGGAGCCACTTTTCTAATAGATATACATTACCAAGATAATGAACACGCAAAGTCCCTTTGCTCAACAAATCATTAACAGCAATTTTTGAGGCCATTAATTGCAGGCTATAATACAAAGTAAGAGGCTGCAAGAATACAAAGAAATGTTAAGAAAAGCTGAACTCCCTTTACACATGGGTTTATAATCTTAAAGAGAGACCATGCATACTATTATTTTAACAGCTAAATTCGCAAATGTTATATATGAAAAACCCGGAAGGAACCGAATGAGGAGTTCTCTTTTTTATGCTGCTTGATAGATTTTACAGTAGCAAGAAAGCACATTAAAACAGCTAAAAGAATCTGATAGAAAGATAATTGGGTGCAAAGCAAAGTACGGAAGAAGTGGAGTGAAGAAAGCTAAAGAGGACTCTGCCAGTCAAGAGGTCTTTGCAGCACTCTGTGTATGTGTGTTTTGAGGGGTTTGGGGGGAGGAGGGGGGTTTGGAAGATTTATACACTTCCTGACACAGTGAGCTTGGAATGCAATTTTCTCTCAACTCTAGCTTTGGATGAATATGAAACTTTAAACAGTTTTTACGTGTGCGAAACAGTTTTTAAAAGCAGAAAACAATGTACCATATATTTTTGAACCAAAGAACATTAAAAACAAAAAACAAAAAGAAAAACAAAAACAAAATTAGAGTTTCTGTACTTTTCAAAATTAGGGTTTCCAAAATTACGGAACCCTACTTTTTGAGTTTTTTTAAGCTTTGCAAATCATCTTCTACACGTCGAGATTGTGAAGTTATGAAGACAGGCAGCAGCATGTGCATCTATTCCCAATTTTTTTTTTTGATTCTTTGTAACATTCATGTACTTCATGTTTTGAAAATATATGCCATATATGTGAAGCTTTGCTCCGTCATTTCTCTATGGCCTTGTCTATTCTCTCTCATGTCTCTATTCAATTTATGTCTCTTTATTGATTTTGGGCATTAAACCCAACAATAGCACCTATTAAGGATTTCTCTAAGATCGCTAATCCACTCATAGAGTTGATTAAAAAGAATGCGGGATTTGTGTGAGCTGACCCCTGTCAAAAATCATTTGAATCATTGAAACAAAAAAATCGTTGAAAACTATGTTCTAAAAATACCAGAAATCAGAAAAACTTTTGTGGTTGCATACCATGCAAATGGCAGCCAAATAAGATGTGTTCTTTCACATGATGGTAGGGTGGTGGCATATGAATCCAGAAAATTAAGAAAACATGAACTTAATTATCCTACTCAAGATCTACGGATGATTGTTGTACATGCAGGTAAGCATTGGATACATCTACTGTTAGGGGTTAAGTTTGAATTGAGAAAAATCATTAGAGTCTAAAATACATTTTCACACAACCATTAACAATAGGCAAAAACATTGGATTGAACTATTAGTGAGTATGATTTGACAATGGGTACTTGGCTTGCAAGGAAAATAAGGTTGCTCATGCATAAAGTCGAAAACATTTATGTAATCTTCTTTTTGTGATAGATTCTGATTTTCTTAATCAAATTGAAGAGGAGCTCAGATATGATTCTTTTAATGCACCTATTTTGAATCTTTTGCATGCAAACAAGGGCTCAATGTATCAAGACAGATTTCATTCGCAAAATGGATCTTTATATTGTAACAATGGATTATGCATAACTGATGATTCTCATGATGCGCCTTTTCTGAACATCCAAGTTATTCAAGGACCTACAAAATATTCCTATTTTTTACCATGTATGAAGTGGGATATTAGAACATATGTTAGTGAATATTTAAAGAGCCAACAGGTGAAATCTGAGTTTAAAAGACTGCCTAGAATGCCCCAATCTTTGGATGTTCGGAATCAGAAGTGGGAGTCTATCTCTATGGATTTCATCACTAAATTGCCTATGACCAGAGGTAAACATGATACTATATCTGTGGTAGCTGATCAACTTACCAAGGTGGCATTTTTTTCCTATGAAAAAGACTGATACTGCCTTGAATGTTGAAACTCTTTGTAAAAGAAATTTTTTGATTGCATGAGATGCCTAGAAACCTATTTTCTAATAGAGATTCCAGGTTCACATCAAACTTCTGGAAAGTAGCATTTGACTCAATTGGTACTCAACTTCATATGAGTACAGCTTTCCATCCATATATTGATGGAGAAACCGAGTGGGTTAATCGGGTACTTGAAGATATGTTGCATATGTATGTGAATGAAAAGCAAGATAATTGGAATGATTATTTGTCCTTAGTTGAGTTTCATACAATAGCACATGACATGCGGTGAATTGTAATAAGCCTTTCAATAATGAAATAATTCATTTTGAATTTTCTGTTATACATTGTGTAGATAATGTTTAGAATGAGCGTTTAGGTCATTTATGCAAACAAAATTTAGAGGTGAGAATCTTTATATTCTCTCTTTAAACCTTATCTTCATCATGTTTTCTAGTTGAAAATTGAACATGAAGATGAAAGAATCAGGAACAATGTTATAGGAGAAAGAAAGAAAGAAGAAGGAAAGTTATATTAACGTCTTCCAAAGGCCAAACTTGGCCTATGAGACAAAACCATGTACAACTGTAGTACTCTCTGTGTAGAAATCAAAAAGGAAAACCACTAGCCACACAAAACTGTGTAGGCTAAAAAAGGCTAAAAACAATGAAGGATGGTGTACCTGGTAGGGAGGATTAGTGGGGATAGTGTAGTGGTGCATGGGAGAGCGTGGCTCTGACTCTGTAGATAATGGCCACCTAATATAGGAGGGAGCCATGGAGTGAATGTGTATACTCTAACCCTATGAGACAAAAGCATGTACAACCGTAGTAATCTCTGTGTAGAAATAAAAAAGGAAAACTACTAGTTACACAAAACTATATAGGCTGAAAAAGGCTAAAAACAACCAAGGATGGTGTAGTGGAGGGGGTAGTGGGGATAGTGTAGTGGTGCATGGGGGAATGTGCTCGGACTCTACAGATAATGGCCACCTAATACAGGAGGGAGCCATGGAGTGAATGTGTATACTCTAACCCTATGAGACAAAACCATGTACAACCGTAGTAATCTCTGTGTAGAAATCAAAAAGAAAAACTACTAGTTACACAAAACTATATAGGTTGAAAAAGGCTAAAAACAACCAAGGATGGTGTACTTGGTAGGGAGGGGTTAGTGGGGATAGTGTAGTGGTGCATGGTGGGAGCTTGGCTCTAACCAAAGTCACATGGGGACGCGTCCCCGGGTCCTAGGGACGCCGGGACGCCGTCCCCTAAAGCCAAAATATGGGGACGCCTAACAGAGACGGTTGGCGTCCCCTGTCAAATTTGTGTAACAGCAGAACATCCCGGGGACGCGTCGGGGACGGATTCATGTGATGGAGCAGTTTGGAGACGGCAATCCAGGACGGCTGGGGTTGTGGGGATGGTTTTTTGGCCAAAAAATGTCAATTTTTTTCCCTTCTCTCTTGGAGTTTTTAGAGCCAACTTTAGGGGGTCTATAGAACCATATTGGGGGCTTTAGACAACCATAAATAGAGGCCATTGCTCCCTCAAAACATAAGCTTATCTTCAGTTTGAAGTTTTTCTCCTTGGATCTCATATGTATGGAGGTTTGAGCTACCGCCAACCTTGCATTTTCAGCAACCCTCTTCACCCTCTTAGCCCTTTCTTCACCTTTCTTCTCTTCTCTCCATAGTTATTACATTTATGTTGTAGTCTCTAGATTTTCTGATTCTTCTTTTTAGAATCTACAATGGTTCTTTTTGTGGATCCATAGTATGATGTAACATCTTTTTGCTCGTATGATAATGCCATATCATATATGTCACATGATCATTGAGTCTTAGTTTTTTTATGTATATTATATGTTTATAATATATATGATGATGACAATGATGTAGAATCTTTTTTTTTAATGATAAATATATATGGAAACTCTGAATGTTCAAATTTCAACATGCTTCATGTATGTTTCTACTTGAAAAACACATTTTTCTTACAATTTTGTTGTTATGGGTCATTCCATATGTACATTAATTGTACAATAGTTCCATTTGAAAATTTCTTTAAAAATCAGCATTTCTCTAGTGCCGTCCCAGGGACGCGTCCCCGGGACACATCAAGCTCCGTCCCCGGGACCCGTCCCCGTCCCCTGGTGACTTTGGCTCTAACTCTACAAATAATGGCCATCTAATATAGGGGAGACCCATAGAGAAAGGTAGAGTATGAATAAAAGAATAAAAATGTATCTCTGAAAATTTTGTGAATCATGTTCAAGGTATCTCATTTTATGCTCAGAAATTAGTTCGTTGTAAAAAAATGGCCCTCTCTAGAACTTTTGAACATTGAGGGCTGAAAATTGATATTTGGAGGCTGATTTGGACCTAAGATATCTCTAGCATTATTATGCACATTGAAGAGATGAATATTTTTTACTCTCATAAGCATTTTGGAAATTCCGCACCGTTTTTGAATTACGAGGCCCCAAAAGTGTCCATTTTTTTATTGAAAAAAAAGTGGGCTTTTCTATTATTATTTGAACCCATGATTTTGGTGCATACATGTCCTCATGCATGTTGTGGTTGTCGATGTATTTATCTTTGCATTGCGTTTTTTTTTTACTTTTGACAAGTGCTACTAAAGAAAAAAACTCACCATTATTGTTATTGAGTGATTGCGAGCTTATGATTGTGGAAACGTTATAAGTGGTATCAGAGCTAAATCAATCCTCTGCAAAATGGAAGCTTTGATATAAAAGATTCGTGAGTTGGAAGAGCTTATTCAAAACATTCTTGAAGAATTACCCAAAGAACAAGGCATAAAACAACCACAAGGTAGCACAAATTTATTCATGGAGCTCAACGTTGAAATTGATGAAGGTGTAGAAACATCTAGCATGCCTAGAGAAAGACAAAAACGCAATTGTGAAGATATGAAGGTCGATGAGTTTGTCCTCAACCAAGACTTCAAGAAGGCAAAATTGAATGATTTTGTCTTTGTACCAGATGAGTTTTTTGGACCAGTTGAATCCATGTTTTCTTGAAATCTATCATCATTCTTCTTATCTATCTCACATAATTTGTTCAACTTGCAATGAACTTGTGCATGCATACCAAGGCTTCAACTCATCACAAACAGCATCCCATTTTACCTTCGACTCCTTGATGATGTCTTTAAAGCCTTTATACCCCTTTTGTTGAGTATAAAGAGAAGTTCTCTTTCGAGATGAAATTTCCACGTACATTGAGAGGATCTACATGTGTTGATGTCTTAGATGTTGTTGCGATTGCCGAAAATTTCAAGAAGATAGTTCAATATGCAAAAGGCGAGTAGAACCAAACTCATTGCGACAAAGCCATAGAGACCTGCTATGGCAAACATGAACATTCCAAAGAAGACTCCATTTTTTGGAGATGCGACTTTTGCTAAATTTGGTGGATCACATACTTCCTTCATCAGGGACCATAAACTCTGTTTTGGAGAGATCGCTCCATCGTGCAAGAAAGGCCACAAATCAAAGATTTACTTGGTGATTGTGATTGAGAGCGAGATTGCGAGTGAGTGTGATTGAGAGTGTGAGTGTGAATGAGATTGAGATAGCTTGGGATTGGTCCGAAAGAAGCTATACATTATATTTTCTCTTATCTTGTGTAAGCTTTTTCTCTCTTCTACTGTTTTTGAATGCTTGTGATTGTGAAAACGATACAATAGCATAGGAACATTTGTTCTTAAGACTTTGAGGGGTCAGCATATCATCTCCTTGAAATTCTATGTGCTTACTTTTTCCAGGAACTTAATTTTTATATTTGAGTATTATATTTTATATGAGTAAGTACATTGCATATAATAAAGTAAATAGAGATGTATTGTTTTCTGGTACACTTCATATAAACTTATTTGTGCTCTATATGCCAAAGTACACACAAAACCTGTGTATATCTGAGCGTAAAAGAAAAATGTTCTTTGTGTACTTTGTAAATGTATCAAATTTATTTATGAATTTCCTTTTGACCATGTAATGTTTTGTTGGATTTTAGTGCCACAATTAATATAGAGACAAGATGAAAAATAGACAATACATGAGAGAAAAGAACGGAGCCATGCTCCAGACATTATCTTTACATTCCATGATGAAATACATGAAGTTACAAGGTAGCATAAAAAATCTACAAGATATACAAGCTCTCCATAACTCCACAATCTCCAATGCTGAAGATGATCTCCTCCAAATAGATAAGCTCCAAGCTGCTCCGCACCTTGAAGCTGATGAAGAACACAACTCCACCTCTCCAAGTTAAAGGGACCTCCTTCTCCAAGCTAGCTCATATGAAGAGCTCCAAGAAGTGATAACCTACATGCGCATGACCTGATCATTATATAGGTTAGCATGTCCATTATTTTCTTATCACATAAAAGCCAAAAAGACAAGTTCCATAATTCGTGATAAGAATCCCATCGCGTTTTACGAGATTGACTTTTTTTACTTTTCTTGACTTTTTAATTGTCTTTTGATATAATATATGTTACACAATAACAAATTATTCTTCCATATGTGCTTCACACTTTTTTACCTAGCTCTTCATAAATACTATCAAATTGTGTAATAAAAATTTCAATCAAATTTTGTGTATTTTGACCAATTTGACCAACCTCTTGACTAAGCTTTGACCACACAATTTCAACATGTAGGTGGAAATCCCACCCATGAAAGCCAAAAAGACAAGTTTCGTAATGTGATAGAAATCCCACTGTGTTTTATAAGATCTACTTTTTTTCCTTACTTTTCTTGACTTTTTGTCTTTTGATATAATATACGTTATACAATAAAAAATTATCCCCCCATGTTTGTTTCACACTTTTACAACTGTTGTTCACACATGGCTATGAAATTAGGGGTTGAGTTTTGATGTACGTAGTTTGTCAAATACCCCAAGTGCTATATACCATTGGATAGTTTTGATAAATACTACTATATGATGTAATAAAAATCTCAATCAAATTTTGAGTATTTTGACCAGTTTGACCAACTTGTTGACCAAGCTTTGACCACACAATTTTAACATCTAGGTGGGATCCCTAATGGAAGGTTGCCCGTTTTGACATATTTTCTAGTAATCCCCTTCTAATCTGACACTAGGGGAATATGCCAGGTAGGCATATTTGTTATTTGTATTTATTAAGATTTAAGTACATCTAATGTTTCATATATCATGCAAAGTATCCTACAAGCATACACAAGGACCTTTGTCATGAAGAGCTCTCCCCCAACACACATCATAAAGAGAACTCACACATTCCCGTCTCTTTTGAATCAAGTACTACTTGAAAAGATAGACACGACTACATGATGCTATGCTAGTATAAGAGATAGACCCAAACATACTCCCAAGATTATAACGGTTGGGCAATCCTTTTCAAACCAAGGTCTCTCATCTACACCTATTATAGATACACACACAAACACAAAGTGTAATAAGTCCAACATAAGGCTCTGAACGTAGAGATAAAACCCCTCCTTGCTCATAGAAGTCTTCCTCCATGACCACCAAATTGTAGATGTTAGATCCCATATACATGGTTGAGTGACAAACCCCACACAAGACTTGAAGGTTGACTAGTAGTTTGAACATCACTTAATATGTACATATGGAAGCAATGTCTCCAACTCTCAATTCAACAACTAGAAATTGTGTATTGATGCTATAATAGCTGGAATTTACCAAAGTCTCATGTAACCCTCCTAGGAGTGTATATCTCTTCAATAATTAGCTATGCTCCAGATATTATCATTACATTCCATGATGAAGTTACATGAAGTTACAAGCTAGCATAACAAATCTACAAGATATACAAATTATCCAAACTCCACATCTCCAAAGCTAAAGATGATTTCCTCCAAATAGATAAGCTCCAAGCTGCTGCACACCTTGAGGATGATGAACACACTACTCCACGTCTCCAAAAGTTGAAGGGGCCTCCTTCTCCAAGCTAGCTCACGTGAAGAGCTCCAAGAAGTGATAATTTAAGTGCGCATGACGTGTTCTTTATATAGGCTAGCATGTCCATGATTTTTTTATCACATAAAAGCGAAAACTATAATTTGCGGCAAAAATCTTGCCATGTTTTACGGAATTAACTTTTTTTCACTTTTCCTTGTATTTTTATTTTCTTTTGGTATAATATATGTGATATAATAAAAAATTATTGTCCAATCTATGTTTCACACTTTTTACAATTGATTTTCATTCATAGCTATGAAACTAGGGCCTAACTTTTGATGTACATAGTTTTGTCGAATACCCAAGTGTTATATACCATTGGACAACTCTTGATGAATACTATCACATTATGTAATAAATTTTTTAGTCAAATTTTGACCATCTTGACCCATTTGACCAGCTTCTTGACCAAGCTTTGAACGCACAGTTTTAACCTACACGTGGGCTCCTTAGTAGAAGGTTGCCCCTTTTTCACATATTTTCTAACATGCTTGTGATTTGTTCTTGCAGCTCATCTACTATAAGAGAGTCCATCCACATCTTGTAGTGCCCAAATTTTTTCATATGATTCACTTACATTTGTTCACTCTCTCGATCCCTCTCGTGTAGTAACTCCTCGATTTCTTAAGCGCAAACCTCTACAAGGATTGAAAGAAAGAATATTTATTTGATTTGTGACATATATACCAATGATATCTTTCGGTAAAGAGAAAGATAAAGAACTTGAAGATTGAATTTCAATAACTGAAAGATATTCGCAATCTTTCATAAACTTGATCATGTATAGAAGGTATTCTCATATCTTTTTGAGAAGATGGTTGACAAAATTTTTGTATAAATTCAGGTCAAAGTTAAAGATTTTCATAATATTTTGAAACATTTTATAGTTTAAGATGTTTTGAATTTCAAAGACAAAAGTATTTACATTGAATTGAGAAGACAACATCACATGTATTAAGTCCTAGGATCTATGGAACTCATGTTTCGTATTTTGGTTATATATTTCAGCTTCAGATTGCAAAAGAAACCTAAGATTACAAGTAACATCGAAGTATTTATCAGTTTGGAGATTTATACCTCATTGAAAGTTTGTCAGAAATAGAAGATTGAAAAGATCTCAAAATATTTCTAAACATCTTATACTTCACATGCCCGAGACACTTAGTATTTAGGGGGAAGATTGTTAGGAAACGATCATTTGTAAATCCTAATTGTACATATTTAAGTTAGATTCTCGAAATCATTGTATATAACAATGAGCATTATAATTAGATTGTACCATAGGTCAAAATTAAAATCACATTAGTCATAAAAAGTGTATGCCAAAATACCACAATAGCTGAAAATTGTTTTTCCAATTCGGCTTTTTGAAAAAGCTATCGCCCCTACAAGACCCAAAAATTTACATGTTTATTTCTCATAATTCATGGACTTGAGGTGGGTCTACTATCACAAACTCACACTCACTCTCATGGGCTTGGAGGTATGCTTATACTATTGCAGACCTCTTATACTCTCTGTGTGCGGTTGCTTTGGAGTTCTATATTCAGCCTAAGCCTCTTCATAGCCTCTTTATCCTTTACCCACGCTTGCTCTGTTTGGTATTATATGAGTTGTGAGTATCTTTCTTTGTATCAGTTGAAGCATATCCTTCTTTGTACCTCTTATCATTAATGGAGCATTGTCATTTTTTACCATACTTTGTGTATCTTGTGTCTAAATTTTCTTGCTTATTATGTGCGTTATTCTCTTATGCTTGACATACTTGTGTTTATTCTAGCTAACACGATTTGAAATAGAGACTGAGACCTTTGCTTCCAACCTTCTTGATGCAAAGACTTACATTCAAGCTTTAGTTGCCCGTTGATTCAAATTTCAAAGATTGCACAGATTTCTAATCAATTATGCCTCTTGATTCTATGGTTCATTGGGCAATCAAGTAATAAAATGATTTTCGATAGGACCAATTTAGACCTCCATCCCTATTTAGGGAATGCATAATTTCTGCAGCAGAGTCTAGGCCACAAGATGTGCATCCTAAAGTTGAACTCAAGTTCATACTTTTTATTTAGCAGCCTTCAGCCAGGCCTATACCTACAGCACTACGATGCAAGTTCTTACATTTGTTTATAATTGAAAAACGAAGATTCTGTTTCAAAGAAAAACAATAAGAATAGAGAAGCACATTGTAGCAGATTATGCATGTGGTATGAAGATTGATAAAATAATGGACAAAATTCTCAAATCAAATTCCAAAACATTCAAGTAATTATGATACACATTGACAAATGATAGACATTGACAACCAAAACTTGCTATTTTTTAACTGAAGGTTCACTAATCATTCTCCTACTTGTTAAATGAACCTACACATGTACACTCAATTAGACCTGATAGTGCAGTAAAACTTATCTAACACCAACAGGTAGTAAAACTTCAATGAACCGGAACCAAACTTTCATGGTGACTGAGAAACAGATGTTCCGCACTCGGAAAAATGATAAAAATTGCAAAATATATTACTGTACACCAGACAATGCAATCTAAGGTCATGTGACTTCAGAAAACTTAGGAGAGCAGCATAACAAGGCTGTTTCAGAACAGATTAACAGACTACCCTAAATATCTAAACATGGGGCAAAAGCTTCCAAGTGTTTACATATAATGATACAAAAGCTGGTGGTATGAGCTGGCTGAATATACAGCTCATACCACCCGTGTTTTAATGACTGGCAGTAAGCCAGCATGTCTTCTATCCTCTTTGTTGTTTCCACACCTGGGGCATTCTTAAGTCACACAATCAAGGCTGTGTCACTCAAGGTTTTCCCGAACAGAAAAGCATCGATGCAAGGATATTCACATAAATCTGAAGCGCCATTCACAGAACGAGACCTTCATCTTCCATATGTTTGCATCTCTGTCACCAACACACAACTTTTTTGCTTAAATGGCCCCTTGTTCTTGAAGATTATGGTAATCAACAATTTGTTTCAATTGTAGCTCCAAACATGTCAAGGTTAATTTCTACCGAAAATGACTTATGTAGAAATACACAACAAAAACCTTACAGACGATAAAACTTTGCTATCATCCATACAAATTAAGGTTTCAGAAGTGAATCATTATTGTGTTTTACAAAACTTACATAATGAAGTAAAATTGCTACAGGTGAGTCCAAGGGAAGGCCTCGCCACCTGTAATAATCAGCCCATGATCTCAGCAAAGAACATGCCCTTTCCACCCCTGGTATCATAAATATTCATTAACCAAGACACGTTTTACAAAGCAGTCATGATCCATAGGGCAAAGAGCTGTCATAAATATAACCTGTACATGGGCACATCCTAGATGTAAGTTGCCAGCCACTACTGACATTCCGTGTTCCTGTTGCACCCTCTCTCTCTCTCTCTCTCTCTCTCTCTCTCTCTCTCTCTCTCTCTCTCTCTCTCTCTCTCTCTCTCTCTCTCTCTCTCTCTCTCTCTCTCTCTCTCTCTCTCTCTCTCTCTCTCTCTCTCTCTCTCTCTCTCTCTCTCTCTCTCTCTCTCTCTCTCTCTCTCTCTCTCTCTCTCTCTCTCTCTCTCTCTCTCTCTCTCTCTCTCTCTCTCTCTCTCTCTCTCTCTCTCTCTCTCTCTCTCTCTCTCTCTCTCTCTCTCTCTCTCTCCCCCCCCTCTCTCTCCCTCCCTCCCTCCCTCCCTCTCATATTATTTATGGACAGGCACAACGCCGCATGCAGAGCCTTACTACCGCAAGCAACGAGAATAGGAGGAGAGAGTATTGGGATATCTACCACTTACACACAAGTCGGGACAGTGCAGTGGCATGGCGACATCTGAGAGAGAGGAGTCAGCAGATACCCATTCTAGACCCGAGCACTTGGCATAGCTATGCACAGAGCCTATACCAGATCCTAGACCAGCCCCCCACTCCGAGGCCATGGAGCTCATGCTACCTCTTACTTCTTCACATCCACTCTGGTGAGCCGCGCCATTGCCCATCTTTAGCATGGCCCACGACCAGTTAAGTTTACAGGAAGAGCATCTCATATACGGATGCAAGACTCTAGCACAGCTCATTGCCCACCTCTTCAGCGGTGCACTGGTTGAAGGGTTCCCTGACTCATGGACTGAGCACACCATAGTGCCCATTCATAAGTCAAGCGATGTTATGAATCCAGATTCCAGCCACATATCGGACGATCATGATTGGACCCACATTGGCCAAGTCATATGGGGCAGAGTTGAGCACTCTCCCCGAGCGGAAGGGTATCAAGGCTCCAGGACAGGCAGGATTCAAAGGAGATTACACTACCATAGACCACATCTTCACTCCAAGATGCCTGATCGACCAGACAAGATTGGGGAAGAGGAGAATATACTTCTGCTTTGTGGACTTAAGCCAAGCCTTCGACATAGTTCCCAAGGAGCGGCTTCAGACGTCTACTCGATATCGAGACTCCAGAGGAGATGATATGGGGGATCTACGCCTTATATGAGAGAGTATCTAGTAGAGTCAGATGTCCACGAGGCTTATCCGACTCACTTGCTAGCACCATCGAGGTGAAGCAAGAATGCCCTCTTTCACCCACCCTCTTTGGTCTATACATTGACGAGATAGTGGACTTCATACGATAGCAAGGAGGGGAGGGCATTGAGGTACGGGGGATCACTATCCATATTCTTTTATATGATGATGATATTGTGCTAGTTTCAAAGTCTGCAGAAGGTCTACATCACCACCTACACGGCCTAGACAATTTTTGCATACATAGAGGGCTATCTGTGAACCTTGGTAAAACCAAGCTTCTGATCTTCCATACATCAGCTCTGATGAGGAGACACAATTCATTCACAGCAGTAGGCAAACCCATCAAGGTAGTCGGATCATATGTCTACTTGGGGGTTACATTCACAGCAGCCTTTCGGGTTTTCTCAATGTCTCACGCAGCCCGCGATCCCATCACACGAGACTACGCAGCACTAGCTTTGATGGAGAGATAGTGCCACTAGGCATATTTTGAGGAGCCCCGCACAAAGGGGTGGGTCTTTGGCCTTTTGGTTACCCCAGCGCTCTCATTCATGAGGAGATATGGCATACATACATATAGAGGACATGGATCAGCCCGAGGGATACATTGCCACCAAAAATGCTCCACTATCGTGAGCATTTTCTACAAACGAGGGCTTCATTGAGACTCCACACTACATGGAGACATACCTACCACACCACCTTCGAGTCATCATTGGGCAGCTTCGAGTTTCATCACATCAGCTCGAGATCGAGAGGGGTCGGACCAAGGGAGACCCTCAAGAGGAGAGGTGGTGCCCAGTATGCCGGAGCACTTTGTTACCAGATGCTCGATATACTCAGACCTAAGAGCACAATTCCAGATAGAGGAGTCACTGCAGCTCTGCATGACCACTCGAGACCAGCGGAGGCTCAAAGGCTGGGATGCTTCTTCATGGCAGCATTTGAGAGACGAGAGCAAACGATACAGCCCATGCATCAGACATGGATGAGTATCCAGCATACCATTACTCAGTTCTTTTGGCGAGATGGGCCACATCAAACAGTCGATGTAGTTTCCCACCTGATCGCCCACCTCTTCAACGGTGCTTTGGTTGAGGGGTTACCTGACTCGTGGATTATGCATACCATTGCACCTATCCATAAGTCCGGCGATATGATGGACCCGCGGAACTACAAGACTATTATGACAGTCCACATCCTGGCCAAGATCTATGGGGCAGTACTACAGGCAGAGCTCAGTACACACGCTGAGGTAGCATCAGAGCACCCGGCCAAGCAGGCTTCCGCCGCACTTTCTCCACCATCGACCACATCTTCGTACTTCGTTGCTTGATTGAGAGCGTGAAGGTGAGGAAGCGGAGACTATACTGTTGCTTTGTGGATTTCCGCAAAGCCTTCGACATGGTCCCTCGAGAGAGACTACTACGTAGACTCAAGGAGTTAGAGCTACCATCAGACATGCTATGGGCCATCCATGCTTTGTATGCACGAGTCACAGGCAGGGTTCGCTGCCCCGGCGGCCTATCAGACAGCCTTGTTAGCACCATTGGTGTGAAACAAGGTTGCCCTCTCTCACCCACTCTCTTTGGTCTCTACATCGACGAGATCACGGAGTATATACAGTGAGCAGGAGGGCTAGGAAGAGACCTCGGAGGTATGCCAATACACATCCTTTTATATGCTGATGACATTGTCTTGCTTTCAGAGTCACAGGAGGGGCTGCAGTCACATTTATAGGCGCTCGATACCTTATGCATGGAGAGAGGACTCACGATGAACCTTGACAAGGCCAAGGTCATGATCTTCCACACCTCCAGTACGCCATCGTGCCTCTTTCACAGTGCCTCTTTCACAGAAGCTGGAGGACAGATAGAGGTAGTGGACTCCTACGTCTACTTAGGTGTCACCTTCGCGGGAAGCAGAGGGGTATTCTCCATGGCACAGGCAGCGAGAGAGATTGACGCGAGGCTATGCGACGCTTGCTGGATTGGAGAGACTCTACTTTCAGGCACATTTTCAGGAGCCCCGGATTAAGGGGTGGCTCTTTGATACTCTAGTGACACCTACATTGATGTACACAGCGGCAATATGGGCACCAGGAATCACGGAGGCGATGTGGATGCGGACTGAGAGGCCCCAGGTCACCATGATCTCATGCTTGCTCCGAAGCAAGCCCTCCATTCCACATGACATTATACGAGCTGAGCTTGGCACACCACCGATGCTAGTGGAGGCCCTCTTTCAACTGGTGACCTTTATTCTGAGAGTCAGAGAGCTCCCCACGAATCGACTCACCAGGCTTGCATTTGCGAGCTCTAGACATTTGGCAGAGACAGGGCATGAGAGAGTATGGTATGCACACACCTACCAATGGTTGGCAGACCATGGCATGAGCATTACCGATCTCCCCCCTTTTCAGTATGACCTCTTTGCCCCCTACATTACCCTCTCTCGTTTAGAGAGGAACAAGATCATCCATCGGGACCTACTATAGATACACGTCACGGAGACATGGATAGCACCACGGGAGCCTCTACCCACAAAGAGGCAACACTACAGAGAGCACTTCCTAACAATGACAGCAGATGGTTTCATTCAGAGACCACGATACATGGATACATACATGGCACCAGCACAGAGAGTGGCCATTGGGAAGCTCAGAGTATCATCACACTAGCTCGAGATTGAGGTTGGGCGAGCAACACATACCCCCAAGGACGAGAGATTATGCAGGATATGCCTGAGAGGAGGTGGAGGACGAGGAGCACTACACATGTAGATGCAAGGCATTTGAGGATGTCAAAGACCGCTACCCACAGCTCTTCAGGGGGCCCAGAGAGAGAGATCAGGGCTTTATTGGAGACGGAGGACCAGCGCCCTCTCGGTTGTTTCCTAGTAGAGCTCCAACACCGTTGTGCCTCACTTCTCCAGCAGATGGAGATACACCCAGCCCCCTAGACTCATATTAGAGATTTTTTCAAACCCACATCCACCCGAGGACCCAGCTCGACGCGGGGTGTCACATTACAAACAGCAGAGGAGCTTAGACGACAACGTCGACGACCGAGACCCCCACTCCGGAGAGCCCGTCCCCACCAGAGAGAGATTCAAGTGATTGATGCACGCCATGACATGGAGATACGGAGACGTCAGCGGCGCACCCCTGCCGATCTCGACATGCATATCATTTTGAGGATCGCCACGATGCCTTGTCCACCGATGCATTATATCCTACACTCACTCCAAGCATTTAGAGGGTTATGACACCACCGAGCCTCCCCTCCCTATGCATATCATATTTGTATCTCACCTATTGAGCATATACAGTGCATACCCATAGCACCCCACACCCTCAACGCAAGCTATTATCCACTCCTTTTATACTCTGTTTTGTACTTGCACTTTATTTTCCTTTTGGTATCACAGTGGATTGGATCATACTGACGTATATGTTTTGTCTCATAAGCCGATTTATGGCCTCTAATAGATGTTAAAAATCTTTCCTCTCTCTCTCTCTCTCTCTCTCTCTCTCTCTCTCTCTCTCTCTCTCTCTCTCTCTCTCTCTCTCTCTCTCTCTCTCTCTCTCTCTCTCTCTCTCTCTCTCTCTCTCTCTCTCTCTCTCTCTCTCTCTCTCTCTCTCTCTCTCTCTCTCTCTCTCATGAGGACCAGAGACCAAGAGGAGATGAGTACCAGTAGCAATAGAGTATCGGCAGATATGGGTCAGGACACCACAGGGTATGGCATACATCTGCTTGAGCTAGGCAGCCGACATCAGCTCGTTATATATAACGGGATGCATCGCTGGCCAGGTTCGGGCGGACTTACTTGCTTCCCTCACGGGGGAGGTGAGAGCACAGTCGACTACATTTTGGGTACCACCTCTGGAGCTTCACTCATCACCTCACTTACTATTGGACGACGCCCAATTGCTGCTGACCATACATTTATCACATTCACACTCTCATCTCCTATTCCATTAGACCCTCCCTCACCCACTGAGACACACATCACGATACACTTCACACACGAGCTCTCACACGTTTATGCACACCATTTACACACCCGCCTACTCTCCCTCGATCCACTCTCACCCTTGGACACACTTACATCACAGTTCACCACCATCCTACACGACTCAGCTCTCTGCAGTTTCCCACACCGCACACATATACACCCTCCACGCAGAGGTTCCATGCCTCTTAACCGCTGGTATGATGTAGATTGCCGCGAGCTACGGAAGCACCTACGCATTTTAGAGCATAGAGGGGATATTACACACACACAAGCACAGCGTCGCATGCAGAGCCTTACTCGCCGCAAACGGCGTGACTGGGAAGAGAGACAGTACTGGGATATTTATCATTTACTCATGAGTCGAGACAGTGGAGTGGCATGGCGACATTTGAGAGAGAGGAGACAGCAGACACCCATCCGAGACCCGAGCACTTGGCATAGCTATGCACAGAGCCTATACGAGATCCCATACCAGCCCCCCATTCCTAGACCACAGAGCTCACGTCCTACTACATCTGACTTCTTCACACCCACTATGGCGGGACGCGCTATTGCCCGTCTACAGCATGGCAAGGCCCATGACCTTTTCGGTTTACAGGTGAGCACCTCATCTACGGAGGCACGACCACCGCTCATTGCCCACCTCTTCAACCGTGCACTGGTTGAAGGGTTCCCTGACTCATGGACTGAGCACACCATAGTGCCCATTCATAAGTCAAGAGATACTATGGATCCAGGCTCAAGCTACATACCGGACGATCATGATTGGCCCTATATTCGCCAAGTTATATGGGGCGGTACTGGAGACAGAGTTGAGTACTCTCGCTGAGAGGAAGGGTATCAGGGCTCCAGGACAGGCAGGCTTCAGACGAGATTACTCTACCATTGACCACATCTTCACTCTCAGATGCCTGATCGACCAGGCAAGGGTGAGGAAGAGGATATTATATTGCTGCTTTGTGGACTTCCGCAAAGCATTTGACACCGTTCCCAGGGGACAACTCTTCAAACAACTACTTGATATCGGAGCCCCAGAGGAGATGATATGGGGGATCTATGCCTTATACGAGAGAGTATCTGGCAGAGTCAGATGTCCGGGGGGCTTATCTCATCCACTTGCTAGCACTATCGGGGTGAAGCAAGGATGCCCTCTTTCACCCACCCTCTTTGGTCTCTACATTGATGAGATAGTAGACTACATACAGCAACACGGGGGTGATGGCATTGAGGTACGTGGGTCCACTGTCCATATTCTTTTATATGCTGATGATATTGTACTGGTTTCAGAGTCTGCAGAAGGTCTACAGCATCATCTACATGGCCTAGATGACTTTTGCACACAGAGAGGGTTATCTATGAACCTTGGTAAAACCAAGGTCATGATCTTTCATACATCAGCACAGGTACGCAGACATAGCTTGTTCACGGCAACGGGTGGACCGATTGAGGTGGCCGGATCATATGTTTACTTGGGAGTGACATTTACAGCAGCATCAGGGGTCTTCTCTATGTCTCAGGCAGCATGTGACCGCATCACACGTGGGTATGCAGCACTTGCCTTGATGGAGAGACAGTGCCACCAGACAGTGCCACCAGACATATTTTCAGGAGCCCCGCACAAAAGGGTGGCTCTTCGACACTTTGGTTACACCAGCGCTCATGTATGGGGCAGCCATATGGGGACCAGGATTAGCCTCATCAGTATGGACAGCATTAGAGAGGCCACAAATACTCATGATTTCCAGACTTAGGAGCAAGCCTTCAGTACCACATGATATCATTAGAGCAGAGCTCGCTGCACCACCGATGCTAGTTGAGGCACTATTCCTGATAGTATGCCTATTACACAGACTCCGCAGCATGGATACAGAGCGCATTGCTTATCGGGCTTTCCAGGCATCACGGGACATGGCATTAGCAGGCGACACCTCCTCATGGTATGCACAAACACGAGACTGGCTGGCCCACGACGGCTTTGACATACACAGGCTACCACCACTACAGTACGACTCACATGCACCCACCTACTCGCTCTCTCATCAGGAGAGGAATAGGATCATTCGTCAGGAGATATGGCATACATACATACAGAGGACATGGGTGAGCCCTAGGGGTACATTGCCACCGAAAATGCTCTATTACCGTGAGCATTTTCTACATATATCGAACGAGGGCTTCATCGAGATTCCGAGATACATGCGGACATATCTACCCCACCAGCTTCAAGTCGTCATTGGGCAGCTCCGGGTTTCATCACATCAGCTCGAGATTGAGAGGGGTCGATCCAGGGGAGTCCCCCGTGAGGAGAGGTGGTGCCCAGTATGCGAGACAGAGGTAGAGAGTGAGGAGCATTTTGTTATCAGATGCCCAGCATATGTAGACCTACGAGCACAGTTCCAGATAGAGGAGTCACTCCAGTTATGCATGACTATGGGAGACCAATGATGCTTGGGACGTTTCCTCGCAGCAGCATACGAGAGGCGAGATCGGTCACTCCAGCCCACACATAAGCCACGAGTGAGTACGCAGCAGACCATTACCCAGTTTTTTCAGCGAGCTGAGCTACATCAGAGAGGTCCATTTATAGGGCTCACGCTCTACCAGGCAGCAGCACAGAGAGCACGGCGCCGACCACGCATGGGCAGATATCATCGACCACGACTATATCAGGAGGATATCTCACGCATCAGGACAGCCTACGACCACATGATGGAGCATAGGCGCACCACCACTCCATGGGTTGTCTTCCTTCAGGAGGCACTCAGACCACCCCCGATGTACCACATACTACACCCACCTCCACCCATTCACCGGTAGCTAGGGTGTTTTACTCACACTTTTACTCACATGTCCCCCATGTATTTAGTGGCCATTATCTACGGAGTCAGAGCCACATCTCCCCATCCTTTTCCAGCTTTATATATATCTTTGTGTCGCGATATACCTTTTATTTCATTTCATTCTCTACACAGGGTTACTACACTTGTACATGGTTTTTGTCTCATAGGCCAAGTTTGGCCTCCAGAAGACGTTAATATGACTTTCTTTCTTTCTTTCTCCTCTCTCTCTCTCTCTCTCTCTCTCTCTCTCTCTCTCTCTCTCTCTCTCTCTCTCTCTCTCTCTCTCTCTCTCTCTCTCTCTCTCTCTCTCTCTCTCTCTCTCTCTCTCTCTCTCTCTCTCTCTCTCTCTCTCTCTCTCTCTCTCTCTCTCTCTCTCTCTCTCTCTCTCTCTCTCTCTCTCTCTCTCTCTCTCTCTCTCTCTCTCTCTCTCTCTCTCTCTCTCTCTCTCTCTCTCTCTCTCTCAGGGTTACTACACTTGTACATGGTTTTTGTCTCATAGGCCAAGTTTGGCCTCCAGAAGACGTTAATAAGACTTTCTTTCTTTCTTTCTTTCTCTCTCTCTCTCTCTCACATCATCTACATGGCCTAGATGACTTTTGCACACACAGAGGGTTATCTGTGAACCTGGTAAAACCAAGGTCATGATCTTTCATACATCTGCACAAGTACGCAGACATAGTTTGTTCACGGCAACGGGTGGACCGATTGAGGTGATCGGATCATATGTTTACTTGGGAGTGACATTTACAGCAGCATGAGGGGTCTTCTCTATGTCTCGGGCAGCACGTGACCGCATCACACGTGGGTATGCAGCACTTGCCTTGATGGAGAGATAGTGCCACCAAGCATATTTTCAAGAGCCCCGCACAAAAGGGTGGCTCTTCGACACTTTGGTTAAACCAGCGCTCATGTATGGGGCAGCCATATGGGGACCAGGATTAGCCACATCAGTACGGACAGCATTAGAGAGGCCACAGATCCTCATGATTTCCAGACTTATCCGGAGCAAGCCTTCAGTACCACACGATATCATTAGAGCAAAGCTCGCTGCACCACCAATGCTAGTTGAGGCACTATTCCAGACAGTATGCCTATTACACAGACTCCGCAGCATGGATACAGAGCGCATTGCTTATCGGGCTTTCCAGGAATCACGGGACATGGCATCAGCAGGCGACACCTCCTCATGGTATGCAGAGACACGAGACTGGCTGCCCACCATGGCTTTGACATAGACAGGACACCAACACTACAGTACGACTCACATGCACCCACCTACTCCCTCTCTCATCAGGAGAGGAATAGGATCATTCGTCAGGAGATATGGCATACATACATACAGAGGACATGGGTGAGCCCTAGGGGTACATTGCCACCGAAAATGCTCTATTACCGTGAGCATTTTCTACATATATCGGACGAGAGCTTCATCGAGATTCCGAGATACATGCAGACATATCTACCCCACCAGCTTCGAGTAGTCATTGGGCAGCTCCAGGTTTCATCACATCAGCTCGAGATTGAGAGGTGTCGATCCAGGGGAATCCCCCGTGAGGAGAGGTGGTGCCCAGTATGCGAGACAGAGGTAGAGAGTGAGGAGCATTTTGTTATCAGATGCCCAGCATATGTAGACATACGAGCACAATTCCAGATAGAGGAGTCACTCCAATTATGCATGACTATGGGAGACCAGTGACGCTTGGGACGCTTCCTCGCAGCAGCATACGGGAGGCGAGATCGGCCACTCCAGCCCACACATCAGCCACGGGTGAGTACGCAGCAGACCATTACCCTGTTTTTTCAGCGAGCTGAGCTACATCAAAGAGGTCCATCTATAGGGCTCACGCTCTACGAGGCAGCAGCACAAAGAGCACGGCGCCGACCACGCATGGGCAGATATCATCGACCACGAGTATATCAGGAGGATATCTCACGCATCAGGACAGCCTACGACCACATGATGGAGCATAGGCGCACCACCACCCCATGGGTTGTCTTCCTTCAGGAGGCACTCAAACCACCCCGATGTACCACATACTACACCCACCTCCACCCATTCACCAGTAGCTAGGGTGTTTTACTTACACTTTTACTCACATGTCCCCCATGTATTAGGTGGCCACTATCTGCGGAGTCAGAGCCACATCTCCCCATCCTTTTCCAGCTTTATATATATCTTTGTGTCGCGATGTACCTTTTATTTCATTTCATCTTCTACACACGGTTACTACACTTGTACATGGTTTTTGTCTCATAGGCCAAGTTTGGCCTCCAGAAGACGTTAATATGACTTTCTTTCTTTCTTTCTTTCTCTCTCTCTAGGTCGTTTCCTAGTAGAGCTCCAGCACTGCTGTGCATCACTCCTCCAGCAGCAGATGGAGATACACCTGGCCCCTCCCCCTCAGACTTATATTACAGATTTTTTCAGACCCATAGCCACTCGAGGACCCTATCAGCAGATATGGGTCAGGACACCACCATTTATGGAAGACATCTCCTTGAGTTAGGAAGCCGACACCATCTCATTATATATAATGGGATGCATCGTTGGCCAGGCTCGGGTGGACTTACTTGCCTCCCCCACGGAGGGGGTCAGAGCACGGTCGACTACATTTTAGGTACCATCTCTGGCGCTTCACTTCTCCCCTCACTTAGTATTGGACGACGCCCACTTGGTGCTGACCATACATATATCACATTCACACTTTCATCTCCTATACCATTAGACCCTCCCTCACTCATCGAGCCACACACCACGATACACTTCACACACGAGCTCTCACATGTTTACACACACCACTTACACACCAGGCTACTCTCCCTCGATCCGCTCTCATCTTTGGACACACTTACATCACATATCACCACCATCCTTCATGACTAAGCTATCCACAGTTTTCCACATCGCGCACATACACATCCTCCGCGCTCAGGATCCATGCCCCAGAACCGTTGGTACCATGCAGATTGTCGAGAGCTAAGGAAGCATCTATGGATTTTAGAGCTTAGAGGGGATATTACACACATACAGGCACAGTGTCGCATGCAGAGCCTTACTCGCCGCAAGCGGCAGGAATGGGAGGAGAGACAGTACTGGGATATCTACCATTTGCTCATGAGTCGGGATAGTGCAGTGGTGCGGCGACATCTAAGGGAGAGAAGAGCAGCCCCCCATTCCCAGACCGCAGAGCTCACCCCCCACTAGCTCTCACTTCTTCACACCCACTATGGTGAGCCACGCTATTTCCCATTTACAGCATGGCAGAGCCCATGACCAGTTCAGTTTACAGGCAGAGCATCTCATCTACGGATGCACGACTCTTGCACCACTCATTGCCCACCTCTTCAACCGTGCACTAGTTGAAGGGTTCCCTGATTCATGGACTGAGCACACCATAGTGCCCATTCATAAGTCAGGTGATGTTATGGATCCAGCTACATATCGAATGATCATGATTGGCCCTATATTGGCCAAATTATATGGGGCAGTGCTAGAAACAGAGTTGAGCACCCTCGCCGAGAGGAAGGGCATCAGGACTCCAAGACAGGAAGGTTTCAGACGAGATTACTCTACCATTGACCACATCTTCACTCTTAGATGCCTGATCGACCAGGTAAGAGTGAGGAAGAGGAGATTACACTGCTACTATGTGGACTTCCGCAAAGCCTTCGACACAGTTCCCAAGGAGAGACTCTTAAGACTCCTACTTGATATCGGTGCTCCAGATGAGATGATATGGGGGATCTATGCCTTATATGAGAGAGTATCTGGTAGAGTCGGATGTCTAGGAGGCTTATCTCACTCACTTGCTAGCACCATCGGAGTGAAGCAAGGGTGCCCTCTTTCACCCACCCTCTTTGGTCTATACATTGATGAGATAGTGGACTTCATACGGCAGCAAGGAGGGGAGGGCGTTGAGGTACGAGGGACCACTGTTCATATTCTTTTATAAGCTAACGATATTGTGCTGGTTTCCGAAGGTCTACAACACCACCTACATGGCCTAGAAGACTTCTGCATACCTAGAGGGCTATCTGTGAACCTTGGTATGATTTTTCATACATCGGCACAAGTGAGGAGACATAGTTCTTTCACAGTAGCAGGCGGACCGATTGAGGTAGTAGGATCATATGTCTATCTCGAAGTGACATTCACAGAAGCCTCTGGAGTTTTCTCTATGTCTAAGGCAGCCCGGGATCGCATCACACGTGGATACGCATCACTAGCCTTGATGGAGAGATAGTGCCACCAGGCACACTTTCAAGAGCCCCGCACAAAGGGATGGCTCTTCAACACTTTGGTTACACCAGCGCTCATGTATGGAGCAGTCATATGGGGGCCGGGGTTAGCTACATCAGCATGGATAGCATTGGAGAGGCCACAGATTCTCATGATTGCCAGACTCATCCACAGCAAGCCTCGATACCACATGATATCATCAAAGCAGAGCTCGTTGTACCACCGATGGTAGTAGAGGCACTGTTCCAGACAGTATGCCTATTACACAGGATCCAGAGCATGGATACACAGCGCATCACTTATCGAGCTTTCCAGGCATCACGTGACATGGCATTAGCAGGAGACACCTCCTCATGGTACGCACAGACACGAGATTGGCTGGCCCACCATGGGTTTGACATAGACAGACTACCACCACTACAGTATGACTTATAGGCCCCCACCTATTCGCTCTCCCATTAGGAGACGAATAGGGCAAAGTCACATGGGGACGCGTCCCCGGGTCATAGGGACGCCGGGACGCCGTCCCCTAAAGCCAAAATATGGGGACGCCTAACCGGAACGGTTAGCGTCCCCTGTCAACTTTGTGTAACAGCAGAACGTCCCGGGGACGCGTCCCAGGGACGGATTCATGTGATGGAGCAGTTTGGGGACGGCAATCCGGGACGGCTGGGGTTGTGGGGACGGTTTTTTGGCCAAAAAATGTCAATTTTTTTCCCTTCTCTCTTGGAGTTTTTAGAGCCAACTTTAGGGGGTCTATAGAACCATATTGGGGGCTTTAGACAACCATAAATAGAGCCATTGCTCCCTCAAAACATAAGCTTATCTTCAGTTTGAAGTTTTTCTCCTTGGATCTCATATGTATGGAGGTTTGAGCTACCGTCAACCTTGCATTTTCAGCAACCCTCTTCACCCTCTTAGCCCTTTCTTCACCTTTCTTCTCTTCTCTCCATAGTTATTACATTTATGTTGTAGTCTCTAGATTTTCTGATTCTTCTTTTTAGAATCTACAATGGTTCTTTTTGTGGATCCATAGTATGATGTAACATCTTTTTGCTCGTATGATAATGCCATATCATATATGTCACATGATCATTGAGTCTTAGTTTTTTTATGTATATTATATGTTTATAATATATATGATGATGACAATGATGTAGAATCTTTTTTTTTAATGATAAATGTATATGGAAACTCTGAATGTATTTCAACATGCTTCATGTATGTTTCTACTTGAAAAACACATTTTTCTTACAATTTTGTTGTTATGGGTCATTCCATATGTAACCACATTAATTGTACAATAGTTCCATTTGAAAATTTCTTTAAAAATCAGCATTTCTCTAGTGCCGTCCCGGGGACGCGTCCCCGGGACACATCAAGCTCCGTCCCCGTCCCGAGGACACCACCGTCCCCGAGACCCGTCCCCGGGACCCGTCCCCGTCCCCGTCCCCGTCCCCTGGTGACTTTGGAATAGGGTCATTCGACAGGAGATATGGCATACATACATACAGAGGACATGGATTAGCCCCATGGGTACATTGCCACCGAAAATGCTTCACTACCGTGAGCATTTTCTACAGATCTCAGACCAGGGCTTCATTGAGACTCCACGATACATGAAGACATACCTACGACACCACCTCCGAGTCGTCATTGGGCAGCTTCGAGTTTCATCACATCAGCTCAAGATCGAGAGTGGTCGGACCAGGGGAGTCCCTAGAGAGAGGAGGTGGTGCCCAGTATGCCATACAGAGATAGAGAGCGAGGAGCACTTTGTTATCAGATGTCGAGCATCAGGAGACACTCAGACCGCCGCCGATGTACCACATACTCCATCCACCCCCACCCATTATCTGTAGTTAGGATATATATATTCACTCCCATCATGGGCCCCCATGTATTAGGTGGTCATTATTTGCAGATTCAGAGCCACATCTCCCCATGCACCACTACATTATTACATTATCCCCACTACCTTTCCATCACCCGATACACTATCCTGTGGTTGTTTCCAGCCTTTTTCAGCCTACACAATTTTGTGTAGCGAGTACTATTCCGTTTTATTTCTACACAAAGGTTACTACAGTTGTACATGGTTTTGTCTCATAGGCCAAGTTTGGCCTTTCGAAGACGTTAATCTCTCTCTCTCTCTCTCTCTCTCTCTCTCTCTCTCTCTCTCTCTCTCTCTCTCTCTCTCTCTCTCTCTCTCTCTCTCTCTCTCTCTCTCTCTCTCTCTCTCTCTCTCTCTCTCTCTCTCTCTCTCTCTCTCTCTCTCTCTCTCTCTCTCTCTCTCTCTCTCTCTCTCTCTCTCTCTCTCTCTCTCTCTCTCTCTCTCTCTCTCTCTCTTTCTCTCTCTCTCTCTTTCTCTGTGTGTGGAGGAGATCCTAGATATGCATGACTTTGCTTGCATCACAGAGACTCATGAGAGCCCAGAAAGAAGCCTCCCCCACATTGTAGGTTTTCATTGGGAATCTGCATTCAGGGCCACGACAAGACAGAGTATGGCACGAGGGTCCGAGAAAGTCGCCATCATATTTAGACAGGTGATACAAAGCCGGATCCACATCATAGGTAGAGACGAGGAGGCATGATACATGTGGGTTCGCATGGAGATAGCACCGGAGAGCTGGGGCTACATTGCCATATGCTACTTCTCACCAGGGGGATTCAGATATGCAGGATATGACCATGGGGGACCGAATCGGGACAGAGATTCACCATACACCGCACTTTAAGATGAGATTGCATTACAGCACCCTAGGTGAAGTTTTCCTCATGGGGGACTTCAACGGCCGCACCCAGTCACATCAGTGGGAGTCATATGCTATGGAGCATCCACAGATCATGAGGAGTAGAGATCCAGACGAGACAAGACGAGACAAGGACCAATAGAGTATCAGCGGATATGGGTCAGGACACCACCGGGTATGGCAGACATTTACTTGAGCTAGGCAGCCGACATCGTCTCATTATATATAACGGGATGCACCGTTGGCAGGCTCGGGTGGACTTGCTTCCCTCACGGGGGAGACGAGAGTACGGTCGACTCGGGATGTATGAATGTATGTATGTATGTATGTATGTATGTATGTATGTATGTATGTATGTATGTATGTATGTATGTATGTATGTATGTATGTATGTATGTATGTGTATGTATGTATGTATGTATGTATGTATGTATGTATGTATGTATGTATGTATGTATGTATGTATGTGTATGTATGTATGTGTATGTATGTATGTATGTATGTATGTATGTATGTATGTATGTGTATGTATGTATGTATGTATGTATGTGTATGTATGTATGTGTATGTATGTATGTATGTATGTATGTATGTATGTATGTATGTATGTATGTATGTCATGGTCGACGTTGTTCGGAAACCTAGAACCTAAACGGTTCCATTCGATTCGGTTGGGAACTAAATCTTATGAGTAAATGAGGTTCTTTGGCAGTTTTCGGTACGATGGAACCAAACCAATTCAGTTCAGTTCGTCTATAAGCTTCGATTTGGTGCATTTAGGCTTTTTGGTTCGTTGACAAATTGCACACTTAACCTTTAGGGTACTTTGGTTCATGTGCATATGGCATCTCGTATGTCGTTAGCTGCTAGCACCTTTCTAGGGAGCAAAGCATTTCTTGAGCATGTTTCGCCAATGGCCACACACATGTCAAGAGTCACACACACGTGACATGTCACACATAGAGACAAACACACACACATCTGTCATAGACACATGTGACATGTCACACACACACATCATACATGATTGATGTCACACACACATAGTGGTCACACACACATAGTGGTCACACATGTCACACACACATCATACATGTCACATACGTGATGCATGTCACACCCCCATGCCACTAGTCATTGATCACACACACACACGGAGTGACAAATGATGCCAAAAGCTGCTGATCAGACACATACACATACATCATACATCACAGACGTCTGGTAGACATGTCTAACACACACAATGATACATGTCACATACACAGAGTGCCCAATGATATCAAGAGTTTTCGATCGCACATGGCAAGTACCATAGCAGCATAATTTGAATTTTTTTTACCACAAGTGACAACTTGCATATACTATATACTAGTATATATTATGATTTTGTAATGGAATGCACCTTAACGCACCTTTCCCCAAAGGAAACGTAAAGTCATGGCACCTTGAACGCACCACCTTAGACGAATCTTACGCACCTTACTTGGGATGTAAGGTTCGGTCCTTGACTCCTCGCATCTTAAACGCACCGAACCAAATGCACCTGACCACCTTGATGTATGTATGTATGTATGTATGTATGTATGTATGTATGTATGTATGTATGTATGTATGTATGTATGTATGTATGTATGTATGTATGTATGTATGTAAGAATGTACATACGTATGTAGAGAGAGAGAAACTAATTTTTGTGTGTCAAGAAAGTCGATGCAAAAAGGATATATAAGTGCACAATTTCATATGCATCAACATGTTCAAATATGTTTATCCAAGGCCACTAACTACTCATTTATACATCTATGAACAACAAAAACATCATTTAAAATATGGAATGGAAGTCGTAAGCAAGAGTTTGACCTAGTGTTGATTCAAAAGTGGATGTCTTTTGGCAATCGCAACTTGCAGCCCATGCACCCATAGCATGTACACCTTGACTTTGGAGAAAAGAACATATGGAAATATCACCCTTGTTAATCTGAAAAATATGTCATAAATAATTATCAGCGTGATCAAGCTACAAGGTCTTAGAAATCAATTAACTTTGCATAAAGCACACAACCGGAAAAGTTAAATGGTTATCACCCTAAACTATGTGTAACCCCAATTAATTTATTGCATCCCTTTTCATTGTCCTCTCTCTTCAAAAGTATAAGCTCTAACTCCTTTCCCCTTATCTCTTTGGCCCTATACATTGTCCCCCTCTCTTGTACCACTTAAAACCCTCTCCCTTCCCTTCTTCACACTCTAACTCCCGGAAAAAAAAAAAGAGTACCATTCTAATTTATATGAAGAGAGAGAAAGAAAGAGAGAATATAAAAGAAACAATAGCTTGTACGACTTAGATATCCTAACTTCCTAGGTGAGAGTTTACCATACATGAAGATTGTGCAACAACAATTATGTAAGCCTAGAAGGTGGAGGAGTACAAGCCAAGGATTAGCATTGATGGAAAGGATATCAAACAAGGAATTGAACCTATGTGAAAAAACATCTAACGATACTTTACATCTTGGAATTTGAAACTAACATGGATCATTGTCAAAACACCTAGGAGTTTGAAAGTGGTTAGAGTGATGCAACATACTTCCCAAAGAGATATGAGTGCAAAATGTCATCAAATATGAATTCTAATGTATAATTATGGTTCCTCCAACAAGAGCATATGAGTATTCTAGTGATTAATATTTTGATACGAGGGATTCATTCATTAGTGAAAAATTGCCTAGAAAAAGATCTTACTCTTGATAATATGTGAGGAAACATACTTGTATCGAGATTCTAAACATCACATCATGAATTTTTTTTTCTAAATTTGTCATAAAATATGCAAGACATGGAACTAGTGGATACCAACACTTTCTTGAGCATTATCCATTATGGCTTATATGAGATAGATAATTTTAAAGGCAATGCACTTCACATTACATTCACCACTCACTATTACCAAAGTTACATAAGAGAATGGAGTTGATAATAAAGCACATAAAAACCACTATTGAGATTTCATATCACCATCATTTTATTGTTTGTAGAAGAATAGCATCCTAACCAACCTTGAGATGACTTCCATGTTGCTACCATTAGGTTCCTACCCACAACATGTAAAACAGCCATCTACCCACATAAGCATGTCAAAAATAACTCAAATATGTAGCTGTATTAACCACAGATTTTACATTTATGATATCAATAACCAAAAAAGACAGATAAATCACCCTTACGATCTATTCCTCCATAAAGGTAATAGACGATAACAAATCGATCCCATGCATGTGTGTATGTACGTTTTTCTTAACCCAAATTTGTATATTATAGGATAAGTAAAGGTTTGTTTTCTTCTTATGATCAGCCAACAATTTTACACATTCCTCCTAGGAAGGAAACACTCAATTGCGAGTTGTTCACTATTTGTGTTTGATCAATGGTAAATTCAATACGGCATAATGTAGTCCCCTTCATGTGAATTCGCCTAGATCAGCTATAAAGGGGCACCACCTTCAAAAGATTAGATCCACCACCAACTTCACTAAAAGACCTCCCAAAAGGGAAAGAACTTCCCATAGTTCTCATGATCCACTAATCGCCACCAAGAAGAAGAATGTGGAAGGGTGGGAAAAGCGAGGTGAAAAGAGGGTGGAAGGGTATGAAAATGGCAAAATAGAATCCAAAAACACTTCACATGCACCAAGATGATGACCGAAAACTCTTTCTTGATGAAAAAGCACCACCATCGAAAGAATGCCAGCGAGAGTGCCACCACCCTCCTCAAGAGCACTACAAACTCAAAAAAGAGCTACCACCTACTACAGTTGTGATACCATGTACAGAGTACATGCACAGAAGCAAAAATGAAAGTGTACTCACAAGAAAGACTGTGAGAGAGTTGACCATGAAATGGGAAAACTTGCATATGGATTAGAGTGAGCCTTCTAGAGCATAGAGTGAGTTATCAAGCTTGAGGGTCTCTTTTTATAAATTTGGTGAGAGCCTCCTCTTAAACATCCAATTAGGGGACAATTCTCCTCAAAGAAAAATGAATACAAAGTGAAGCTAAATGGCAAAGGTTCCCAAGTACAACTAGAATGCTACAAAATGGAGATGCACTCATATAGAAATGAATTAAAAATTTAGGAGTAGAGTATTATTTCTTCAACACAAAGGCTCAAATCTTTCAGTCAATTGTTGAAGTTATATCCATGATCTCCTATAACTAGCTCCCAATCGAAACCTTCTTCGTGTTTTAGAAAAGAGAGACATTGCCCCGATGTATCATAGCATTGTGTGAGACCATTTATTACCTTTTTCATGAAAGGAATGTGCATTCGAGCAAAGAACAAAAGCAACAAGGGGGGTATTTGTATTATTGGTATAAGTGGAAATTGGTATGTATTGCATTATTTGTATTTTGAGAGGGGTGGTCATTATCTTGGTTTCTACTTCTTTTGATGTGCCATTTTAGGGAGAACTCTTTGCATAACCCATGGAGTCTCTTGCCCAATACTTATCCTTCTCTTGCACGACATTTATCCCTATCCCAAGGGGGTATCTAAGGTTTCAAAGAATTGTCCTATTTCAAACCTTGGCATGGGCTCATCATGATGTGTCAAAGTAGTTAGAAACAATGTCAACAAGTTTTGATAATCCAAAGTTTACCCATAGGCCTCATACTTGAGAAAAAATATCTAGTGATTATAAGAATGAAGCAAGCGAGGCATATCATCAATAACCGAGCTCATGCAATAATATGCTCACCTATATAGGTGAAGTGAATTTCTCTATCACATATATGCCCTTCTATGAAAGAATACATAGGGTGAGTTCCAAGTGTGGATAATGAGGAGTTAAGTGGACTGCTAGTGCCTCATTGCGCTATCTCAAGGTCCTCCTTGCTAACAAGATAAAACGCAAGCCATATCCACAAACATAGAAGGGAGGAAATCATACTTATCTCCCTCCTGGTCGTAGAGCCAAATGGACTCACCCTAGAGCCAAGGAGCCTAGAGCCAAGCCAATGGCCATCAGCTCAAGGGCATGGCATCCCATTCGACCATAGTACATACTCACACCATATAGACATATGGGTGACTCAAACGACGGCCAAGGATCCAAGTGCCTCTTATGAGGAATGACTGACAAATGAACCCAAGGGTCTTGTCTCTGGACACACTTCAAGAGGTGGCCCAATTTACATTGGGCAGACACTTCACACTTGGTCAAACACTTTAACTATAGTCACTCATCTTGATATCCATTGCATTTGGGGACGTAACCATAGTTCAAAGAGAGCATTTAAAAGACAGTATTAAAACAAGTATTGAAATGTATAATAAGGAGAATATTAAAAATATCGACATAAAAACAAATATTATATTCATCAAAAAAAAAATTCTCTTTTCTTCACAAGCTATGAAAATAATATATTTAGCACTCCTTTACCTATCTAATGCTAAAAACACAAAGGAAACTTGATCTACTATCTTATAGACTATCACAATAAACGTTGCGACTCATGGTTCACATGTGGGATGCCACATGGTTAAATTTTAAACAAGACTTAGACATGACATTTTAAAGTTAATAACATTGAACAATGAATTTGAATTTAAGCATGAATCATGATTCATATGGGATAGTGACCGCAGACATTTCATTACATAAGAGAGCATAATATATACATGAATATCATGACTCATACAGAAACGGTAAAACCATGTCAAGAGTCTAACACTAATCGAACTTTCAACTAATAATATAACTTAAGCATGAATCATGACTCATATGGGATAGTAATCATAGACATTTCATTACATAAAAGAGCATAATATATACGTGGATATCATGACTCATACAAAAACGAGAAAATCGTGTCAAGACTCAAAACTAATTAAACTGATAATATATGAATCATAGTAGATCAAACATGAAAACATCCAATTGAGCACTAGTTGACTATGTCCATAAAGTGAAAACTAAGATGATATCCCAATGTCATCAATAGAGTTATATGTTGGAACTAAGGTAGGACCAATATAAATTCCGCAAGAACTTTCCAGCACTTAACTTTAACCACGCACACACCTGAATCAAATAGGAAAGATGAATGATTATAAGAAATACATAAGAGACGAGAGTTAATGAGCAACAATGTGCTACTGTTAAAATGAATAGCTTGATGATATAATATCTGCACAATGTGTGAAATATTAAAAAATCTGAAAAAGGCTGAATATGACAGGGTTCTAGGTACATAGTACAAAATATAAGAAAAGTATCTATGAGTAAAGGAAGAGTGTGGAAGTGTGTTATTGATAAAAGAAGGATTGACTTTAATGAGTATACAATCAATGTGGTGGATAATAATGTGAAATCTGCTAATCTAACAGAATATGAGTATCTCCTTTGGAATAAGCAGCAGCTTGTCTTCAACTCTTAAAAACTTGAAATATGCGCAGCTATTTACAAGAACGAGCAGGACACACAATGTGCGTGTAGGAGAAGAAGGAAGCAGCAATCACCAAATATATGCAGCAAATACACCTCCAAAATCTACTCCACAAAAGCGCTTAACCCTAGAGCTTACTTGATGAGGATCAAGTGTATGTGATGAAGTACTAAAGTGTGCCTCTAGGGTTCTTAATATAGTTTTTTGAAGCTCCAGCTATTCGATTTAATGAAAATCTTGGTGAAAACTCAAACGTGCAAATCCAAATAGCTTTTAGTCGTCTTTTGTATGAAATTGACTTACTTTTAGAGAAAAAAACGAATTTCTAAAAAACTCCTATAAAAGGACATAATAAGCCTAACATATGATGCTTTTCTTGATCTAGATACTGAGAGTTAACTAATGATGTCTTTTTTGAAATGGTCACACCAACAGATTAGGGTTAGGGTTTTGGAACCCTAAATGATCTTTGATGGTCATGTGTAATATATCATTATAAAGCTCTTGATGAGAGCTACATGATTATAAAAAAAATTTGAATATGACCATATTCATAGTTTTTTCGTACTCATATGAAATATTTTTCCTTCCGTATGGAAGCATGGTATTATCAAACTTCTAAAATGATTCTTTATACCTCAACATTGAGATCACTTGTCATATTCCAACACTATACTCCACTACACTGTTTGCAATAATGTAATGTATTCTTGTATGTAAATAGGAAAATTTATGGAATACATATTGTAACATAATATACATATTGTCTTCAGTGTATATAGTTAGTCTCTCACTATGCTATCTAGTGTGTTGTACGATATGTATAATGTAATAATTAGTAGACAACGGAAACTATGACGTACTGCACAGTATGTAATAATGCATGCAACAATGTATGTTCATGACGTATATATAGATTATATATACACAATTACATAATACATATATTATAATGTATTGTATTGTATTGTAACATACAATAGAATACGTTATCATGTAATATGAAATGCAGCATAGTATAGTACATAATATATGTTACTTTGCATATTGCACTGCACTCACAACACTCCTCTAATTTTTTCTTCATCTCTAGTTCTTGGTCATGTATGGTCAAGCCTGGCAACAAACATTTACAACTCATAAAATCCTATATTCACTCACAATATCTCCTATTTGTACTAATGGTATGAGTTACTTAAGCTTAGAGAAGCTTCCTTTGCCATTTAAGTGGAAGGAAATTGGAGATGAAGACCTAAGGACTCTCTAAATGCACATTTAGGCCCTATTTGTACCTCTTCTCAAGAGCTTTCTAGATATGATTTCTTCTAAATTTTTTGGCCCACCTCTTGTTTGGAATAAAGGCCCCTAGGCCTCTCTTTTTGTATATTTTGACCCTTCTACGTGATAACTATCACCTCTCTCTAAGAGCTTTCTAGACATATAATTATTAAATTTTCTAAATCCCATATTGAGGAGTTATAAGCATTCACATTATTTTTTATGACTTTTGGTCATTGGCTATGTGTGAACATGCCCAAATGACCTAAAAGTCACTTATCAATAAGACTTGGTCCAAAAACTATCATAACTTGAATGAGACTTCTTCAACTTCAACTTCTTCATCTTCTTCTCCAAATTTTTAATCGAGCGCACCACCACATAACTCTCTATGGCCTCTTTCAACATATTTCAAAGCTTTGAGTTATTCCATCACCACAAAGTTGCTCCAAATGCTTCAGCCCATGCCAAGTTGAAGGCATTTTCTTCCATTTGACAGAATTTCATCGCGAAAAAACTTCATTTTTCGTGATAAAAGTGTTGTTCAAGGAGGATTACTTCCCACTGTAAAGTTGAAGCACATTTTGAGCTTTTTGGAGAGCTTCATCATGTTGACTCCTTATCGTGGACTTGGCAACAGGTCCGGAAGATTTCACGTCACCTTGGGTATCCATTGAGTGTTCAAGTTAAAGCTCAGCAAACATAATGGGCGTTGGAAAAATTCTTACCAAAGCTAGCTAAATGGCATCCACATGAATGGTCGATGCATTTCTATAATAAAATCCTAGAGAGCATCTAACAACCGTACATTATGTACTACTTAGTATTACTTGACCGGACTCAATCATCTTCAAAACCTTCCTTTCGTAGAAACCATCACCTCGCTCGGGAGAAGGGTGCTCCTTGTCCTTGGTTACTCAAAAATGCCCATATGGTGGAATGGGAATTCTTGATATGATGTTGCATGCTTAACATAGATTATGTAACTTGCTCGCAAGGTTTGAACAAAATTCACCACCATGGACCTTCATCCTCCAAACCATTCTACAGGAAGGGTTACTATATTACAAAAGACAATGGAAGGTGGACATTTTTGGTGTAAAATCTTCTCTTGAGCACCACTCAAGTTGACCTCTGCAACCGTAAATCATCATTCACCACTGCTCCAATTCTAGTTCACCCTGATTCTAGTTCACCCAGAGAAAGCCTTTCACATCCGTAAATCATCATTCACCACTGCTTCAATTCTAGTTCACCCTGATTCTACCAAGCCTTTTTTCCTGGAGACAGATGCATTCAGACTTTGCCTTGGGAGCAATCCTATCCCAACATGGGATGATGGACACCTACATCTTGCCATAGATGGCAGACACCTACATCCAGTTGCATAACATTCAAGCAAATTCTCTCCTCCAGAGATTAACTATGAAATCCATGAGAAAAACTTCTTGCCATAGTGGATGCGTTTAACACCTAGCGTCGCCATTTAGAAGGAGAAGCATAAAGTTACTGTGTATGCAGATCATAAGAATTTAGAGTACTTTATGACAACTCGCATCCTCAATAGAAGACAATCTCGATGGAGAAACTTTCTACCTAGGTTTGATTTTGTCATCACATATCTTCCAGGACGAAAGCAATGTCAGTCAGATGCCTTGTCAAGAAGATCTTACCTTGCACCGAAGAAAGGTGAAGAGGCTTTTGATCAAAAAGAGAGTGTATTGCTCAAGCGGCAAGCCTAAACATCTTCAGTTAGCAACCATTTCTTCAAACATCACAAAAACTCAGCCTTGATTCATTTGATTCGTGAGACTCTATCACATGATGAATTGTTTCGTAACGTCAAGCAGAAATTCAAGAAGGGAAAATTCATGAAGCGAACGAGTTCAAGGAAAATGATGGATTACTATTCTATAAGAACCTATTGTACATCCCTCTCGGAAAGCCTAAGATCCAAGTACTCCAACAACGTCATGACAACATTGCAGCAGGATATTTTGGAGTGAATAAAACAATGAACTCATATCAAGAGATTTTTGGTGGCCTCAAATATGGAAGGAACTCAAAGAATATATCCAAACATGTGACACTTGCAATAGATCTAAGGTACCGAGACATAAACCTCATGGTGTCTTGCAACCTTTACCTCACAGATCTACCAAGATCATATAAGTATGATGCCATTCTTGTTATAGTGGATAGATTTACAAAGATGGCACACTTCATTCCAACTACCAAGACAATCATAGGTGCAGCCACTCCGAGACATTTTCTTAGTTACATATTTAGGCTTCATGGATTGCATGATGATATTGTTAGTGATTAAGGTCCATAGTTTATATCCAGATTTTGGAATAGTCTCTTCACGCTCCTTGGTGTTTAAGTTAAATTGTCTACAGCCAATCATCCAAAGACTAATGGACAAACAGAATGGGTGAATGAAGTCCTAGGACAGTATCCCCGTTGCACCATAAACTATCATAAAAATGATTGGTTTGAGCTTTTACCTTTTGCAGAGTTTGCCTATAACAACAGTATTCATACATCTACCAAGAAGACTCCCTTCTTTGCAAATTATGGACAACATCCAAGGATGGATATACAACTCTCAAATCATGTCAAAAACCAAGCTGCTAGAGATAAGGCCCAGTATCTCATGGACATTCACAAAGAACTCAAGGAAGAGATCCATAAAGCTCAAGGGCATTATAAGTATTATGCAGACTTTATACAGATCAGCATCGTGTTCAAAATCCATCCTATCAAATTGGAGATAAAATGTGGTTACTCAAAAATAATTTGCAAACTTTAAAGCCTTGTGCAAAGCTAAACCATCAAAGATTTGGTCCGTTTACCATCTTAGCCAAGATTAATCCAGTCACCTTCAAGCTCCAGTTACCAAGTACCATGAGAATACATCCAGCTTTCCATGTGTCCATGTTGGAACCATATCAGATTTCACCATTGAGGGGGGAGAGACCCAGTCCTTCACCACCTATCGAGATTGATGATCATGAGGAATTCGAATCGAGCATGTCCTAAATTCGAGAATATCCCGAGGAAGATTGGAGTACCTTGTTCATTGGAAAAGGTATGACATCAATGATCATACTTGGGTACCTGCAGAAAACCTTTAGAGAGCACCAATCAAGGTTCGAGAATTCCATAAGAAAAATCCAATGAAGTCGAGACCATAGAACATGACTACTCCTCGTGGAACTCGTTGCTTGAGGAGGAGGTGATGTCATGGACAAAGGAAACCAACTTGAACCTCAGATTCCATGTGACTTCTATATCTCATGATTGAATTTGGAGAAACCAATGAGATTAATTGACTACCTGCTAAATTTTGACATCAGGAGGTCCTGTTTGGATTGCTGACATCATCGATGATATCATCCAATCGTAACGGCCTTTGAACCACCTTTGATAACCACCCTTGAACACCTATATAAGGACTCAGGAGGGCTTGGCCATGTACATCATCAGTCTTGCCAATGCTAGTCTTGGGAGCTCAAGGAGTCGTGATCTCCAAGTAAGTACTTTCCAAGTTCCTGTTCGAGTTCTAGTCTTGTGCCTTGTTCTAACCTTGTCTAATCTAGTATCTTGGACATCCTATTGTGTCCTATTGTAATCTTGTAGTACGAGATCTCGTCAAGTTAATTCTTGTATCTAGTTCATCTCCCTAAAGGGAGTTCTTGTAATCCTACTATCTTGTTTCAAACTTACGATCCCGGGTTCTGGGATCTCGCATATCATCTCTAGTCAAGTGATCCATACCTATGAGTCCCGAGTTGTGGGACTTCTTGTATCAGCCACATATTCTTGTATTATTTCCCCTACATGGGTGATCTCGTAATCAGAAGTATATTTTCGAAATCTTGTCTAGTGTAGTCAAAGAGCACAATCTAGTGCTCCCCTAAGAGTTTGTTCTTTCGAAATTGAAGCCTATAAAGAGTGTAGGCCGAAGATTATACTCGATTAAAATAATAATAGTAATAATAATAATGATGATGATGATGATTATGCTTCTTTCGATTAAAATAATAGTAGTAATAATAGTAATGATGATGATGATGATGATGCTTCTTATTTCTATAAACTTTCTATGTTTTTGTTGTTATAATTTCAGATGAAGTCACTTCTTTAATATTAACTTGATTGGTACTTGTTCAATACTTCCCAACCTATATGTTTTGGAAAAATGATTCCCATATGAAACAACTACGTGTGGCATGTACAAGTAACTTGATTCATACGTGTTTAATACTTCCTTACCTACATGTAATAGAAGTATGATTCTTATATATAATATGAAACAACTATTTGTGCATGTAACTTGATTCATACGTATTCAATACTTCCCTACATGCATGTTTTAGAAGTATGATTCTTATATATAATATGAAACAACTATATGTGCATGTAAAGGATAAAAATATACACCAAATTTTTTTAATAAAAATTTTGAATTACGCCTTCCAATGAAATGAATGATGTGAGGTTCACCTGCGATACATCATGTCTAAGTGTATGGATGAGTATTTATATATGGCGACGTGTTAAAGTTTTCGTGAACGGAAACACTTTATCTTCTTCTTTTTTAATTATTAAACAAGTATAAGAGGGAGAGAGACAGACCAGAGAGAGAGAGAGAGAGGAATAAAACAACCTTTCAGCGAGTAAAAGTATCGTGTGAATTAAGTGTTAAGGTAACTTCACCCAGAGAAATGAAAGTGCAGAGGAGCTTTAAATAAGAGATTGAAATTAGATGGTCTGACTTCTAAGCTTTCAAGAGATGGAGGGCTTTCTCTAACTTAAATATTAAAGGCGTATAGAATTTTATACTAGAATCAGTATATGAGGATACTAAAATGAACATGATAGAAAACCATAGAGACTTACAAGGAAAACAGATTCGTTAGTGAAGGTGAAAGGAAAATCATGAAGGATGGGCGCCAGCTTCATCTGCTCCTCAAAACGATGGCAATCATGTTTGTGTTCATGCCAATGTAGCTTCTGCTTTTATAGGATCTCTCTCTCTCTCTCTCTCTCTCTCTCTCTCTCTCTCTCTCTCTCTCTCTCTCTCTCTCTCTCTCTCTCTCTCTCTCTCTCTCTCTCTCTCTCTCTCTCTCTCTCTCTCTCTCTCTCTCTCTCTCTCTCTCTCTCTCTCTCTCTCTCTCTCTCTCTCTCTCTCTCTCTCTCTCTCACACACACACACACACATACACGCGCACGCACGCACCTGATGATATGAAGAACAGTAGCGCACTGCGCTACAAGCACCACAGAAAATGGATGGAGGACCAATACAGTCATCCGAAAGATGTTCAGCTGCGCAGTGAACGTTCATCTCCTTAAATAAACTGATCCAGGGAGGGCTTCAAAGAAGCAAGTTGGCTGAACAGATTTTTCGTCGCTTCGCTAATTGACAGTTTCTCGTCCTCAATGTAGTGAACTGAAGAAAACAAGAACCGTACGAGTAATATGGCGCTCAGAAATTTCAGAAGGAAGTTTATATCACCCCCGAACAAACAAGCAGGTGGTGCCATGCACTCCCCAGAGAATGTAGAGTCCCACAACGAGAACGACATGGTTTGTGTCTCGTTTGCCCCTCTAGGCAGCCGGAAATTTTGAAATATGAAATGAGAAGGTTAGCCAAGTCAACGATTTGGACCAATGTGACAAAAGCTTGGATCTCTATCTACGTCAACGACTTTGACCGTAAAATATGAGAAAGACTTGGATCCTCAATGTTTACATAGAGTGCAATCTCATCATGATGTCATTCCCTCATTTGAAGAAAAAAAGGTTAGGCTCTTATTTTTTCCACCATGGAGGGTTTATGTGAGAGAAAAATTGAGAGGAGTTACAACTAGACTAGAGAGCTCAAAGAAAACATCGTTATCTCCTAGGTGGGAAATCCATTTCGTACTAAGTTTAGGACCTTCAAAAATCAAGGATTAAATCCTTAGGTTGGCTTCACAATGGGTTCCCAAACCACTAGAGAAACAACACTTCAGAACAATGGAAATGTTGAAGAGTCTTCAGAACAATGGTAGCCGTAAGCGGATTGGGAGGGAGGTCGGAACAATAATCATAAAATTGTTCCATGACATTGCGTAAAAAAGAATACAGGCCTCTGTGAAGTGTGAAGAGCTTAGTGGGAGAATAATGGAGTTGGCAGATGTTGATTGGTCAGCTATTGTAAATTTTCTAGGCATCGCTCAGTCTCCCCTTAAATAAAGGTCTATTATAACAATTTTTCACTTGTTTATTCAAAGACCTATCTAGGGATAATGTCATGAATGGCCAAATTTGATCAATTTTCTTAAACATTAGATTAAACCCTGTTGCACATCTTGCTATGTAATTTGTATTATGCCTTGAAGACACTCGATACATACCCTCACTAAGACCTCACTACATACCACATGTGAACCAACCATTTCCTAATCATGGAAGCTTCTCGAAGATGTGTGACACTTCATCATGGAACATTCTAGATGTCCCCTATCGGCATCACATCAAATGCTTACAAAAGAAGGGGCATGCCATGGTGACTTCCATCTAGCCGATGCCAATATTGGGCATGTAATGAGACATGGCATCTAATTAGGTAATTTGTAGTTCTACTTCCTACTATTGCCCAGTCTAGGCTCTTGGTCATATTTTATGTTGCTTTTAATATTGCTTTCGTGGTTTCTTGCGATCTTTTATAAGAGATTTTCTCTAGTTCTATCTTATACATTACTCATCCATGTCAAGGGAGATTTATGCCGACCATCCTAAGTTAAGGGTATGAGGAAGAATAACACAAGCGAGAGTAGTAGAGGAACATCCTAAGCTACGGGTATGAGGAAGAATAACACAAGGGAGAGTAGCAGAGGAGTTGACAAAAGATTTGATGTAGATTGAATTTTTTCTTACTAATAGCAACTACAAACACAATGGCATTTTCTACATATGCATTCTCAAAGAGGAGTTGATAAAAGATTTGATGTAGATTGAATTTTTTCTTACTAATAGCAACTACAAACACAATGGCATTTTCTACATATGCATTCTCAAAGTAGACCTTCTCTAACAATTTAGACAAGTATAGATGCGGGAAATATACATGGATCAAATCAATGCTTGAGCTTCAAAAAAGTCCCCTTGAACTAGCTTATGCGCTGATATGGACATACAATGGGAGTTTTGCATTGGTAACCATTATCCCATAGTGGACCACTACTGATCACATAATGGACATCACCCAAATTCAAGGGAGTAAATGGGATCCAATGACTTCATGGGTCATGAAATGGGACAAAAATGACCCCTAGTCCTTCCCAAGTTTTTTAGAAGGCATGTTGTTAGCAGTACAACCAGCAGTAGCTACAGACATCGGTGAAGAGGAAGCATGTAAAAGGGAATATATGAAGATTGAAGGGGAGGGTCAGATTCATTCTTTTTCAAAATAGGTCGTTTCATTATAAGTAACCAAACTCTCAACAATGATTTTTATCACTTATGTAACGTATGTAATATAGAAAAATCCAATTTTGTCAAGTATTTCAACATGGGCAATATACCTTTTTGAACTTCATTGAAATTAACCAAGGAACAAATGCTCTAGTTTTTTATCTATCTACTATCCCTAGTCGCTTAACGCTCATGGCAATATACCCAAGACTTATGTTTTCTGCTGAGTCCATACATGCAAACATTTGAAGAAGCATTCTTTACAGGGTCTTTTGAAATGGATTCGAAAATATTTGTCAAAATGTCTTCCAACTTAAATGTGCGACCATAGACAGGCACCGGATGATGGAGTAAAGTCAAACCAATGGAAGGAACTGATGATATGTCAAGCAAATTCGCTTAATCATAGAGAGCAAAAGGTGATTCAAATGTACTCCCGCCATCGGACTTTAAGGCCAGTCGGGGACGACAGAGTTCAGGAGGGGGATGGTGTTGAGGAAGAGTCAAGCAAAAAGAAAAGACAAAGAAGATCAAGACAGAAGCTTCACTAAATAGAATATATCTGAAGACACATCTCTGTAGCAAGCCCCTCAGGGGCACATAATAGTGGGAAGTACGCAACAAGCAAGGACGGATCAAGGCCAGCAATTATCCATGAGGAAGTGCAAGAAGATATCCGACAGATCCTGAACTCTAGGAAGGTGCTTCAACCTCTGGATCTTCGGGAGGTCCAGATGGAAGGTTGTAAATTCAGACCTTCATACCTTCCAGTGGTTGCGTGCGTGGCAACCTGACTTAACATAGCGATCCACATTCAAAGAGGCGATTGGAAAATTAGACTACAAATCAATTGTAGTTCATCTCCAAGGGTTGCGAGCGGTGAAAAGAAAAGAACAGGCTAAAAAATGCATCAGGTCCCAGAGGATGTGAAAGAAGATTCAAGAACAGGGCCTTTGAAATCTAATGCTAGCTTAGAAGGGAGGCAAGGCCGACCAAGTGATGCATGTGGTGTAAAGAAGTAAACAAGCTTCATACAAAAAGCAAAGCCTGTCAAGGGACGACACAGACAAAGAGGGGGAGAGTGTTGCAGAGAAAATAGAGTACTTAAGAGGAGCCCCAAAATTTTCAAAATTATGGGCACAAATTTTCTTCTTCAAATGCTTATGGAAATCTCATAAAAAACCATGTAATTGCACTAGAGGAGTCCTCTAGATGCAAAAGCCCAAATCCTTGTAACATACTCTTGTAAAATAGTAGAAAATTAGAGATTAGTCAATAAAGTGTCGGTCTCTTGTGTGAAAGGACCATTTTTTAGGGCACAAGTATATAAGTCATTTTGTGACTCTTTGTAAACACTTTTTGCCATTGTGAAGAAGTAGATCAGAAATTCGAATTTGCTTCTTTCTTGCTGATTTCCTCCTTCTCTATGATCTTTTATATGTGTGTAATGCTTGGAATGTGTGTGTAGGACTGCTATCTATCCCTTCCCATCACTTTTGAGCGATTGTACTGTGTGTGTGAGCCATTGCAAGTTGTGGAGCGAGTGTTGGTGCTTCCCACCATTCACTGTTTCACGCATAACTTGAAGAGCGTTTGTCAGATTTGAGTGAAAATACCACCAATAGATGCGTCTTATCAAGAGCTTCGACATGAACCTCCTATTGCCCATCAAAGTTCGAAGCTAGGAGAAAAGTTTGAATTTGTGCTTACTACTGCAAATGGTATCTTGGCATGCATTTTCAAAGGATTAGTGAGTTGAAGAGGTAATTAAGTATTTTCACATGCATTGTAGCTTAGCCACTTCACTTTCCATCATGTGCACACACGTCCTCATACACTTGGTTCATGTGGTTCCTCGGATTGATAATTAAACGTGTATCTATCCACCACTATATGCACTTGTGGGGCAATTGAGATTTAGTCTCATTGACACAAGTCCCTAAGACTTCAGGATTTAGGTACACACCCACTTTGTACCAATGATATTTTTTCCTTTTGGCAATTCACATACCTCCCAAGTACCATTCCTATTCATGGAATCCATTTCTGATTGCATAGCACTCACCCAATGTGGATCATCACTTGCATCTTCAAAAGTAAGTGGATCTTCATTACATTTTGTTGCAATAAGAGAATAAAACACAAAATTACTTGATGCATGGTGAGAGCTTGATCTTGTTCTACCAAGTAAAGGTGCACTCAATTTGATATCCTACAAAGTTTGTTTTAGCCAATTTGGCATAGCTTTTTCACACTTGATAGACATACATTCATTATGTAATACATCTCAACATGTATATCATGTGTGAGCTGAATTTCATGCTCATTTTCAAACATATTTTGATACAAATGTTTAGCCATATGTGGGTGGAAATTTCCAACATTTCCAACAATGTTTGATTGGATTTTTTTTGCATTTTCAACTCTATTTTACTAGAATTATCGAGGCCTTTGAACCTCACTCAATTGGTCTCAATTCCCATAGTCAACCGCTCCACTTTGGAACAAAGGCATGAGTGTATCAAACACATCTTGTGAGTTAAATGTTGTCTATTTTTTGCATTCAAGTAGAGGGAAAATAGAATTTTCAACAAGTACCACATCTTGAATTACAATATTTGTGCCACCAATGGATGGTAAAAAAGATATCCCTTACTTTTAGCACTATAACAAAAAAAAATATGTTTATTTTCCCTTTCATCAAGTTTGTGATGGCATAAGAGCATATGTCAAACAACCAAACACTCACCTATGACTAACCATAGGTTTATGTCCATTCCTAGCCTCATAAAGAGTGAGTGATGAACTCTCAATGCTTTTTTAGGGTAGCGATTCAACACATAGTTTTCACACATGATCGCTTCCATCCAAAACTTGTCAAGTAGGTGCTTTCATTTAACCAACATCATGCCATTCAAAGCATGTTCTATTTTTACACTATGCAGTACCATTTTGCTGAGGTGTATGTGGCATTGTACATTGGTGTGAAATTCCTCTTTCATGAAGAAAATCATTAAAATCATGTGACATGTATTCACCACCATGATTTGTGTGTAGAGTCAAAAGCTTGTTTCCAAAAAAAATCTAGGCATATCTAAAAATGCTTTGAATCAAGAAAATACCTCATTCTTTACTTTCATATGATACACCCATGTATAAAGAGTAGCATCATCAATGAAGGTAACAAAATATACATGTTTCCCAAAAGATGGAGTCTTAACACGACCACATACAACACTATGAACAAGTTGCAATTTTCGTGGTGTGTGTATGACTATCTTTCGGAAAAGAACCACGATGCATTTTTGCAAGAATGCAACCTTCACATGCATGATTTTCAATGGACTCAAGTGTTGGAAAACCAATAATCATGTCCTTCTTTTGCAAGTAAAGCAAACTATTGAAGTTCAAATGACCAAGACGAGCATGCAAAAGCTCCATTTCAATCATGGAGGAAGTATGAGCAACAAGTCATTTGAGGCAGCCCTCTTATACGCAATACAAACCATTGCATAATGTATTGGACATCATGATAATATCACCATTGCTGTAATCATGAGCCATACACTTATCATCAACAAAGTGTACATGACATCCAATTTTGGCAATCAAAGGATTTGAAATTAAGATCTTTTTGATATCGGGTACATACAATGCATGTTTCAAAAGAACCACACCTCTGTCTATACCCATAAGCTCAATTTCCCCTACTCCAATGATAGGATAAGAGGCATTGTTTGCACACACCAAATGTCCTTATTTGGGTGCATATTTCAAAGATGCAAAATACCTTTTACATGAAGTTATGTGCTTTAAAGCACCACACTCAAAGAACCAATCCGAATCAACCTTACTCACAACCATGCATTTAGAATGCAATGATGCATCATAATGACATGTAACAACACATTCCTAAAAATCTTTAGCCATGTTGGATTCATTGTTCTTTGCATTTTAAGAATTTTCAACAAAAGACATGTCAGATTCCTTCTTCTTTTCATTGCATTTAGCAAGATTTCTACACTCATTAATAGTATGACTAGCCTTTCTCCAATATTTGCATCTGTTCTTCTTCTCCAATCAACATCATTAGAGGAATGAGTGGAAGAAGAAGGTTGAGGCTTTGATTTTGATGAACCCAAAGTGGAACCTTACTTGCTTTTTCCTTTTTGTGAGATTGCAAGTGCTTGTGTTCCCTCAATCAAACCACTCATATTCACTCTAGATTTCTCTTCTTACAAAAGAAGAGACTCAGCCTCATCAAATGCATATATATTTTGGATTCCCATTTGCAACCAAACGGAGTGTAGTGTCAAAGCTTTGAAAAGATTATGGTAATCCTTTCAACAATGTAGAGATAAATGATCCATCCATAATAATCTCATCTATTTTTGCCAATTGTTCTTTCAAGTCCTTGATGCATGTCACATACACATCCACATACTCATTTTCATCCATACATACATCCTCAAGTTTCTTCCTCAAACATGAAACACATGCTTTCTTATGCATGTCATACAAAGAAGAAAGAGTGTCCTATGCATGTCTTGATATGAAACATGACTGAATGTGTGGAACTATATGATGCTTCATAAAAAATGCAATCAATGCACAAGCTTGAGCATCTTTGTCATCCCATCTAAGTTGCTCTTCTGTAGGTTGAGAAGGAATAATCACTACACTTGAAGAAGAAGCTCCATCTTTGTCAATAGATTGTGAAGTAGAAGAACCTAGAGGTCTTTGATCTACATTTGAGACTCTATTCCATAGTTTTTTTGCAACAAGAATATGTTTCATCATGTAACACCACATTGGATAGTCGGTCCCATCAAGACTATCTTCATCTTGAAGCATGCCAAACTAGTCAATGTTGCCCATCATTTCACCAAAGAACAAAAATGTGACAAGATCTTTACTTCAATGAAAGTTGAAATGAATGCTAAAATTTCAACTCATAATGTATCACTCTGATGGCAATTCTAACTACACAAATGGATTTGAAATGGGGGTAGAACCCTAATTCAGATGATGGAAATTCTTATTGACGGCTGAAAATCAATGTTCTATGCTCTGAAGTCGATTGGAATTGTTAAAAGTGCACGTGTGCCATGGTGTGAAAAACCAAAACATAAGAAGGAACTGAATCTGCTCTGATAACCACTATTAGGTGTGTGTAGAAGTTTTGGAGGCACACAATAAGTGCACACAATAAGCACAAACACAATAAGACACACAAAAAAGATGGATGGTTGGTGTTGGAGTTTGAGGTCTGTGGAAGCATGCAAACAACACAAGGAAGAAGAAGAAGCTTGGAGCACAACACACAATATTGAATGTATTACCACTAGAATGTACAAAGATAAGTGACATGTTAGGGTTATAGGCGTATATCCAAGCAAGGGGAAAAAAAACTCCTAAAGAGGAAAAAAAAGTGCCTTGGTCTCCCTAGAGTGTTCACACACATCACTACCTAAATATATCAACAAATCCCCCCTTGCAGTGATGTGGTGAACAAGGAGTTGGCACTCATGTATAAGGAAGTGCCAAGCTATGTGGAATCAATCCACAAAAGGAAGTAAGCCCAAAGCTTTGCAGAAAGCTTCAAACTTCTCCCTAGGTAGAGCCTTTGTGAAAAGGTCTGCAATGTTCTACTCTGTAAGCACATATGCCAAATTGATCTCTCTAGCAGAGAACCTCTCCTTGACATAATGATAGTGCACCTCATGTGCTTAGTGTGAGCATGGAACATAGGTTTCCTCACAATTGCCAGTGTGCTTTGATTGTCAGTGAAGATGGTGAAGGCAGAAGACATACCAACACCCAAATCAGCCATAAGGCATCTGAGCCACACACACTGAACAATCACTGTCAAAGCTGCCCTATACTCAGCCTCACAACTAGAAGTGGCCATAGTAGGCTTCTTCTTGCTTAACCAACATATACATGAGCTACCAAACATGAAGAAAAAACCATTGGTGGACACATGAGTGTCATAGCAACCATCCTAGTCAGTGTCAAAAAATCCATGTAAATCTGGTGGTAGTGATCCCCCCTTGGGATAAAACAATTCAAGTAGTCGGGTACCACTCAAGTAGCAAAAGATGCACTTAACTTCTTACCAATGCTTGACACCTAGGCAATGCATAAACCTGCTCATATGTGAGATAATAAACTAAATATCTAGCCAAGTAATGCATAAGTAAATCAAGCATCCAACTACCTACTGATAGAAAATAGCATCAAATGCATCTCCAGCATGATCAAGACTCAATTGTAAACATGTATCCATAGGAGTGGCAATAGGTTTGCAGTCTTCAAGGACAAAACACTCCAATAATATGTCAATATATTTTGTTTGACACAAAGCTATTATGCAATCAACTTGCATCAATTGAATGCCCAAATAATGATGCAAATGCCCCAAATCTGATATCTCAAATGAGGCATGTAGAACATTCTTAAAATCATCAATATGTTTCTCATGAGGACCAGTGAGTAGCATGTCATCAACATACACAACAATGATCAGAAGCACATCATTTGCACGCTTAACATATAAGGTGCTCTAAGTTGGACTGTTCTCAAAACCATGTGCAATCAGGTAGGCATGTATCTATTCATAGCAAGCACATGGTGCTTGCATCAAACCATATAATGCCTTTTTCAACCTGCACACTTGGTTTTCATGCCCTTTTTGCACAAATCCATGGGGCTAAAAACATACACTTCTTCATTCAAACTGCCATTTAGAAATGGAGTTTTAATGTTGAACTGATGGACATTCCAATCATGATGAGTTGCAAGTGCACAAATGCTATGAACAATAGTCATTCGTCATGTAGGAGCAAAGGTCTCATCAAAATCAATGCCTCTTTCTTGAGCATAACCCTTTGCAACAAGCCTAGCCTTATACCTATCAATTGCTCCATCAAGCTTATGCTTCAACTTGTATACCCACTTAGTGGCAATGGCCTTCTTGCCAAGAGGCAACTCACATAAACACCAAGTACTATTTTTCATAATAACATCAATTCTACTTCCATAGCAGCCATCCAATTTTTAGAAATTTGTGCTTCATCAAACGAAACATGTTCATTCTCATTAGGGGGGCCAAGAAGCAGCCATAGCATAGCAATCTAATGCAAAAGAAGCACTATGAGAGCTTGAATGAGTATGATACGATAGAAGTGCATCTAATTTGCTATCACGCAAAGTCTGCACCAGCCATTTTGGCATAGTTTTTTCCCTCCTCGATATCAGCTCTCTCATCAACAAGTGCATCATGTAAGTCTGCATCGAAAGTGGAATGATCTACATCATCACATGAACCCTGTAAAGGCTGAGAAGTTGCCGCATTAGGAACAACATTAGATTGTCCACCTATAAAAAGAGGCAGCAACTTTGGAGCTAACTAATGTCTCCTTAGTACATGAAAGTAATGGTTGAATAGCATCTTCCACAAAAACAATGTCACGGCTAACCAAAATGCATTTAGTCTATGGATGATAGAGACGATATGCTTTGCTTTCAAAATTGTACCCAACAAAAACACATTTCACTACTTTATCATCCAATTTCCTGTGTTGTTGTTCAGGCACTAATGCATATGTCAGACAACCAAAGACACACAGGGGAACAACATACGACATACAACCATGCCAAGCCTCATATGGAGTGATAGAATGCAATGCTTTAGTGGGACACCTGTTAAGTACATATGTTGCACACATAACATCCTCAAGCCAGAAACTGTGTGGTTAAGCCTCACTCTTGACCATACACCTCACCATGTCCATAAGTGAATTGTTCTTCCTTTTAGCAACTCAATTGTATTGAGATGTATACGACACATACATTGATGTAGTATTGCACTTTCAGCTAGAAATGCATTAAAATCAGAAGACATATATTCCCCCCCGATCAGAATGGAGGGTGCCCATTTTTCATGCTGACAGATTTTCAGCCAAACCTAGAAACTATTTGAAGCACATAAACACTTTGGACTTTGATTTCAATGGATATATCATGCATGCCTGGAAAATTCATCGATGAAAGTCACAAAGTAAAGATAGTTATGAAAAGAAGGTATCTGCATAGGACCATAAACATCACTGTGAACAAGTTGCAATTTTTGAGTAGCTCAAATTGGACCATCTTTTGGGAAGGAAGAACACTGCATTTTGCCCAAAATACAGGCTTGACATACATGTTTACCAGGTGCCTCAAGTTTGGGCAAAGAGGACACCATTTCATATTTTTGCATGCGTAGCAAATAGCAAAATTCAGATGACCAAAGTGTGCATGCCAAAGCTTTACATCTCATATAGCCTAAGAATCTTGAACTGCACATGTTGAATCATTCATAGATTTTGCATAATCTATGAGCTTATACAGTCTATGACATAAAATTCCAAATGCAATAATAACATCTCCCTTTGAGAGATCATGAACTATACATCTGTCATCAACAAATTTCACAACCAAGACAATCTTGGCTAAAGCTGAAATCGATAACAGATTCTTCTTGATCCCTAGCACAAATAAAGCATTTGACAATGTAAAAAACTACCATCAGTAGTAGTCATAATGATCTTACCAACTTCCATGATAGGATAAGAGGATTTGTTGGTGCATGTGACAATATTCCCTATAGGGGCATGCTCAAGTGAAGTGAAGAAATTGCGTTGCGAGGTAATATGTTTGGTTGCCCCACTATCAAAGTACCAAACATTTGAGTCTACAACAGACATACACTATTCATGTGAAGATGGATCATAACTACAAATAGTAGTAAATGCCCATTCTTCATTCTACACAGGATTAGCAAACTCTGTTTTGGGTGTAGAGGCCTCTGCAACAACCATTCTAGCCTCTTTCTTCTTTGCCTCTTTTGTAGTGAGTTTTGGACAACTCTTTATGACATGATTATTTCCTTTACAGTATTTGCAAAACAATTTTTGTTTTTCTATTTTCCTCTTGTTTCTGTCATTCTTCTTTGATTGTGTAGAATTAACAGATTTTTGCTTACTAATAGAAGAGTTCCATTTACCTTTGCCCTTCTGACTAGCCAAGAAAGCTTGATATGCAATATGCATAATGGACCTAGTTTGCCTAGATTGATCTTCCTGCAACAGAACAAAGACTGACTCCTCAAATGTTAACGCATTTGGATTGCCTTTCATCATCCATCGAATAGTAGAAGAAAAACTTTGATATGAATCTGGAAGACCATTCAAAATAGTTTGCGCAAGTGAACTGTCAGGAAAGACTTGATCAGCAGAAATCAACTGCTCCTTCAAATCTTTGATCTTTGTCAAAAAACTCTCCATGGAATCTCCTTCATTCATGTGCTCACTCTCCAATTGTTTTTGGAGGTAAGCAACATGAGCCTCATTCCTTGTCTGGTATAAAGTGGTAAGTGTATCCCAAGCATCCTTTGCTATTTTGCAAGAGTGAATGTGAGGAATAATGGCACGTTTGATAGACAAGGCTATCAATGCATGTGCCTGAGCATCTCTGCCATCCCAACAGTTTTTCTATGCAATGCATGAACATGAACATGCACATGAAGAACATCATCTTCAATGCCATCTGCATCACCTTTAGTAACTATATTTGCAAGTGTAATAGGACGTTTTTCAACACCCTACACAATATTCCATAGTTCTTTTGCAACCAATTCATGATGCATTATATAAGCCCATAATGGATAATTGGTACCATCCAAGTTATTCTCAACAACCAACATATGGAATACATCACTGCTTTTAGCCACACCCACTAACGAAAATACCCTAATGCAAAAAAATGATCGTATTTGAAAAAGTTGAACATAACTATCCTGACAAGTTTTGCTAAACCTATAGTAGACTTCAAGTTGCTTGTACTGGCGAACTAAAACTTGTATATATCTTTGGCACAAAAAGATGAAATTGCCTACACAAGCACTATGATAGTGCATTCAGATGTCGAAATGAGCTCAAATCGTGATTTTGGCATCACATAGCAAAGTTGTTTTGAACTCCTAATCACCCTGAGTATGCTCACCAAATTTCATGCGATTCTGAGATGTGACCAGAGGGATGTCGATGATGCCCTAGATGGAGTGGCGATCTACTTTGGTTCCAGCAGTTGGAGTTTGAGGTCTATAGAAGCACATGAAAAACACAAGGAAGAAGAAGAATCTTGGAGCACAACACACAATATTGAATGTATTATCACTAGAAAAAGATAAGTGACATGTTAGGGTTATGGGCATATATTCAAGATGGGGGAAAACCTCCTAAAGAGGGAAAAAAGTGCCCCGGTGGCCCTAGAGTGTTCACACCATCACTACCTAAATATATCAACAGATCCCCCCTCGGAGTGATGCAGTGAACAAGGAGTTGGCACTCATGTAAAAGGAAGTGCCAAGCTATGGAATCAATCCCCAAAGCAAGTAAGCCCAAAGCTTTGCTGAAAGCTTCAAACTTCTCCCTAGGTATAACTTTTGTGAAAAGGTCTACAATGTGCTCTTGTGTAGACACATATGCCAAACTAATCTCTCCAACCGAGAACCTCTCCCTAACATAATGATAGTGCACCTCAATGTGCTTAGTGCAAGCATGGAACACAGGGTTCCTCGCAACTTCCAATGCACTCTGACTCTGAGTGAAGATGGTGAAGGCAGAAGACTAACCAACACCCAAATCAGCCATAAGGTTTCTGAGCCACACACACTCAACAGTCATTGTGAAAGCTACCCTATACTCAGCATCACAACTAGAAGTGTCCACAACAAGTTGCTTCTTGCTCAACCAAGATATGCATGATCTACCAAACATGAAGCAAAAACCACTGGTGGTCACACGAGTGTCATAGCAACTAGCCCAATCAGAGTCAGATCCAAAAGCATGTAAATCTGATGGTAGTGATCCCCCCTTGGGATAAAATAATCCGAGTAGTTGAGTACCACTCAAGTAGCAAAAGATGCGCTTGACGGCCTACCAACACTTGACACCTGGGAAATGCATAAACTTGCTCATCTATGAGATAAGAAACTAAATATCTAGCCGAGTAATGCATAAGTAATTCAAGCATTCAACAACCTACTCATAGAGAATAACATCAAGTGCATCTCGAGCATCATGAAGACTCAATCCTAAACCTGTCTCCATAGGAATGGCAATAGGTTTACAGTCTTCAAGGCCAAAATGTTGGAATAATGTGTCAATATATTTTTTTTGAAACAAAGTTATTCTGCCATCGACTTGCATAAACAGAATACCCAAATAATGATGCAAATGCCCCAAATATGACATTTCAAATGAGGCATGCAAATCATTCTTAAAATCAGCAATATGTTTCTCATGAGGACCAATGAGCAACAAGACATCAACATACACAACAATGATCAGAAGCGCATCATTTGCATGAATAACATATAAGGTTCTCTCAGTTGGACTCTTCTCAAAACCATGTGCAATCAAGTAGGCATGTATCTTTTCATGCCAAGAACGTGGTGCTTGCTTCAAACCATATAATGCCTTTTTCAACCTACACACTTGGTTTTCATGCCCTTTTTGTGCAAAGCCACGGGGCTGAAAAACATACACTTCTTTATGAAAATCACCATTCAGAAATGTAGCTTTAATGTTCAACTAATGTACATTCCAACCATGATGAGCTGCAAGTGTGAAATGCTATGAATAGTAGTCATTCCACATGTAGGAGCAAAGGTTTCATCAAAATCAATGCCTCTTTCTTGAGCATAACCCTTTGCAATAAGCCTAGCCTTATACTTGTCAATTGTTCCATCAAGCTTATGCTTCTGCTTGTATGCCCACTTAATACCAATGGCCTTCTTGCCAGGAGGAAAGTCACATAAACACTAGGCACCATTTTTCATAATAGCATCATATTTTGCTTGCATAGAAGCCATCCAATTTTCTGAATTTTGTGCTTCATCAAATGAAACAGGTTCATTCTCATCAAAGAGACTAGAGGCAGCCATAGCATAGCACTCTGATGCAAAAGAAGCACCATGAGAGCCTAAACGAGTATGATATGACAGAGGTGCATCTAATTTGCTATCACGCTAAGTCTGCACCAATCATTTTGGCATAGTTTTGCCTCCTCAATATCAATTCTCTCATCAACAAGTGCATCATGTAAATCTGCATTTGAAATGGAATGATCTGCATCATCACATGAAACTTGGTGAACATATCGTCCACTTGCTCAGCTCGTAGCACTTGTTTGAACTCAGCTACATGGTCATAGGGATCTCTATCCCATAGAAATAGTTTTTCATGGATTTCACTAATTGGGTGGGTCTCAATATTCTTGGGTGCTCTCCGGGTCTAGATAGAGGAAAGTCATCTCTACCACATTGGGGTCTGAGTTCTCTTGGTCTCTCCATCCTATTTGTATCTACTATTGATCGGTCTCTTCCTAACGTGTTAGCAAAACTCACTTCAAGTCTCTCTTTTCCTTTTTCTCATTGAGAACCATGTGCCATGGATGTTCTTGCCCCTTGGTGGCCAAAGGCAACATTAGCTTATGGTGGGGAAAAAATCAATTCACCCCTCCATGTATAGGGGTGCCTTCCATGCTCTGAAACCATGAACACTCGTTCTGAAGTGTTGTCTATGTACATCACTTTTCCAGGTGCTTCCGGATCTTTGAACTCATAGATAGTGATTTTTCCTACTTCACTTGGTTTCTCAAACCTGTACCTCCAGAATGCCTCATTTGTATCCCTATTGAGGAATAACTCAATACTCTTGTTATCTTGAGGGATCCCTTATGGGTTGAGCATCCGTGTCAACATTGATTTACCTCTCGATGTTCTAGGTTCACCATCTGACTATTCATGTTCTAAGTCACCCATTTCCGCTCCAAGAATTACTACTCTGAATTTGTTAGTGATGTTAGGTTGATTGCAAATTATGTATATTGTTCCTTTCTTATTGATATACGCGTCTCTCTTGAATTTGACCATTGGATGTCCCAATCCAATGAGTTGATTAAGGTTTCTCAATTGAATGACAGACCTTCTCAAACTGTCCTCAGATGAGAGCACCTAATTGGTTGGTTCGAATGTACTCTAGTTGGGTTTTGTATGGCCCTTCAGGTCTTTCTAAGTATGTGTTGACACTCAAGCTTAAGGACAAAGCATGGAAGTGCATCAAGGAAGTGGACACACAAGAAGAAGGAGCATGTAGGGATCTCCAAGAAGCACATGTCAAATTTTAGAAGAAATCCCTATAAAAATAGTGATTTTTATCACTAAAAACCATTGTAAATACCATTTCTCATTTTTTGCAACTCCATTTTGTTCAAGCCGAGGAGTCCTTGAGCTTGAGGAGTATTAGAACTATCATCCCACCAATTTTCATGATTTTTAGACTTCGTTTGAACCCCCAAATAAGTCTTGGAACCTATTTCGGACACTAGGTCTGGATAGGGCCAAAACACTCAAAAAACTATAAAAAGGGCTGGAGAGCTTATTTTTGGGGTTAGCTTGTTGTAGCTTTGAGCTTTGTAAGAGAACTCTTTTGTAATCGAAGATATTCCATTGTTCCACTCTTTGCTCTTACCTTGTGTGCGTGTGTGTGTATGTGTGTGCATGCTTGTGTGCTTTCACTCATGCACTTGCGCCATCACTTGCTCATAGTCTTCATACTAGTCCTCGCGTCTCCATGGATTGACATTTATGAGGTGAATCTCCTCACATTGGTACTTGGCATTGTGCTAGAGTGACACCAAAAATTGGTGCCGTTGTCGGGGAGGGAGCTTGGAGGACGAGCACATGACGGTCAGGCGTAGAGTAGTGACATTGGAAGGTAAAAAAAATCACCATTTTCAGTTCAGTTTCTGAGTTTTTCTTCATCTTCATCTTAACCATCACCACCATTTCCTCCCCATCTTCATCTTCTCTGATTTTTTTATTTTCGAGTGTACATTCACCTTGTTTTTCACTTGCGACTGTGAGGAACAAGCAGAAAGGGTGTTCAAAGCTGAAATATTGAAGAAATAGCCTTGAAATCCACTTAAAACATAAAAAATTGAACGAAGTATCGTGCGGGCTGAAACGACCTACGTCTAGTATCGCCGTAGCGGTATCGTGAGTTTGGAGGGTGACTTTGCATCTACAGGCACATATGAGTGACAATAAGGACACAAGGTACTCATATTTGCAAAAAAATTTGAAATTGGGTGTCAAAAACTCCAAGTATCGTGTTCGGTTGAGTTTTGGTATCACGATACCAGAACTCCCGTGTATCGCGATACTTGTCAAGGTATCGTATCGTGCATATCCACTTGAGATATCGTGATACCATTCTGGTACCGTATCGTCAAGTATTGGTGTTGCGATCGCAATCACCCCGGTGGTATCGTATCGTTGATCAGGCAGTATTGTATCGTCTGATTTCTGGTATCGTATCACGTCAGGTCAAGGTATCATATCGTTTACAAACTAGTATTGTATCATCATGAGAATTCACTGGTATCGTATCATCCTAACCACTGGTATTGTATCGTGAGCTAATCAAGTATCATATCGTGTCAACTAGAGGTATCATCTCGTAGCCACTTCCAGTATCGTATCGGCTGGACAACAGTATTGTATCGTGGAAGTTGGTATCGCCTTGGTGGTATCGTATCATCTAAGTGGTATCGTCTGAAGTGGTATCGTGTATCGTGGAAAATAGAGGTATCGCAAGGTGAAAAGCTGGTATCGTATCACCTGCTTTGAGGTACTCCTAGAGAGATCATGTTTCCCTGTTTTAACCCCCAGAACCCTGAACTAGCATAACTTTCTCGTACGAAATCTGTTTGTTGTGATTTTGGGTTCCTTGGCAAGCTCGTAGGGAGTGCTACAAAAACATTGACTAGTTACGATAAAACTAATATGTGGATTATTAGATAAAGTATTTTGAAGTTGATCCTCAGGTGGGACTAGGAAACCAAGGAGTCCAAAGGATTTTGAGCAATATAAGAGAACCTTGGGACCAGAAGACAAGGCTTAAGAACCTGAGATTTGGCAGACACTTAGACAAGGATAGGCAAAGCATTAGATCATCTGAGGCTAGTGTCAACCATACAGCTAAGTCTTGGGCTCAACAACTTAGTGGTTATCCCTACACATTAAGTTCTGAAACAAGTGACTCAGAAATGTCTTTTAGCATGTAAAGACCCACACGCACCTCAGGTACTGCCTATTTACAAACAACAGAAGGTCCCTATAAAACACAATTGGAATATATCAGGACCAACCGATTAGGTGCCCACATCTATGAGGATGGTCTAAGACAATCAATTGTCCAACTCAAAAATCCAGATCAACCCTTTGGACTTGAATACTCAGTGGTCAAGCTCGAAGAGGGGTCATACATTGATAAGGAAGGAACCATGTATGTGGTTACCAACTTACCAGACATGGCAGATGAGTTTGGAAACATCATTCCTGAGAACGACATAGGAGACCTAGAACAAGGAGACCTAGGATGAGAACCCAAGACTCCCAGAGGTAAGTCAGCCTTGACTAGGATAATTACTCTAGAGTGGATTCCCCAGGACAATAAAATCATAGAATTGTTCACGAATAGAGAAATGGAGGAAGCCTTCAGGAGATTCAAGCCAGATCAAGATAACCCAATAGTCACCATCTATGAGTTCAAAGATCCTGAGGCACCAGGCAAAGTTATATATCTGGATAACACATCTGAGAAAATATTCTTGGTAACAGAGGAGGATAGGCATGCATACACTTGGTAGGGTGAATCAATTTTGCCTCCACTAAGATCTAGTGTTTCCCATGGTCTCCAAGGAGCAGGATCATCCAAGGCTCATGAAACCCAAAGGGAAAGAACTAGAGAGAGATCGGAGGTAAGCTTTGCACACACTGTGGGCAGAGACAGATTAAGACATGAGGGTGAAAGATCTGAAAGGGAGAGACATAGAGCACATAGACATCAAAGAGATGAACATGATTTTCCATTGCCTAGACCGCGAGATCACCCAAGAACCCTTAGACCTTCTCAAGTGGTTAAGGCAATGATGAACTATTTTGATGGATTCGGAGACCCTTATGATCATGTGGCTGAGTTCAAACAAGTGTTCAGAGCTGATCAGGTTGAGGACTTGTTCACACAATTTGAAATAGTGCGACTTGCAAGAAGACAGTTCAGATAGTACTTAGAAAGATGCCCTATTCCAGAGTTACCCACACCAACCAAACAAGTGGCCTAGTTTTTAGATGGCTTACTGAGCACCAAGCTAAGATCATACATGTACTTGAAAGAGCCTACATCCATAGAAGATCATGTGCGCATGTGCATTGACATAGAGGACAACTTGGGTGAGGAGTTAGAATTGTCCAAACTCTATAAGGATTTTGACAGTTCTACAAGTCATACCTCTAGAACCTCTACTAAGATAGATGAGATAGCTGAGCAGGTTGCCAAGAAACTAGGAGTTCAAAATAGACAAACACCAAGGGTCACCTCATTGAAGCGATGTTACAACTCTGGAGGAGACCACATGGCTAATGTTTGCCCAATGATGGCTCAACCCCAAGGAATCTCTAATGCTCCATATTGTACCATTGAGAGGAAATACACAAGTCACACAGCTCAAGATTGTCCATATAATAGGCAGGCTTTTAGACAAAATTATCAACAACCTTACCAATAGGGTAGGTATCAGAATCAATACCAACAACCATATTATAGGCCGCAACAGCAATATCAGGCACCATATAGGCCACAACCAGAGAACCAACCACGTTGGACACCAAGTTTCAGCAATCATCCAAAGAGGAAGAGGCCAGAGGTGATCTCTATAACGCCAACTGCTATTCTAAAATGGATTCCTATAGGGAGGATTACATCATGTCAAGATCCAATCGCCACCTCCAAACAAAGATTGCATCAAGTCTGCAAGTAACATAAGAAGCCTCCACCAGCAACAACCATGTGCCTTTGGCATAACCTTGTCTTTTGCACCATTCAAGTCATGCATTTCCAAAGTATGCATTAGTATAGGGCCACATTACATGGCCGTGCATAGACACAATTGAGAAATCCCAGGCACATGAGACACATTTGGCATATGTAATATATTTTATTGACAGTAACCACCTTCTTCTTGTTTTGTAATTGTTCCAAAAAAAAAAGATAAAGAAAGAGAGAAGAAGAAACAGGACCAGGCCCTCGAAGAATCGCATCAATGAATGATCAACAAGGACATCTATCAACACCGAAAGAGAAGCCAATGGTCAACAACCATGAGGGGAGTACAACACAAAGGTGAATATCGATGGATAATTCCCCGTGGTAAAAATCGTCTACTTTGGCAACACCATAACCATGCTAGATTAGGACACCTTTTCATAAGCACACCCTTGAGCACTTTGCTCAAGACCCAATTCCTTGCACCATAATTCTTCCAATGCATTCCCCAAGTATGCATGCATAGGGCCACATTACAAGGCCATGCACAAGGCACATCTTTTTTCAACCCATGCACTCACACTCTTACCCATCACTCATTATGGGTCACGAGTACTTGGCATCATAAATGTGACACCAATGTCTGAAATCTCCAAAGGACACCAAGTTTACAACAACAATAGCAAAGAAGCCATCCGCCAATCACAGCTACTCAAGATCAACCTTGAGAACCTCTTTTGAGCAACTCGCAGTTTTTCAAAGCTCACAACGACACATTCTTGGTGGAATCCAAGGAAGAAGCACATATAACGGATAGACACTACCTCTCAAAGCACTACATGGAACAACCCTTACAACAAGGAGGGACGACAGACTCTAGAGGGGGGAGTGTAAGGACAAAGCATGGAAGCACATCAAGGAAGTGGACACACAAGAAGAAGGAGCATGTAGGGAGCTCCAAGAAGCACATGTCAAATTTTCAGAAGAAATCCCTATAAAAATAGTGATTTTTATCACTAAAAACCATTGTAAATACCATTTTTCATTTTTGCAACTCCATTTTGTTCAAGCCGAGGATTCCTCAAGCTTGAGGAGTACTAGAACTATCATCCTACCAATTTTCATAATTTTTAGACTTTGTTTGAACCCCCAAATAAGCCTTGGAACCTATTTTTTAACTAGGCCGGACACTAGGTCTAGACAAGGCCAAAACCACTCGAAAAACTATAAAAAGGGCTGGAGATCTCATTTTTGGGGTTAGCTTGTTGTAGCTTTGAGCTTTGTAAGAGAAATCTTTTGTAATCAAAGATCTTCCATTGTTCCACTCTTTGCTCTTACCTTGTGCACGCGTGTGTGTATGTGTGCGCATGCTTGTGTGCTTTCACTCATGCACTTGTGCCATCACTTGCTCATAGTCTTCATACTAGTCCTCACGTCTCCATGGATTGACATTTATGAGGTGAATCTCCTCACATTGGAACTTGCCATTGTGCTAGAGTGACAGTATGCTAACCTTGAACCACCTTCTGGTCTCTCCTTGTTGTAAGACATTTCCGATTTACTTGCTTCTGAGCTTGGTTCATACGGATAACCACTCAATTGTTGAGCCCAAGATCATGCTATGGTTTTAAGACTAGCTTCAGATGACCTAATACTACATCAATCAGCCTTTCTTATGTGATTTTGTGATCTGAGGTTCATGAATTGTAGCTCGTTCGGGCGTTCGCTGTGAATTTCTGTTACACAGATTCTTTTGTTCTCAGTTACTTGATTTGTTTTTACTTTTCTTAATCTCTTGTCTTATCAACTTATTTTCATCTGGTATCATTTTTTGTTGTGTGTGTAAGTTATCACACCATTGAAATTAAGCTCTTTTTTCTTTAGGGTTTATCGCGTCAATATCCTAATTTGAGCTTGAAATTGAATGATTAAGGTTTCTTGCACTTGTATCATTCCTAACGTGACCCTAATTAGTCAATGACACTAATCACACCTAGCCTATACTAGAATTTGACGGAGGGGTTGAGAGTTCTTCCAACCTCAAGTCGGGTGCTTCATTTAGTGCTCCTTTACCCAAGAAGATGTGCTTCCCAGGCTTTACTTTGCTCTGCACTTTGCCTTGCTCTAGCTGCCATCAATTGACTTGTGAAAATCCTAAGTTTATATCAAACTTTAATTGACAAGTAAACAGGGAATTCTTCAAACATATGCTAGGGGACCCCTAAGATGCGCCAATTGCTTGAAAAATCACCCAAAATTGACTCCAAATTTGCAAGAAAATCAAAACCCAAAGAGGATGTACCTCAGTCTCCTCAATAGCCACTGTGGAGCTTGGAACTACTGGTGTCCCCGTTGTTACCTGTTGTTCTATTTGAGCCTTGCGTTTTTTAATAATTTCATCTCTTTCCTTTATCTCTTTGGTGGCTCGCATGATTGTCTCCTTGTTCTTCAGGAGTTCTTCTCCTATGGTAGCCAGTTGGTTAGCGTCTTCATTGCATTGTTCAAGGAATTTATTCTCTGCCATTTTCCATTTTTTCCGAAGTTCATTAGTGTCATCCATATATCTGTTCTCCCGTTCTTCATTGATAGCTTGCTCTTGTTTCAACTGGTGCACTTTGTAATTTGATCATCCAATACCTTAGTGCTGCTTGTGGCCGTTTCTGGTGCTTCTATGGGTTGGTTGCATAGTATGGCAGTCATCAGTTCTTTATTCTTGTTTCTTAGATTTTCTACTTCCTCCATATATACTTTGATTTGAGATTCAAGCAGCTTACTTCTGACATTCACTTTTGCCTTCTCTACTTCACCAGCTTCATATTTGCTTTTTAGCTCTTTAAGTTGATCTCGGAGCTGCTCGTCTTCCATTGCTAGCATGGTGCATTTGTCATCGGCTTCTTTGGCTTCTTGGGCTTCTGATTCCTTGGCTGAGAGCGCCTGTTGAGCTTGAATTAATTCTGTAGACAAGTTTTCATTTAATACTTGGAATTGGCTTCTCTCTCTCATAGCCTTGTCATAGTCTGCATCTGCCTCAAGCATTAGTTGTTGAGTGTCCATAGCATTTTGTATCATTTGCTTTACTACACACTTTAATTGAGTTACATCCACATTTAGCCATGTCTTTGGGATAGTTGGTTCCTCCCCTGTCCTCACATCATTGCCTTGATCCGTGTGTATGGTTTTATTGTGCGGTTGCCTTATCTGAAGTAGTATTTCTCTTTCTTTTTCCTCTTCCTTGTTTGTGGTTGACTTAGTAGCACTTCCTTGAAAGGTAACATCAAAATTGGAAGGTTCCGTTACCACCATTATTGCTATGAATGGCTCGGATTCCTCCACTTCTTCCTGCTCCTTTTCCTGTTTCGGTCTCTTTATTGGAGCTTCTCCATCTAAGTGAGTCTCTGTGATTTGAATGTTCGTTGCTTAATTAATTTTGAATACATGAGTTCCTTCTTTATTGATTCTTGCCTTGTTGTGTCCTTGTAGTATCAAGAGTTTGGCTTATCTTTGTACCTTCCACTCCAAAGTCATCCGGGACTTGATTCAGCTCCTCCCAATTATCATCATCTTTCGAGACACTTTTAATGTCCACATTCATCATAGATGGTTCTTGCTCTTCTTGCGTATCGGACGATGAACTAGAGTTGGCCAATCCCAACTCTCTATATCGATGAACTTTAGTCAGTCTCTTTCTTTGTTCAGTGTCTTCATGAGACTGTTGGTAATGATGCCCTTGCATCGGCAGGTTTACCTGACCTTCCATGTATTGGTGGGTAGCCACCATTGCTTCGTTCAGCTCCGCTTCTGAAATTGGTTTGTTGTCTTCTAGCCTTGTCCTAGGAAGTACATGTGTCCTCTTTGAAGCTGGAAGTGTTTCGTCTACCTTCATCATTTCTTGTAGTCTTTTGGTGCCTCTCATTCTCGGTTGAGAACTGGTTTTGGCTTCTTCCACTATTTTTACTCCCTTCTTCTTCCTTAGAGGGATGAACATGTAACCTTTTTTGTAATGTTTTAAGCCAATTGTAAGCAACTCCTCCTTTGTGGGATTCTAGGGGTCTTATGCGTGCACATTACTGGGAACTGATGGTCAGTGTCCATAATATTTATTGTCACTAAGAAAAGGTAATCCCCAATGGGCTGATCCTTTCTAAACCAATGACCTTTGGCTTTTGTCACACTCTATAATGGGAAATCTAGCACCTCTTCTTGAACAGTTGCTTTGGAATCCTTAAAAGCCATCTGCACTTGTAATAGAGAGAACATCAGCTTCTAATAGAGATCAAGTCATGTGTTATGTGTGGCTTAGTGATATGTTGCTTATTGCGTCACTCTGTTTCCCCTTGCTTAAGTAAGTAAGGTCTCTTACCACACTTCTTTTGATATATATTCCTGAAAGAAAACAAAAGTTAGTTCTAGTTGAAGCATTTACTTATTTACACGGTAAGTTCATTCCTATGGAAGTAGAATCTAATACCTATTCCCATGATGGAGATGTGCACCACTAATTCTATCGAGAAGGTAATGTGCCGAATGCATGGCCTTGTAATGCGACCCTCTTATGCATGCTCGAGGTGCATTGGACTCTTCATGAGTGCAAGTGGAATCTTGTTGAGTAGGTGGAATCTTGTTGAGTAGGGGGTCTCCATATCCATTTTGTAGTCAGTTTTTTAAGTATTTGGTTCCGTCGTTCTGGTCGTTCTCTGGTCTTTGCTGTCTTCTTTCCTAAAGTCTTATTGGTTGACGTCGTATTCCTTTTGTGCTTGTGCTGATTGCTTTTGGCCCTCCCTTTTTCACTTTGCTAGCATGATACTTGCTTGAGCTTTTCTAGCTCTTGAGTTGCAGTATGTTTGGCCTTCTTTGAAATCCACATATGCTGCTGTGTTTTTTGGGCTCCTACTAATGATTTTGGAAGCCACACACCGAGGAGTCTTGGTGATTCTGATTGCGGTGGTGAGTAGTTGTGATCTCTCCTCGTTTTCACTGATTGACTGGTCTGCTTTTGAGTTGAATCATCTGGTTTAGTCAATCGATCCTTCCGAATCCATTGTAGATGAGTATTCCATGGATATGATGCTTGCGTAGTAGACTTCCATATGGATGTTCTTTCCTTGGTGTAGGTAATTTTAGGAGCGTTGTCCTCACTTTGTCTCTTAGATTCACTTCTCTCAGGACAGGGAATCATATCATCATGCAACACATCCGTTTTTGCAGGCAATTCTATTTCTTTGGGTATACTCACAATTGATTCATCTTCTAACTCCTTTCCTAGGGTTTCTTTCTCAAGCTGGCTAACTTCACAAACGTGAGACTGTCTTTCTTCTAGTAGGCTAAAGATTTCCTTATGCCCTATTTCGGCTGAGATGTATGCTTGAGCTAGATGAATGCTCACTTTGTTCTCTTGCCCTAAGACCAGATTTTCTACTAAGTCTTCGTCCTTAGATACCAAAACTCTTTGCTCCATCGAAGAATTTCCTAGGTGGAGGGATATTAGGGCTTCTCCACCACATTCTATGACTTGGCCTCCAATGCCTATCATGCGTGCTTTAGTTGGGTTTATGGTTGTTGTGTACCTAAGTCACGAAGTCTTAGGGACTTGTGTCAAAGAGACTAAATCTCATTTGCCACACAAGTGCGTATACTGGTGGATTGACACACGCATAATTATCAATCCGACGAACCGACCTAACCAAACATATGACGACATGTGCGCACGTGATGGGAAGTGAAGTGGTTCAGCTATCATGCATGAGAAAAGACTAACCTACCTCTCTAACTCACTTAACTGTTGAAAGTGCTTGCCGTGATACCACTTACAACAATTTTCACTAAATCGATGATATCTCCTAGCTTCGAACTCCGAATATGGCCAATAGCGGGTTCCTTTCAAAGCTCTCAACGAGACGCTTCTATGGAGGTGCTTTCACTCGATTTTGACCACCATGCTTCAAGTTATGATAGAAATAGTGAATGGCGGGAAACTCCCACACTCACTTCACAACTCGTACTTGCTCGCACACACACTACAACGGCTCAAAAGTGTTGGGGAGGGGTAGACAACAGTCTTACACACACATTCCAAGCTTCACACACACACCAAACATCATAGAGAAGATGAAAATCTACAAGGAAGAAGTAAATTCGAAATTCAAGAGCTCCCCTTCTTCACAGTGGCAAAAAGTCTTTACAAACAGTCACAACGTGACTTATATACATGTGCCCTAAAAATGGTCCTTTCACACAAGTGACCGGCACTTTATTGGCTAATCTCTAATTTCCTACTATTTTACAAGAAATATATTACAAGGATTTGGAATTATGCATCTAGAGGACTCCTCTAGTGCATTTACATAGCTTTTAGGGAATTTCCTAGGATTTTGAAGAAGAAAAATATGCCCATTAATTTGAAAATTTTGGGGCTTCCCTTTTGTGCCTCTTTGCTCTTTGCTCTGCAACACTCTCCCCCTCTTTGTCTCTGTTGTCCCTTGACAGGCTTTTCCTTCTCGTTTGTAGCTTGTTTAAGGCTTCTGAATACACGCACCCAGTGGTCGAAGAAGCAATAAGGACTGTCAGGCAATTTGTTACTTTATCCGAGGTACGCCCTTTACTTCTGTTTGCCCCTTGGTATTCCTTATATCACAAATCTGGGTTGTTGTATTAAGTCGGGCGCCACGCACGCCATCAGTGGAAGTTATGAAGGTGTGGATCTTCAACCTTCGATTTGGACCTTCCGAAGACCCACATGTTGAAGGACCTTCTTAAGGATCAGGATCTGCCAGATATCTTCTTGCCCTTCTTCATGGATACTTATTGGCCTTGATCCACCCTTGTCACTTACATACCTTCCCCTGTTGTATTGCTTTGAGCATGTTTACTCTCTGCCACCGCACGCCTTAATTGGTTGACCTCTACTCTCTTTTAAGAGAGCATTGCGTTTTAAAGGTCCTATTCTTCAATCTTCTTTGTCATCCTCTAGGACCTGTTCCATTTCTTCCCACCGCATGCATCCAGTGGACGAGGAGGCAACTAGGACCTTCAAACAATTGGTTATCTTATTCGATGAAGAGTCCTTCGTGTGTTGTCTCTCTCCTCGACTTGTTTCGCTTCACTGCCAGCTCCTAGTGGATGAGGAAGCTGTGTGCAACCTCCCATGAAATGTCCTGGTTGTTATCTTTCTTTAATTCTCCTCCTCAGGACCTGGATCTTTGGCATTGTTGCCTGATGCGTGCCCCTGTGGGGCTTTGGGGAGAGAGTTGTTCATTTTCCTTTTATAATCTTCATTTGTTACTGAGCAGTTTTAGTCTTTGATTTTCTTCTTCTTCTCTTTTTGCTTGATTCCCCTTCCACACGTCCCTCCTCCTAAGCATGATATAGCATAAATTCTTTCCATTGGTTCGATTTGACTCCGTCTTCTGGTGCCTGTCTATGGTCTGCAAAGAAACTCAATTCGTAGGCCACCATTCTCGCATTAAGATTCGAAGACATCTTTACAAAAATTTTGGAGTCTATTTCAAAAAATCCCGTAAAGAATGCTTCTTCAAAAGTCTGCATGTAAGTGCTTGGCAAAAACATAAGCCTTGAGTATATAGCCATAAGTGTTAATCGGTTCGGTATAGTTGATAGATAAAAAATGAGGGTGTCGGATCCCTGATTAATGCCGATGAAGTTCAAAAAAGTATATTGAATGTGCTGAAACACTTTAATAACTGTAAGTAACATGCTCAAAATCTTATTAGTCATCTTAATGGCTAGATCTGGTATGGTGGGATAGCGAGCTATCCAAAATTCGATTGTCTTGATCATTTATTCTTCTGTCGGTAAATAATCTCGAGGTGGACTTGGTAGTAGTGGATAGTTGAGCCACTGATTATTGATGCTTCCCTGGCGCTGACCTTCCCAAAATTGCATCCAGGAGCGTCGTCTGGATACTGGCCAAAAAGATGGATTTACTTGAAGTATGTATGGTGATGATTCCCAGTGTACCCTTAGGGTCGGATTTTTCTCCAAAACTCCATATGGGATCAGCTTTGTCGAATTCCTCTTGAGTGTAGGTGAATGTTTGCATGCTAAACTGGAGGTTGCAATCTGGCTCTTTATTGGATGTGTTCTTTATATATTGACGTGCTTGTTCTTTAAGTAAACCATATGGTATGTTGAATGGTCTCATTATATGTTCCAGATTCTTGCTGTCGATCTTTGCTTCCTTCATGACTTTTACCACTTGATCTTCAAAATCTTCTGTAAGTTGGGACACTTGTAGTGCCCTCTCATGCCTGCTTAGTTTTGCAATATCCCGATGAGTTCGTTGAGTGTGGATCTTCGTTTCCTCCCTTATCGACGAATGATGTAAGGGGGGAGAGAGAGGACGTACCTCAATCTCCTCAGTAGCTGCTGTGGAGTGTGGAACTACTGGTGTCCCCTCTGTTGTCTTCTGTGCTAGTTGATCTTGTAGTTGCTTGATCAATTCATCTTTGTTTTTAATCTCCTCTGTGGCCTTCAAAATCTTCTCTTTGTTTTTGAGGAGCTCCTTGTTAATTACCGCAAGTTGATCAACGTCTTCCTTGCATTGTTCAAAGTATTTATTTTCTGCCACCTTCCACTTCCTTCTCAATTCAGTTGTGTCATCCATGTACCTTTTCTCCCATTCCGTGATAATGGCCTGCTCCTGCTTGAGCTGATCTTCATACTTAGCTAACTTTTCTTCCAATGTTTTTGTGTCCTTTTCTGGCATTTCAAGAACTTCTATCGATTGATTACAGAGAAGGGCTGTCATCAGCTCCTTGTTTCTATTTCATAAGTTCTCTGCTTCTTCCATGTATATTTTGATTTGTGATTCTTGTATTTTGCTTCGAGCATTCATGCCTGTTTTCTTGGCCTCGCTAGCGTCATACTTCCTTTGTAAATCCTGTAATTGGTCTTTTAGTTTCTGATTTTTTGTCTCTAGTGTGTTGCATTGCTGCTTGGCCTCTTGGATTTCTTTCTCTTTATCTGTTATGTTCTTTTGTACTTGAATCAATTGGGCGGAAAGGTTCTCACCCATTTATTGAAGTTCATTCTTTTCTCGCATCACCTTGTCATAGTCAGCATCAGCCTCAAGCATTAAATGTTGAGTGTCCATGGCGGTTTTGATCATATGTTGCACCACTGGCTTGAGCTGAGTGACGTCCATGTTTAAACAAGTTTTTGGGATGCTTGGAGCTTCCCCTATTTGGACATCCTTTCCGTGCTCCACATGTATAGTCTCATTATGTGGTTGTCTGATTTGAAGTTGTACTTCCGGTTCTTTGCTCTTTTCTTCTATGTTGACAACCTTCGTGGCAATCCCTTGAAATGTAACATCCATAGGGGAGGGTTCTGCCACTACCCTTATTGGTGTAAAGGGTTCTGACTCTTCCACCGTATGATCTTCGGGTTCTTTCTTGGGATTTTTGAATAATACCTTTCCTGCAAGCATAGTCTCTTGGATTTGAAGGTTGGAAGCTTCATTTAACTTGATGACATATACTCGTTCTTGGGAGACCTCCTTTCCTGCCCTGTCTTGGCTTGAGCTGATGGGCGTTTCCACCTTTGTGCCTTCCTCTTCCACACTCTTTTTCACTTCATTTAACTCCTCCCATTGTCCATCATCCTTGGACTCACTTCGAATGTCCACATTCAGCAAGGAGATGTCTGGTTCTTCTTGTGCATTTGATGATGAGCTTGAATTTACTAAACCCAATTCCCTGTATCTATGCGCCTTGGTGAGCCTCTTTTTTTGTTCTATGTCTTGATGGTCTTGTTGGTAATGGTGTCCTTGTACTGATAGATTGACTTGGCCTTCAGTGTATTGGTATGTGGCTTTCATTGCTTTGGCCAATTCTTCTTCTGTGATCGGTTGATGGTCTTCACGTCTTGTTCTTGGAAGCACATGTGCCCTTTTGGTGGCTGGAACTTCTACTTCTGCTTGCATCATTTTCCTTAGTCTCTTTGTACCTCTCATTCTAGGTTGGGAGCTAGTTTCTGCTTCCTCTACAATTGTTACTCCCTTCTTTTTTCGAGGAACTGTTGCAACCTTTGCATATTTGGACATGGCTTCTGATGATGGCATCTCCCTCAAATGCTCTCTAATGCCCAAGGCATGATATATCAATATGGTCAAGGCCACGATTTCATTCAAAAACTTCTTATGATTCCACTGCTTCTTCGCCTCGAACAACCTCTCTTGAATATAAGGAGTCATATTGACTTGATTTCCAATTTTTTTAATAGCGTGTGATAGCATCTGTACTACAATCTTTTTTGGAGCCATGTAGCTCTGCATGTTTGGAAAACAAAAGTGCTGATGGATGAGCCTCACCTCATCTTCAATATCAATGTGGTTGATGTCATTGAAGGTTCGGGTCTTTGCTCCGTGACTTTTCTCCTTCAAGATTGTGGTCCCGTCCTTCTCCCATCCAAAAGCTTCCTTGATTAAGTCATGTGTAAATTGGATTATGACCCATTCACCAACGACATCCATGACTCTAGCCTCCGGCACTAATGGATCATGCAAGGCAGGCTACAGAGTATTCATAACTTGGACACATCGTTGAAAATTGGGCTTATAGATCGGTAACTCAAAGTATTTATGAATGCCCGCCTTCTTCATGACGTCCATGGTTGATGTGAACTCATGTACTACTTTGAAATATTTGGACATCACAGGGAAGTGGTGATCTGTATCCATGATTTTGATGGTTATGAGGAATAGGAAATCCCGTGCTGGTTTATCATCCCTAAACCAATGACCCCTTGCTTTAGTCACACTTTGCAGAGAGAATTCCAGCACTTCCTCTTGAATGGTAGCTTCAGAATCTTCGGAAGCCATCTGCACTCGTAATGAAAAGAGCATTAGCTTCTATAGAACACATGTCTTTAGTGATGTCTGTTGTAGTGGTATTTCGTTCGTTTTGTCACTCCGTTTCCCCTTGCTTGCACAAGTGAGATCCCTTACTGCATAATTTTTTTTCATTTTTACTCCTGAAAAGAAAACAAGAATTAGTCTAGCCGAAGCAATTATTTATTTACATAGTAGGTCCATTCCTATGGAAGTAGAAGCTATGACCTGTCCGCAATTGGAGAATGTGCACCACTAATTCTATTATGTACATCATGTGCCGAATGTTTGGCCTCGTAATGAGGCCCTATTATGCATACTTTAGGTGCATTGGAAGCTTCATGAGTGCAAAATGAATCTTCTTGGTTCTGGTGTTCCATTCCTTGCTGTTTCTTTGATTTCCAGATCCATTTCGTAGTAGAGGTTTTAAGCCTTGTCTTTTGCTCATTTTGTCGTGCTGCATGTGTATCTCTTCTCTTTTTTGTTATCCGAGTTATGGGGTTCCTTCTCTTGGGGTGTCTGTGATGAATCTCGCTAGTCTTTATGGTACTGTTGTGTCGATATAATGTTTCCTCATGCTTGTCTATCTCTTGAATGGCCACTTGTCTGACCTTCTTGGGAATCCACATTTTTTGCCATGTGTTTTGAGCTTCTATCAAAGGCTTAGGAAGTCATACTCTCAAAAGTCGTTTTGGTTCTGATTTAGGTGAAGAAGAACCCTTGTCCACCCTTGTCTTCCTATGAGGAATGACGTGTACTGGTGTTGCCTTCTCTGATTCCTTCACTCGATCCTTGCGAACCCATTTGAAGGTAGCATTTCTTGATTGCGAGAAGCTGATAGTGGATTTCCATTCTACTGCTCTCTCCTTTTGATAGGAGGCCGTAAGAGTATTGTCCTCCTTGGTTCCCTTGTGTTCACCAGTCAAGTAGGATGAATTTACTTTTTCCTTGGAGACATTGGTGTTTGAATTCCCTTCTTCTTTCAGACCTGCTTCTGATTGATCTGTGTTGGAATCATTTGCTATGTGCTTTTGCACTATTTGTTCAGCACTTCTGATGACTCCTGGTCTATGTGAGGGTTTCTCTCCTAAAAGACTACAGATTTCCTTGTGCCCTATTTTGGCTAAAATGTATCCTTGAGCTAGGTGGATGCCCACTTCATTCTCAATGATCCAGTCTTGTCCTAGGATCAAGTTTTCTATTAGATCCTCATTTCTGCACACTGGAACTCATTGTTCCATAGTTGAATTTCCTAGGTGGAGGGATACTATGGCTTCTCCAATGCATGTTATAACCTGACCTCCTACACCTATCATGTGTGCTTTCATGGTTGTTATAATCGTTTGAAGATCCATGATGACTGTATTTCGTATGCAACTGAGTGCTGCTCCTGAATCTAGTAAGGCGACTATTAGCTCGTACTCCGTCGTTCCAATACCTAAGTTTAAATAAGGTTGGGACATGCATACATTGATTGTGTCGACCTTATGGACCTGGTAATTAGCCATGGGAATAGGCTCTTCTCCTTGTAGATATCGTTCATTTCTTTGCCTTATCCACTCTTTCCGTTTCTTGATACGCTCTAAGGCTTCTTGTCGTGCTTCCTCTCTAATTCGTTCTTCCTCTCTCTTCCTATTTTGTGCACCTACAAGGCGTGCTAACATCTGGTCTGTTAATGGATCCATATAACGCTTTATTCAACAACCACTAATGTAATTAGGAAAGACATCCCCATCTAAAGTGGTTAGATTAACCGCTCCACTATTAGAAATCCTATTGATGATGAGTGGGCCATACCCACGCTTTTGTAGCTTTTTGGCATGTTGTTTCAAGGTATAGACCAAAACTAAATCTCCTTCTTTTAATCCCTTGTCTTTGATGTGTGCATCATAATATGCCTTTTGTCTTCTCTTGGCTGCATAAATTCCTACAACAGCCTGCAACCGAGTTTCATGCAGTTTCTCAATTTGGTCTAGTTGCTTAGATAATTCATGTCCTGTCCATTCATATACTGTTGGGCTACTCTCAAGGTTGGCACTAAAAAATCGATCGACAGGATTGTGTTCTCTCCATACACTAGATTGAATGGGATGGTTCCAATGGCACTCTTGTAAGCAACACGGAAGGCCCAAATTGCATGATGCAGTTGTTTGTCCCAATTTGACCTTCTGCTATTGACTATCTTTGTCAATACTGTGCATAACACCTTATTGGAACTTTCTGCTTGACCATTGGCTTGAGGGTGGTATTGGGGCTGATTTTTTATGGATCACTAAGAACTCATTCATTAGGGACTCTTTGACTTCATTGATAAAATGTTCTCCTTGGTCGCTCACAATCTCAATTGGTAATCCAAAACGAGTGAAAATGTGCTAAAAAAGAAACTTCACAGTGGTCTGAGCATCATTCTTTCTAGTAGCCTTTGCCTCCACCCATTTAGTCAAATAATCTGTGGCTACTATGATTTATTCAGCATGTGACCCTTTGGCTGGTGGGTTAATGGGTCCGATGAAATCAATACCCCATTTGGAAAATGCTCTAGCACAAACCATAGGTCTCAATGGCATGTCATCTCTCCAAATCGGGTATTCGGCCCTTTGGCATGTCTCACAACTTCGGACATAGGTATCAGCATCCATATGTAGAGTTGGCCACCACAAGTCGGCAAAGAGGATCATTTTTATAGTTCTCTCGACTTAAAAATGACCTCCTACAGCACCTGCATGTGCCATCTCTAATATGGGTAAGTATTCTCCTTCATGCACACATAGCCGTAACTGATTGTCTTTCCCTCTCTTAAACAAGTGTCTTCCCATGGTTACATAATCCTTACTCATTTCCTCTAGGGACCGTTTCCTTGCTAAGCTGACTCCTTCCTCGTGTTCTCGTGTCTTTAGGAATTTCACTAATGTCTCACTCCATTTGGGTTCTATTGTAGAGAAGGGTAAGGATGTGTGATCCTCTGGTATGGTTTCCTGACATTTTGTGTAATTACTGACATAATCATGGACATCTTTAGGCATATCAGGCCAGTATACTCCTAGTCGTTTCAATTCTCTTAGAGTTTCGTGAATTCCTTTGTGCATCCTCCATTTGTTTACATGGGCTTGTTCAATCAACTTCATTTGTTCGTCTTCTTCCACACATCTCGATAGTACACCATTGGGTTCCTTATAGTACACACTTCTTGCAATAATGTGCAAGTTCCATGATTGTAGAATTTCCTTTTTACTCTCTTTATTAATTAAGTGTTGTGGGCCATGAGTGAGGATTAGGATTAGCTTCTCTGCCCACTTTGGACACACTTCCAAATTAAACAGGTAAGTATCTGGCAAATCGTCTTGTACTCCACTTGGTGGTTCTCCATGTGTTAATCTAGAGAGGTGATCTGCTCTTACATGGGTATTTCCCTTTTTCACTATTACTTCAAAGTCGAACTCCATCAATAGCAAAAACCATCTCACAAGTCTACTCGTGTTACAAGGCTTATTGACTAAGTACAATAAGGCTTTATGATCTATGAAGAACTTGAATTTTTTGGCTAAGAGATAGTGTTTGAATTTCTTCACAGCATACACCATTCCTAATCCCTCTCGCTCTGTAGTTGTATAGTTTCTCTTGGCTTGATTCAGTTGTCTACTCGCATAGGCAATTGGGTGATCTAACTTTCCTTCGTCTGCCGGCTGAGCTAAGATGCATCCTATGGCATAATTTGAAGCGTCCACATGAATATGGAAAGGCTTGTTCCAATTCGGTGTTTTCAGAATCGGGGCCATGCTAAGTCGCCTTTTTAACTCGTTAAATGCCTTTTCGCATGCATCAGTCCAAGCGAATCGGGTCAACAGTCCATACAAAGGTTTGGAAATTATGGCGTACATGTGGATAAATCGACGATAGTATCCACAATGTCCCATGAATGCTTGCACTTCTTTTGCATTCTTCGGTCTAGGAAGTTCTAAAATGACCTTGATCTTGTCTTCATCAGTAGATATTCTGTTCCTAGACACTATGTGTCCTAAGATCTTCCCTTGTCTTACCATGAAGACACACTTTTCGGGATTCAGGCAGACTCTATATTGTCGGCATTTATCAAATATCTTCCACAATTCAGGAATGTGGTCTTGCCTTTGATTTGAATATGTACATAGGTCATCTACATACACTTCCATACTCTTCTTCAGGAATTCTTTGAAAACATGACACATCAACCTTTGGAAAGTAGCAGGTGTGTTAGTGAGTCCAAAAGGCATCACTCTAAAAGCATAGACTCCCCATTCTATCGCGAATGCGGTCTTATGTTGATCTTCATTAGCAATAGCTACTTGGTTGTATCCAAAGAATCCGTCCAAGAAGCTATAGACTTCTTTTCCTGCAACTCTTTCCAATAGATGGTCGGTGATAGGTAATGGATAGCTATCACGGATCGTGGCTACATTCACTTTTTTCAGGTTAATGCATACTCTCAGTTTTTCGTTCTTTTTAGGCACAACCACCAGTGGTGATACCCATTCAGTATGTGTTATTTCATAAATGAATCCAGCCGCTAATAGCTTGTCTATTTCCTCTTTTATTTTTGAAGCATAGACCTCATTATAGGTGTAAGGGCATTGTTTTGATGGTTTTGCCTCCGATGTCATTGGTATTGTATGGGAACAAATGGAGGGTTCCATACCCTTGAGATCCTTGTAGGCCCAAGCAAATACATCTCGATATTCCCGATTAACTGTATTAATTCTTCTTCCTCCTCGGTTGAGACGTCTTTTCCTATGTATGTACATCTTTCTTCCCCATCTTCTACAGTTACTAAGATCTTTTTTGTTTGTTCCTTGTTGTCGTACGCTTCTCCTTCTCTTGCTTCTCTCTTAGGCATTTGAATAGCTATTTTTCTCTCTTCTACCTCATATCTTTTGAAATGCTCTGGAACCTCAAAAAGGTCAGGATTTGGTTCGATCTTACTCACACTTTCCTCCTTCTTTGGTACTATGGGGGCTGCTTGTATTGCTAACACTTTGGTCATTCCATACTTGCCTTTGGTTTGAATGGCTTCTAGGTAACGTTTTTCAAAATCGAATTCCGGTTTCATTTCTATGCTCTCGTATTCTTCTTTCCACTCCTTTTCCAATATTTCCCCTACTTCTACTTCTTGAAGGACAACCATGTACAAATTTATGTCATAGCCTTCATCCTCCACACATTCATTCATCTTCAGAACTTCTTCATTCACACATACATCCAAGGTTGCTAGGATTTCCATCCATCCATGCGGTTCAAACATTTCATCAGGGAAGATTTGAGGCATGCACATTGGATCTTCTATGGGCCGATAATTATGATGTCCTATTGGCCATAACTGCCTTTTATTATCCTTTTGTCATATCCTTCATATCCATAGTATTGCGGATCATAAACTTGCTCGTACTCCATTATACTAGCATCATAGGAGTAGTATTCTCCTTGGGATTTCCCGTATCTTGGGTTCGTTGATTCTATACTAGCCATTGGTGAAGCTGGCACTATGGCTCTTTCTAAGTTTTCCTCTGGTTGAGTATACTTGACAGGTACCACATGTTGGGGATGTGACATTTGTGGTCCTAACACTAGCTGGGGTTGTGTATATTGTGCTTGCTCGTATGGCCTAGGTGCTCTTGGTGGTGCTGGGTAGGGATTGTACCTTGGCATCTCTCTGCCTAGCTCTCTAGGTGGATATCCATAGGGCTGATACTGAGGTGGTTGTAGAGGCCGTGTCTTCCTATTGAATGCCCAATTTTCCATGGTGTGATTGGTGTATTTTTGTTCTATGTGACAATACAAGACCGTTCCTTGATGGGGTTGCCTATTATAAGGGTATGCTTGAGGTACACATGTTCCTCCTCGTACACACATGTGAGTGGGGTGATCACCTCCACATGAGCTACATGTTCGTAACATGGGCACTCTTAGGGCTAGGTGCTGATAATTTCTTTGTCCTTGGACTCCCAATTTCTTCGCCACCAGCTCTGCTAATTCTTCTACATTACTAGAATTGGATGTTACTGTGCTTCGGGTGTCGTTTGATTTAGTAGGAATGGTTGTATTTTTGAGATCATCTGCTAGGTTGTCCTCTAAGTTGATACATTCTTGAAGACATTCACTCAATGTCTGTAGTCTCTTTACATAGACCAAGGTTCTTAAATTTCCGTTCATTAGTCCGTCTAAGAATAAAGAGATCATTTTTTGCTGTGTTGGTCATTCTGTTACTGGGCATCTATCAACATACTGGTTGAATCTTCGGGTAGCTGTTTTTATAGTTTCATTGGGGTTCTGTTTGAAGCTATGGATTAATGATGAAGAGTTGTGTTTAATCCCTCTTTTAGTGAATTCCCCTATGAATTCTTGAAAGAATTGTTCAATATCTCCGAATTGATTGGGGTCTAATGGATGGAACCATGTCAGAGATGTTCCTGTGAGAGTGAGTCGAAAAGACTCATACTGCACAAAGAAATCATCCACTTGTTCAACTCTTAAAACTTGTTTAAATTCAGCAATGTGGCCATAAGGTTCTCCCAATCCATCATAATGTTTTCTCACACATTTGGCCGCTTGGATAGGTCTTAATCTTCTCATGGGCTCTGGCTATCTAGGCATTACTAGGAAGGCGGGGATTGCTGGTCTAATTGGGGTTATTGCTGGTTGCACTCCTAGTGGTGGTCTCGATCTTACTCGTGGTCGGTATTGGTTACCTAATCCAGGGTGTGTCTGATTGTGTGCTTGCATTCCAGGCATTGTAAATTGTACATGTGTTCTTTTTGGAACACTCCAATGGCTTGTTTGTCCCGACATAGTATGTTCTGTCTCTTGTTGTGTCCCAAAAGGATTCTGAGAGGTAGTTGCCTGCTCCCACTGGGGAAATACAGGCAAGCCCATATACTTCAATCAAGCTCTATCTAAGGCATCGACAAGTCAATACCTTCTTTGATTTTTGTCTAGGTATGTTACTCTAGTCTCGTCTTCAGGATCTTTTAATTCATAAAATGTCATCGTGCTTTCTTCCCGTCCTTGTGGTACTATGGACGATGCGATACCACTTTTTGGCACGATACGATACCAAAAAGGGCCGCGATACGATACTAGAATTGTACGCGATACGATACCGCTCGATCAACGATATGATACCGTGATCGGGATGATACGATACCAAGTGGACCATGATACGATACCACTTGGCAAATCGCGATTGCGATACCCACTTGGTGATATGATACCAGAAATGGTATCGCGATACCACAAGTGGTAACCAGCGATACGATACTTCGGCGAGTATCGCGATACAAGGGAATTTTGGTATCGTGATACCAAAACTCAACTCATTGCGATACTGCAGCCAAATCAACTCCAAATGCAAAAATTTTTTTACCCCCTTGTTCTTCTCTCACCCCACTTCACGCCTCATTCTCTGTCTTACTTAAGAAAACTCTAAAAACTCTCCATTTCCCACCGCGATACCAGACACGCTTTTAATCACGTATAAATGCACTTCTACAATGTTTTTGATTTTGAAATCTTGAGGTAGCTTACCTTGGTGATACCCTACTTGAGTCTTGACTGCACAATGTAGCTTTGAGTGCTTGGTTTGCACGATACTAGGTGGACGACACCGATAGCTATCTGCAGATGATACCACTCTGGAAGCAAGTGTCAAATAAACTACAATTTTTTGGTTTTTATAGTTTTCGGTGATTGAAGGCTATACTACACTAATTTGGCATTTTTTTTGGGATTTTTCTTGATGAATTTGGCCTACTCCTACTACACTTCTCTTCCTAGCCTAACTGTAACTCTTTCTTCTCCCTCTCTCTCCTAAATCTAAACTTAAAAACTCATTACACACACCTCTGGGATGTGAAGTAACAAGTGCTAAAGTATCGGACTACTTGCCACCGAATGAATTCACTTCTCCAAGTATGATTTCTTCACTCTAGAGCTATAACCATTAAGAAGGCACCTTGGTTGAGTGTGTTCCCCGACATCGGTGCCAAAAATGTGTGTACCTAAGTCACGAAGTCTTAAGGACTTGTGTCAAAGAGACTAAATCTCATTTGCCACACAAGTGCGTATAGTGGTGGATTGACACACACTTAATTCTCAATCCGACGAACTAACTTAAGCAAACGTATGACGACATGTGCACACGTGATGGGAAGTGAAGTGGTTCAGCTATCATGCATGAGAAAAGACTAACCTACCTCTCTAACTCACTTAACTGTTGAAAGTGCTTGCCGCGATACCACTTACAACAGTTTTCACTAAATCGATGATATCTCCCAACTTTGAACTCCGAATATGGAGAATAGTAGGTTCCTTTCGAAGCTCTCGATGAGACGCTTCTAGTGGAGGTAAAGCCCTCGATTCTGACAATCGTGCTTCAAGTTATGATAGAAATAGTGAATGGTGGGAAACTCCCACACTCACTTTACAACTCGTACTTGCTCGCACATGCACTATAGCAGGTCAAAAGTGTTGGGGAGGGGTAGACAATAGTCTTACACACACATTCCAAGCTTCACACACACACCAAAGATCATAGAGATGATGAAAATCTACAGGGAAGAAGTAAATTCGAAATTCAGGAGCTCCCCTTCTTCACAGTGGCCAAAAGTCTTTACAAATAGTCACAAAGTGACTTATATACATGTGCCCTAAAAATGGTCCTTTCACAGAAGTGACCGGCACTTTATTGGCTAATCTCTAATTTCCTACTATTTTAAAAGAAATATATTACAAGGATTTGGAATTATGCATCTAGAGGACTCCTCTAGTGCATTTACATAGCTTTTAGGGAATTTCCTAGGATTTTGAAGAAGAAAAATATGCCCATTAATTTGAAAATTTTGGGGCTCCCCTTTTGTGCCTCTTTGCTCTGCAACAGTTGTTTGAAGGTGTGTAATCAACGTCATTCGTATGCATCTTAGGGCTTCTCCTGAGTCAATCAGGGCATCTATCAATCGATACTTTGTGGTTCCAATCCCTAGGTTTAAATATGGTTGAGATATGCTGAAGTTCCTTTTGCCGGCTTGCTGGACTTGGTAATTGGCCATGGGAATGGGTTCTTCTCCCTATAGATATCGTTCATCCCTTTGCCTTATCCACTTCTTCCATTTCTTGATATGCTCTAGGGCTTCTTGGCGTGCTTCTTCTCTAATTCTCTCTTCTTCTTTTTTCTGATTTTGCGCTCCTACAAATTCTGTTAACATCTGATCCATCAATGGCTCCATATATTGTTTTACTCGGCAACCATTTATGTAGTTAGGAGTTATATCTCCTTCTAATGTGACTAGATTCACTACTTCGCTAGTTGAGATCCTATTGATTAGTAAGGGTCTGTATCCTCCTTTCTGAAGCTTCTTCGCATGCTGCTTCAATGTATACACCATGACTAAATCTCCTTCTTTCAAGCCTTTATCTTTGATATGTGCATCATAATACGCTTTCTGTCTCCTTTTAGCGGCATAGATTCCTGCAACTGCCTGTAATTTTGTTTCGTGTAACTTCTCAATTTGCTCGAGTTTCTTAGATAGCTCATGTCCTATCCACTCATATTGTTGTGCTACTTGTAAAGGAGGTACAAGGAAGTCAATTGGCAAGATTGCATTTTTTCCATACACTAGGTTAAAAGGGATAGTTCCAATGGTTGTCTTGTAAGCCATATGAAAGGCCCAGATTGCTATTGGAAATGAGGTAGGCCCTTAGCTCATGTCACAGGTCCATGGTTCCATAGGTCCAGTATATACAACATTAATTTCAGTAATCTTTGATATTGACAAAACATGAACATACCACAACTTAATCATACAAATGATGAGACAAAGATAGAGAAAGAATAGATGACATGTGTAAGGTGTTACGTAAGCCATCGCTTACTCATAGTATCATATATACCAATGTTCAATGTACAATGTGGGAGCAAAACTCTCAACCACTCTATGTGATGAGAAATAGATGAATGAGTGAATGTACAAATGTAACAAACATATTCAAATGTAGGGGCAGAAATCTGAATATACATGAGATGTGTGACCTAGTAGGTTATAAAAGAGTGAATATGAGTGACTTAAAGAGGAAGGATCAGTGTGAAACTGATAATCAACAAATCCTCATCTAACCTTAGGCTATGGAAGACCCTAAGTCAGATACATGTGTGAAAAGATCACATACTTAAAAAGTAGCAAGGAATGCTAACAAGTTTGCTGCCGAAAATCCTCAAACTCATGTGACCACACCTTCTCAAACACCTCATCCAAATATGCATAAAGCATAACCGTACTGATTCTCTTGTACCTATGCCGAATAGGACTCCTCCTTATATGGATGCTACTGCCTCCATAAACTCCAAGTAGTACCTGTGTGCATAAAGAGAATATGTACCTGAATACTTAACATAAGATGTAAATCTTATGTTAAACACCATCCAATGTCTTTGAAGTAGCCCGACATCTTCTTGTAGAAGACAATCTTCAACTACAAGATGTAGATGGCCGATCCTCACCATCAAGCTGCTAATGACCAAGTCTTCTTGCCATGAACAAGAGATAACCTCTTCTCCATGAGCTAGAGTGTGAGCACACCCTTCATCTTCTCCAAGAAGAATCATTAAGAAGAACTCCATAGCTGCTCCTCAACATGCTTCAAGTTAGCACCATGGTTTCCCCATGTGCTACACGAAACACCACCTCTATTGAGGTCCAAGCTCAAGGCTTGTGTTGAAAGTTATGTGAAGGATGATTTACAATGAGCCCAAAGTGCTTCTTATATAGTAGTTTGTCCATCCTTGAAAAGCAATAATAAATCACTTGTCCACAAAAGCTATGCGATCATTTGTAGACCGTAATCGGGAAAAAGAATGCCGCTAAACACTATCCGTCGTTGAAATTGTCCGCCGCTATCTTTGGATAAAGCAAAAGCATTAATTTGTTTTTCCTCACGAACGCGCTGCCAACAAGGATCAAACTTGCACCACAGCTTTGGGAGACACGATTGAACCAACGCGCCAACATTATTTTGTTGTACAAAGTGCATAGAATAGTTCCACACATGTTGTTTGTGTGCGTCTGCTTGTGTCTACAAGAACTAATAAACATATTTATACATGATGTATCATCTGATTATTGTTGAACCAATAGGATATTGATTCCAACAATTGCATGATGCAATTGTTTGTCCCAATCTGACCTTCCACTCATTGACTATCTTTGTCAACACCATACACAACACTTTATTGGAACTTTCTACTTGACCATTGGCTTGAGGGTGATAAGGTGCTGATTTTTTATGAATCACTAGGAATTCACTCATCAAGGACTCTATTACTTCGTTAATGAAGTGCGTTCCTTGATCACTTACTAAGTCTATAGGTAGTGTTGAGCCCATAAAAGTCATATTGGTCAAAGTCAACTGCAGTCAAATTCAAAAGGTCAAAGTCAACTAGTCAAAGTCAACAAGGTCAAGGTCAAAGTCAACAGGCACAAAGTCAAAGTGCTAAAGTGCAGCTGTCAAAGTGCACAGGTAGTGCACAATTAATTGTCCACAAAGGAAAATTTGGAGAAAGTGGGTCGCAGGTTGCAGAGGTATTTTCTCTAATTTCCCTAAGGTTCAAAGTGTTTTTTTAAAGTGTTTTGGAAGGTTCAGGTGAAACCTCTCTTATGTGCAAAAGTGAAGACTTAAAAGGAAATGTGAAGGTATGTGAAGCGGCAGCGCATGCACAGGGGAAAGTATGGCCCCCCAATTAAAATTTTGGGTTTTAGTCTAAAGTCACTACAAGACAAAACAATGAGTCGTTGGCTGCCACTTGTGAAGACAATCTTGGGACATCAAAATGAGCACCAAGATACTATTGCAGTTAGGAGCGTACGTGATCGACACACTCAAATCAAGGCAAGGACTATTCTTGGATAATCTTAGAGTAAGCAAGAGAAGCATAGTCTAAGTGAAGCAAGAGAGAGAAGGGCAAGAGTCACCAGTGTGCGACGTAGAGAAGTGGAGTTGAAGGAGTGCATGGAGAGTGACTAAGGGATTGTGCAGAGAGTGCTAAGCTAGTCCCCCAAGGATCTCAAGGTCTCCTTGCAGTGTGTGCGTGTCGACAGAAGGTATTCATTCCTCCCCCTTAGTGGAAGTTTGGTGCAAGGTGTGCACAAGGATAAGCTTGAAGCAGGTGGAGGTCTGGTGCAGAGGAGGCCGGCAGCAAGAAGACTTTGGGTATTTGGTACTTTGTAATTGAGCACTCTGTGGGATTGTGCACAGAAGTATTGGCTTGTATTGTGCTTCAAACATTGTAATTGTCTTACTGTAATCAATCGGCAGAGGCTTCCAAGGTGTATTTCCTCTTCTGGTCTTTTCCTTTTCTCCTACAAACCCTCAAACTCCTTCTTGTCTAAGAATCCCCCAAAAAAATTTGGCACGCCCGGTGGGACTTCCAAGGAGATTTGAGCTTAGGAGAAACCAAGTGCAAAGTATAGAAGAGATCACGTGTCTACAGTGCTACTACTGTGCTACTTCAACAACCAAAAGGTAAATATTCTTATCAAGTGTCTCATATTAAGTGGACTATGAGCTGCTCATGACTGCAACCCGGTCCCAAACATTGAGGGTCACCTGCAAGCAAACAAGAAGGAAGGCTCTTAGAAGGTCCTCTAGTCCACTTTCATCAACTTCATCAGTAAAGAGCATGGCAGGACAGGTAGACTTGGAAACCTTACTCTCAAGATTAAATATAAAGTTTCCTTCTTTCAAAGGTCTAGCTCAAGAGGATCCGGATGAACACATTAGAAGGTTTTTAGCACTATGTAAGACTACAGGCTTAATGGGCAGGGAGGATGCCTTTTTTATACTTTTCCCTGCCACATTAGAGGGATTAGCAGATAAATGGTTCAGCCAATTTGCTGAGAACCATTTTACAACTTGGGATTTGATGAAAGATGCATTTAAAAATCAATTCCAGCATGGGAATACTGCAGAGATCATCATAGAAGAACTAGAAAATTTGAGATTGGGTCCAGGTGAAAAGTTCCCAGAGTTTGTGACTAGGGCCAAGGCACTAATGGCTAAATTGCTAGATCCACCGCATGATTTCTTTGTTAAGAAATGGTTAGCCAAGCCCCTACCAGTGGCCACCCAATGCAAAATAAAGGAATTAGTATTACCTACAGCCTCCATAGAGGAGTTCATCAACATGGCTACAAGACTGGAGCAGATAAGGCAACAATATGGAGCTACTTCTTCTCAATTACCATATTCCACAGAATTGGAGGATCCAGTAATCCAGCTAAGGAAGGAGATGGAGGGCTTAAAAAGAAATAAGCCCCACAGAGAGGAGGAGAATGTTGTAACTCACTTGAGAAGGGAGATTGAAGCACTAAAGCTCCAAAAGGAGGAGGAGGCCCAAGCAGAGGAATTGGCTCAGCTGCAATAGGAGTTGCAAGAACTCAAAGGAGGTGGCATCAAGAGTGGATTTTGGTGTTCCATGTATAGCAAGCAAGGGCATATAGTAAGTGAATGTCCTCTGTTAAGTGTGACTTGCCAATTATGAAGGAAAGCTGGTCATGAGGCCCAAGAATGCCAATCAAGGGGATTACCTGCAACAACATATTGGACCCAAGGAGGACCCCTGCCTCCAACAAATGTAATGGCAGCTTCACCCAATCAGGGTAACGCTTACAACCCAATGGCAGCTGCACCCAATCAAGGTAACACTTACAACCCTAGATAGAGGAATAATTTTGCAAATGGGCCTAAAAGGCCAATCATTTGTTTCAGATGTGGAGAATGTGGGCACTATCAAAGTAGGTGCACTCTACCCGAAAATGCCCCTCCTTGCAGAAACTGCCCAGAGGCCAGAGACCACTATACAATTTGTTGTCCTAAGAATCAAACCTCTTCATCCGGTCCCCATATTCAAATGATTTCTATATGCAAAGAAGAAATGTTAGATCAAGTCAATGAGCCATCACCATCTACCAGGGTGGTGCAGTTAGAAGAAATAGAATCTTTTACAGTGCAGACAAGAAATAAAGGAAAAGCTCAAGTAGATATATCTCAACAACCAAGAATTGATGGATTGAACAAAGACAAAGAGACTTCTGAAGACAAGGCCACTGCGTGTGCAGATACAAGGCAAAAAGGAGATCACATATGTACCAGTGATGCCATTGGGCATGCATTCAACAGGGCTCAGGAGGAGTTTGATAGATCAATTGGAGCCCATGCTCTTAAGGAATCAGAGGCTTCAAAAAGGAGGTTAGTATTTTTTATTTAATAAAGATGGATGGGAAATTCAGGTCAGAACTATTGCAGATAATTGATGAGGCTTCCACTACAAGTTTGGTAGCAAAGACTTTTGTTTTACATAAAGGAAAAAGTGTAGGGGAAGCACCCCTTACAGATTATAAAAGTCCTCGACTGACAGTATCTATCAAAGGTCATGAATTTCAAGGAGTTATTGTGGATGGTGGTTCTGGCATTAACTTGATGCCTGAACATACAATGGAAAAGATTGGACTCCACCCTTCAAGGCCTGCAAATTTCACAGTTACTTTGGCAGATCAGAGCAAAGTTAAGGCCCTTGGGAGTGATCCCAAAAGCTCCACTTGAAGTACAAGGTAATCTATTCATTTTGGATTTTGTGGTTTTAAGATTTCCCTAGGTTGAAGGAGGATTTCCCCTCTTAATTGGAAGACCATGGCTAAGGCATGCAAGTGTCATTCATGATTGGGGCAAGGACACTATGTGGGTACAAAAGAATGGGCAAGAGCTGACACAGATTCATTTAGAAGAGGGCCCAGATAATCAAGGAAACATCAGCACGATGCAAACAGTTGGCATATGCATGGAACCAGAATCAGAGGATCAACCCCAAATAGATTTCGAGGAAGAAGAGGATATTCTAAATTGGCTCCAAGCAGGCAACTCTTCCTCTTGTTTTGGAATTTTTCTTAATAATTCTTGCACGACTGAAGGTTATGATGAAGATGAGGAGAAAGTCTAGGTTGATGGGTTGGGAGAGCCCATCACAGACCATAGAAGGGGCAGGAAGACACCCCTCAAATACAACTTGGAGGAGGATATGACAACCACAAATAAGGAAGTTACTAAAGCTAAAGGCAATGTAAAAGATTCTAGTGAAGAGTGTTTTTTCCCGATTCAAGAAATCCCTGGAGGATGGATGCAAGACAAGGAGGAACACATTGAAATCCAAAATACACCTGCTTATGAAGCAATGCACGAAAAGATAGTGGAAGAAGACAAGGGAGGATATGAGCACGAAGATAATATGGTAGAGAGAAATCCTGTCAAAGAAATACAATTAGGCACTCAAGACAATAATCGGCCAGTTTTGGTGGCCACTTGGTTGTGGAGCCACCCAGGGCTCCTTGAAAAGGTAAAATCATTCTTGACCCATTATACAGATGTTTTTGCCTGGCATTATAAAGACTTAGAAGGAGTGCCTGCAACTTATGGAGAGCATAGAATCCCTCTGGTTGATGGAGCCAAACCCATAAGAGGGAAGAGTTATAGACTTAACCCAAAATATGCTGAAGTTGTCTATGTGGAAATACAGAAGATGGAGGATGAAGGAATCATCATTCCTGTGGAACACTCAGAGAGTGGCTCTCACCTATGGTTATAGTACCAAAGAAGAATACTAATAAAATCAGAATTTGTGTTGACTTTTGAGCACTCAACAAGGTGACCATTCCAGATGGTTTCCCAATGCCTTTTGCAGAGCAGGTCATTGAAGAAGTGGCTGGACATGCATTATATAGATTTATGGATGGATTTACTGGCTATAATCAAATATCAATACACCTAGAGGATCGTGAAAAAACTGCTTTTATCACACCTTGGGGAACATATGTGTATGTAAAAATGCCATTTGGGCTCAGAAATGCTCCAGCCACCTTTAACAGAACGGTCAATCTCATTTTTAGCCCCCTATTGCTGGAATCACTTAGAATCTTCATGGATGACTTCTCTACGTTTTCAGGTTCTCACAAGGAAACTCCTTCAGATTGTTTGGACCATCACTCGAGACAGCTGCAGAATGTTTTCAAGATGCAGGGAGACTAAGCTAAAGCTCAATCCAAACAAATGTCATTTCCTTGTGATAGAAGGAACTCTCTTAGGACATGTGGTGTCGGCTAAAGGTATGGCCCCATATCTTGACAAAATCATTTCTATATTAAAGTTGCCCAAACCTAAATCTCCTAAACAGATTTAGAGTTTCTTGGGGCATACTGGATACCACAGAAGGTTTATAAAAATATATGCAGAGATAGCCAGACCACTGGCTAGACTTACAGGTAAGGAAATACCTTTTAAATGGGAAGAAGAGGAGGAAAAAGCATATCAAACATTACGGTCAAGGTTAGTGTCTGCTCCTATTTTGATCACACCTGAGTGGTCAAATATCTTTCATATACATGTAGATGCCAGTGCCTATGCAGTGGGGGCAGTTTTGACCCAACCCAGTGAAGAATTTAAGGTGGACAGAACAATTCAATATGCCAGTAGAATCTTGACCAAGGCTGAAAGGAATTACAGTACTACAGAAAGGGAAGCCCTAGCAATGGTTTTTGCTGTCCAAAAATTTCGTTATTACTTACTGGGAGTAAAATTTATTATTATAACAGATCACCAACCACTAAAATACTTGCTCAACAAACCACAAGCCACTGGTAGAATATGGAGGTGGTTATTGTTGTTCCAAGAGTTTGATTTTTCTGTAGTCCACAGACCAGGTAAAGAAAATGTTATGGCGGATCACCTATCCAAAATCAATATGATGGATCAAGCTAGTGGAATCAATGATGATTTTCCAGATGCTCATCTATTCGCTGTACAATCTCAAGGTTGGTATTATGATATCAAGAATTTCATTAAAACTGGTGTGTATCCAGAAAAGCCTAGTGTTGTGCAAAGGAAGAAACTTCTAATCAAGAGTAGACCGTATACCTTCATTGAAGATAAATTATATAGATAGGGAAAGGATGACAGGTTTAGGAAATGCTTGGAAGAAGAAGAAGTGAGAGAGAAGTACTTCAATCTGCACATGAAGGAACAGGTGGTGGGCACCTTCTAGGGCATATTATGAGTCAGAGGATACTGGATGCTGGTCTATGGTGGCCTACACTATTTAAGGATGCAGATGAATGGGGAAAGGCATGTGACGTTTGCCAAAGGTGTGGACCTAAGCCAACAAAGCAGAGGCATAACCCCTTGATTGTTTCCACTTCTTGGCAACCATTTGAGAAGTGGGGGCTAGATTTTGTAGGGCCCATCTACCCTCCGTCAATTCCAAAAAGAGAGAAATATCTCTTGATAGCTGCTGATTATGCAACAAAGTGGGCTGAAGCTATTGCCTCCCCCGACTGCACTGCCCAAACTATTGCTGATTTCATTTACAGTAGCATCAATTGCAGGTTTGGATGTCCACTTGAAATTTGTACAGATCAGCGTACACATTTTGTCAATAAGGTCCTGCAGGAAATTTTCAACAGGTATAGAATTCTACATAGGACCTCTTGTGCCTACTATCCAAGAGCCAATGGACAGGCTGAATCGACCAATAAGGTTTTAATTTCAATGTTAAGAAAGGAGTGTATGTTACAGCCCACTTCCTGGGGCATTGCTTATCAAGGTACCCTATGGGCATACATGTTAGCTTACAAAGAGGCCACGGGATATTCTCCATTCCAACTGGTTTATGGCATATTGCCCATTGAGCCCTTTGAATTTTTACATGGATCACCTAAAATAGCATTCAACAAAACAATTGATAGAGACTCGTCCCGGAGAGCACATTAGGTGGTGGGCAACTGTTGAGCCCATAAAAGTCATATTGGTCAAAGTCAACTATAGTCAAAGTCAAAAGGTCAAAGTCAACTAGTCAAAGTCAATAAGGCCAAGGTCAAAGTCAATAGGTGCAAAGTCAAAGTGCTAAAGTGCAGCTATCAAAGTGCACAGGTAGTGCACAATTAATTGTCCACAAAGGGTAAATTGGAGAAAGTGGGTTGCAGGTTGCAGAGGTATTTTCTCTAATTTCCCTAAGGTTCAAAGTGTTTTTTTTTTTAAGTGTTTTGGAAGGTTCAAGTGAACCCTCTCTTATGTGCAAAAGTGAAGACTTAAAAGGAAATGTGAAGGTATGTGAAGCGGCAGCGCACGCACAGGGGAAAGTATGGCCCCCCAATTAAAATTTTGGGTTTTAGTCTAAAGTCACTACAGGACAAAACAATGAGTCATTGGCTGCCACTTGTGAAGACAATCTTGGGACATCAAAGTGAGCACCAAGATACTATTGCAGTTAGGAGCGTACGTGATTGACACACTCAAATCAAAGCAAGGACTATTCTTGGACAATCTTAGAGTAAGCAAGAGAAGCATAGTCTAAGTGAAGCAAGAGAGAGAAGGGCAAGAGTCACCAGTGTGCGACGCAGAGAAGTGGAGTTGAAGGAGTGCATGGAGAGTGACTAAGGGAATGTGCAGAGAGTGCTAAGCTAGTCCCCCAAGGATCTTAAGGTCTCCTTGCAGTGTGCGCGTGCCGACAGAAGGTATTCATTCCTCCCCCTTAGTGGAAGCTTGGTGCAAGGTGTGCACAAGGATAAGCTTGAAGCAGGTGGAGGTCTGGTGCAGAGGAGGCCGGCGGCAAGAAGACTTTGGGTATTTGGTATTTTGTAATTGAGCACTCTGTGGGATTGTGCACAGAAGTATTGGCTTGTATTGTGCTTCAAACATTGTAATTGTCTTACTGTAATCAATCGGCAGAGGCTTCCAAGGTGTATTTCCTCTTCTGGTCTTTTCCTTTTCTCCTACAAACCCTCAAACTCCTTCTTGTCTAAGAATCCCCCAATAGGTAGTCCACAACGAGTGAAGATGTACTTAAAGAGAAACTTGGTTGTAGCCTGAGCATCATTTTTTCTAGTTGCTTTGGCTTCTACCCATTTAGTTAGATAATTTATTGCCACTATTATGTACTCAACGTGTGATCCTTTGGCTGGTGGATTAATTGGTCCTTTGAAATCAATACCCCATTTGGAAACGGCTCTCGCACAAATCATAGGCCTCAGAGGCATGTCATCTCGTTTAATAGGGTACTTAGCTCTTAGGCATACCTCACAGCTCCGTACGTATGTGTCTGCATCCATATGTAGAGTTGGTCACCACAGGCCTGCAAAGAGAATCATTTTTACAGTTCTTTCAGCTGAGAAATGTCCTCTTGCGGTACCTGCATGTGCCATTTCTAATATCGATAAGTACTCTCCTTCATGCACACATAGTTGTAGTTGATTGTCTTTTCCTCTTTTGAATAATTGTCTCCCCAATATGACATAATCCTTGCTCATTTCCTTTAGGGTCCGCTTTCTAGCTAGATTTGTTCCTTCCTCATGCTCTCTTGTTTTAAAGAACTTCACCAATGTCCTACGCTAGTCTGGTGCTATGGTAGAGAATTGCAATGTGTGGCCTTCTGAGTATTCTCATAACATTCCGAGCAACTATCGACATACTCATGGACATCCTTGGCCATATTTGACCAAAAAACTCCTAATCGTTTTAATTCTCTTAGTGTTCCATGGGTTCCCTTCTCCATTTGTTTACGTGAGCTCGCTCAATCAAATTCTTTTGTTTGTCTTCTTCTACATATCTTGACAATACACCATTAGGTTCCTTATGGTACACGCTTCCTACTACAATGTGTAAGTTACACGATTGCAGAATTCCCTTCTTAATCTCCTTGTTAATTGAGTGTTGTGGTCCATGGGTGAGTATTGAAATTAACTTTTCTGCCCACTTAGGACATACTTCCAAATTGAACAAATAAGTATCTGGCAAATCATCTGCTACTCTGTTAGGTGGTTCTCCATGTGTTAACCTAGATAGATGATCAGCTCTTACGTGGGTATTTCATTTTTTTACTACCACTTCAAAGTTGAACTCCATTAGTAACAGAAACCATCTTACCAACCTTCCCATGTTACAGGGCTTATTGACTAAGTACAATAAGGCATGATGGTCTATGAAGAACTTGAACTTGTTTGGTGTGAATTTTTAAAATTTAACAAATTTAAAGGCTTTGGATTGCCTTGACCCCATCATAAAGGAAAGTTTTGGCTCTGTTTGAATAAGAAGATCACATCAGTATTTGGTGAATATAGACATATTCACGGTAACATGCCTTATGAAGTAGGAAAACAAAAGTTACATTTCACTTACAATGCATTTGACAATATATGGATAGATATAATAAGACTTCAAATATACATGGTACAGTTCTATAATATAAAAGAACATGAATGTTCTGGTCTATTGAAATTTGCAATCAAACTTGATGAAGTTGAACTTGAAAAACATCAAAAGATGGAGATAATAAGAATTGCACTCATGAACAGAGCTTTGGACTATAGCCTTGGGAATTGGATACTCCATCTCTCAAAGTACAATCAGAAATGGAGTTATGGTGGGTTGGCTATGCTCAAGTTCCATCTGAGAGCCATAAAACACTTAAATGGTTATTCTCACAGACAAACATTCCAAATGTTGTTCAGAGGCATCATGCAGGAGAATTGTTGAATGTCAAAGACTACGGAGATGTTAAAGTTGAGTGGCATTTGAGTGGAGTGTTGGAGATAGATGTCTGTGGAAGCACGCGAACAGTACGAGGAAGAAGAAGAAGCTTGGAGCACAACACACAATACTGAATGTATTATTAGAGAATGTACAAAGATAAGTAGCCCATTAGGGAAACAGGCGTATATACAAGCCGAGGGAAAAAAACCTCCTAAAGAGGGAAAAAAGTGCCCCTGTGGTCCTAGTGTGTTCACACACATCACTACCTAAATATATAAACAAATCCCCCCTAAGAGTGATGCGGTGAACAAGTAGCTGGCACTCACGTATAAGGAAGTGCCAACCTATGTGGAAATCACTCCACCAAAGGAAGTAAGCCCAAAGCTTTGCGGAAAGCTTCAAACTTCTCCCTAGGCAGAGCCTTCATGAAAAGGTCTGCAACGTTCTCCTGCCTGGGCACATATGCCAAGCTGAACTCACCAGCAGAGAACCTCTCCCTGACATAATGATAATGCACCTCAATGTGCTTAGTGCGAGCATGGAACAAAGGGTTCCTCGCAACTGCCAATGCGCTCTGACTGTCAGTGAAGATGGTGGTGGTAGAAGACTGACCAACACCCAAATCAACCATGAGACCTCTAAGCCACACACAATCAAAAATCGTTGTGAAAACAGCCCTATGTTCAGCCTCACAACTGGAAGTGTCCACAGTAGGCTACTTCTTGCTCAACCAAGATATACATGAGCTACCAAGGTTGAAGCAAAAGCCACTAGTGGACACACGAGTGTCATAGCAACTAGCCCAATCAGAGTCAGAAAAAGCATGCAAATCTGGCAGTAGTGATCCCCCCTTGGGATAAAACAACCCAAGTAGCCGAGTACCACTCAAGTAGCGAAAGATACGCTTAATCGCCTGCCAGTGCTTGACTCCTGGGCAATGCATAAACCTGCTCATCTGTGAGACAGCAAACTGAATATCTAGCCAAGTAATGCATAAGTAAATCAAGCCAACAACAACTTGCTGATAGAGAACAACATCAAATGCATCTCCAGCAGCATGAAGACTCAATCGTAAACCTGTCTCCATAGGAGTGGCAATAGGCTTACAGTCTTCAAGGCCAAAACGCTACAATAATGTGTCAATATATTTCACTTGACACAAAGCCATTCCACCATCAACATGCTTAAATTGAATGCCCAAATAATGATGCAAATGCCCCAAATCAGACATCTCAAATGAGGCATGCAAATCAGCCTTCAAATCAGCAATATGCTTCTCAATAGGAACAGTGAGCAGCATGTCATCAACATAGATAACAATGATCAAAAGTACATCATTAGCATCCTTAACATATAAGGTGCCTTCAGTTGGACTGTTCTCAAAACCATGTGCAATCAGATAGGCATGTATCTTCTCATACCAAGCATGTGCTGCTTGCTTTAAACCATATAATGCCTTCTTTAACCTGCACACCTAGTTTTCATGCCCTTTCTGCACAAATCCACAGGGATAAAAAACATACACTTCTTCATGCAAGTCACCATTCAGAAATGTTGTTTTAGTGTCCAACAGATGTACATTCCAACCATGATGAGCTGCAAGTGCACAGATGCTCCGAAGAGTAGTCATACGACATGTAGGTGCAAAGGTCTCATCAAAATCAATGCCTCTTTCCTATGCATAACCCTTTGCAACAAGCCTAGCCTTATACCTATCAATTGCACCATCCCATTTACGCTTCAGCTTGTATACCCACTTAGTGCCAATGGCCTTCTTGCTTGGAGGCAAGTCGCATAAAGAATAAGTACCATTCTTCATTATAGCATCATATTCAGATTGCATAGAAGCCATCCAATTTTCTGAATTTTGTGCTTCATCAAACAAAACGGGCTGAGTCTCATCACAGAGACTAGATGCAGCCATAGCATAGCAATCTGATGCAAAAGAGGCACTATGAGAGCCTGATCGAGTACGATATGACAGAGGTGCATCTAATTTGTTGTCACGCAAGGTCTGCACCAGCCATTTTGGCATAGTTCTTGCCTGCTCAATATCAGTTCTCTCATCAATAAGTGCATCATGTAAATCTGCATCAGAAATGGAATGATCTGCATCATCACATGAAACCTACAAAGGATGAGAAGTTGCCTCACTAGGACTAGCACTAGATTTTCCACCTGTGAAAAGAGGCAGCAAAGTATCATACATGTCTTTGGAGCTAACAGATGTCTCCTTAGTACATGAAAGCAATGGCTGAATAGCATCTTCCACAAAAACAACATCACGGCTAACTAGAATGCGTTTATTCTGTGGATGATACAAACGATAGCCTTTACTTTCAGAACTCTACCCAACAAAAATACATTTTACTGCTTTATCATCCAATTTTCTGTGATGTTGTTCAGGCACTAATGCATATGCCAAACAACCAAAAACATGCTTTAGTGGGACACCTGTTCAGTACATATGCTGCACACATGACAGCCTCAAGCCAGAAACTATGTGGTAAAGCCAGACTCTTGACCATACACCTCGCCATCTCCATGAGTGACCTATTCTTTCGTTCAGCAACTCCATTATGTTGAGGTATATACGGCACTGTACACTGGTGTTTTATCCTACATTCAGCCAGAAATGCATTAAAATCAGAAGACATATATTCCCCCCCTCGATCAGAAGGGAGGGTCCCCATTTTACATGCTGACAGATTTTCAGCCAAAACCAAAAACTGTTTGAAGCACATGAACACTTTGGACTTTGCCTTCAATGGATATACCCATGCATGCCTGGAAACATCATCAATGAAAGTCACGAAGTAAAGACAATTTCCAAAAGAAGGTGTTTGCATAGGACCATAGACATCACTATGTACAAGCTGCAATTTTTTAGTAGCCCGAACTGAACCATCTTTTGGAAAGGACGAACCCTGCATTTTGCGCAAAATACAGCCTTCACAAACATGTTTCTGAGGTGCCTCAAGTTTGGGCAAAGAGGACACCATTTCAGATTTTTGCAGGCATAGCAAACTAGCAAAATTCAGATGACCAAAGCGTGCATGCCAAAGCTTTGCATCTGACATAGCCTGAGAATCATTTACTGCACATGCCAAATCATTCACAGATCTTTCATAGTCTATGAGCTTATACAGCCCATGACATAAAATGCCAGAAGCAATAATCACATCGCCATTTGAGAGATCACGAGTTGTACACCTGTCATAAACAAATTTCACAACCAAGACAATCTTGGCTAATGCACAAATTGATAATAGGTTCTTCTTGATCCTTGGCACAAATAAAGCATCTGACAAAGTGAAAGAACTACCATCAGCAGTAGTCAAAATGATCTTACCAACTCCCATAACAGGATAAGAGGAGTTGTTAGCACATGTAACAGTATTCCATGTAGGGGCAAGCTCGAGTGAAGAGAAGAAACTCCACTGCGAGGTAATATGTTTGGTCACCCCACTATCAAAATACCAAACATATGAGTCTAGTGCAGACATGCACTGTTCATAAGAAGATGGGTCAAAATTACAAACAGTAGTAAACGCTCATTCTTCTTCCTGCACAAGATTAGCAGACTCTGTTTTTGGTGTAGAGGCCTCTGCAACAACCATTCCAGCCTCTTTCTTCTTTGCCTCTTTAGCAGCCAATTTTGGACAATTCTTTATGATATGATCATTTCCTTTACATTACTTACAAAACAATTTCTGCTTTTCTGATTTCTTCTCATCTTTATCTTCCTTCTTTGAATGTGTAGAATTAGCAGATTTTTGCTTACTAGTTGAAGAGCTCCATTTTCCTTTGCCCTTCTGACTAGCCAAGAAAGCTTGATCTGCAACTTGTATAATGGACCTGTTATGCCTGGACTGATCTTCTTGCAACAGAAGAGAGATTAACTCCTCAAATGATAAGGCATTTGGATTGCCTTTCATCATCAACCGAAGAGTAGAAGCAAAACTCTGATATGAATCAGGAAGACCATTCAGAACAGTCTGCACAAGTGAGCTATCTAGTATAACCTCATCAACAGAAATCAATTGTTCCTTCAAGTCTTTGATCTTCGTTAGGAAACTGTCCATAGAATCAGGTTCATTCATGTGCTCACTCTCCAACTCTTTTCAGAGGTAAGCAACACGAGCCTCATTCCTAGCTTGGTACAATGTGGTAAGTGTATCCCAAGCATCCTTAGCTATTCTGCAAGAGCGAATGTGAGGAATAATGGCACGTTTGACAGACAAAGCTATCAATGCATGTGCCTGGGCATCTCTACCATCCCAGCAAATCATTTGACCATGCTAAATCCAGACTCAAAAATTCTTCTTTTCTTTCTCCCTTCTCATTGATAAATCTCCTTGCAACTTCCTTTGACTTAGCTATAGCAGCAAGGCAGTAGTCTTCCCTTAGGTTGAAGAGCTCTTGAATGTATTAGAGTCGAATAAATTCCTTTCCAAAGATGAGATAAAATGGTTGATTTAGGGGAAGAAGGGATTTCTTAGAAACTTTCACATCTTCAGTTGGCTCCCTTATTGCAGTCTTTGCTTCAAAAGTAGCCACATCAAAATTCTTGACCTGCTCTTCTTCTGCTTGGAGATTGATCTCTTCAACAATCTACATGACACCTTTCATACTTTTTGAGTTTCCCTCAAGTGTCAGCTCAATGAATGGCTCTTTCTCTTCAGCATGAACACATTCTTCCTCCTTGTCATTTGACATGTGATCAAGCCATATCAAGAAGACAATGATCGAGGGGAGCAAAGAGCAGTATCTTTCATGCTTTGGGCATAAATCTAGCTTTCCTGGCAAAGGGGATATCCTTTTGCACTTTCTAGTGATTTTTGCCATATCCAATGGATTCTTTCCAAAGATGTGTGGATGGATATAGGCTTTTCCAGATATAATAAGCTCCTTTCCATTGACCACACCCAGGAATCTCTCCCACTCATCCCTCATAAAGGTTTTTGTTTTCTCCAAAAGTACTTCAAAATCTATCTTGGGATTGAATATTCTCATTGCACTGGAAAACAATCCACTCTTAAACCCTCTTGAACCATGAAATCTAGTAGTTTCTTAGATGGAGAAACACTTAGGATCACATTCTTTTCCTCCATCTGAGCTCTAGTTATTCTAGTGTGCCCTAGTGGAGAACACGACCGATGCAAGCGAAATAAGCTAGTCAAAGGCTTGTCAAACACCTGTAATCGCTTGTATCGGTCGTATCAGGTATGAAGCACAAGTATGCAGGGTGATGAAGAGAGAAATTCTATGAAGGTTGAAAATGTGAATGGTGAAGGGGACTGGTATTTATAGTCGAGGATTATAGTCGAGGAGGATTGGGTAACAATCACATGATGTGGACCAATCAGCAAGTGCCATGTGGCAAGCGGATGTTGGGAATCGCAACAACTAGATGACGTGCCCAATCAAATTATGCCTCATGGCATTGTATGTTGGGATTCACATGGCTAGATGATGTGGACCAATCATAGGCTGCCATGTGCCACCAACGGTCATCTCATTCAACAAACCTATTTAAGCTCCTCTATCCACTTTTTTTCATTTTTTCTTTTGTGAAGTCTTTGCTAGCGCCAACTTGCCATTGCCTTTGAGTTTTTTTCGTGCTTTTCAAATCTTTCCATAGACCATATTTTGTGTGAGGTATGATGGATCACAAGAGCTTGTGCATGACCAATCCAAGTGATTATGGGCATCAGGAAGTTTTGGATGCCCCTAATCGTTTGGATCGATCGTCATAATGAACCATTTTACAACAGGACAGATACAAGCAATTAGGGACATCAGGGGATTTTTGGATGAACCTGATTGCTTGCAGTGGATGTGTTTCTTGAGTGCATTGTGAAAGGTTTTTACATTAATTTTTTTTGCTTTTCAAATTTGTTTCGTAATCAACCATTTACAACACGACCGATACAAGCAATTAGGGACATTCGAGGATTTCCAGATGACCCTAATTGCTTGCATCGATCGTGGTTATTGCCAATGCTTTGTGAAAGGTTTTTTACATTAGTTTTTTTGCTTGTTAAATTTCTTCCATAATCAACCATTTCACAACACAACTGATACAAGTGATTAAGTTTTTTACATTAGTTTTTTTTCTTTTTAAATTTCTTCCAAGCTTTTAAACTCTTTTTTATGCAGCTTATGGCTAGGACAAAGAAGATAGCAAGGAAGTTGTACCCTCAAGATCAAGAGCAAAATGGCCAGAATCAAGATGACAAGGGACCTTCTCCCCAGACAACTAATCAGGGCCTTAATGCATCAGAGAAGTCTTCAAAAAAAGGGACCCGTTACCATGTTAAGTCTTTGAGGGAGATAAGAAGGTCTCAAAAGTTTGTGGGACTCCTCATCCTCAGACTTCCTTTCATGACAGTTGTCAAGCAAATTTCAGCGAATCTCTATTCCATGATGAAGGCCACGTCCTTCGTAAACATGAAGTGGCAAACTCAAGCTCTTCTATGCCTGCAAGAAGTTGCAAGAGACTTTGTAATCGACTTCATGAATGATGTTTACTTGTGTGCAGCTCATTGTCACAGGGTGACATTGATGGCAAAAGATTATGAAAGAACTTAGAGAAGCTTGTAGGAGGTAGAAAAGTGTGTTTCGAAGCGATGAAGTTTGGTCTAGCCAACTGGCACAAGACCAGCCCTTGAGCTTATGGAGACTCAAATAGACCTTATAGGCATGCGATAAGTGCAAAGAAATGCACTGTGTACTTTGGAGCATCAAGGATAAGGATTCAATACAAAATAGATAGGTTTGTGGGTCGATTAGCTCAAAAACCTTACCATCTATGGAAGAGACAATGAACTTCAAATGCCCATAGCAACCAACATGATTACAATTAGAAAAAATCATTTTATGGGATTGATACAAATAGGTTTGAGTGTATAGAATGCACAAAATTATAAGGAATAAGAAAAATATGCTATAGGAATGAATCAAACACTCAAAAGTGGTGCTTTCTATATTTCAAGAATATGCAAAGATTGACCTCGAGACAGAAAAACTAAGATTCCTCCAAATTTACTAAACCAAATTCTATGAAAATTTACGGGCACACTAATATCTTTCCAATGAGACATGTTGCACTCAATTTGAAGCTCTATAGAGAGAGCAGCTTGTGCAAGATTGCTATTGGCGAAGAAGATGATGCAGAAAATTGAAGGAGCAAGACAATGATGGTCACAAGTGTATGTATATTTCTTCCATGTATTGTACAACTGATTTCAAGTCTTTATATAGGATCTAGAAGTGTTCCATGACTTCTACAAGTAAATTTTGAATTCAAATGAAGGTGGGAATGGTTGTTGGAGGGAATCAATTCACTTTCCTACAATCTAGGAAAAGTGAAGATGTAGTTTGATCTACTTTTAGGTGATTGATTGCTTGATTCAATGCAACTCAACCACCACAAATTTGTGGGATTTGGGCTATATCTTTCTACTTTTACATGTTTAAAGCTCAAAGCTTTTTCAATGGTAAAGATCCTTGAAAATTTTTTTTAAAAAGTACAATAAGTGAGCATAAATAAAAGAACTCTCCAACGGATATTCTTTTGATGCGATAGCCTTTGATGTAGATCAAATCCACCTCAAGCATAGTGTCAGTTTGATGTTCCAAAAGCTCCCCCTCAAGCTAAAGTATGCTTGAGTCTTCATTCTCTGATAGGTTGAATACCTACCATAGCTTTGAATCTACATAGCTTTATTCCATCAAGTGCCTTCGTCATCATATCTGCTACTTGCTTTTCAGTAGGAACAAAAGAAATGCCAATCTCCTTTGCCATGAGCTTCTCCCTGATGAAGTGATAATGCACCTCTATGTGTTTGGTTCTTGCATGGAAAATAGGGTTTGCTGCTAGATGCATGGAACTTAAATTATCTCCAAATATGTGAGGTTTGGAACTCACAAGTCCCAAATCTGTATAAAATGCCTTTAACCATATTTTCGCCTGAGTTGCTATGGTCAAACCTCTATACTCTGCTTCAGTCGAGGATAAAGCAACTCTAGGTTGCTTCTTGGAACTCCATGACACTAGCTTTGAACCTGCAAATGCTAGGTAACCAGAAGTACTTTTTCTATCATCCTTAGCTCTTGCCCAATCTCCATCTGAATAGATTTCGATATCCAAATTTGAAGAGTAAAGATAGAATATACCTTCGTTGATTGTTCCTTTGAGATACTTAAGTACTCTCTTAGCTGCATCCATGTGTGGTCTTCTTGGTGAGTGCATGAACTGACTAAGCACTCCCACACTATATGAGATATCTGCCCTTGTATGAGTAGCATATATCAAGCTACCTACCAAGCTTTGATATGCTTTTATGTCTTCAATTTTCTCACCTTCATAAACACTAAGTTTATGATTCATCTCCAAAAGTGTACCTGCAAGTTTAGTGTTCTCCATTTTGAACTTGAGAAGTAGATCCTGAATGTATCTTCTCTGAGTCAAATACATTCCTTCATCTGTGTATATGACCTGCATACCTAGAAAATATGTGAGCTCACCTAGGTCACTGATTTTGAACTCCTCTTGCATGTGTCTCTTGATCCTTTGAATGCCATTTAGATCATCACATGTCACAATAATATCATCTACATATACACATAGATAGATAACCTCATTGTGATCCCTTTTGATGAATAGAGAAGGATCTGAGTTGCTTCGTCTGAACCCTTGATCTTGAAGGTATGTAACCAACCTATAATTCCAAGCTCTAGGAGCTTGTTTCAATCATACAGTGCTTTCTTAAGTCTGCAAACATAAGATGGATGATTAGGGTTTTCAAAACCTAGTGGTTGTGACATGTATACCTCTTCACTTATCCAACCATTTAAGAATGCATTTTTCACATCAAGTTGGAGGAGTCTCCAATTCCTTGCAACAGCTACACTTATCAATGTTCTGATTGTAGTCATCTTTGCAACTGGTGAAAATGTTTCCTCATAGTCTATACCATGAGTTTGAGAGCATCCTTTGGCAACTAATCTTGCCTTATACCTGAAAACTGATCCATCTGAATTTCTTTTAACTTTATACCCATCTGCAACCAATTACCTTTTGATTTGGTGACATCGGAACCAAATCCCAAGTTTCCATCTCCTTCAATGCATCTATTTCTTCTTTCATGGCCTTTTCCCAATTAGGCTCATATCCATACCTTTCTGGATGTTTCTTCTCTCTTGCTGATCTTCTAGGTGCTTGCTTGGAGCATTCTCAAACCTCTTGCATCTTTGCTTTGCCTCTTGACTTCCATAGCTTGTAATCCTTTTCCCTTTCATCTTGGTCATCGCCTGTATCACGTCTTGGATCCTGGACCTGTGTATCATGCTTGCTTCCTAATTGATGAGAATCAGAATCAAGATCATATGGTAGAGTTACCTTTTGTTTGTCTTAATCATACCAAGACTTGTGTTCTTCAAACACAACATCTCTACTTGTAGTGAATTGCTTGGTTGAAGGATTATAGAACCTCTAACCCATTTGAGTTGAATCATATCCAATAAACATTACCTTTGTCGCCCTTTCATCTAGCTTACCTCTTATTTGTGATGGTACATGAACATAAGCTAAACAACCAAACACCTTGCAATGTCCAAGACTAGGTTGTCTTCCATGCCATGCTTCATAAGGATTTATATCTTGAAGTGATTTGGATGGTAGTCTATTGACAAGGTACACAGCAGTTGAAATAGGTTCTACCCATAGATAATGTGGCACCTTTTTCTCTTCAAGCATTGTTCGGGCTTATCCAACCAATGTCATGTTTCTCCTCTCTGCAATTCCATTTAGTTGAGGAGAGTACCTGGTAGTCACTTCCCTTTTGATACCTTTATCCTGCAAGATCTCATCAAACTCTTTGGAGAAGTATTCCCCCCCTCCATTAGATCCGAGCTCTTTGAGTGATCTACCTGTATGATTCTCCACATGATGTGCGAGATACTTTTTGAAGCAATCAAACACTTCATTCTAACTCTTGATAAAGTAAAGAATAGTCCATCTTCTATGGTTGTCAATAAATGAGATGTAATACCTTGATCTTGCCAATGAAGGTTCTTGACTTGGTCCCCATACATCTGTATGTACTAAGTCCAATAAGTTGTTGTGGATGTAGCCTTTGTGGTTGAATGGTTGTCTTTGTGCCTTCTGAGATTGTCCTATTCAACCACATTGATTTTGTTTTCTGTTATAACATGTTTTAAAAGCATGCTACAAAAACATGAATAGGCAAAAACCATTGAATCTTTATCCTTCTCGAAATTCAGCTTGCTGACATTGCCTTTTGGATGTCAAATTTTATTTTGCATAGAAAACTTGAAACGGTTGAATGATCAGGAGCATCCCAATCTAATGAAGAGATGCAAGGAGCAGGCAAATGTACAAGATTTCCATAAGAGATCCTCTCTGATGGCACCTAATAATCTGCAAAATGGACAAATAACTCTATGCTGTTGAAAAATTGAATAGATTTGTCTGCATACATAAGTTCTGCATATTCCTTATGAAGAACTTTGAATGTTCCTGTTAAACATTGTTCATGAAATTCCATGGTCATTCGACGACAAGGTTTACATCAAATCAAAAGTTTCCACGTGTATAGAGCCTTTTTATCTATAAATACTGGCAAAGTTTGTAAATGTTGGTTTCTCGCTTTGATCATTCTTCTTCTTCTCAATTCGAATGGATTTTTCTTCTCGTCGTCCTTCCAATCGTGTAACCTCATGTGAGGTTTACAATAGAATAGAGGATTCTTCCTAGAAACCTCTTTGTGTGAAGATAAATGAATGAGTAACTATGCTTCCTAGCTATAGAGGTGCCCATAAAGTCAAGCATGCTAAAAGAGACAACACAAGAAACCATTGAAGGGGATGTATTCTCAGTTTCAAATTGAAGAGATGCAGTTCGTTTGCAAGAGTACAACATGTGTACAATGCTAAGGATCTTGTTCTAGAAAATCATCTACAATTTCCTTCGTATTGTAAGTGAAGTTTTGCAATGCTCTTCTATCATTTCAGTTGTTTTTGTATAACAACATATATGTTTTTGTATTGCATATATTTTTCCTTCAAATATTATGGAGTGGCAACCTGTTGAATGTTTATTTCGTATCTTCAAAAATCATTTCCTTCTTGGAACTTTAAAAATATGCATTGTGTGGTGTGAAAAAATATCTTTTTTTGCATCAAACTGAAAAATTGTACACTGAATATAAGAATCTTCATCACTTTCGTGGTGCTTTTAGAGCATATTGTCTTAAAAAAAGAATTTCTTCATATAGTAAAAGGAGACAACAATGTTATATTCTTGTACACATGAAAAGACTCTATTTGTCAATTTCCTTAATCGGTCATTAGCAAACAACCCCTTTTTGGCCCTAATGAGAAGGTATCATACATATCCTTTGCACTCATTGAAGTCTCCTTGATACATTACAGTGGGGGTCGAAATGCATCCTCCACCAAAACTATATCTTGTAAAAAAATATATATGCATAATCAATGGGTTATTCAAATGATTTCATTTTCTTTGAAAATCATGTGCAACAAGAATACGTTTCAACCTTATCATCCAAATTTTTGCATCGTTTCTCATGCATTAATGCATATGTCAAACAACAAAGAACATGTAGATCAGCAATGGATGGCTTTTTCTCATGAATTATTGCATATGTCAAACAACAAAGAACATGTAGATGAGCAATGGATGGTTTATGGAAATGCCAAGCAGTATAAGAAGTGATAGACTATGCTTTAGCAGGACACATGCCAAGTATATATGTACATTTCATGACCTTAGGCCAAATAACTTTGATGCAATGTCTGACTGACTTTTGATCATACATGTTGCCATTTTCATGAGAGAAATAGTCTCCTTCTTAGCAACACCATTATTTTGTGGTATATATGGAATTATATATTGGTATTTTATCCCACACTTATTCAAAAATGCATCAAATTCAAAAGACATATATTCCCCTTGATCAAAATGGAGGGCAGCCATTTCACATGTTCACATACGATTAGCTATGACTAGGAATTTTTTTTAAAGCGTTTAAATATATTATGGGGTTTCACTTGAGTGGATAGACCCATGCATGTCTAGAAAACTCATCTATAAAAGCCATAACATATAAGTAATTACCAAAAGATGGTGTCTGCATAAAACCACACAAATAACTATAAGCAAGCAAATCTCATTTGAGCATCATTTCTTGGAAAGAAAAATGCATTCTTACCGAAATGCAACCCATACATGTTTAAGAGGTTCCTTGAGTTTAGAAAAAGAAGAGATCATATCCAATTTTGTAGGTGTAGCAAACTAGAAAAATTTTACATAAGAAAACACGCATGTCAAAGTCTTGCATCTAGGAAAACCTACAAGTCCTGAATTTCACATGCATAATCATTCATAAAATTGTGATTGTGTTTTTACTTCTAAAACCCATGACATAGCATGGCAAATGCAGTGGTATTATTTACCTACATCATTGAGTCTAATACCCTTCCCATATTGGAGCTTGTTGTCATCAAACATTTTGAGCACAAGTTGATCCACACCTTTGAGGGATATCTTTGAACATGCTCCTCTACTAGGTAATTTAGACTGTGAATAGGAACACCCTTGTCTTAGCAAATGTTTTAGTGGAAAAGCAAACAAAGCCATCCTTAAGAGGCTAGAGGATGAAGTTGCACTCCAATCTAGCATAAGTTTGGCCTTCTCCTCCCAAATATATATATGCCAACTTTCCTAGCTAGTATATACCAAGTTTAAAGAAAGCCTTTTATATAGGTTATTTCAAATGATACTTGGAAATATTTTGTGTACGGTTATTAAAGTGAATCAAATGCTAACCTTGATGGCACAAAGAATGTGGAATAGGAGATTTCAACTTGTTTTATAACATCAAGAAAAATACCCCACCTAAGTTGTTACATAAGTCTAAGGAATGCACCTTAGAGGTAGGATGAGAGGGTAGAAGTTCCACATCCTACACCACCCTTTATTTTAGGAGTGGGTATTGGGAAAGGGGGGGTCGTGATTTCTCTCTACCAAGTATGTTTAGCTACATGTGTCCATTCTCTCATGCTTAGTCTCTATTTACACTCATGTAGGCACCTTTCATCTATTCTTGTAGAAGGATTATACCATTTGGAATTAAAGGCGAGCCAATAGCTCCTTTCAAGAGAAGAATAGAGAAATAGAGGTTAGAACATTTCACAACCCCCCTCCCATCATGCACACAATAGCAAGGAGCGCTACGAGTCATGTGAGAATGTAGAGAGAGAGAGAGAGAGCGAGAGAGAGAGAGAGAGTCTCTCTTGCCCCATATGCAAATGTGATAGGGGGAAAGGGTGCTTTCCAATATAGACCTCTATTTTTATAACAAAAACAAGGTGTGCACCTTCTTTATAAAGGATGTTTTTATGCTTCCACCATATTATGTGGGATTAAATGTGCCCTCTCCATCCTAGCCATCTTCTTTGTGTCCCTCCCAACTCCTGAGAATGAAGTGCAAGAATAGACCTTTGGGCTGAAGAGGTGCATAGCAAGGGGTCTTAAAACACATGCATGCTTGAAGCTTGCATGCAACTATAAGAAGGAAGAGAGAAGAATCTCCATCTTCTCTCTTCTCCTCCTTGCTCATTTCCTACACATCCTCCATGACCACCATAATACATGAAGAGAAAAGCAAGACGAATTAGAGGAGGAACAAGATAAAAAAGAGAAGGGGTGAAAAATAGAAAGAGGGAAGAGGGAAGAAAAAATCACATGGTCGAAGAGAAGGGAACAAATGCATCAACTTTGGAAACATGTTGCTCTTTCCTTGAGAGTTAGATTACAGTGAAATTATCAGCTTATTAAGAAGCTCATGAAATTTTTGCAAGTATGTGCAAAGCTACTAAGATCTCCATCTAACATCACAAATGCAAAAAATAATGAAGTGGATAGAAGAAAGTAATTGTTTGTACTCATTATTACTATTTTCATACTAAACTGTGATCTTCTCCATCCATTCAATTTTCCTTCCATATTTGTTTCACTATCGATTCCCCTGTTTGTTTCAAAGTTACTTTGATTTCGATAGAAATTCTAAGATAGTAGTTTCTTCATCACTTGTTGTAGCCCTCATTCTTAACTAGTCTATTTGTCTTGTGAGTAAAGCTGCAATTTTCCCTTTCCATAGAGAAGACATTCTTACAATCAGTTTCATATCGAATTTTCCTTGCATAATTTTCACTACCCAGTCCATGTCTATTTCAAAGTTATCTTGATCCCCAAAGGAATGTCCCTAGGAATTCAAATGGGTAGTTTCTTTATCACTTGTTATAGCCCTAACTCTTAACAACTCTATTTGGGTCTTGTGATTAAAGATGCAAATTTTCCTCTCCATAAGGAAGACAATATCTTTTAATCTTCACTTGTGATTTTCTCTTCCAACAACCATCCTTTGTCCCTCTGATTTTTGTGATTCTGGAAACTGTAGACACAAGAAGCGAAAATCATCATATTATTTATCAAACATCGAGAGGGAAGATCTCTCTCCTCTGCTAGTAAGTGTTAAAGTGTGAACCTCAAGTGTGAATCACTCAAATGAGAGGTCGTCTTCACCAACACAATGGCATGATTGATGGACTTATTTAATATCTTCGTTTATGTCAAGTAACTTTGCCATTCTGGATGTTTGATGAATCTTCTCTTTGTTCAGACCATCACCGTTGTTGCACCTTCGAACTTCTACCCCTGCTCTGCTCTGAGGAATAAAGAGGATCCCAAGGGCACTATGCTCCTTCATTGTACAGTTCTTGTTCTATTAATTCAAGCAAGGAGACTAAGCCTCGGCTGAACTTCCTCTTTAAAAAATATATATATTGTACTATCGTAGTCATTCTATTTGTTCGTTGCAGCTTCTCTTTGTTCATGGTATTCACGCACTATGAGGATTTGCTCATAATATATAACCCTTAAAGTTTTCATATATTTTTACAAGAAAAATGCACTTGTATTGATAGAGAGAGTAGCGTCTACAAAATAGACTCACTCTCATTGTGCAAAGGATTCTGTTCAACTTTAGACTTCTACTTCACATTCCACAGCGTCTACAGAATAGACTGACACTCTCATTGTGCCAAGGATTCTGTTCAATTTCAGACTTCTACTTCACATTACAAAGAGCTGTAAGCTGCAAGTGTCTAAGGACAGGTTAATACAGGACATCATCAACAAGGAACCCAGCTCGAAGCTGTCAACAAGGCGAAAGAGCGCGTGATGCTCTTCTCACCAGGTATGATTCTACTTCACACTACAGAAGTTGAGAGTGTCAGAGAGCATGTTGAGATTGAAGAGGATAGTGCTTTTCTCATCAATTAGGATCCCTCCATTAACTTGGCAATGACCACCCTGGCTACGCTGGAGAGGATAGCTTGCCACCCTCAGAGTGTGAGGGAGGCAAAGGCGAAAAGAATATCTAATTTGGACTAACGATAAAAAACTGAGCTGATTTGCATACATGTACTATCCAGCCTAATGCAGTATAGAACAGTTTCATCGGATACATGTACTATGACAGCAAAAATGGGACTACAAGCATGCAACAGCCTGCTAGACATCGAGGTGAGCTGATTGAGGAGGCCGCCCAAGTTCGAATTTCTTGACAGCTCTCTTCCACGCAAGGGAGAGAGATGCCCGGAGCCCATCTTGAGGATCCAAGTCCTCGAATAAGCTGCCTTTTCTGCGTGCATCTCCTTCTTCCTCTCCCATCTTAAATGCCACTCTGCCGCTTGAGGACGCTACCGTCTCATTTCCCACATCACCGTTGCCCCCTCCAAATGTCGCACTCTTCCTCAGCAGGTTGGCCTTCCGTGAAACTCCCCCCCTCGACCCCTCTCCTCCTCTGTCTCCGCTCCTGCACGTGTCTGGAACCACAGGGTCTCTTTGACGATGCTGCATCTGTCCAGCGAGATAGCCTGTTCTGCTGTTCCCAGCATCATGGGTAGAGGGATGTGTTGGCGATAAAGCCAACCTGCTAGCGTGGCGGACTTTTGCAGGAGGAGTCGATATGCTCCGTTCGCGTATGCCCTGGGGTAGTGCCTTGATGCGTGACTTCAATTTCGCAGATGCTGATTTCTCTCTGGCCTTCGTTGAAGCGTCGGTGTCTCCGCCCCTCTGCATCTGCTGCTTTTCGCCTCCGACCCTCAGTCTGCTGAAGTCTTCCAACATCTTTCGCTCCTCTGCCTTGTCCTCCTTGGAGCTCCTCCGCCACGGACTGAGGCGCCGAGCGCGTGACTCGATGCCCACACTCGCAGATCGTTTCGGAGCAGGACTCACCCAACGCCAGGGACTGGTCCGCCGGTCTGGTTTCTTGCTCTCCTTGCCCCTGCCACCCAAGCCATCGTTATCTGTTGCAAATGAGACATCATTTCTAGCTGACGCATTGACGAGTTCAGGACGATCCATTTTGCGGTGCGGTTTTTTCTCTTTCTCTGATGAATCCCTGCATTCGTTTGCCGGGCAGTCGACATGCTTACTACTGTCGCAGCCTGCGCCATGAAGGAAGCTGATTGGTTCAGTAGGTCCTTGCCCTTTCCCGTAGCTGGAATCGAGCAAAAGTTTTTGCAGCCATTTGTCCAGATTGATTTTTCCCACTGCCTTTATGCTTTCTTCATCTTGATCATCTCTGATTGCACCTATCATTGCCTCATTCACCCTTTCCTGCATGGTCAGAACCTCCTGCAGCAATTCATCCAACTGCTCTTCGTCCTTTGTCTTGTCAGTTCTAGCTAGCGGCAGCTTTTCATCTGGATCTTCTGCAATAGATTGCTGTTTTGAGGGCTCTTCTTCAACTTCATCTGGTTCCCCCGTCTTAGATCTCTGCTCGTCCTGCAAATGATCATCCGTAGTTCTGGATCGACTGAAGTGTTGACTCAATTGATCTTCACTTGCAAAGATATGGTCTCCATTGTTGGATTCGTCATAAGCATCATCATCACAGGCATAGCCATTGCGAGCGTCATCATCTTCTTCATCGCTGTAGTTTCTGGAGCTGCTGTGATGAGTGGTACAATTATCCCCAACGGACTCTTCCCTGTTTGCGTTGTCAGCCTCGTTCTCTTGATATTCATACCCAAGCAACACTACATCAAGCTCACCAGTCGCTTCCACTGTTTTTCTTTCTGCTTCAGGAATGCATTGGGCCACAACTATCTTAGATTCTTCATCGTTTTCCTCTAGATACTGACCGACGTATTCCTCGTGAGCATCATCCTCACGTCCCTCTTCTTCCAAGATGTGAACAGACGCTTGCAGTGCGTTCTTGTCTCGGACTTGTAGTGTATGTCTCTGCCTTTCAAAAACACAGTGATACTGGCCGACAAATTCATGCTCATCAGCGTCATCTTCATAATTTTCTTCTTCCAACAGGTGCCCAGAGGCTTCCAATGCGTGGTTGTCTCTGACTTGTAGTGGGTCTCTCTGTCTGTCAGTAGCAGAGTGATATTGACCGACGAATTCATCTTCATCAGCGTCATCTTCGTATTTCTCTTCTTCCAACCGGTGCCCAGAAGCTTGCAATGCGGCGTTGTCTCTGATTTGTAGTGTATGTCTCTTTCCGTCAGTAGCAGAGTGATACTGACCCACGAATTCATGCACATCCTCTCCATATTTCTCTTCTTCCAACAGGTGGCCGGAAGCTTGCAATGCGTACTTGTCTCTGACTTGTAGCTTTTGCCTCTGCTTTTCAAGGGCAGAGTTGTTTGGTGGCTCATGTCTGCTTTCCCCTCTGCCTTGTTCTTGCCTCCATGAAGATCGCAAATGTAAGGAACCCTTAACTTCTGCTTGATCACGATTGGTGTTTGGGTTGTAAAGGGATTCGACGCTTGCGGCTGTGCCAGGCTTCAAGCAACATCCAACATCAGTGTGCCCGTGATGCCGACCACGCTTTGTGATTTGTTGCCTCGCGGATGCCTCGAGCTCCTTCCTCTGCTTCACTTTCCTCGCGAGCTCTTCCTCAGCAACGTCACATGCTGATTTTTGTGATTCCAGCCTTGCTAGTAGAGCATTGCAAGCAGCTTGGTTAAGCCTGGCCTGTTCTTTATATACAACACACCTGGGTCATTTAAATATTTTTAATCAGCATTTCACTGACAGACTCCTGCATAGGAAGTTACAAGGAGATCGCGAGCAATGAATAAGAATAATTATACTATGGCCGCTATGACATCAGAGACTCACTGATGAAGAGTATCTCGAATCATTTTCTCGAGACAAAGTCGGTACTGTGATTGTGTTTCCAACCATTGCCTCTGCTTCTCAACTCGTTTCTTTTGCTTGGCAAGGTTTTGCTCGAGCTGCTCAAGTACCGCCTTCTCTTTCACGTTTTCAGCTTTCATCAATTGTGATGCTTCTTCCAGTTGCATTGACTCCTCTAATTTCTGTTTTTTCTCTTTCTCGATAAGTTGTCTCCACTGCTGTTCCTTCTGCAGAAATACCTTTGAGTCAGCTAACACGAGCTCTGTACCGTAGCCTTCATTCTCTTTATCCAAAGTGAAGTCTACGATCCTCTGATTCTGATAAAAAACACACAAACATCATGAGGTGTAAGATCGATGTTTCTCTCGAGTACAGAACCGCCCACGGGCTACAAATAATAGACATCTCAACGCCCATAAAATCATCGGTTCACAGTTCTTGTTAATAATCGACACGAGCTCTGTTTATTCAGAAATTATTGTGCCAGAATCACGTTAGAACATAAAAATGTTGTCTAACCTTGGCTCCATTGTCTTTCCAAAGCTCCACATCCAGGTTCTGCCACTCCCTCCTCCACAGGTCACCATTGTTGCCTACAACAGGCCAGCTACACTGAATGAAGACCTCAAGTTCATGAATCCCATGCACGTTTAAGTAGGGACTATGTCAATTACAAAACAAAAAACTATGACATTTCCAAGCAATCACCTGCAAAGCCTACAGATGCATATCCTTGCTTTGTAGCCACATTGTTTAATTTATGGGGGAGTAATGCTTCTTCTGATGTATTATTCAGTTGAACAAATGCTGCAGCTGCAAGACCCACCTTATTCTTTCTCTCACGAAAATGACGTGGCCAAGAATGGCCTTGGACAACCTTGCTACTGTTTAGTTGCTCATTCTCCCCAGAAAGAAAGAAGAAAGAAAATGCCCTGTGTCTGCGTGCATAAAGAGGAAAAAAAATGAGAAAGATCTCAATTCCATGTCTTTAGATTATGAGAAAAATCCATACGAGCATAAAATATGCCCACATGATTAAATCAGAAATATTGCATAAAAATCTGGATTTTGCACTTGAAAGTCTGAAGATATGTTGGTGTAGTGAATGCATGCCTTCATGACATAGGTTTACAAACCACATGAAATAGTTACTGTATTTTATTATAAACTTCAAACAAGGTACATGACTGGAGGAAGAATAGAGAGATCACTAATACCAGTAATTCTGGAATTCATAGGAAGCATCTTCAAACTGAACCAAAAAGTTAAAACTCTCTTGAAACCAAACATGTTGATCTCACAGAGTCAAAAAACTGGTACAATTCACTTTCAAATGAACTCATCCACAATCAAAGCAATAAGACATCCCCCACTAGATGTGCTTGGTGGGCGCTCTCAAGAAGGTTTCCTGTCAATCAGAATGGAGAAAGAACCAAACACAGGTCCCTATAATACCAAAAGTTGAGTTCATAGAGAGTGTAATTACAACTAGAAGATAAGCTTTCTTAAATTAAGAATGGATAAGGAACCAAGGGTCAAGTTCATGAAGAGCATTTTGAAAGTAAAAGAAAATCTCCTGGTAAATCAAGTGTGTTAGTGCGTGTATAAGACTTTTCTTCAAAGAGGTTTGGACATTCTAGTATTTTTCCTTAAATTGAACCTGACATTGAAGTTCCCACAAACTCGAGTCTAGACTCCAGACTCGCCGTCCAACCCCAAATCTTAAGGTGATGGAGAATGGTCCATTGGTCTGGCCACTTTGCAACCCTCATAGCTAGACATAAGTTGTAAGTCACCAGTTGGACAGCAACTCTATTCCAATAGTTGCACTATTTATCCCAAACTAGAGTTTCTTGATGTTCTTTCTCGATTCTACTTCTGGTCCTATTAACTCAAGAGGAAATTCACAACAGTCTACTTCATACTGCACACTAACTAGAAGGAGATACATACAAATTTTAGTGCATTTGGAAGGAATCCCTGAGAGTTCACAAGTTCCAAGTCTGTTTCTGTATGGACACACTTGGAAAGCAAAGTTTACATGAAACTAATCTAGTCATCAAAGCCCCGAAAATATTACGATGAAGGAAAACCACAGTCCACTTGAATCACGCAAGGCTCATAGCTAAATATCACTTTGAGGGCACACCTTATTTTGAAGGAACAGACATATCATCGCTCTTGAGGTCCATGTCATATGGAGAATCCAGGCCAACAAGAGATGCATCTTGTTCAAGGATCATTGACTCGCAGAAAACAAATTGGAGCAATGATCATTGGAAATACACTTAGAACATTCATTCCAAAGATGTCAATGTTCAAAGTGTATATTATGGAACTTTGACCTTCCCTGTTAAAAAGAACTGCTAACGTGTTCTGCTCTTATTTATCTGCACCGAGGCATTTCGTTTCTAACCAAGGTTATGGTCTAGAAATGCAAAAGAATGGAGTGAGGGGGGTTGTGATAAAATTGAGTGTATATGCACATGCAAAGACTTATTCATAAATGCTGTGAACTCTCTATCAAAGTGAATGATTTACTTAAATCCATGTTAACCACAATTCATAGAAACTGTACTACCTGAAGCTTGAATTCTTGGATGAAAAAACAGAGAGAAATTGATTGACAGAAACTCCAAGTTGCAGGTCCCACCACGGCACAAGGAATTCTAGCTTTTTGCCTTTCCTTTGACAGACCTGCCATTGAACCAGTCTCAAGTTTCCGGGAACTGTTTTTCCCCCTCCTGATAGAACAGAATACCGGATAGCTTTTATTAGGGCCTGTCAGATGCTCAAACCTTGCACAATCACTAATTAATAAATAAGCAATTCAGCCCTACTTGCTTGAGGAAACCAATGATCAACCTCCCATGCAAGTGGAGATCCTGGATCAGCGTCCCAATAAAGTACATTCCCATAGACATCAACTCGAAACATGGATGGGTCAAATCCTGCATTGCTGCAAGTATTCATATGATTCGCGATGTAAGTGCCATATCAAAGAAATTTCTTGCGATGGATCAATAGCATGTGCAGAATCTTGGTTATACCCTAGGTGATCCAGCTGCTCCCACAAAGAATTTATATACTTCCTTGCATCAGACGTATTCTTGTGAGATTCCTCGTGTATGGGAAATAAACCATCATAATCCTTAAATTTAGCGATCTGGGAAATGCAAATGCACAATCATAAGAAACTGTGTAGCGAAATAGAAGCACCTCATTCAAATATTGCAGTGGGTCGCCATGACAGTATCATGCTCTCACAATTCAGCCTTCAATCTGCCCTGAGAAAAATTACCTCTTCATCCTGAACCGCATAGGGATGAAATTTCTGTGGTGGACCTTCCGTGAAGGGAGAAATGAGACCTCGTGCTTGGATGTGAGCATGCCTACAAAGTTTGGCATAACCTCTCGGGAACCCTAGCTGGGCGTCAACAGCCCGCTCTTCATCTGTGAGAACAGTCTTTGCGAACATGGAGACAGGCTTGCGATGGATACACTCTTCTGCCTTCGATTCAACACTCTAGAACACAGGAGACCCGTTCGTTCCGTCCGCTCCTCACACGATACGAAAGATGCATTGCCGCAGCGAGGAAGAATTCGGCGGCAAGAGACACGAGGAAGCTCTCCATATTATCTAGAGCTGCTGCCACAAAGAAACCTGCCGCGCAGGCTACTCGAGCTTCAGACAGAGAAGAGCGAAGTGTTAGACCGAAAGTCTTGCTGAACTTCAGCTAGGTAAAACTCCGCCCGCAGGATAACGAGCAAATACGAAGGTCGTGAAATGTCGTCTCCTCACAGGTAGCACGTCCCGAAGCAGGAGACATACCACTGCAACAGCTGAGGAAGATCGGGAAAGAGGATTTGGAGCGTGCGAATGAAACGATCTTCCTCCCGCTCTCGTCTGGCCTTCGCTAATGGCCACTTTCAAACGGCTCCATCTTTTCGTTTGAATTCCTGAAGCAGACAACCCAATTTTGTTGCTTTGCTTCTGCTGTGCTTGTGTTGGACAAAGTCTTTTCCGCCCGAGTCTCAACGTCCAAATTAAGGAGGGAGGATATGTCACCTTTGACTTGAGAAAAGCATTACATGGATAGATTGGCCCAAACATATGTAGAGCCCATAGGGATTCAACACACAATCTTCACCTCAAGAAGTGAATGTCCAGCCAACTCGTCTACGAGTTTTACATATGAACCATTAAATTTGTTAAAGAAATGTGATTTAACCAATATTGCACTCAAGTTTGTCTCAAGCGTTCTAGAGTTAGAATCTCACTTCTCAAGCGAATGTCCAGCCAACTCGTCCACGAGTTTTACATATGAACCATTAAATTTGTTAAAGAAATGTGATTTAACCAATATTGCACTCAAGTTTGTCTCAAGCGTTCTAGAGTTAGAATCTCACTTCTCATAGAGGTAACATAGGGACATGTTATGTTTTCTGATGGAAGCTCACTTTTTGGATCATCCAAAAAGTATACCAAAAGCACATGAATGTTTTGTGATTGGATTTAAAGTGGTCAGAGATGGATTTGAGACACTGGATTTAGGTGCACATGAAGTTCCGATGGTAGAATTTTGAGTATCCAAATCCATGTGAAGATCAATGAACCAAAGTCCATTTGTATGGCTGAGTAGTGGCAAGCATTTGCCCCATCATTGCTTCCTCTTGACTTCTATTACCCTTTCTACACTCTCTTTGAGTTATTGCTTGCTTGATATTTGTCAATCTTACATGCACATCTCATCTTGTAAGGGTATGGATCATAATTTTTATATCTCACAAAAAAAGAACAAAAGGTGGGATAAAAGTGTTTTCGCTCTTGTTACTCTCCAAATGGACAAGATGTGTGTTGTCTTTGTTCCGTTTATTATGCATGTCTTGTTTACGTAAAGGTTGGTGTTCTCTTGTCCACGTCTCGTAGGGCAGTTGGTTGAGCTTTGGCTTCTTGAGGCGGAGGTCCAGGGTTCAAGTCCTGGGCTGGACATGTTATGGCTTAGGCCAGTCAAAAACCAGTTGTAACCATGTCTCTTTCAGTTATAACCATGTCTCTTTGTCTATCCCCTACTTTGTGGGATATGGGGGGTCCCGCGGGTACTACGCCCATTCACTTGTACAGTTGCAATTTCAAAGTTAAAGTCCAGGGGAGTAGGCTTCCGCTGAACCTCCATTTTTTTTTATTTTTTTTTTTAAGATTGGTGTTCTCTTTTGTTAGCAGAATCCATTGCATAAAATTGATAAATAAGATTTTTCTTTGCTCGTTATGATAGATGACGTTCTCTTCTTTTGCGCATGGAAAGGTGTGGCCGAATTGATTCTCGTAATAAAGAAGATCAAGCTTCGAAACATCACTATACATTACACTTACCTAATGTTATATAATGTAGCACACTTATAGAGTTGGATATTACATTTATATCATATTTTGCAATGATTCCTCCATTTCTATCTCTCACTTAGTTTTTTAGGCGTATTTTTTATGCACAAATTTTTTTTTTTTAATTATTGAATCTCGAGGTGTCTGGAAACACACGAGTAGCACAAGGAAGAAGAAGAAGAAGTTTGGAGCACAACATAATATAGAATGTATTATCAAGTGAATGTACAAAGATGAGTGATATGTTAGGGTTATAGACGTATATACAAGTCGAAAAAAAAAACTCCTAAAAAAAGAAAAAAGTGTGCCAATGGTCTTTAGTGTGTTCACACACATCACTACCAAAATAAATCAACAAATCCCCCCAAGGAGTGATGCGGTGAACAAAGACCTTGCACTCACGTATAAGGAAGTGCCAAGCTATGTGGAAATAGGTCAATCCATAGAAGGAAGTAAGCCCAAAGCTTTGTAGAAAGCTTCAAACTTCTCCCTAGGCAAAGCCTTTGTGAAAAGGTCTACAACATTATCATGTGTGGGCACATACACCAAACTAATCTCTCTAGCAAAGAACCTCTTCCTAACATAATGATAGTGCACCTCAATGTGCTTTGTGCAAGCATGGAACATGAGGTTTCTTGTAATTTCTAATGCATTCTGATTGTCAATGAAGATGGTGGTGGCAGAAGCCTGACCGACACCCAAATCAACCAAAAGGCATCTAAGCGACACACACTCAACAATCGCTATGAAAACTACCATGTACTCAACCTCACAACTAGAAGTGTCCATGTTGACATTCAAGGTCAAGCACAAGGCATGAGAACGCATCAAAAAAGTGGACACACAAGAAGAAGGAGCATGTAGGAAACTCCAAGAAGTGTATGTCAAATTTTCAGAAGAAATCCCTATAAAAACAGTGATTTTGATCACTAAAAACCATTGTAAATATCATTTCACATTTTTGTGAATCCACTTTGTTCAAATCGAGGAGTCCTCAAGCTTGAGGAGTAGTAGAAGTAGTTACATACCAATTTTCATCATTTTTAGATTTCGTTTGAGCCCTCAAATAAGCCTTGGAACCTAATTTTCAACTAGGCCAGACACTAAGTATAGACAGGGCCAAAACTAGTCAAAAAACTATAAAGAGAGCTAGAGAGCTCATTTTGGGGTTATCTTCTTATTAGATTGTTAGAGAGTTGGCTTAGTAGAGATTGAAGCATTTGTAAGAGAGTTCTTGTGCAATTGAAGCTTTCCATTCTTCCTCTCTTTGATCTTGCCTTGTGTGCGTGTGCATGTATGTGTTTGTCACTCACATTTTCCCACCATGATTGCTCATGATCTTCATATCCTCCTCACGTCTCCGCGGATTGACAAGTAAAGGAGGTGGTACTCACGCTTGATCTACACCAAATTTTGGTACTGTTGTAGGGGAGCGTTGCTCGAGGATGAGCATTGTGATGGTAAGATCGTAGATTTGCAACGTTGGAAGGTAAAAAATAGTCATTTTCTATTAAGTTTCTGATTCTCCATCTTCATCTTCATCATCATCATCACCAGTATCTTCTCTCATCTTCATCTTTGCTGAAATTTTTGTTTTTGAGTGTATATTCACTACTTTCACCTCAGTTTTCATTCATGGATGTGCGAAAGAGAGAAAGAGGCAAAGTGTTTGTGTTTGTGAGTTTCTGAGCTTTTCACGAACCTTTGCACAACATGCAGGCCTCGATGTTGAAATTCGAAGTTCCCGCCAAAATTCTCAGAAAATCGTGAATTTTCGCATAAAATCGTGACTTTTTGGAAAATTCAAATTTTTTTATTTTGTGATTCTTTGGTTCCTACCTAAAATCACTTAGAAGATTGTGAATTTTTGTTTTTTGGGCTGTGAAGAAATTACAACTTTTTGGCTCTCTGAATCTCAAAAAATCATGACTTGTTGGCTTAGGGCTCTCAAGAAAATCGCAATTCTTTAGTTTTCTAATCGTGAGAAATCGTGAATCTATGGGCTCCAATCTTTGAGAAAATCATGAATCTCTGCCATCAACATTTTGAGGAAATCGTAAATTTTTTGGAAGACTAATTTTGAGAAAATCATGAATTTCTTGGTTTCTAAATGTGAAGAAAATCGCGATTCTCTGGTTTGCTAAGTGTGAAGAAATCATGAATTTTTGGTTTTCTAGTTGTGAGAAAATCGTGAATTTTTGTTTCTCTAATTGTCAAAAAATCGTTGGGTTTCAATTTTTGAGCAAATCATGACTTTTTGCAATCTAATTTTTGAAAAATTCATAACTTTTTGGAAGGTTAGTTTTGAGAAAACCATGAATTTCTGGGTTTCTAAATGTGAAGAATTCACGACTTTTTGGCTTTCTAAGTGAAAAAAAATCATGAATTTTTTTATTGCAATTTTTTGAGAAATTTGCAACCTTTTGGCTTTTGGGCTCTCAAGAAATCACGACTTTCTGGAATCAAGCTTTTGAAGAAATCACAACTTTTAGAAGATAGTTTTTGAAAAATCATGAATTTCTGCAATCAAAATTTTGAGAAAATTGTGACTTTCTGCCATCCATTCTTTGAAGAAATCGTGAATTTTCACAAGGGGCTTTTTGAAGAAATCGTACATTTTTGCAAGGCGACTTTTTGAAGAAATCACAAATTTTTACGAGGTGACTTTTTAAAGAAATCATGAATTTTTTATACTTGTTGGCCAAAACATCACGGTTTTTTGGGTTTTTGGCCTTCACAAAATCGCAACTTTTTGGGTTTTTAGCTTTCACAAAATCGTGACTTTTTGTTCCTCCAACTCTCAAAAAATCATGATTCTCTGATAGATCTTGTTTGTCTGTTTTGACCCCTAGGAGCCTAACTTTCAAGAGGGATTAGGAAGCCAAGGGGGCTCCAAAGGATTTTGAGCAATACAAAGGGGGAAAAAGAGTCTCTAAAAATACTTGAATCAAACCTATCTGTCAAATAAATTGAGTTTTAAGCTTGATCTAAACTTGGGACTTTTACAAGTCCAGTGAGAGCCATTCAAGGGTGTCAAAGCAAGGTGGCAGGTGCATTGCAAGTTTAGGAACATGTAATTGGAGCATTCAAGTATGATCACGGGAGAAGCAACTTGAGGTTGGAATCATTCTTAACCCCCTTAGTCAATTCTTAGCTTAGGTAAATATGACTAGTGATATTGATTAATTAGGGTGATGATAAGCATGACATGAGTAAAAGAAACCCTAATTACTCAAGTTCAAGCATAGCTAAGATATTGTTGTGATAAACCCTAAGGGAAAAGGACTTAAGGGGATCAATCACATCTCAAAGTGCAAAAAACTCAAGTACTCCTACCGATGATATTTGTCAGGCAAGATTGTACCAGAGAAATCTATAAAAGAGCAAGTAATTGATTCAAAAGAACATTGCAACACGGTTGTACTTGGGAAAATTGGGACTTGTAGACAAAGCTTATGAACCTTTTGTTAGGTACACACCTAGGCATGGATAGACAAAGCATCAGATCAGCTGAAGCTAATGCCAATCACACACCTAGGTCATGGGCACAACAACTTAGTGATTATTCCTACGTGCTAAGTTCAGAAACAAGTGATTCACAAATGTTTTTTAGCATGGAGAGACCCACAGGTAGCTCAGGCACTACCTATTTACGGACACCATAAGGTCCCTATAAATGCAGTTGGAATATATTAGGACCAACTGACTAGGTGCACGCATCGATGAGGATGGCATGAGGTGATTAGTTTTCCAACTCAAAAATCATGATCAACCCTTCAGACTTGAACACCCAGTGGTGAAATTCAAAGAGGGCTTATACATTGACAAGCAGGGAACCATGTATGTGGTTACGAGTTTATCACATAGGATAGATGAATTTGGAAATATCATTCCTGAGAATGAGATAGGAGACCTAGAGCAAGGAGACCTAGGATGAGAACTCAAGACTCCTTGAGGAAAATCGGTCTTAAATAGAATACTCACACTAGAATGGATTCCCCACGATAACAAAATCATAGAATTGTTCTGAAATAGGAAGACAGATGAAGCTTTTTGTAGGTTTAAGATTGATCAACCTAGCAGAGTAGGGAATGTGGCAATATAGGATTTAAAGATCTTGATGCCCCTAGAAAAGTAGTCTATTAGATGACACATCAGAGAGAGTATTCATAGTAACAGAGCATGATAGGCATGTATACACATGGCAAGGCAAACTGATTTTTCCTCCACCAAGATCTAATGTTTCCCATGGCCTCCAAGGTCTAGGATCATCCAAGGCTCATGAAACCCAGAGGGAAAGAGCCAGAGAGAGACTTGAGGTAAGCTTTGCACACATAGTGGGAAGAGATCGATTAGGATTTGAAAGTGAAAGACCTGAAAGAGAGAGACACCAAGCACATAGGCATCAAAGAGATGAATATTCTTTTCCATTGCCTAGACCTTGAGAGTACCCAAGAACCCTTAGACTCTCTCAAGTGGTCAAGATAATGAAAAACTACTTTGATGGGTCAGGAGATCCTTATGATCATGTGGCCGAGTTCAAGCAAGTGTTAAGAGCTGAACAGGTTGAGGACTTGTTCACCTAGTTCGAGCCATTTGGTTTGACCCTCAAGGGTACTACCTTAGCTTGATTTCAACCTCTAAACATCTGTAAATACCAAAATATAAGTCAACTGATAGAAGCATTCATCATAGAGTTTTCCAAGAGTGGCATCAGGCATAACACATCATCCTTGATCCACATCTTCAACCAGACACTCCAAGAAATAGTTCAGTTGGCCAGACAAAGATTTAAACAATATGTGGAGAGATGTCCCACACCTGAATTACCTACACAAGCAAAACAAGTTTCCTTGTTTTTAGATGGACTTCTAAGTAGGAAACTTAGATCATATGTATATCTCAAGGAACCAATAACACTAGATCAATGCTTGAGAATGTGTATTGACATAGAAGACAACTTGGGTGAGGAGTTAGAATTTTCCAAACTCGATAAGGAATTTGACAGTTCCACTAGTCATACTTTTAGACCCTCCACTGAGATAGATGAGCTAGCTGAACAGGTTGCCAAGAAGCTAGGAGTTCAAAATAGACAAACACCAAGGGTCTATTGGAGTTAGACGTCTGCGGAAGCACGTGAATAGCACAAGGAAGAAGAAGAAGCTTGGAGCACAACACACAATACTGAATGTATTACTAGAGAATGTACAAAGATAAGTAGCCCATTAGGGCAATAGGCGTATATACAAGCCGGGGGGAAAAACCTCCTAAAGAGGGAAAAAAGTGCCCCGGCGGTCCTAGTGTGTTCACACATATCACTACCTAAATATATCAACAAATCCCCCCTGGGAGTGATGCGGTGAACAAGGAGCTGGCACTCATGTATAAGGAAGTGCCAAGCTATGTGGAAATCACTCCACAAAAGGAAGTAAGCCCAAAGCTTTGCGGAAAGCTTCAAACTTCTCCCTAGACAAAGCCTTCGTGAAAAGGTCTGCTATGTTCTCTTGCGTGGGCACATATGCCAAGCTGATCTCCCCAGCAGAGAACCTCTCCCTGACATAGTGATAATGCACCTCAATGTGCTTAGTGCGAGCATGGAACACAGGGTTCCTCGCAACTGCCAATGTGCTCTGACTGTCTGTAAAGATAGTGGTGGCAGAAGACTGGCAAACGCCCAAATCAGCCATAAGGTGTCTGAGCCACACACACTCAATAATCGCTGTGAAAGTTGCCCTATACTCAGCCTCACAACTGGAAGTGGCCACAGTAGGCTGCTTCATGCTCAACCAAGATATACATGAGCTACCAAGCATGAAGCAAAAACCACTGGTAGACACACGAGTGTCATAGCAACCAGCCCAATCTGAGTCAGAAAAAGCATGCAAATCTGGCGGTAGTGATCCCTCCTTGGGATAAAACAACCCAAGTAGCCGAGTACCACTCAAGTAGCGAAAGATGCACTTAACCACCTTCCAATGCGTGACTCCTGGGCATTGCATAAACCTGCTCATCTGTGAGACAGCAAACTGAATATCTGGCCGAGTAATGCATAAGTAAATCAAGCATCCAACAGCCTGCTGATAGAGAACAACATCAAATGCATCTCCAGCATCATGAAGACTCAATCGTAAACCTGTCTCCATAGGAGTGGCAATAGGCTTACACCAAAACACTACAATAATGTGTCAATATATTTCGTTTGACACAAAGCCATTCCACCATCAACTTGCATAAACTGAATGCCCAAATAGTGATGCAAATGCCCCAAATCAGACATCTCAAATGAGGCATGCAAATCAGCCTTAAAATCAGCAATATGCTTCTCAATAGGACCAGTGAGCAGCATGTCGTCGACATAGACAACAATGATCAGAAGCACATCATTAGCACACTTAACATATAAGGTGCTTTCAGTTGGACTGTTCTCAAAACCATGTGCAACCAGATAGGCATGTATCTTCTCATACCAAGCACCTGGTGCTTGCTTTAAACCATATAATGCCTTCTTTAACCTGCACACCTGGTTCTCATGCCCTTTCTGCACAAAGCCACGGGGCTGAAAAACATACACTTCTTCATGCAAGTCACCATTCAGAAATGTTGTTTTAATGTCCAACTGATGTACATTCCAACCATGATGGGTTGCAAGTGCACAAATGCTCCGAACAGTAGTCATACGGCATGTAGGTGCAAAGGTCTCATCAAAATCAATGCCTCTTTCCTGTGCATAACCCTTTGCAACAAGCCTAGCCTTATACCTGTCAACTTTACCATCACGTTTACGCTTCAGCTTGTATACCCACTTAGTGCCAATGGCCTTCTTGCCAGGAGGCAAGTCACATAAATACCAAGTACCATTCTTCATTATAGCATCATATTCAGATTGCATAGCAGCCATCCAATTTTCTGAATTCTATGCTTCATCAAAAGAAACAGGCTCATTCTCATCACAGAGACTAGACGCAGCCATGGCATAACAATCTGATGCAAAGGAGGCACTATGAGAGCCTGAACGAGTACGATATTACAAAGGTGCATCTAATTTGCTGTCACGCAAAGTCTGTACCAGCCATTTTGGCATAGTTTTTGCCTGCTCAATATCAGCTCTCTCATCAAAAATTGCATCATGTAAATCTGCATCAGAAATGGAATGATCTGCATCATCATATGAAACCTGCAAAGGCTGAGAAGTTGCCTCATTAGGACCAACACTAGATTGCCCACCTGTAAAAAGAGGCATCAAAGTATCATACATGTCTTTGGAGCTAACAGATGTCTCCTTAGTACATGAAAGCAATGGTTGAATAGCATCTTCCACAAAGATAACATCACGGCTAACCAGAATGCGTTTAGTCTGTGGATGATACAGACGATATCCTTTACTTTCAGAACTGTACCCAACAAAAATACATTTTAATGCCTTATCATCCAATTTTCTGCGATGTTGTTCAGGCACTAGTGCATATGCCAAACAACCAAAAACACGCAGATGAGCAACAGATGGCTTGCGGTCATGCCAAGCCTCATATGGAGTGATAGACTGCAGCGCTTTAGTGGGACACCTGTTGAGTACATATGCTGCACACATGACAGCCTCAAGCCAGAAACTATGTGGTAAAGCCTGACTTTTGACCATGCACCTCGCAATCTCCATGAGTGACCTGTTCTTTCGTTCAGCAACTCCATTCTGTTGAGGTGTATACGGCACTGCACACTGGTGTTTTATCCCACGTTCAGCCAAAAATGCATTAAATTCAGAAGACATATATTCCCCCCCCTCGATCAAAACGGAGGGTGCCCATTTTACATGCTGACAGATTTTCAGCCAAAACCAAAAACTGTTTAAAGCACATGAACACTTCGGACTTTGCTTTGAGTGGATAAACCCATGCATGCCTGGAAAAATCATCAATGAAAGTCACGAAGTAAAGGTAATTTCCAAAAGAAGGTGTTTGCATAGGACCACAGACATCACTATGTACACGCTGCAATTTCTGAGTAGCCCGAACTGAACCATCTTTTGGAAAGGATGAACGCTGCATTTTGCCCAAAATACGGCCTTCACAAACATGTTTTCCAGGTGCCTCAAGTTTGGGCAATGAGGACACCATTTCAGATTTCTGCAGGCGTAGCAAACTAGCAAAATTCAGATGACCAAAGCGTGCATGCCAAAGCTTTGCATCTGACATAGCCTGAGAATCATTTACTGCACATGCCAAATCATTTACAGATCTTCCATAGTCTATGAGCTTATACAGCCCACGACATAAAATGCCAGAAGCAATAATCACATCGCCATTTGACAAATCATGATCTGTACACCTGTCATCAACAAATTTCACAGCCAAGCCAATCTTGGCTAATACAGAAACTGATAACAGGTTCTTTTTGATCCCTGGCACAAATAGAGCATCTGACAAAGTCAAAGAACTACCATCAGCAGTAGTCAAAATGATCTTACCAACTCCCATAACAGGATAAGAGGAGTTATTGGCGCATGTAATAGTATTCCCTGTAGGGGCAGGCTCGAGTGAAGAGAAGAAACTGCGCTGTGAGGTAATATGTTTGGTCGCCCCATTATCAAAATACCAAACATCTGAGTCTACTGCAGACATGCACTGCTCATCAGAAGATGGGTCAAAAGTGCAGACAGTAGTAAACACCCATTCTTCTTCCTGCACAAGATTTGCAGACTCTGTTTTTGGTGTAGAGGCCTCTGCAACAACCATTCCTGCCTCTTTCTTCTTTGCCTCTTTAGCAACTAGTTTTGGACAGTTCTTTATGATATGATAATTCCCTTTACAGTACTTACAAAACAATTTCTGATTTTCTGATTTTTTCTCATCTTTGTCTTGGTTCTTCGAATGTGCAGCATTTGTAGATTTCTGCTTACTAGTAGAAGAACTCCATTTTCCTTTGCCCTTTTGACTAGCCAAGAAAGCTTGATCTGCAACATGCATAATGGACCTATTCTGCTTGGACTGATCTTCTTGCAACGGAACAGAGACTAACTCCTCAAATGACAAGGCATTTGGATTGCCTTTCATCATCAACCGAAGAGTAGAAGCAAAACTCTGATATGAATCAGGAAGACCATTTAGAACGGTCTACACAAGTGAGCTATCTGGTATAACCTCATCAGCAGAAATCAATTGTTCCTTCAAGTCTTTGATCTTCGTTAGGAAACTGTCCATAGAATCACCTTCATTCACGTGCTCACTCTCCAACTGTTTTCGGAGGTAAGCAACACGAGCCTCATTCCTAGCTTGGTACAATGTGGTAACTGTATCCCAAGCATCCTTAGCTGTTCTGCAAGAGCGAATATGAGGAATAATGGCACGTTTGATAGACAAAGCTATCAATGCATGTGCCTGGGCATCTCTACCATCCCAACGAATGTGCTGTGCAATAGGTGCAGCAGAAACAGCAACACGAACAGGAATCTGCACAATATCATCTTCGACACCATTTTCATCAGCTTCAGCACCTGTATTTGCAGTACCTGTAGTTGCAGGTGTAACAGGATGTCTTTCAACACCCTGCACAATGTTCCACAATCCTTTTGCAACCAATACATGTCACATCATATAAGCCCATAATGGGTAGTTGGTACCATCCAACTTATCCTCAACAGCCAACATACGGAATATATCACTGCTTTCAGCCATGGCCGGTGACTAAAATACCTTGATGCAGAAAATTGACTGTATCTCAAAAGTTGAACGGAACTGCCCAGACGAGTTCTGCTAAACCTGTAGCAGACTTCGAGACGCTTACTAGCGAACAGAAATAGGTATATACCTTTGGCAAACGGAGGCTCACCAAAATTCGTACGATTCTGAGACTGCAAACGGAGGAGTGTCGACGGCGCCCTAGATGAAGCGACAACCTGTTCTGATACCAATTGTTGGAGTTAGACGTCTGCGGAAGCACGCGAACAGCATAAGGAAGAAGAAGAAGAAGCTTGGAGCACAACACACAATACTGAATGTATTACTAGAGAATGTACAAAGATAAGTAGCCCATTAGGGCAATAGGCGTATATACAAGCCAGGGGAAAAAAACCTCCTAAAGAGGGAAAAAAGTGCCCCGGCGGTCCTAGTGTGTTCACACACATCACTACCTAAATATATCAACAGGGTCACCTCATCAAAGCAATGGTATACTTGCGGAGGGGACCACATGGTTAATGTATGTCCATTATGAAACCAAAATATGAGAGAATTGAATGCTCCATATTGCACTATTGAGAGAAAATACACCAACCATACACCTCAAGATTGTATGTGCAATAGGCAGGCTGTCAGACAAACTTATCAACAACCTTACCAACAGGTTAGGTATCAGAACCAATACCAACATCCATATTATAGGCCACAACAACAATATCAACCTCAATACCAACAACAATATTGTGCACCATATAGGCCACAACAGATCTTAGGAAACCAACCACCACATCCTGCCAATGTGATTATTATTAAGTATGCAATGGCGGAAGAGAACCCTAATAGAGCATTAGTGCCGATGACCCCTTTGGTCTTGGAAAATTACCCTCATGCTCAAAGTTCTAACTACACCCATGAAGATAGTCCACAACCTTATCACACAGAGTAACATGAGCATAGTGAGACTTATCCATATCAATATGAAACATTACCTAGGGAACCAAATTGGGAGCCAGAATACTCCAATGTCATGTATACAAATCCTAATCCAAGGCCTTAATTGAGACAAATGAGACCACAAGCCCCTAGAGGACCATGTTTTAGATGTCAAGGTGACCATTTTAGTTGTGAGAGGCCCCACGTACCAGCTCAGGGACAAGGATAGAATATCACAATACAAGGCTTTTGTCTTGAGTGTGGCAAAGAACATCTCTCGAGAGATTATCCAGGGAACTCCTCTAGTGCACCCAAGGTTACACCAATCAATGTGATAGGCTTAGTGGTGGATTCAAATTCAAGTAGCATTAATGTGGCTCCTATATAGGCAGTTACTAGGGCACAAGCCTTAAAACATGCTAAACCAACTGAAGAATCAGAGTCAAGTGAATCAGGAGAGCCTAGTAAGAGGAAAACAAGAACATGGAAGGATATCGGGGAGAAGTCCAATCATAAGTGGGCTAGAAAGTTATTCAAACTAGAAGAAAGCATGAAAGATGCAAAAACAAAAATAGCAGACATTGCATCTCAAAACCCCTCGCATGCCAAAACCCCATCCACTCCACTTCATCCCACCCACCCACTCATTGTATATAGACCGCAGTCAGGGTCTATTCTTGCAGATCCAACCCCAGAAGGCTTGGACATGATGTTTAAGGCCTACCAATATCAACTTCAAGAAGGGCCAATAGTTGCAAACCTAGACAAGAGTTACCCTAGAGCAGATTTAGAGATGAATGGACAAAAATGTGCATGAAAATGGTAGAACTAGCTCAGGCTATGCTCGAGGCCAATCAATTATTCAATCAAACAAATTCTATCAAACTAGGTTTGCATTTCTAGGGCTTGTTAGAAAGATTAGAGCAGTTGGTAAGCAAACCACATGTTTCTTTACCTCCACAGGCTCAACCAGTTGTTGAAAGAGAAAGATCATCATCAATGGAAGTTTATGTTCCTGATTCCATGGATGCTGGAACACCTCTTTTAATTCAAAAATACTCTCAAGAGTTCTTGCGAGAAATACAAGAAGAGAAATGGGCCAAGGAGAAGGGTAATCCCCCTCCTATTCCTGAAATTGATGATCTTCATGATCAATTTCCCCAAGACATTCCATCTATTTACAAAGATCAAGTAGATCAACAACAAGACAAAAGATTAGATTTTGAATCTAATTCTTTACAAGAGTTGCCACAATTCATAGGCCCATGGGAATCTAAATCTATTCATATCAGAGCTCCTACAATATTGATAAGAAATGAAGAATCAGTGGTCCCAAGAAACACTAAAGTTGTGAAGAACCCTAAGGTGCAATGTCATCTGACCTTAGAAGAGCTACTCAAAGTAAAACCTGAGTTATGGAAACATGTGGCAAATTAGGCTCGAGAACTTGGTTCCAATATTTCCAAAGGAGGCTCTAAACAAAAAGTCCCAGAGATACCTCTAGACAAAATAGGAGACATGAGTGAAGGTAAAGAGGGTAATACTTATCTTCCAATCACCTACCAGTGTTACACAACCAAAGCCATCTTAGATTCAGGTGTTCATGTTGCAATTGCAACCAACTCCTTGCGGAAGCAATGGGGCAAACCCGCATTAAGACCAACTAGAATGAAGCTTCAAATGGATGATGGCCATATTGAACTAGAAGGGATAACTCTAACTAGTTGTGGTGTAGAGTTTGAGCACACTTTTTCTATATGTGACTTTGGCAAAAATAATGTCTATGAGATGATCTTAGGAAGACCCTTCCTACAACACCTACAAATAGTACAAGATTGGGGAACCAATTCCTTATACATGCAGCACTTAGGGTCACAACAAAGGTCAATCTAAAGGATTATACCTTTAGAGATGTACCACCCCTATAGTGGAATCCTATCCACAAGGCGCAAGAAGATTCAATCTCTGTGCATTCTACAAGTGCTTCTGATCCATCTTGGATGCATGAAGATACTCACTCGTGGATGTGCAAGGTCGCTAAGGAAGAGCAAAAATGTCTAAAAGCAAGAGAAGAAGGAACTTCTCAAGGAGCCAGACCGGTGAGAGACCCAGCCTACACATCGATGATTTTCCAAATGAGGAATTTGAGCCTCATGGTTGGGCATAAATCTTAGCCACCATGGACATTGTTGTCAACAAAGAACAATGGATGCCTCATTGTGATGAGGAGGGTTATGATATCTCTTTGTTCATGTGTGAACCCTTGCTAGAAATGTGACCCTAATGAGGTCATAGAAGAAGAAGAGGACAACGATGATCTAGAGTCCATCGTGATGGATAGTTGCCTTGACTCAAAGGAGCACTATCTAGAAAATATATAAGTATTTACCAAAAAAGAAGAAGAACATCTCACAAGCTTTAAAATTGTAGATTCAAGCGAAGAAAGTGAAGGTAGACAAAAGAAAAAGAAAAAAAAAAAGCCATGAAACAAGTAGAGGAGGAATCATTTTTTGAAGTAACAGAGAATTTCAAGAAATATGAAGTTGAAGATCAGAAAATTTTGATATGAATGCCTAAAAGAGAGGCCATCATAGAAGAAGCATATGATAATAAAGAAAAGACCAAAAATTCTAGTAACCATTGAAGAGAATGAAGAGCGATGTACGTACATAAGAGAAGACCTAAGTGTAGAAGAAGAAGTAGAGCTTGTAGCTTTATTAAGGGAATATAGGGGTGTGTTTGCATGGACCTATAGAGACCTAAATGGAGTAGATATGGAAGTATGCTCTCATATGATTCCCATGACCGCTGACACCAAGCCCACCAAACAGAAGCCCTACACATATAATGACACTTATGCAACCAAAATAAAAGACGAAATTGACAGAATGACTGAAGCTTGATTTATCTATGAGATTGAGCACATTGAATGGGTGTCCTCCATCATAATAGTGCCCAAGAAAAATGGAAAGTTACGAGTGTGTATTAGTCTTAAAAAAGCTAAATGCCACTACAATCAGAGATAGCTGTCCACTTCCAATCACCAAACATTTATTGGAGCGTGTTGCAGGCAGGGAAGTTTACAACTTCCTTGATGGATTTTCAGGTTACAACCAAGTAGTCATCACCCCAGAAGATTAACACAAAATGGCCTTTGCCACATAGTGGGGAATTTTTGCATTTCATGTGATGCCATTTGGGCTCACCAATGCACCTGCAACATTCCAAAGGCTCATGTGTCATGTCTTCATAGAGTTCTTGCAAAAGAGCTTAGAAGTATGCGTGGACGATTTATGCGCTCATTCCCAAAAAAGAAGACACCACATCCCAGAGCTCAGATGGATCTCAATCAAGTGTAGAGAATATCAAGTTTGACTTAACCCATAAAAGTGTGTGCTCATGGTACATCAAGGTAAGATCTTAGGTCATATTGTTTCTATGAATTGGAATATCAAAAGACGAGGACAAATTAAGAGCCATAACAGAGTTTCCAAGACCAAGGAACATTAAAGGGATAAAAGCCTTTATGGGACATTGTGGATATTACTACTGGTTTATCCACATGTATGCAATCATAGCTAAACCTCTTTATTCTATGTTGACAAATTTTGAGTGGAATGAGGAATGCAAAAATTCTTTTAATGTGCTGAGGATGTTTGTGCACAACACCAATATTGACCACTCTTGATTGGAATAAACCATTCCATGTCCATGTGGATGCCTCCAATTATGCAATAGGATGTGTACTAGCACAACCCATAGGTGAAGGAAATCTAGATTTGCCTATAGCATATGCTAGCAAACAACTAAACATACCTGAACAAACCTATACAGCAGCTGAAAGAGAAGGCTTAGGCATGGTATATGCCATAAAGAAGTTTAGACACTATCTATTGGCCAACAAGTTCAAGTTTTTCATCGATCATCAAGCTTTATTATATTTGGTCAATAAACCTTGCAATATAGGACGCTTAGTAAGATGGTTCCTCTTACTAATGGAATACAATTTTGAAGTGGTTGTTAGGAAAGGTAGGACCCACCTCATGTTAGATCACCTTTCTCACATCACTTTAGGAGAGTCACCGAAAGGAGTATCTGATGAATTACCCGATGCTTATGTGTTCAATTTAGAATTTGTTCTTAAATGGGCAAATAAGTTGGTATCTGTCCTAACCTTTAGACTCACAAATAAGAATGTGAAAACAAACAAAGAGGAAATTGCAAAATCACAAAAATATTAAATATTGGCACAAAGTATGTACAAACAAGATACAGAGGGTGTATTAGCTTGTTGTGTCAAGGCGGATGAACATAGCAATTGGTTGCAACAAGCCAATGAAGGATTGCTAGGAAATCACTATTCTAAACAATGAACATTGCATAATTTAAAACATTTAGGAGTGTATTGGTCTAGGATGGACAGAGAAATACATGAGTGGATTGAGAATTTTCCAATGTGCTAGGAGAGACCCCCAGTGGAGTATGCTATCCTTTATCATGTGTCATTGATTCCAAAATGGAGTGCTCCATTGGTAGAATTTATGAAATTGGGAACACTATCCAACAAGGTAAGTCTAGCAGGAAGATGAAGCATGGAGCAAGAGGTTCAAGACTACACCTTAGTAGGAGACAACCTATATCAAAGAGGCAAAGATGGTTACTTAAGACTGTGCATTCACGAATCAGACTATTTGAAAATCTTAGAAATTGCACATAGTTGTTTTGCAGATGGACACTTTGGGCCTGACTAAGTAATTAAGAACATCCTATTTTCAAGACTTTGGTGGCCCACTCTTCATATGGATGCACATACATATGTGAAGAGATGTGACACATGCATTGGAGTTTCATGTATGAGGAAGCACATGAACAACACAAGGAAGAAGAAGATGTTTGGAGCACAACACACAATGCTGAATGTATTACCACTAGAATGTACAAAGATAAGTAACCAGTTAGGGCTATATGCATATATCCAAGCTGAGGGAAAAAATCTCCTAAAGTGGGAAAAAATCTCCTAAAGTTGGAAAAAAGTGTTCTAGTGGTCCTATAGTGTTCACACACATCATTACCTAAATATATCAACAAATCCCCCTGGGAGTGATGCGATGAAGAAGGAGTTGGCACTCATGTATAAGGAAGTGCCAAGCTATGTGGAATCAATCCACAAAAGGAAGTAAGCCCAAAGCTTTGCGGAAAGCTTCAAACTTCTCCCTAGACAGAGCCTTAGTGAAAAGTTTCTGGTGGTGTGACCTCGTGAACACTAGGTTGTTGTACAGGTGCTTGTAGTCCTAAAGTAGTATGTTCACTTTGTAAGTGCTGATGTTCTTCATTGATCAAATTGTAATCTTTGAGTAGATGTGCGTGATTATCCAAAAGTAACTTCATGGTCTCGAAGGGGACCGCTTTAAATCTACTTGGACTGAGTGGTTCTTTCAGACTATCCATAGTTGCATCAAAGTTTTCACGAGTCTGTTCTTGTAATCTTTGGTTCTCTTCATTGGCAGCTGCAAGGTGTCTTCGTAAGAGCCCCATGTTTCGGGTCAGTGTTGCATTACATACAATTTGGGCTCGTAGTTGTTCCTCTATTTTGGTCACAACTTCCTTAGTCTTCTGTTCAAACTCCAACTCCATCGAGTGGTAAGCATCATATATTTCTTGATGTCGTGCATTAAAAGAAGCATTCTCAATAGTCAATGAGTTTAACTGGGCCTGCAGTTGTGTGGTGGTTTGTTGCAAGGCCTGGTAATTGCTTCCAAAGGAGGCAAATTCATCCTTGACTTGATTCATACATGCGAACATTTGACTAATTAGGTGTCTACAATGGGTGATAATAACAATGACGTGGTGTGTGAAGATGATGTTGGTGTGGTGTTAGATACAACAGGAAGGGAAAATGGGTTCGGGGTAGAGAATGTTGTGGTGATAGTAGAGAAATGTGATGTGCTAATAGTGTGTGGTGAAATTGTGGATGTGAGTGATGGTGCGGTGGGTGGTGAAATATCCATGTCACTAGATTTGTTATCGAGTGAACTAATGGTGAAACGTGGTGTGGCGATGGGTGTGTGAGTGGGTGTGAACACAAGATTTACAAACATGGAGGAATATATGACCTATTGAGTTTAGTGGATTAGTTGGTGTAGGGGAGAAGACAAAGGTGATGTAGTCGGACTGGAAGGGGATACTGGTGAGAAGGTCATTGGTTGGGGAAATGGGAAAATAGGTCGTGGAGGAAGGGGAAAGGAAGATTGGGAAGGGGTGAGGAAAGGATTAATTGGGATGGGGGGAACTAGGGTCGAGGTAACAGGGGTGAAGATTTCATGTAGAGTTTGGGGTACTCCGGGTACAATGGCTTCTGCATCACTTATTATGAATTGGGATAATGGAGGTGAGCTAGGTGTATTGGAGAAGTTGGGTGTACAAGAAAGGGAAGAGTTTTGGTTGATGTGGAGGTGATTTTGATGGCTGTTACAGGTAAGATGTTGAGGATTATGGCAGGGAGTCCATGATGATTATTTTGCCTATAGGTGGTGATTTAGGTGGGGGTTGAGGGACTAACTAGGTGGGGTCAAATTGTAGCAATGGCTTCCTCTTTAAGAAATGAAGTGCTTCGACTATACCTATTGATTGGACTAATTCATTAAAGCCTTTGACAAACGAGGCTTTGAATCCTCTGTTGGCTAGCTCTTGTTGTAATATTTCTTTACTCTATTCTTTTGAAATTCGTTTGCTTGCCCACATGGCTTGCATGTTCGGTACAAGTTCTAGATTGCTAGTGTGTATGTTGTGGCTTCAAAAGTTTCCTCTTCATAGGTGCTAGTATCACTTTGGGCTTCAGTCTGCCGCTCTTGTTGTTCATGCTAGTCGTCATTTTGTGAATCTTGATTGTTTTGGTTGGCTTTGTCATCACTGTCTTCATTGTCAGTTACTGTCCGGCCTTCCTCATCTGAACTGGACACTACTTGTTCTCCTTGTTGATCGGGTGGTGAGAAAAAATGTCCTTCTGAAAACTAAAATTCACTAGAGAATGCGTCTTGCATTTCAAAATCAAACGTAGTATTAATGGGTTCAGCCTCTAGGTTAGGTATCAGAAAAGTGAATGCATCCGCACCAATGGTGGTGGGGGCCTCTTTGACTTTTGAGGTGGTGGTTTGAGTAGTGGCTTTGGATCCTAAGAGTTGATGAGTGGATTTGGGGCTTTGGTTGAGGTACAAAGGATGATTCTGGCAATTGTGGTGGCAATGAGTGATGTGATTTTGAAGGGAGGTATATTACATAGCTCGGTCGTTGAGCTAAAAGACAGTTCTTGGGTACCCAGATCTATGTGGATGTGGGTTGGTTGGTCAAATACTTCTTAGTGGTCTAAATCTATCGGGTTCTCGTCGATGGAGAAAAAGGTCGAGGAGATGTTGGATGTTGAATCTGATTCTGCCTTAACTTCTTCTCATCATAGCCTACAATGTTGGTACTTTCTAACCTTCTGGCACCTATACTTACTTTATACTACTTTCCTTGACATGTTGACACTGCTCCCACCTTTTGGTCATCTGGTATGGTCATATGTTTGGATTCTTAAGTTGTGGTTGACTTCTTTGTGGTTGTGGTTGAGAGGTCCGATTGACACTCTGCTTTGGAAAAGAAGGGAGGTCCAACACTTGCATGGCCAACCCATCAAGAAGTGAGGCATTCTACACAACAGATCTATCATGCCTATCTGTCCACTGATGTAACCCATCTGACTGTTGATGTAGTCCCCTTATTGTTCAAAGGAAGACCAGGGGAAAACCCCTTGATAACTTCTTGGGTGGCAACTATCCATTGCCAACTGGCCAAATATCTTTCGGTCGTCCTTCACATTCATTTCATATGGTCTTGGGTTACATTCCTTAGGGGGGGTATTGTTAGGGAAGTCAAGCGGTATCACTTGCTGTTGGTCTAAGGTTCTGATATGTCAGGAGCATTTCCTAAGATTTAGATCCACTGAGTGATCATATAACCAATCTTGGCCAAGGATTAATGGTTCAATTAGGTCATCGTCATGGCACACTACGAGTTTCACAGTCATGGTCATCTTGTGTATGAGGATAGGAAGGTCCACCTCTCCGATGCAAGGGGTTTCCATGCCTCCTAGCCCTATGAGGGATGTCTCAATTGGCCACATTACTAATCCTGAGTCCTTACAATGGGACCACCTAATCGCACTATTCACAACACCTAAATCAATTAATGCCTTAAGCTCCTGGTGGCCCGTGTCCCCTTGTCTTAGCATGACTGTAATGAATGATCTCCTATCCACTATGCTAGGATGAGCAGTTGACTTTGTTTGACACATGGCCATAGGATATCTTGGTGTTTCTTCAAGATGGTTATAATGTTCTCTCCCTAGTCCTTGTCTTCTTAGTTTCATGCATTTAATAAGTTCTAGAGCTTCTACCTAAGCTTCCTCTCATATTCTCTTTTCTTCCTCCTTACGCTTCTTTGTTGATGTGAGTCGTCTAAGCATATCCTCCATAGGAGGTTCCTGATAAATCTTGACTCTACATGCACTAATGTAATTAGGCATTATCTCTCCTTCTAGTGTGGCTAATTGTACCACTCCACTTGTCAAAAGTCTGTTAATAATCATAGGTCCATAACCATGTTTCTCTAGCTTTCATGCATGTTGTTTCAGTGTATACATTAGGACTAAGTCACCTTCTTTTAAGCCTTTATCTTTCACATGTGCATTGAAAGAGGCTTTTTGTCACTTCTTGGCTGCATATATGCTTGCTGCTGCTGTCAGCCTAGTTTCTCCTAATCTTTCCAAGTCCATTATCCTTGATGATAATTCATGGCTAGTCCATTGATGCTCTTATGCAACCTTAAGGGTGGATATCAAAAAATCCAAAGGGAGCACTGCATTTTGACAAAAAACCATCTAAAAAGGAGCTGCATTGAGTATTGTCTTATAGGCCACTCGATATGCCCAAACAATGTGATGTAACTGTTTGTCCCAATCTGAACATTTGTTGTGTATGAGTTTCGTCAATACATTACAAAGGATCTTGTTAGTACTTTTTGCTTGACCATTGGCCTGAGGATGATATGGTGCGGATTTCTTGTGAATCACCATAAAATCCTATAACAAATATTCAATGACTTGGTTTAGGAAGTGGGTTCCTTGATCGCTCACTAGTTCTATAGGTAATCCATATCTTGTAAAGACATTTTCAAATAAGAATTTTGCAGTCGTGTGTGCATCATTCTTTTTGGTAGCCTTAGCCTCTAGCCATTTGGTGAGATAATCTATTTCTAATATGATGTATTCAACATGAGTACCTTTGGTAGGGTTGTTAATGGGTCCTACAAAGTCTATACCTTACTTGGAGAATGCACGTCCTCCCATCATGGTTTTTAGTGGCATTTCATCTTTGCTAGTAGGAAACTGGGTTCTTTGGCACACATCACCGTTCTGTTAACATAGGTATGTGCATCCATGTGAAGAGTGGGCCACCATAATCCTGCGAATAGTATGGCTTTGATTATCCTATCAGGGCCAAAATGACCTCGTGCAACACCTTGGTGTGTAATCTCTAATATGCTCAAATAATAACTCTCATGAACACACTGTCTTAGGTATCCATCTCTCCATCGTTTGTATAGGTTATCTCCAATAAGTGTGTAGTCTTGAGCTTCCTTCTCTAGACTTTATTGTTTGGATAAAGTCATTCCTTGAGGGAATGTTTTCATCATCAAGTATGTCACCATTGGTTCCCTCCATTCTGGTGTAAGAGACACGTGGTATAGCATGGCATGCTCCACAGGTGGTCTTTCACAGCAAACTGGGCATTCTTTACATAGCCTATAGATGTCAGCTTCCATAGAAGGCCAATACACTCCTAGTCTGTGCAGAGTTTGCAATGTACGGTGTTTCGAATGATGTTGCTTTAATGCACATGCATGTGCTAATTGCAACCAATTCTTGTATTCTAATTCGCCTACACAACATGCAAAATTTTCTGATTATCTTATTTATATATGCTTCCTGCTAGTATCTGGTATCTTTGTGACTTGGTAATCTCTCCTTCTCTGATCCTCATTGTAGGATTCTTGGGTCCAAATGTGAGAATAGGGACAAGAGTCTTTGCTCATTCAGGTACTATCTCAAGATTAAATAGGTATGCATCTGGTAGATCATCTGCTATTCCTTGTGGGGCTTCTCCCGTAGTTAACCATGAATGGTGATTGGCTCTAAGGTGGGTCTTTCCCTTCCTGACTACTACTTTTGAGTCACACTCCACTAATAATAGAAATCATCGAATCAATCGTCCAATGTTGCAAGTCTTATTGACTAAGTACAAAAATGCCTGATGATCCGTGAAGAACTTGAACTTACTCACCAATAAATAATGCCTTAATTTTTTTACTACATAAATAATTCCTAATCCTTCACGCTCTGTGGTGGTGTAATTCCTTTCTGCTACATCTAGCTATCTACTTGCATAAGCTATGGGAAGATCTATATTGCTCTCATTCGTGGGTGTCAACACACACCCTATGGCATAGTTGGATGCATCCACATGCACATGGAATGGCTCACTCCAATCTGGTGTAGTTAAGATGGGTGTTGAACACAAGCATCATTTGTGTTCATTGAATGATTTCTCACATTCATCCGTCCATTCGAACTTCATCAAAAGAGAGTACAAAGGCTTTGCTATGATCGCGTACATGTTCATTGGTAATAGCCACAGTGTCCCATGAAAGCTTGTACCTCCTTTACATTTTTCGGCCTAGGTAAGTATGCAATCACTTTCACTTTCTCTTCATCCGTATAAATTCCATTCTTTGACTTGCCTTGTCTGACCATGAAAACACACTTTTTTGGGTTTAGATAGACCTGATATTCTCAACATTTGTCAAAGACTTGCCTTAATTCAGGGATGAGGGTCTGTCTCATGTCGGAATGAGCACATAAATCATCAACGTAGAGCTCCAAGTTCTTTCGTAGGAATTCCTTAAAAATGTGACACATTAATCTTTGAAAAGTGGCAGGTGCATTTGTCAACCCAAATGGCATTACACAAAATGCAAATATGCCCCACTCTTTGGCAAAGGTTGTCTTATGTTGATCTTTAGGAGCAATGGCTACATGATTATAGCCTGAGAATCCATCAAGAAAGCTATAGACTTCCTTGCCTTCAACTCGTTCTAATAAATGCTCCCTGATAGGAAGAGGATAACTATCTCTAATCGTGGTGGCATTAACTTTCTTAAGGTTGATATGCACACACAATTTCCATTTTTTCTTGGGCACCACCACAATGGGGGATACCCATTCGATATGTTCAAGTTCATAAATAAATCCTGCTTCTATTGACAAACGGTCTATCTCCTCTTTAATTTTTGCTGCATAGTTGTCATTATAGGTGTACAGTTTCTGCTTATAGGCTTTGCCTATGGGGTCATGGGGATTTTATGGGAGAATATATCTGGGTCTACTCCTTCCAAGTCTTTGTAATTGCAAGTGAACACATCTCTATATTCTCACAATAGGGCAATTAGCTCTTCTTCTTCTTCCTCCATCAAATCAAGCCCTATGTGTGTACATTTCTCTTCTCCTTGTGTTGTAAATATTAATTTTTTGGTTTTCTCTCGATTATCGTACACTTCTCCAATGCCTGCTTCTCATTTAGGCGTCCATACCATGATTCTTCTATCTTCTATTTCATTTTTTTGAAGTTCTTTGGTACTTCCATTAGGGGTTCTTCTTCTTCTGTCTTAGGTGAATTCTTTCTTTTCCTCTTGTTCTTAATTTTTATATCTTTTGTGAGTGACTTGGGTTGTTTGGTTTGATTTTCCTTGCCCATCTCAGGGGTAGTGGCTTCCACAAAGTAAAGATACTCCTCTTCTATCGAGTAGAAGGGTTCCATGATAATGGACTCTAGGCCCCGATCACCAGTCTCATCTGGTTCTTGAGCCAATTCCATGCATTCTTCTAGGATGGGTTCTTCCTCTAAATGCTCTATCATAAAGATAAAAATGTCATATTTTTCCTCATGATAGTGAGGAGTCCATTGTTCTTTGTTCACTGTTATATGCATAGTGGCTAAGATATGTGCCCAACCATGAGGCTCAAATTCCTCGTGAGGAAACACTATCGATGCATAAGTAGGATCATGAAGAGTTTGTGGATGTCATTCTGAACCTAAAGTTCTAGCTTCTAATCATTCTTCCTCTTGTTTGGCTACCTTACACATCCATAGATGAGTGCCCTTGTGCAACCATGAAGGGTTTGATTCTAATGAATGCACAAAATTTGTTTCTTCAGTCGATCTATGGATGGTATTCCATTGTATTGGGGGTACATCACGATGGGAATAATCCTTGAGGTTAACTTTGGTGGTCACTCCTAAATGTTGTAGGTACAAGGAGTTGGTTCCCCAATCTTGCACAATTTGCAACTGGCACATGAATTGTCTTCCTAATATCATTTCGTAAGCATGATTTTTGCCAAAATCACAAATGGCAAAAGTGTGCTCAAATTCTACACCACAAGTGGTGAGAGATATCCTTTCCAACAAGACTAATGGTTTCTCAATATGTCCGTCAACCATTTGCAACTTCATTCTTGTGGGTCTTAATGTTGGCTTAACCCAACATTTCCATAAAGTAGTGGTAGCGATGGCTACTTCGGCACCTGAATCTAGGATTGCTTTGATGGTGTAACCCTAGTGGGTTACTGGAAGATAGGTATTACCTTCCTCGCCCTTGCTTATATCTCCAATTCTTTCCATGGGTATTTGTGGCATCTTCTTGTGTAAACCTTTGTGAGAGTGAGTGGAAGCTATCTCTGGGAATTGGTTTGCTACATGCTTCCACAACTTAGGTTTAATCTTCAACCATGCTTCTAAAGTGAGATGACACTACACTTTAGTGTTTTTGATCGCTTCTGTGTTTCTAGGAATTATTGATTCTTCATTTTTTACTATTATGGTGGGTGCTCTCATACTGATAGACTTAGCTTCCCAAGGTCCTATGAACTGGGGTAGTTCTTGTAAGGAATTAGATTCAAAATCCGTTTGTTCACTAAGCTATCCTTCCTCTACATTGTCATAGATAGAGGGTATGTCTTGGGGAAATTGTTCCTAAAAGTTGTCTATTTCTTGAATAAGAGGATGGATTTCTTGTTCTTGTCTCCACTTTTCCTCTTGGCTTTTTCTCAAAAATCTTTGTGAGGACTTATGTATGGAAGAGAGATTTTCTCCACCCTCGGTGTTCGGCACTTGAGACAGTGATGGTGTGTTACCTTCGTGTGTTTCTAAGATAGTAGGGTTCTTTTGCAGATTCTTTTTTTCATGGTTAGAAATCAAGTATTCTAACCTCTCCAATAGTCCTTGAAAGTGTAACTCTAGTTTTGCTATGTTAGTCCAATTGATATATCGAGAGGCTTCAACCATGGTTTGGGCTAATTCTACCATCTTCATGCAAAGTCTAGTCCTCTCAATTTCCAAGTCTGCCCTTGGATAGTTCTTAATCAATTCAATTACATGGGTTCCTTCTCTTAATCTTGCTTGGTATGCTCGAAACATCATGTCTAATGTTCAGCTAGAATTGATCGTGGTCTCTGGTTTGGGGTCTCCTGGTTTCACTCTTGTGAAGTTAATTCTAAAATCTTAGCTCTAGTTTCTTTTAGACTTCCTTCCAACTCACTTATCTTTTTACTCTGTTTCCCCTTGATTATTTCTCGTGAATCTTCCATGACTTTTTTTTTCTACCACTGGACTCTCCAACTTCACTTGTCTCTGCTATCTTATCTAGGTTAGGTTGTTGATTTTGTAACAATGCTTGGGCTCTTGTTATAGCTTGGATAGGTACATACATAGATGTGGATCCATATGAGGTATGCATAATACCTATCACATTAATGGGCATTACTTTTGAGGCATTAGCAGGGTTCTTAGGGCAATCTCTTATGATATGCTCTTTACCACATTCTGCACAAAAACCTTGAATGTTGTAATACTGTGACTACCCTGCTATTGGAGGATGTGGGCACTCTTTTATGAAATGATCTCCTTGGAACCTAAAACATGGTCCTTTAGGGTCCTGTGGTCTTGGTCGTCTCAACCGGGACCATGGGTTAGGATTGGCATACATTACGTTGGCGTAGTCAGGCTCCCAATTGAGTTCCAATGGTGGACTATCATAGTGGTATGTTTCCATGTGTTTTGGCGACTAAGTGTAGTATATAGGTGGACTATCTACATGGGTGGAATTGACATTGGTAGAATTAGGATCACTTTCAGTGATAAGGGGGAAGAAGGTGATAAAGCCCTACTAAGGTTTTGTTTTGTAGCCACATATTTGACTGAGATTACATTGGATGGAGGGGATGTCTACTAAGCTAAAACTGGTTGAGGTCTTGGTTGAGTCTGAGAAGGGTAGTTTTGTGGGGGCCTGTAGTAATGAGGCTGAGCATTGTACTCACCTAGGCATGTACTTGGTTGAGGATATGCTTGTGGGTAGTTCTGTCAAACTACCTATTGGTCATATGGGTAGTCTTATGCTATGTGATTAGTGTACCACCTTTCAATTGTGAAATACTAGCCACTAGGTTTGGCTTGAGGTTGTGTTACATTGGGGCATACATTTTCCATATGGTCACCACCACAGGTGTAAGAACATTTAGCAAATGTTAACCTAGGCATTTGTTTGCTAGAGTCGCCTAATTTTTGGCCGACCTTTTTTGCTAGGTCTTCTATAGAGCTAGAATGTTTTGAAAATGTTTGAGGGGAGCTATATGAATCTTTGTAGACCTTTGAAAGTTCCAATTCATCTTCTAAAATATCCTCAATGTCTATACGAATCCGTACACATTGCTCTAGGGTTCTGGGTTCCTTTAGATATACATAAGATCGTAGTTCGGAGCTCAAGAGGCCGTCCAAAAACAAAGACACTTGTTTTGCCTATGAGGGAAGCTATGGCATTGGGCATCTCTCAATATACTATCTAAAGCTACTTCCTGCAAGTCTAACTATTTCCTAGGGGGTTTGTTTGAAATTGTGGATCAATGAGGAAGTGTTGTGTCTGATTCCACTTTTTGAGAACCCTGTGATGAAGGATTCTAACAACTGATGAATGTCCCTAAATTGCCTTTGTTATAAAGGTTGGAACTAGGTTAAGGTCATGTTCTTTAGCATGAATCCAAAGAGTTGTATTATGTGAACATATCTTCCACTTGCTCCGCTTGCAACACTTGCTTAAATTGGGCAACATTGTCATAGGGATCTCATGTCCCGTCAAAGTAAATTTTCATCGACTTTACTAATTGGGTAGGCCTCAGTATTCTTGGATGTTCATGGGGTCTAGGTAGAGGAAACTCATCCCTAATGCCTTGTAGTCTATGTTCTCTTGGTCTTTCCACTCTATCAGTGTCCATGGTCAATCTATCTCTCCCTATGTTGTGGGTAAAACTCACTTTTGGCTTCTCCTTGTTCTTCTCTCTTTGGGAACCATGGGCCGAGGATGTCCCGGCTCCTTGATGGCTAGTGTTCACATGTGCTCGTGATGGGGGGAATACCAACTTGCCTCTCCATGTATATGCATTTCTTGCATGATCGAGTACTACAAACACTCGCTCTGATGTGTTGTCTAGGTATACTAATTTTCTAGGAGTATCAAGGTCCTTGAATTCATAAATGGTGATTGATTCAATTTCATTTGGTTGTTCCATTCTGTACCTCCAAAATGCTTCATTAGTGTCCTTATTCAAGAATAACTCAATACTTCTGTTATCCTGAGGGATCCATTCTGGATTCAACATTCTTGTCAATATCGATTTCCCTCTAAGTGTCCTAGGTTTGTCTCCGAACGGTTCTTATCCTTGGGTTCCTGCTTCCGTCTCGAGGATGACTACACCAAACTCATTAGTATGGTTAGGCTGGTTAGTTATGATATACGTTGTTCTTTCCTTGTCTAAATATGTGTCTCTCTTGAACTTAACCACCAAATGTTCCAATCCAATGGGTTGGTCAATATTGTGCAATTGAACAACCAACCTTCTCAAACCATCCTTGTAGATGCAAGCACCTAAGTGGTTGGTTTGGATGTATTCTAATTGGGCCTTATAGGGTCCTTCGAGTATTTCTAAATAAGCTACACTTAACCCTCCTTCCGGTCTGTCCATGCTATAAGCCATTTCAGACTCACTAGTCTTTGAGCTCAATTCGTATGGGTAGCTATTTAGTTCTTGTGCCCAAGAGTGTGTTGTGGTCTTCACACTTGCTTCTGATGATTTAATGCTTCATCAATTTGCCTTACCTATGTGCTTTCTTGATCTAAGGTTCATTAATGTATCCCCCTTGATCACTCAATACGCAATCTGGCTATCTCTACTTCTTTGTTCTCAGTTATGTTTTTTGTTTTTAATTCTTTTAAACTCTTGTCTTGTCTCAATGTACACATTAGGAATCATCTTTTTGTTGCATATCTAAGTTCTTGTAACATTGAAATTAAGTTCATTTCTTTAGGGTTTTCATGATCGCAATCTCTTGCTTTACACTTAGACTTGAGAAATTAATGCTCTTGTACTTGATGCGTTCCTATCGCGGTCCGATTTCAATCAACAATGCTACGTGCACTTAGCCTAAGCTAACAATTGACTGAGGGGGTTGAGAGTTCTTCCAAACTCAAGTCAGCTTTGTCGAATGCTCTGGTGCCCAAGAAGGTATGCTTCCCAAGCCTTGCTCAGCTCCATCGTTCGCCTTGCTTTGAATGCCCTTGGATGACTCTTAATAGGCTTGCAAAAATCCAAAGTTTAGACCAATACTTGACCTTGATGATCAAGCACTTTGATGTATACACCTTTAAGTATCCTTTTTCTCTTGGCAAGATTCTTAGGTGCCCCCTTGGTTTCCTAACCCCACAGGAGTGTCAACTTCAATTTATCTTAACTAAATGCCAACACATTATTCTTAAGAAAAATAGTTGAGACCATGTAGAATTCGAAACGAGCTTTCCGATGAGCTCTAGAGCTCGAAAAACAGACTTCGTATGATTAGATTATGTATGTTCAGGCTCTTGGGGGTAAAAATAGGCAATCACGATCTCTTCAAACATAAGATAAGGAGCCCCTCAAATGCATCAATCACTCAAAAATTCACTCAAATTAGCCTCAAAATTACCAAAATATCAACCATTTTGTTTTTGGTGTTTTTAGCCGAACTATCGCGATGGTCTGCCTAAACTATTGTGATGGTATGGCACAATCATGATGGTATGAAAGTGAGTCATCGCGATGGTCTGAACTTACCGAAGCACCATGATGGCACGAGCCAATTGCAATGGTCAAGAATATGCATGCCATCGCGATAGTCCAAATCTATCCAATCTTCATGATGATCCGAGGCGAATGAGGCATTGTGATGGTATGAGCCAAGCATTGACATGGCATGAGCTAATTGCGATGGTCAAGGGTCAAGTGAACCATCACAATGGTTCAATGACACGTGGGTCATGAGGCATCACGATGGATGAGCCAATCGTGATGGTGTAGATTAGGCATGATCATCACGATGGCATGTTGGATCATCACGATGGCATGTTGGATCATCACGATGGTCCACCTGAACCGTCGCTATCGCATGAGCCCATCGCGATGGTCCGATTGCATCATCGCAATGGTCTGAGCCAATCGCAATGGTGTGACTTCATCACGATGGCATGAGCCAATCACGATCGTCCACCAAAATGAGAATTTTTCAATTGCATTTGTGGACTCCTCTGTGCGCAAGGGTCTACACCGTGCCTATGACGTATTTCCAAAAAGGCAAAGTTGTCAGACCATCACGATGGTCTGACATCTATGGCACAACTGACATAAATTGAAATTTCTTACCTTTTCAAAGCTTTCCTTCTATATTGGAGTGCTTTTCCTACAAAAAAACTCAAAAACACACAAGCATGTACTAGCTCAAGAGCTCTATCACTCTCTCTCGCATGCACAAATGAGAAAAATGGAGAGAATAGGTGAATATGGTGAATTTTTTTATTTTTTGGGATGCAAGAAGATGATGTGGGGGTGAAAAGGGAGCTAAGGGTAGATGAAAAACACTAAAAACAATGCAAAAACAAGAACAAAACTGAAATTAATTACCTTCCAATGTCGATTCTCACTATACTCTTACCATCAAGCGTTCGTCTTAGAACTTGATCCTTGGCAACGACACCAAATTTAGTGTTGTTCTAGGTTAGGATAAGCTCCATGCTAAGAAGTTCCGCCTCCTTGATTCTCAATCCACGAAAGAGATAGGAGTGATATGAAGATCGTGAATGGATGAAGTGAGTGAAGGTGAAGGTAAGAAGCATGAGAATGCACACACACATATAGGCACACACACATAGTAGAGCAAGAGAGAAGCAATGGAAGGTCATGAACAAGATCTATTACTCAAAAACACTAATACAAGCTCAAAAATAGCTCTAATCTCTAACTTGTCAACACAAGCTAACCTCAAAAATGAGCTCTCTAGCTCTTTTTATAGATTCTAAACTAGTTTTGACTGGTTTCATACTTAGTGTCTGGCATAGTTAAAAGAAAAAGGTTCTCAGGGTCATTTGGGAGTCCAAATGAGATCTAAAAATAACCAAAATTGGTATGGTAATTCTACCTAGGTTCCTCAAGCCAGAGGACTCCTTGGCTTGCACAAAATGGAGCTGTTAAATACAAAGTTGGGTGTTTTAAAAAATGAAGTGTATGGCCCCTCAACTCACTGCATTCTCACCTTTACATGTTGCCCCTGTGTCGATGCCTCTGGCCACTATCGGATGTACTACCAACAACCTCTCCCTGACATAGTGATAATGCACCTCAATATGCTTAGTGTGAGCATGGAACATAGGGTTCCTCACAACTGCCAATGCGCTTTGACTGTCAGTGAAGATGGTGGTGGCAGAAGACTGACCGACACCCAAATCGGCCATAAGGAGTCTAAGCTACACACACTCAACAATCACTGTGAAAGCTACCCTATACTTAGCCTCACAATTGGAAGTGGCCATAGTAGGCTGCTTCTTGCTCAACCAATATATACATGAGCTACCAAGCATGAAGCAAAAGCCACTAGTGGACATGCGAGTGTCATAGCAACCAGCCTACTCAGAGTCAGAAAAAGCATGCAAATCTGGCGGTAGTGATCCCCCCTTGGGATAAAATAATCCAAGTAGTCAGGTACCACTCAAGTAGCGAAAGATGCACTTAATCGCCTACCAATGCTTGACACTTGGGCAATGCATAAACCTAGTCATCTATGAGACAAAAAACTGAATATCTGGCCGAGTAATGCATAAGTAAATCAAGCATCCAATAGCATGCTGATAGAGAACAACATCAAATGCATCTCCCGCATCATGAAGACTCAATCGTAAACCTGTCTCCATAGGAGTGGTAATAAGTTTACAATCTTCAAGGCCAAAATGTTGCAATAATGTGTCAATTTATTTCATTTGACACAAAGCCATTCCAGCATCAACTTGCATAAACTGAATGCCAAAATAATGATGCAAATGCCCCAAATCAAACATCTCAAATGAGGCATGCAAATCAGCCTTAAAATCAACAATATGCTTGTCATGAGGACCAGTGAGCAGCATGTCATCAACATACACAACAATGATCAGAAGCACATCATTAACACGCTTAACATATAAGGTGCTTTCAGTTGGAGTGTTCTCAAAACCATGTGCAATCAGATAAGCATGCATCTTTTCATATCAAGCATGTGGTGCTTGCTTTAAACCATATAATGCCTTCTTCAACTTGCACACTTGGTTTTTGTGCCCTTTTTGCATAAAGCCACGGGGCTAAAAAACATACACTTGTAAGTAGAAATCGTTGGTGATGGTTGCATCTCTTCTGACCTTCATATCAGCAATTTGACCATCAATTTTGGACAATCTCTCTGCTTGAGATCCTAGTTGCCTTTCTCTGCGTTCCAGCTCCTGAGCTTGATATTGGATGGTTTTGTAATACACATCCCTTTCTTTCATGATACAGTCCATTTCCTTCTTTAACTGAATCGTCCTGCCAATTTCTACTTCCAAATTACGACTCTTCTGAAACAATTCGGCGGATACGATCTTTAATTCCTCAGTATTCTGAATGGCCAAGTCTGCCATTTCTTGCCCTTTCTGCACGACCTCATCCAGCTGTGTGCGAGTTTCTTCCAACAAATTTCCAATCACCACACTAGCATCTTACTTATCCTGTATCAACTGATTTAACTACTTGATTTCTTCATCACGAGCAGCTAAAAGAACATCCTTGGCTTTTAACTCAGCCAATGCTGCATCTCGTTGAGCAATCAGTAATTCATGTTCTACTAATTGTGCTTGGTATTGCTGCAACTGAACTTGCAGAGCATGATTCTCTGCTTTGACTGCATGAGCTTCTTCCTGTAAAGGAGCAATATATACTTCTAATAAATCCACTTTAGCTTGCAATTCTTGTCGAATATTTTGAGTTGCAATCTTCATCTGATGGGGTAATTGTTGTGAGAATTGAATCAGAAGACGACCCATAGATTCTAACTTGCTGAAAAGAACTGGCGAAGGCGAAAGAGCAGGAAGTGGCTGGGATGAAGAGGCTGATAATAAGTGAGGGGAGGGTGGTGGAGAGTAATCGGGAGAAGATGATGGAGCAGAGGGGACTTCAGGAACAGCAGGCTCAACGGGGTTCATTGGAGGAGGAAGGGGAAGAAGAGGGCTTTGCACCACCACTAGTCGGGTTGTATGCTGATTTGTCACCTCCGCTTTATCGAGCATGACCTCCACATTGGCAATCACTTCAGTGATGATTTCGGCTACAATTTCTTTCACAGTGTATGCATCTTGCTGATGAGAATCTGCCCGAGAAGAGACTTCATCAGAGTCTTCTAGTTGTGTACCTCGTTCCTGCTGGTTGAGTGGAGAAGAAGGGACGGATGATTCAACATGAAGAGAGGTGGCGGTGTCATGGAAGACTTCATGATCCTGACCAACATTTGATCCCTGCACCTAACTTTCGGAGGGGCTAATGGATCTTCATTTGCACCGAAACAACTGAAGTAAATCTTCATTGTTGTCATCACCGTCCTCAAGCATATGAGTAGATTCTTCATGTAACAAGAAAGGAGCGGTTGGAGGAGGCTGCGCGGCTTGGAGCATCGGAAAGAGGAAAGTAAGGATATGTGGTAAGCGTGTACAAGGAATTTCCTTCTTAACGATGTGCTTGGTAACCGTCACACAATCACGGTGAAGACACCGGAAAAAGAAATACGTAAAATTGACAGGCTCACGAGACGCAGTGCCTATCATTGAATAGAAGGGGCAAGAAATACCATAGGTGCGTTTCTGTAAATTCAAAGTGGCTACTAAAAATTGCAGAGCTGTACGCTCTGGTTCAGGTCTACACAAAATGGCATACTCATTAGATGAGTGCCCGGGAAACAACTCTTTCATGGTTGCGACAGGAAGAAGTGGACCATTCTCCAATCCTTCTCGAGGGAGTCTAAAAGCTTCGGCAAATGTCTCTAAAGTAAGAACGATGAGGGATGGTAAACAAGCTATGGGCCAACACTGCTCTATAGCAGGTGTGGCGGCAATGGCAGAAATAATCTGCGCATGGAATGGTTGGCACTCCACTGAATGGCAGGGCAATTCAGCGAGGCCAAACAAACCACGAGTGCGCAAATACTCACTCACTTCAGGAGTGAGACCTGCATGAAAAGTAGCAACATTCGCTAGTGCTTCCATGGCGCACACAAGTAAACACAATAACACAGAAGACAAAGAACGCGCAATCTCACAAACACAATAACGATTATCAGTAAGAGAAACAAGATTAAGTAGAAGCACGGGCAACTTTAGGTGGTCAAAAACCCTAATCATTGCGCGGTATTGGAAAGATATCCTTCATAATTATGGCATGCATGCAAGAGCAAAAACAGTAACAGAGGGCGGCGATTAATCATATTTAGATAAACGAGGAGATTACGGTCTGTGGTTATCCAGAATACGGGGATAAAAAGAAAACTATTGACATGCAAAAAAGACGAGGTACACGTCATCTGTTATCGGCCGGTTGTTGTTATGGGCGAAGCTTAGATCCATTAATCACTTTTGGCAGGGGAACTCTGGCTAAGGTGGCCAACCGAAAAGTAGCAGGTCCCACCTGTTCAATAATTCGGTAGGGATCTAACCACCGTAACTTGAATTTTCCGGCAGTGCGATTAGCTTTAGCATTATATAATAAAACAAGTTGGTTAACTGTAAAGACAAGGGTCTTTAGGAAGCGGTCATGAGTACAGGCTTGAAGAAGCTGAACTTCTTGAAGAGTCATGACACTTTCCTAGTGGTGTTCATCCAATGATCTGAGCGTATCCAACCAAAAGGGCAAAGATTCTTCCGACAACAATTTCTGAGTGAAGGCAACTTGTAGACTCAGTATCACTACTTCCATGGGCGCAATAGCTTCTATGCCATAAGCAAGTTTAAACGGAGTCATTCCGGTAGCCACTTTGTACGTGGTCCGGTAATCCCACAAAACTGCAGATAAGAGCTGGTCCCAACATTCTGGACATTCTAAGATCAATTTGCGAAGCATATTCAATAGAGTCTTATTGGTACTCTCAGCTAGACCATTAGCATGTGGATAATACGGTGAGCTGAATTTATGCATAATCTGAAAAGTTTGTGTCAACACTTGCATTAAGTTGTTGGCAAAATGTGTTCCTTGGTCCATCACAATTTCCAAAGGTAATCCATATCGCGGGAAGACATCCTTCATCAAACATTTGGCCATCGAAACAGATGTAGCAGAACGTAAAGACTAAGCTTCTGCCCATCTAGTGGCATAATCTGTACAAGTCAATATGTAGCGATTGTTGGTGAGAGTTGCTGGTGGTGTTATTGGGCCAATAAAATCTAGCCCCCACTCCTGAAAGGGTTCCAAAGGCAAGACATGTTGGAGAGGAAAGAAGTGTTGCTGCAAGGGCTGTCCAAACCTTTGACAAGTATCACACTGCCGCACAAGCTGAACCACATCTCTGTACATTGTAGGCCACCATAGCCCACTTTGCAGAATTTTTCGGTGAGTAAGAGGAGCTGCAAAATGTCTGCCTGAGGGTAATGAATGAGCCATAGCAATAACCGATTGCACCTCATGGGAAGGGATACATCTAAGTAAAACACTAGTATGATCCATGTAATACAGTTGACCTAGAATCAACTGGAATCTTCGACTGTAAGCTATAATTTCCCGCCGCAGAGGAGTGGGAGTATGAGGAGGAAGACAACCGTCAGTGAGGAAAGTTAGTAACGTATCGTAGTATGTAGGAGCAACAAGAGGAGCTGCAGATTCTTCAATAGTTGTCTCGGAAATGTAAATTGCTGGTGTAGTGTCATCAACCCCTACCGAAGACTCACCGGAATCCAATCCAGATAGAAAATCCGCGAAGGCCTGTGCTGTGCCCAGTCAATGAATAACTTCATAATCGAACTCCTGTAATAGTAAAACCCATCTAGCCAAGCGACCACCTAAATGTTGTTGCCAAACCAAGTACACCAGTGCAGCATGATCCACATGGAAAGTAAATTTACGGCCCAACAAGTAGTGCCAAAATTTCTTAACAGAGTACACCAATCCAAGACATTTGCATTTTGTCATCGAATAATTTTTCTCTACAGGAGCTAATCGGCGGCTCGCATAGTACACAAGCCGAAACCATTTGTCAATTTGTTGCATGAGGACACCACCAATCGCAATATCGGACGCGTCCACGAAGACATGGAACGGTCATTCCCAATCAGGTGGTTGCAAGAGTTGATGTAAGGTTGCTTCATCCATAGCTACGCTATCATCTGCTTCTGCATCTTTGGTCACTGGTACGACCGTACAAGCTGCCGAACTCCAATTGTCTGCTATCGACTGGAGATCTACCATACCTAATGAGATCAGATCCTTATTGGTCTTGAGGAACGCCTCTTCCTCATCATCAGATAATCCATCCAACATATGGACCGGCTCCGCTACATATGATCGTGCATGAAGATCACAGGGTTGCATAGCATCCAATTTAACTACATACTTCCGGTGATTGTCTTTGAAAGTTAACTCTTGCGCTGACCAATCCTGTACAACTTCGGCTTGCTTTAGCCATGGTCGTTCGAAAAGTAAGTTGTAGTCGAGGCTGGATTCTGGTAATTCGAGGACTACAAAAGTCATTTTAAATGTGGTTCCCTGCAAGGTAATAGGGATATTACGTACTAATCCCAACGGATGGACTCGAGATTGGTCTGCCATCCGCACAAAAAATTGCACGGGTTCAATTTGGGTCCAACCCAATTGCTTGCAGAGCGGTGCAGTTGCTATATTCACACCCGACCCACCATCAATTAAAACTTGGGTAATCTTTTGGTTTTTATGCCAGACGGTGATCAATGGGACTGAATGATCCCCCATAGAATCAATTTCCGGTTGTATGGTTGCAGTCGCCGGAGTACAGGAAGGTCCGGGACTAACCTGCTATTGGAATAAATGCCTTACTCCTGGCACTAATGCAAGCAACTGTCCCAAAGGGAGTGTGATTGAAGCCTTAGATAGGATGTCCCATACTTGATCTGCTTGGGTCGTAATTCTCACCGATTCTGATGATTATTCTAATGTTGTTGAGGTAGAATTTTGTTCATTCGATCTTGTCTGTGGCAGAGGGACCTGTGTTACCGGAATGGAGTCAGGAAACACAGTCGGTTCCTTAGCTGTCCATTGACTAGCCTTTGCAAACATGCGCTGCTGCTCACTGATACCAGGCTCGAACACTTCAGCTGCTGGTTGCAACTGCTTACCCGATCTTGTCTGCACTACAGCTGCTTGTGACTCGACTGGTGAAATATAAACCATGTTGGTCATTTGATTTTGTCGCTCCTTCTTCCTTTTGTTGTACTCTGCTGCTTCTTTGCAGAATCTACGGATGTGGCCAACCTTGCCGCAAAAATGACACCGAGGGGGTGGGAGAGAAGTACCTTCCGCCGATGTGCCCGTCTGCCATCGGTTTTGATTGAAATTGCACTGAACCCGGTAATTCCTGTATCCTTGCTGTTGGTTGGTGCACAATTGTGGCGGTACATAATGGGTTGCTGGCTGACCTGGTTCCTCTATGATGGCGTTTACAACTGCTCTACCCTGCACCTTAGCATTATACGCGCAGGTTTCCGTTGAGTGTCTTGTTGTATTGCAGATGGCACAATACATCTGGTTGAGGGCACATGTAGAACTGGTGTGCCCTGGATTTTTGCATTTGGTGCAATACACCTGCTTGGACGGATCATCAACTGCGTTCTTACTGGCTTTTAGCCATTCCAAGTCCTCTCTAAATCCTCCAACTTTATGCTCTAGTTGCAGGGCCATTGTAATAACAACATTGAGTGTCATTCCACGCACACAACGGATGATCATGATTTGTTTGAGCTGTGGGTTTAAGCCATTTATAAACCACTGTGTGATGACATCATCAAGTAGATGAGCATGCACCGGTGGTAGCTACTGCATGTGCGTTCTAAACAGTGTCGCATACTCTTGGACACTCTGATGGGACTTTTGCCGATTGTTCTGCAAATAATCAAATATCTATGCAGGGTTCTTCTTCAATCAAAACCTCTGTAGGGATGCGTTCTTTACCTCATCATAATTACCAAAATGATTGATATCATACTCTGTTAGCCACCTCGCTACTTCATTGACTAATGTGGCTCGAAATACGATGGCCTTGTATGCTGGATCGGGTGGATGATTAAGCACTGCATAACTGATCTCGAACGTGCGGACATGTGCATCAGGATCATCCCCCGAAAATCCACCAAATTTGGTATATGTAACCCCAGTCGGAACCGGTCGAAGTGGAATGATTGGCTATGGTTGATGCTGTTGCTGCTGCTGAAACTACGGTTGCGACTGTGGGGGTGTCTGCTGCTGTGACTGTGAACCACTCATGGTGCTATTGTGAGTAGTATTGTTGTTATCTGTTGGTTGAGGAGGTGTCTCTTGTCCGTCAAAATCTGTATTATCAAACTGCTCACCTTTCGGTTCAAAAATGGCGATGAATCTCTTACTTATCTCCAAATCAAATAACCTATCCTCTGCTTTGGTATCGGAACTAGAGAGGCTTGTCCCGAACAGTGGTGAACGTAATAAGGGTCCACCAGGTAGTACTGCACTGTCATGGAAAAACTTCAAATTCCCACTAAATGGTACCGAACTCCCACCGAAACTTATCGAACTTTCACCGCACCAGGTTATTTTTTCATCGAAAACGGTCTCACTCTGTAACACAACTTTATCACCAAAAATAGTCGAATTCTGACCAGATAGTGGCAAACTAACTGTGCACTGTGTCTCTGTACACTCAGAAGTCACTATACCTGCTTCAGAAAGTACCGGATTCCCACCGTAATTCACCGGAATCTCATCATGTGTCACCAAACTGGCACCGAAATCATTGCTAACTGGCTCCGATCCTTCGACAACTGGGCTTAAATGGCCTGCACTTCTACCACCTAGGGGTGTTCCTAATAGATTTGGAACTGCCTAGGGATGCTGGTCTCTCTAGACTTTGGATAAGACTCGCCGGATCGAGTAACCGGCATATATCACTTCTGCACCGCTTGCCTTACATACTTCTCTACCTTTACTGATTATTCTCAATCTATTGCCATCTTCCCACAGACGGCGCCAGTGTTAAAAAGGACTTCGGTCAAGTCTCTTTTAATCTCTTTTTGGATTCTTGGGGATGGTAGGGGTCTGACAGTGCAGAGGCCCTTTATCTGATTTTCCCAATTCGACTACCCAAATAACCAGTACTATACTTCCGGGTAATAACATTCACTACACAGTTACTACTCCTTTTCGGTTACCATTATCTTTACACAATAACTTATTGCACGAGTTACGATCACAACGTCGCACCAATTTATTATCATTAAGACCACATATTATGTTAACAATGAATTACTGTGATTCAACAAAACAGAATACATTACTCAGAATATCATCCAATCTGCAATACAACGTCTTTGCACGGTCGCCCAGACAAACAGTCTGGCGAACTCGTCTCTTCTCTCCTTTGAAGATCACCGTAATGCCCTTTCATTAATAGTTAAAAAGGTACATCGCCTCATCACGCCCTTTTGGTGCTTGCGACATATGAAAATTACAATCCATTCCGGCGGCCTAACAGAGCTTATACAACCCATGACATAAAATTCCAAAAGCAATAATCACGTCACCATTTGACAAATCATGAACTGTACATCTGTCATCAACAAATTTCACAACCAAGCCAATCTTGGCTAAAGTTGAGACTGATAACAAATTCTTAATGATCCCTGACACAAATAGAGCATCCGACAAATGTAAAAGAACTACCATCAGTAGTAGTCAAAATGATCTTACCAACTCCTGTGACAAGATAAGAGGAGTTGTTGCCATGATAAGAGGAGTATTCATTATAGCGGTAGGCTTGAGTGAAAAGAAAAAACTGTGCGGTGAGGTAATATGTTTGGTTGCCCCACTATCAAAGTACCAAACTTTTGATTCTAGTGCATACATACACTGTTCAAGAGAGGATGGGTCAAAACTACAAATAGTAGTAAATGCTCATTCTTCATTCTGCACTAGATTAGCAAACTTTGTTTTTGGTGTAGAGGCCTTTGCAACAACCATTCCAAGAACTTTTTTCTTTGCCTCTTTTGCATCTAGTTTTGGACAATTCTTTATGACATGATCATTTGCTTTACAATACTTCCAAAACAATTTCTTCTTTTCTATTTTCTTCTCTTCCTTGTCTTCCTTCTTCGATTGTGTAGAACTAGAAAATTTCTTTTGACTAGTAGAAGAGCTCCATTTACCTTTGCCCTTCTAACTAGCCAAGAAAGCTTGATCTGCAACATGCATAATGGACCTGTTCTGCCTAGATTGATCTTCTTGCAACAAAACAGAGACTAACTTCTCAAATGTTAAGGATTTGGATTGCTTTTCATCATCAAATAAAGAGTAGAAGAAAAACTCTCGTATGGACCATTCATAATAGTATGCACAAGTGAACTGTTAGGCAAGACTTCATCAGCAAAAATTAAATGTTCCTTCAAATCTTTGATCTTTCTTAGAAAACTATCCATAGAATCACCTTCATTCATATGCTCACTCTCCAATTGTTTTCGGAGGTAAGCAACACGGGCCTCATTCCTAGCCTGGTACAATGTCGTAAGTGTATCCCAAGCATCCTTAGCTATTCTGCAAGAGCGAATGTGAGGAATAATGGCACGTTTGACAGACAAGGCTATCAATGCATGTGCCTGAGCATCTCTGCCATCCCAACAAATTTGCTCTACAGTAGGTGCAGTAGAAATTGCAGCACGAACAAGAACATGAAGAATATCGTCATCTTCAATGTCGTTTGCATCAGCTTAAGTACTTGTATTTGTAGGTGTAATAGGATGTTTTTCAACACCCTACACAATATTCCATAGTCCTTTTGCAACCAATACATGACGCATCATATAAACCCACAATGGGTCTTAGAGGGAAAAAAGTGCCCCGATGGTCCTAGAGTGTTCACACACATCACTACCTAAATACATCAACAACATGCCAACATGCACAATATCCAATAAGAAAAGACGAGATGCCTTTTAGACCAATGATGGGAGGACGTGCATTTTCAAAGTGGGGTTTAGACTTTGTAGGTCCTATTAACCCCCAGCTAGAAACTCCCATGTAGAGTACATTATTGTAACCACAGATTACCTTACAAAGTGGGTAGAAGTCAAAGCCACAACAAAGGATGATGCTCAAATGATGGCTAAGTTCTTATTTGAGAATGTGTTCACCAGATATAGGTTACCAATAGAGTTAGTAAATGATAGAGGTACACACTTCTTGAACGAAGTCATTGAAAATCTTCTCCAAGAATTCTTAGCGAAACATAAGAAGTTTGCCCCCTATCATCCACAAGTTAATGGACAAGCCGAGAGCACAAATAAGATCCTACATAATGTATTGACAAAACTGGTAAATAATAAATGCTATGATTGGGATAAACAACTACATTATGTTGTTTGGGCTTATCGAGTTTCATACAAAATGGTACTTAACACCACCCCATTTCAGATGGTCTTTGGCCAGAATGCTATGTTACCCTTAGATTTCTTGATCCCTACTTTAAAAGTAGCACAAGAGCATGATTGGAATGGACACGAGTTGTCCTCCAGGATATTTGATTTAGAATGCTTAGGTGAGACTAGGCTATGAGCAGCAGCAGGGATCTATGTTGCAAAGAAAAGCCAAAAGGCATACTTCAATGCACACATCAAGGATAAAGGATTGAAAGAGGGAGACCTAGTGTTGGTTTATACACTAAAGCAGCATGCCCATAAATTGGATAAACGAGGATATGGACCCATGATCATTAATACAATCTCCACTAGTAGTGCAATTCAATTGGCCACTCTAGATAGTGACATCTTGTCAAGCTGTATTAATTGATGCCGAGTTAAGCTATATCAAGAACCTCTTATAGAGTATATGCTAATGAGGCTAAACATTGCTAAGAAGTGAAAAGACAAAGAGTTAAGGGTTGGAGAGGAAGTAGATGCAGAGGCTAGAGAGCAAATTAGGCAAAATAAGTTAAGGCAACAAGGCCTAGATGTCAATCCCAACACCCCAAGATATCACATGGCCATGTGCCAAACATCGGATCTAATTGCTCCTCGAATAATAGACCAATGTCCCTTTGTGACCATAGAGGCAAGACATGAAAAATGTGTAAGGACTGTGAGAGCCTTGATTGACTCAGGTGCAACCACTAGTGCAGTTCAACTCTCATACTACCAAAATCTACAATTGAACATCAATTCCATAGAAGCCTATCTCATAGGACTGGGAGGTGTGGAAACCCCCTGTTTGGGTGAGGTGGAACTTCCCATCTACCTTCAAGATGTCCCAATGATAGTCAAAATGCTAGTGTGTCAAGATGAGGACCTTATGGAACCACTTGTCTTGGGTCAAGATTAGATCTATGGCCATGCAATCAACTTAAACCTAAGAAGTCACCTTCTTCAAGTTTGGGTACATGAACAATGCATTACATTATAATTAGAGAATTGCATGATGACAAATCCAAGTATCACACATTCTCTTAGTTCTTCTGAGACTAACCTTAGAGAGGAAGTTGTTGTATGTGTCAAAAGCTCTATAATGCAGAAGGATTCAATCATGGAAGAACACGATTGAAGGAAAGTGGATCTCTCTCCTTTTTCAAAGACTAATGCAGCCATAGTAGTTCAACCATAGAGGCAAGTGAGACAATACGAGATAACATCTATATCAAATAGACAAACAACATTCAAGAAGAAAGTAGTTTTGGGAATGAAGCATATTTGGGTATGAAAGGGAGAGCGGTCAATTACACCATTGCAGTAGAACTCATTACCCAAGAAGCAATGGGTAAAGACAAGGCAACAAGTAGGAGAACAACGAAAATCTCTATCTCAAAGATAATTCCAAATTTGAGTATCAAAGCAGGCAATGAAGGCCGACCACAATAACATACAAATTTGGGTGCCTAAGGAATTAGTTGCAGCTCAACAATGGCAATTATACATGTGGTTACCAAAGCAACTCTTACATACACAAAACCTTATGTTCTCCCACACGCAAAAAGTCTCAATAAAGAAGCCAAGGAGCGGCAAGGCTCATAACCAAGCAGAGAGATCAAAAGAAGATCAACTCACATGTTCAACAATAGTAAGAAGACAATCAACAAGGGTATGGGTTTGGAAGGCAAAAGCACCAGGAACTCCCACAACACCAAAACACCAACCACGAGGGATACAAAAGTTAAGAAACCATCCAAAGATGAAGACACCAAAAGTGATCTCTACGCGGCCAAATACAATTCTAAAATGGATCCCTCTAGGAGGAATGATTAGTAGTAATTCAACCATCGATTGATTGCATCACTTCATGATCCAATGGATACCTCCAAACAAAGATTGCATCAATGTCTGCAAGTAACATCAAAAGCCTCAACATGCAAAAACCATGTGCCCTTGGCATAACCCCGTCTCTTGCACCATTCAGGCCATGCATTTCTTGAGTATGCATTAATACAGGTCCACATTACAAGGCCATGCATAGACATTGTTGAGAATCCCAGACACATGAGACATATTTGACATGTGTACATTATTTTATTGATACTAACCTCTTTCTTCTTGTTTTGTGACATTGTTGAAAAGAAAAAACAAAAAAGAGAAAAAAAGAAGAAAAAATGGAGCCGGGATAGGACCATGCACTTGAAGAATTTCATTAGTGAACCATCAACAAGGAGATCCATCAACAATGAAAGAGAAGCCAATGGTCAATTACCATGATGGGAGTACAACACGAAGCAATGAACATTGATCGATCTTTCACCATGGTAAGCATCCCCTACTTTGGCAACACTAAGACAATGATAGATTAAGAAACCTCTTTGTCAGCATACCCTTGAGTGCTTAGCTCAAGACCCAATCTTTTGCACCATAAGTTCTTACAATGCATTCCCCAAGCAAGCATGCATAGGGCCATAGTAAAAGGCTATGCACAAGGCACATATTTTCTTCAACCTATGCACTAACACACTTACCCATCATTCATTATGGGTCACAAGTACTTGGCATGATAACTATGACACCCATGTTTGAAAGATCTAGAGGACATCAAGGTTACAACATCAGTACCCATGAAGTAATTCACAGTCGACAGCTGCTCAAAATCAACATGGAAAACCTCTTTTGAGCAACTCGCAATTTTTGGAAGCTCACAACTACACCATCATGCTAGAATTCAAGGAAGAAGTACATACAAGGGACTAAAACTTGTAGAGGCTAGCAACAACAAAATGAAGAACAAGACAACAGACTCCACTACATTTGGAAGGCAGACCGCTCTTGTGGATACATGATGGACACTACCTCTCAAAGTACTACATGGAACACCAACTCCAAAAAGGGTCTGTCAACGACGATAGACTCGAGAGGGGGGGAGTGTTGGCATTCAAGGTCAAGCACAAGGCATGAGAACGTATCAAAGAAGTGGACACACAAGAAGAAGGAGCATGTATGGAACTCCAAGAAGTGTATGTCAAATTTTCAAAAGAAATCCCTATAAAAATAATGATTTTGATCACTAAAAACCATTTTAAATATCATTTCACATTTTTGTAACTCCATTTTGTTCAAGCTAAGGAGTCCTCAAGCTTGAGGATGTTAGAAGTAGCTACATACCAATTTTCATAATTTTTAGATTTTGTTTGAGCCCTCAAATAAGCCTTGGAACCTAATTTTCAACTAGGTCGGACACTATGTCTAGACAGGGCCAAAACTATCAAAAAACTATAAAAAGAGCTAGCGAGCTCATTTTTGGGGTTAGATTCTTAGTAGCTTGTTAGAGAGCTGGCTTAGTAGAGATTAAAGCTTTTCTAAGAGAGTTCTTATGCAATTGAAGCTTTCCATTTTTCCTCTCTTTGATCTTGCCTTGTGTGTGTGTGTGTGCGTGCATGTATGTCCTTCTCACTCACATTTTCCCACCATGATTGCTCACCATCTTCATATCCTCCTCACGTCTATGTGGATTGACAAGCAAAGGAGGTGGTAGTCACACTTGAGCTACATGCCACAATAGGCTTCTTCTTACTCAAACAAGATATTCATGAGCTACCAAGCATGAAGCAAAAACCAATGGTGGAAACAAAAGTGTCATAGAAATCAGCCCAATCTTAGTAAAAGAAATCATGTAAATCTGGCAGTAATGATCTCCCTTGGGATAAAACAATCCAAATAGTCAGATACCACTCAAGTAATGGAAGCTACACCCCTTTAAAAAGAGTAAGCAAAGTGTCATACACATCTTTAAAGCTAACTCAAGTCTCCTTGGTACATGAAAGTAATGCTTGAATTGCATCTTCCATGAAACAACATCATGGCTAACCAAAATGCATTTAATATGTGGATGATACAGATGATAGCCTTTGCTTTTAGAACTGCACCCAACAAAAATACAGTTCACTGCTTTATCATCCAATTTCTTGTATTGCTGTTTAGGCACTAATGCATATTCCAGACAACCAAAGACATGCAGATGAGCAATAAATGGCTTGCAACCATGCCAAGCCTCATATGAAGTGATTGATTGTATGATTTATTGGTATACCTATCAAGTACATATGTTGCATACATAATAGCCTCAAGCTAGGAGCTATGTGGTAAAGCCTAACTTCTAACCATAAACCTTGCCATCTCGATGAGAGACATTTTCTTTCTTTCACTAAAAAATGGATTTGCTTAAGGGAAGAACATGTGTCTCATGGAGATGGTCAGGTGTATGGTCAAAAGTCAAGCTTTACCACATAGCTTCTAGCTTGAGGTTGTTATGTGTGCAACATATGTACTTAACAGGTGTCCCACCAAAGCACTACAATCTATCACTCCAATGAGGCTTGGAATGGTCGCAACCCATTTGTTGTTCATCCACACATCTTTGGTTATCTAGCATATGCATTAGTGCATGAACAACAATGTAGAAAGTTGAATGATAAAGCACTAGAATGTATTTTTGGTGGGTACAATTATGAAAGCAAAGGCTGTCATTTGTATCATCCACATACTAAACACATTTTGGTTAGTCATGATGTTGTTTTTGTGGAATATGCAATTCAATCATTACTTTCATGCACCAAGGAGACACCAATTAGCTCTAACAATGTGTATGACACTTTGCTGCCTCTTTTTACAGGTGGATATTCAAGTGTTGTCCAAATGAGGAAATTTCTTAGCCTTTATAGGTTCCACATGATGATGCAAATCATTCCATTTCTAATGGAGATTTAAATGATGCATTTGATGAGAGGCCTAACATAGAAGAGGGTAAAGCTATGCCTAAATGGCTAATGCAGACTTTGAAAGATAGAAAATTAGATGCAGCTTTGCCATATTGTACTCATTCAATCTCCCATAGTGCTTCCTTTGCATTAGATCATTATGCAATGGTTTTATCTAGTCTTTGTGATGAGAATGAGCTAGTTTCTTTTTATGAATCACAGAATTCAAAAAATTGGATGGCTATTGTGCAATCATAATATGATGTTATCATGAAGAATGTTACTTGGTCTTTATGTGATTTGCATTTAGGCAAAAAGGCCATTGGCACTAAGTGGATATACAAGCTAAAATGTAAGCATGATGGAACACTTAAAAGATATAAGGCTAGGCTTATTGCAAAATATTGTGTCGAGAGAGAGGCATTGATTTTGATGAGACCTTTGCTCCCACATGCCCAATGACCACTATTTTTAGCATTTGTGCTTGCGATTCATCATGGTTGGAATGTACATTAGTTGGACATTAAAACTACATTTTTTTGAATGGTGACTTACATGAAAAAGTATGTGTATTTCAGCCCCATGGTTTTGTGCAGAAAGGCATGAAAACAAAGTTTGAAGGCTGAAAAAGGCATTATATGGCTTGAAGCAAGAACCATGTGGTTGGTATGAAAAGATACATGCCTACTTTCTTGCACATGTTTTTGAGAATAGTCCAACTGAGAGCACCTTATATATTAAGCATGCAAATGATGTACTTCTAATCATTGTTGTATATGTTGATGACACAGTGTTCACTTGTCCTTTATGATAAGCATATTGCTGAATTTAAGGCTGATTTGCATGCCTCTTTTGAGATGTCAAATTTGGGGCCTTTGCATCATTATTTGGAAAATTATTTAGTTTATGCAAGTTGATGGAGGAATAACTTTTATTGCATCTCAAGAAGCAACCTATTGTGGTCGCTTCTAGTTGTGAGGCTGAGTATAGCACATCTTTCACATTGACTATTGGATGCCTTCTGGCTGATTTGGGTGCTGGTCAATCTTCTGTCACACCATCTTTGCTAACAATCAGAGTGCATTGGAATTGTGAGGAAGCTTGTGTTCTATGCTTTGTTGACCTTTTCACAAAGGCTCTACATAGGAAGAAGTTTGAAGCTTTTTGTAAAGTTTTGGGCGTATGTCCTTTTGTGGATTGATCTCTTTTCACATAGCTTGGCACTTCCTTATATGTGAGCCTCAACTCCTTGTTAACCCCGTCACTTCTAGAGGCGATTTGTTGATATACTTTGTTAGTCATGCGTGTGAAGACACTTTGAACTATCGGGCCACTTTTTTCCCTCTTTAGGAGTTTTTTTTCCTTTGCCTTGATTATATGCCTATAACCCTAACAAGTCACTTATCTTTTTATATTCATTTGGTAATAAAATTTGTACTATGTTGTGCTCCAAGCTTCTTCTTCTTCTTCCTTGTGTTGTTTGTATGCTTTTGCAAACCTTGAGATCCAACAATGTTAAGGCATTTGGATTGCCTTTCATCATCATGCAAAAAGTAGAAGTAAAACTCTGATATGAATCTAGGAGATCATTAAGAACAGTCTACACTAGTGAAATATCTCGCAAGACTTCATCAACAAAACTCAATTTCTCCTTCAAATCTTTGATCTTTGTCAAAAAACTACCCATAGAATGTCCTTCATTCATAGGCTCACTCTCCAACTATTTTTGAAGGTAAGCAACAAAAGCTTCATTTCTTGTATGGTATAAAGTTGTAAGTGTACCCAAGCATCATTTGCTATCCTGTAGGAGCAATGTGAGGAATAACAGCATGTCTGAGAGGAAAATCTATCAATGCATTTGCTTGAGCATCTCTACCATCCCAACAAAGTTTGCAATAGGTGCAACAGGAACCACAATAGGAACATAAATTTGAAGATCATCATCTGCAATGCCATCTACATCACATTCGATAACTATATTTGCAAGTGCAATAGTATGTTTTTTAACACCTTGCACAATATTCCACAACCCTTTTGCCACTAGTACATGATGCATCATATATTCCCACAATAGGTAATTAGTACCATCCAACTTATCTTCAATAGCCAACATAAGGAATACATCATTGCTTTCAAGCATGGCCAATGACTAAAATAAATACCCTGATGCAAAAAATTGATTGTATCTCAAAAAGTGGAACAAAAACACAAAGTTGATTTTTGCTAAACCTATAGCAGACTTTGAGTCGATTGTGCGAGTGAACCGAAAGCTATATATATGTTTGGCACAAAAAGGATGAAATTGTTTGCATATTTGTTGCGATAGTATGTTTGAATACCCAAAGGAGCTCACATCAAAATTAAATTTTGAGGTCACACAACAAAGTTGTTTTGAACTCCTAATTGAAAGAAGTTGGAGAAGCTTGGAGAAGCTTGGAGAGACTTGGAAAGTTGAGTTGTCAAGTGGTGAAGTTGGTCTAGCAAACCAGCATAGGACCAACCCTAGCTCTTTGGATATGTAAAGTAGACTTTGTACACTTGTGTTAAGTGCAATAAAACCCAATAGGTACTTTGGAACATCAACAAGAACAAGTTAATGCTAAACAGATAACTTGCACCTTGACTAGCTCACAAAAACCTTCTAAAAATGGATGGAAGTTATGACTTCAAACACTGAGAGCAGCCAACACAGTTACAATTTGAAAAATTCCTCTTACGGAGTATGATACATAGGGTTGGCTTGTTTTAATGCATAAAACCCCTAATTTATATCAACCAATGAAGGAGCAATCACCTTAACACTGATTGGATGCCATCCTCATTTTTTAGGGATGTGCAAATAATGACCCTGAGACTATAAAAATCAGATTTCTCTTCAATTATTGAAGCAAATGACTTGAAAATTTGTACACATAAAGTAGATATTTATAGCTTTATAATGAATGCTTAAACATGTGATTTGGAGCTGTAAAGAGAGCAAAAATCTCTGCAAGTTGACTCAATATGAGGAAGAAGGAGTAGAGAATAGAAGTGGCACCAAGCAATGATCAAAGAGTATATGTATTGCTTTAAATCAGCACTCTAATCTATGTAGAAATGTTTTGGAGTATTTATATAAACTCTTGAGAATATGGCACACCTTTTCTTCATGAAATTGAGTTCAAAATTAGGCAGGTTTTGTAGTTTAGATTGATTGGAATCTTTTCCTACAATTTAAGAAAAGAGAAGGTTGAATTCATATCTACTTCTTGATTGATTGATTGAGAATAAATCTCAACCACTTCTAACTTGTGGCTTTTATGCCTTTTACTCTTTCCTTTAAAAAAAGTAAATACATTGAACCTTACAAGAAATGATCATAAGTGATCAACCAATTAATACAAAGAAATAATATGCACATAAGTGTTATTCTTCAAGGTACATATGTGGCACCATACAAATGATGGATTTGATGTAGAGCATACCCAACTCAAGTATAATGCAAGATTGATGTTCCAACAGATCCCCCTCAAGCTAAAGTATGCTTGAGTCTTCATATTCTAATAGGTTGAATACCTCCCATATATTGATTTGAATCTACAAAGCTTTATCCCATTAAGTGCCTTTGTCATCATGTCTACTATTTGCTTCTCAGTAGGAACAAATGAAATGTCAATTTCCTTTGCCATAAGCTTCTCTCTTAAAAAGTGGTAATGGACTTCTATGTGCTTTGTCCTTGCATGGAAAATTGGATTTGTAGTTAGATGCATGGAACTTACATTGTCTCCAAGTAAGTGAGGTTTGGAACTTACAAGTCCCAAATCTGAGTACAACTCCTTGAGCCATATTGCTTCTTGAGTTGCAATAGTTAGACCTCTATATTTTGTTTTAGTTGAAGATAAAGGAATTGTTGGTTGCTGCTTGGAACTCCATGATACCAATTTTGAACCTGAAGATGCTAAGTATCCAGAGGTACTTCTTTTATCATCCTTTGCTCCTGCCCAATATGCATATGAATAGATTTTGATATCCAAATCTGAAGAGTAAGGATAATAGATACCTTCATTAAGTGTCCCTTTGAGGTACTTGAGTACTCTCTTTGTAGCATCCATGCGGGGCCTTCTAGGTGAGTGCATGAACTGACTAAGCACTCGGACACTATATGACATGTCTGGTCTTGTGTGAGTAGCATATCAAGCTATCAAATAAGCTTTGATACTCTTTAGGACCATCAATCTGATCACCTTCATAAACACTTAGTTTATGGCTCAACTCTAAAATTGTACCTACAAGCTAATCCATTTGAGTTTCTTTTAACTTTATAGACCCATCTACAACCAATTATCTTTTGATTGGGTGACATTGAAACCAAATCCCAAGTGTCCATCTCCTTCAATGCATCTATTTCTTTTTCCATGGCCTTTTCCCAATTAGGGTTTCCTTTTGCCTCTTCATAGGTTGAGGGTTCATCTAAAATTGAGTCCTTTGCCAAGTAGATTGAATGCTTTGTAACAAATGTGGAATCATATCCATACATTTCTGGTTGTCTTTTCTCCCTTGCTGACCTTCCACGTGCTTGTTTGGAGCATTCTCAACACTCTTTCATCTTTGCTTTGCCTCTTGACTTTCATAGCTTGTAATCTTTTTCCTTTTCATCTTGGTCATCATATGTATCACTTCTTGGATCCTCGACTAGTGTATCATGCTTGCTTCCTAATTGATGAGAATCAGAATCAAGATCATATGGTAGAATTACCTTTTGTTTGTCTTCATCATACCAAGACTTGTGTTCTTCAAACACAACATCTCTACTTGTAGTGAATTGCTTGGTTGAAGGATTATAGAACATGTAACCCATCTGAGTTGAGTCATACCCATTAAACATTTCCTTTGTTTCCCTTTCATTTAGCTTACCTCTTATTTGTGATGGTACATGAACATAAGCTAAACAACCAAACACCTTGAAATGTCCAAGAATAGGTTTTCTTCAATACCATGCTTCATAAGGATCATACCTTGAAGTGATTTGGATGCGAGTCTATTAAAAAGGTACACAACAGTTGAAATAGCCTTTGCCCATAGATAATGTGGCAACCTCTTCTCTTCAAGCATTGTTATGGCTGATCCAACCAATGTCTTGTTTCTTCTCTCTGCAATTCCATTCAATTCAGGAGAGTACCTAGTAGTCACTTCCCTCTTGATACCTTTATCCTGCAAGAATTCATCAAACTCTTTGGAGAAGTATTCTCCCCCTCCATCAGATCTAAGCTTCTTGAGTGATCTACATGTATGATTCTCCACATGTGCTAGATACTTTTTGAAGAAATAAAACACTTCATTCTTCATCTTGATAAATTACAAAATAGCCCATCTAATATGGTCATCAATAAATGAGACATAATACCTTGATCGTGCCAATGAAGGTTCTTGTCTTGGCCCCCATACATCTGTATGTACTAAGTCCAAAAGGTTGTTGTGGATGTAGCCTTTGTGGTTGAATGGTTGTCTTTGTGCCTTCCCAATCTAACATGCATCACATTTGTTGATCATGTGTTGCTTTGATATGTTTGGTAATCCAAGAACACTTTGATCCCGACATATATCTTTCAAGGTTCTTTCATTCACACGAGCTAGCTTCTTATGCCACACTTCAAGTTCACTTATGGTTTGAGACCCAAAGTTGAATAGAGCTATGTTTTTGGTTTCTCCTACTTCAAAAGTAAAGAGCCTACCATGATTCTCACCTCTCTATCTTCTTGAAGCCTTGACATCGATCTTCCATAAAAGTTCCATGTTGGGTGAACCTAACTTGCAAGCCTTTCTCAACTATTTGGCCTACACTTATTAGGTTTTTTTTAATAGTGGGAACATAGAGTACCTTGCTCAGAATATTTGCATGGCCATTGCAAGCTTTGAAATTACCAATCTTCTCCACTCTATGCTTTGTGTCATCCCTTATTTGAACTTCATGTCTATGCTTTGGACTCTTCAAGTTAGATAAGAGAGTTATGTTGCCTGCAACACGATTTGGACATCTTGAATCTATGTAGAATAAATGATCATCTTCTTTACCTTCCTTATGTCTTAGATTTATCAAACACAGAGTCTTCATGTTGTTGTTCTTCATAATAATTGTTGTAGTCCCTTCTGTTATGGCCTCTATTGATATTGTTGAAGTTATGTCCACCTTTGCCTCTATTGCTTCCATATCCACCTCTTCTGCTATCTTTCTGGGTCTTCCCATGGATCTAGCAATTATGAGTGGTGTTGTTGATCTTATCATAGATGACACAAGGTTGAACATTCTGGCCTTTGGTCTTGTCATGCTTTGGTCCTTTCTTCTTCCCTTTCCACTTGCTCTTGTCTGCAAAGTTGGCTTGGGAAGTTTCCTCTTCATCTTCTTCCTTCTTCTTGCCTTTCAGCTTCTTGTCCTTCTTATTTGCATATAGAGCACTAGTTGAATCAGCATGATAGCATTTACCTTCCTTTATGCTATTGTTGGCCTCTTGATTGAAGAGTTTTCCAAGAAAGATGTTGAAGCCTGGGGTTTGCACATCCATAATGAGATCATAGGCTGTGGTGAAATATTGCCATTGCTTGTCACCTCTAATCCCATTGAGAATTTGCCTCATGATGGTCTCTTGTTCAATCAGCTCTCCAATGGATGCCAATTGATCAGCAACCTCCTTGATCTTTGTAACAAACTTAGTGATGGCTTTTTTTGGAGTTTTCTTCATCTGATTGAACTCATTCCAAAGATGATTCTTCCTTGCTTTTGTACTAGCATAAAAGAGAGTCTCTAGGGCATCCCAAGTCTCTTGAGATGTCTTGCGTCCTCTAATATGTGGTAATAGAAAATAAAAGATAAAGTTTAGAATGTATAACCTTGCTTGTGCATCCCTTTCACACCAAAGTGTGAGCTTATCTGTTTCCTCTTGAGTAGGTCCTCCTTTGGATCTTGGAATAGGCATTGCTTCATCACTTAATACAATCCCATATAGATTTCTTCCTTGCAAATAAACCTCCATTATTATTTGCCAAGCATCATAATTTTGCCTATCAAGCTTCTCAATCATTGATGGAAATCCATCTCCCATCTTGAAGTTTCTCTGATACCATTGAAAGAAGTTGGAGAAGCTTCGAGAGGCTTGGAAAGTTGAGTTTTCAACTAGTGAATTTGGTCTAGCAAAGCATCATAGTGTTGATATATTTAGGCAGTGATGTGTGTGAACACAGTAGGACCGTCGGGGCACTTTTTTCCCTCTTTAGGAGGTTTTTTTCCCCCGGCTTGTATATACGCCTATTGCCCTAATGGGCTACTTATCTTTGTACATTCTAGTGGTAATACATTCAGTATTGTGTGTTGTGCTCCAAGATTCTTCTTCTTCCTTGTGCTATTCACGTGCTTTCGCAGACGTCTAACTCCAACAATTGGTATCAGAGCAGGTCGCTGCTTCATCTCGGGCATCGTCGACACCTCTCTCGTTGCAGTCTCAAAATCGCATGAATTTTGGTGAGCATACTCAACGTGTTTTCGAGATCAAAACAGCTTCATTATGTGGTGCCGAAATCGTGATTTGAGCTCATTTCGGCCTCCGAATGCACTATCCAGTGCTTGTGCATGCTATTTCATCTTTTTGTGCCAAAGATATATAACAGTTTCGGTTCACCAGTATAAGCATCTCAAAGTCTGCTATAGGTTTAACAGAATTTCTTTGGGCATTTTTGTTCAACTTTTTAAGATACAATCAATTTTCTGCATCAAGGTATTTTAGTCACTGGCCATGGCTGAAAGCAGTGATGTATTTCATATGTTGGCTGTTGAGGATAAGTTGAATGGTACCAACTACCCATTGTGGTATTATATGATGCGACATGTATTGGTTGCAAAAGGACTGTGGAACATTGTGCAGGGTGTTGAAAAACGTCCTATCACACCTGCAACTATTACAACTGTAGGTATTGAAGCTGATGAAGAAGGTGTCATTTCTGCATATTCATGTTTGTGCTTCAGTTTTTGTTGCACCTACTATAGATCAAATTCGTTGGGATGGTAGAGATGCCCAGGCACATGCATTGATAGCTTTGTCTGTCAAACGTGCCATTATTCCTCACATTCGCTCTTTGAGAACAACTAAGGATGCTTGGGATACACTTACCACATTGTACCAAGCTAGGAATGAGGCTCGTGTTGATTACCTCTGAAAACAGTTGGAGAGTGAGCACATGAATGAAGATGATTCTATGGAAAATTTTTTAACAAAGATCAAAGAATTGAAGGAACAATTAATTTCTGTTGATGAGGTTATACGAGATAACTCACTTGTGCAGACCGTTTTGAATGGCCTTCCTAATTCATATTAGAGTTTTGCTTCTACTCTTTCGGTGATGATGAAAGGCAATCCAAATGCCTTGTCATTTGAGGAGTTAGTCTTTGTTCTGTTGCAGGAAGATCAATCAAGGCAGAACAAGTCCATTATGTGTGTTGTAGATCAAGCTTTCCTGGCTAGTCAGAAGGGCAAAGGAAAATGGAGCTCTTCAGCTAGTAAATAGAAATCTACTAATTTCGCATAATCAAAGAGGGAAGACAAAGATGAAAAGAAATCAGAAAAGCATAAATTGTTTTGCAAGTATTGTAAAGGAAATGTTCCTATCATAAAGAACTGTCCAAAACTGGCTGCTAAAGAGGCAAAGAAGAAAGAGGCTGGAATGGTTGTTGCAGAGGCCTCTACACCAAAAATAGAGTATGCTAATCTTGTGCAGGAGGAAGAATGGGCATTTACTACTGTTTGCAATTTTGACCCATCTTCTCATGAGCAGTGCATGTCTGCAGTAGACACTCAGATGTTTGGTACTTTGATAGTGGGGCAACCAAACATATTATCTCATAGCGTAGTTTCTTCTCTTCACTCGAGCCTGCCCCTACAGGGAATACTGTTACATGTGCTAACAACTCCTCTTATCCTGTTATGGGAGTTGGTAAGATCATTTTGACTACTGCTGATGGTAGTTCTTTCACTTTGTCAAATGCTTTGTTTGTGCCAAGGATCAAGAAAATGTGTTATCAGTTTCTGCATTAACCAAGATTGGCTTAGTTGTGAAATTTGTTGATGGCAGATGTACAATTCATGATCTGTCAAATGGCAATGTGATTATTACTTTTGGTATTTTATGTCGTGGGCTGTATAAGCTCATAGACTATGAAAGATGTGTAAATGATTTGGCATGTGCAGTACATGATTCTCAGGCTATGTCAGATGCAAAGCTTTGGCATGCACGCTTTGGTCATCCGAATTTTGCTAGTTTGCTACACTTGCAAAAATATGAAATGGTGTCCTCTTTGCCCAAACTTGAGGCCCTTGGAAAACATGTTTGTGAAGGCTATATTTTGGGCAAAGTGCAGTGTTCCTCCTTTCCAAAAGATGGTTCAGTTCGGGCTACTCAAAAATTGCAGCTTGTACATAGTGATGTCTGTGGTCTTATGTAGACACCTTCTTTTGGAAATTATCTTTACTTCATGACTTTCATCGATGATTTTTCCAAGCATGCATGGGTATATCCATTGAAGGCAAAGTCCGAAGTGTTCATGTGCTTCAAATAGTTTTTGGTTTTGGCTGAAAATCTGTCAGCATGTTTTTGGTTTCGACAACCTCCATTCTGATCAAGGGGCGGAATATATGTCTTCTGAGTTTAATGCATTTCTGGTTGAACATGGGATAAAACACTAGTGTACATTGCTGTATACACCTCAACAAAATGGAGTTGTTGAATGGAAGAACAGGTCGAGATGGTGAGGTGTATGGTCAAGAGTTAGGCTCTACCAAATAGTTTCTGGCTTGAGGCTGTCATGTGTGCAACATATGTACTTAATAGGTGTCCCACTAAAGCACTGTAATCTATCAGTCATATGAGGCTTGGCATGATCGCAAGCCATCTGTTGCTCATCTGCATGGTTTTGGTTGTTTGGCATATGCATTAATGCCTGAACAACATCGCAAAAAAATGGATGATAAAGTAATAAAATGTATTTTTGTTGGGTACAATTCTAAAAGTAAAGGCTATCATATGTACCATCCACAAACTAAATGCATTCTGGTTAGTCATGATGTTGTTTTTGTGGAAGATGCTATTCAGCCATTGCTTTCATGTACTAAGGAGACATCTGTTAGTTCCAAAGACATGTATGATACTTTGCTTCTTCTTTTTATAGGTGGACAATCTAGTGCTGGTCTTAATGAGGCAACTTCTCAGCCTTTGCAGGTTTCATGTAATGATGCAGATGATTCCATTTTTGATGCAGATTTACATGATGCACTTATTGATGAGAGAGTTGATACTGAGCAGGCAAGAACTATGCCAAAATGGCTGGTGCAGACCTTGTGTGACAGCAAATTAGATGCACCATTGTCATATCGTACTCGATCAGGCTCTCATAGTGCCTCTTGTGCATCAGATTGCTATGCTATGGCTGCATCTAGTCTCTGTGATGAAACTGAGCCTGTTTTGTTTGATGAAGCACAAAATTCAAAAATTGGATGGCTGCTATGCAATCTGAATATGATGCTATAATGAAGAATGGTACTTGGTCTTTATGTGACTTGCCTCTTGGCAAGAAGGCCGCTGGCACTAAGTGGGTATACAAGCTGAAGTTTAAACCTGATGGATAGTTGATAGGTATAAGGCTAGGCTTGTTGCAAAGGGTTATGCGCAGGAAAGAGGCATTGATTTTGATGAAACCTTTGCTTCTACTTGTCGAATGACTACTGTTTGTAGCATCTGTGTGCTTGCAGCTCATCATGGTTGGAATGTACATCAGTTGGACATTAAAACAACATTTATGAATGGTGAGTTGCATGAAAAATTGTATGTTTTTTAGCCCAGTGGCTTTGTGTAGAAAGGGCATGAAAACCAGGTGTGCAGGTTAAAGAAGGCATTATATGGTTTAAAGCAAGCACCACGTGCTTGGTATGAAAAGATACATGCCTATCTGATTGCACATGGTTTTGAGAACAATCCAACTGAAAGCACCTTATATGTCAAGTGTGCTAATGATGTAATTCTCATCATTGTGGTGTATGTTGATGACATGCTGCTCACTAGCCCTTATGAGAAGCATATTGCTGATTTCAAGGCTGATTTACATGCCTCATTTGAGATGTCTGATTTGGGGCATTTGCATCATTATTTGGGCATTGAGTTTATGCACGTTGATGGCGGAATGGTTTTGTGTCAAACGAAATATATTGACACATTATTGCAGCATTTTGGCCTTGAAGATGGTAAACCTATTGCCACTCCTTTGGAGACAGGTTTATGATTGAGTCTTCATGATGCTGGAGATGCATTTGATGCTGTTCTCTATCAGCAGGTTGTTGGATGCCTGATTTACTTATGCATTACTCGGCCAAATATTTAGATTGCTATCTCAGAGATGAGCAGGCTTATGCATTGCCTAGCTGTCAAGCATTGGCAGGCGGTTAAGCACATCTTTTGCTACTTGAGAGGTACTCGGGTACTTGGGTTGTTTTATCCCAAGGGGCGATCATTATCGCTAGATTTGCATGCTTTTTCTAACTCTGATTGGGCTGTTTGCTATGCCACTCGTGTGTCCACTAGTGGCTTTTGCTTCATGCTTGGTAGCTCATGTATATCTTGGTTGAGCAAGAAGCTGCCTACTGTGGCCACTTCCAGTTGTGAGGCTGAGTATAGGGCAGTTTTCACAACGACTATTGAGTGTGTGTGGCTCAGATGCCTTATGACTGATTTGGGTGTTGGTTAGTCTTCTGCCACCACCATCTTCACTGACAGTCAGAGCGCATTGGCAGTTGCGAGGAACCCTGTGTTCCATGCTCGCACTAAGCACATTGAGGTGCATTATCATTATATCAGGGAGAGGTTCTCTGCTGGGGAGATCAACTTGGCATATGTGCCCACACAGGAGAACATTGCAGACCTTTTCACGAAGGCTCTACCTAGGGAGAAATTTGAAACTTTCCGCAAAGCTTTGGGCTTACTTCCTTTTCTGGAGTGATTTCCACATTGGTTGGCACTTCCTTATACATGAGTGCGAGCTCCTTGTTCACCTCATCACTCCCAGGGGGGATTTGTTGATATATTTAGGTAGTGATGTGTGTCAACACACTAGGAACATCGGGGCACTTTTTTCCCTCTTTAGGAGTTTTTTTTCCCCGGCTTGTATATATGCCTATTGCCCTAATGGGCCACTTATCTTTTTACATTCTAGTGGTAATAGATTCAGTACTGTGTGTTGTGCTCCAAGCTTCTTCTTCTTCTTCCTTTTGATGTTCGCATGCATTCGAAGACGTCTAACTCCAACACATAAGACTAGCCCTAGTTCTTCGAATATATAAAGTAGACCTTGTAGGCTTGTGTTTAGAACAATAAAACCCAATAGGTACTTTCAAACATCAACAAAAACAAGTTGATGCAAAACAGAAAGCTTGCACCTCGAATAGCTCACAAAAACCTTTTAAAAATGGATGGAAGTTATGACTTCAAACACTGAGAGTAGCCAACACAGTTACAATTGGAAAAATTCCTCTTAAGGGAGTGTCATGAATAGGGCTAAGTTGCTACAATCCATAAAAGCCCTAATTTATATCAAGCAATGAATGAGCAATCACCTTAACATTGATTGGATGCCATCTCGATTTTTTTGGGATGTGCAGACAATGACCCCGAGACTGTAAAACTCATATTTCTCTAAAATTACTGAACCAAATGACTAAAAAACTTGTACACATAAAGTGGATAGTTATACCTTTCTAATGAATGGTTAAATACATGATTTGGATCTCTTTAGAGAGAGAAACTCTCTCTACAAGTTGATTGAGTATGAGGAAGAAGGAGCAAAGCATAAAAGTGGCACTGAGCAATGATCAAAGAGTATATATGTTGCTTCAAATCAGCACCATACTTTATGTACAAATGTTTTAGAGTCATTATATAGACTCTTGAGGATATGAGCACACATTTTCTTCATGAATTCGAGTTCGAAATTAGGCATGTTTGGTAGTTTAGATTGATTGGAATCTTTTCCTACAATCTAGGAAAAGAGAAGGTTGAATTCATATCTACTTCTTGATTGATTGATTGAGAATCAACCTCAACCACTTGTAACTCGTGGCTTTTAGGCCTTTCGCTCTTTCTTTTTACAAAGTTAAATACCTTGAACCTTACAAGAAATGATCATAAGTGATCAACCAATCAATACAAAGAAATAATGTGCACATAAGTGCTATTCTTCAAGGTACATATATATTCACCATACAAATGATGGATTTGATGGAGTATATCCATCTCAAGAATAATGCAAGGATTGATGTTTCAACACTAATCACTATAAGTATGCTCACCAATTTTCATGTGATTCTGAGATTATGACTAGAGGAGTGTTAATGAGAGCCTAGATGAAGAGGGGACCTTTTTTGATACCAATTGTTGGATTTTGAGGTCTACAAAAGCACACGAACAACAGAAGGAAGAAGAAGTTTGGAGCACAACACAATACATAATGTATTACCAAGTGAATGTAAAAAGATAAGTGACTCACTAGGGTTGTAGGTGTATAAATAATCTGGGGGAAAAAACCTCCTAAAGAGGGGAAAAAGTGCTCCAGTGGTCCTAAGTCTATTGACACATATCATTACTAAAATATATCAACAATATATATATATGTTTTCATATTTTGTGTGACCCATATAGACTTGTAATGGTCACCAGTTTGTTGGCTCGAATGCTTTTGCGTCAGCCAAAAAGTGGAAATCTCATGTGTAGTCCGACAAGAATCATTCATGTGCTATCTCTATCAGGGATTTCAATTGCTAAATTTTGAACTAAAAAAAAAAGCAAAATTTTAAAAATTAGGATAAAAAAAATCAAAATTTTTCCTACCCATCAAATTTAATCCTTAATGGAAATGTAACCTATCTACATACAATCATATTTTTTTCTTGACATTTGATTTTTTTAATTGTTTCATATTATTCTTTTTTTTAAATAGAGGTTTAGCCAAAGCCTATTGCCCAGAGCTCTAACTTTGAAATTACAATTATATAGGTTGAATGGGCATAGTACTTGCAGGACCCCCTATGCCACAAGAGTAGTGGTTAGAGTGGTTTGACACAGACTTACAACTACCCAAAGGTGATGACACAACTTATTTAGATTGATTACACATGCCTGAAGGCCTGGCTTAGATGCCCCCCCAACGTGCACAAACATTTCATATTATTCTTGTCATATTGTGCATGGGAAGAATTTATCACATATCCACTTTGAACAAATCTTTTTTTTTAAAATTGATTATTGCCATTCTTATGTGAATTGAACCCTTTTTAAGGGGAGTTCAATCTTATGATCTACATCTCTCTAGGCTTGAATTAATTAAAAGTGAGATTGTATAATAAGGGGCTAGTAACCAAAAGACCCCCAAAATCCCACAAGTAGGGCGGGCTAGAACTCTTTAGAAACATAGTGCAAGATAGAAAAAAACTGACACAAGCTATGGAGGCTCAAAATACACTAGGAACAACATAGTGATGAAATATAAACATAAATGAACTAAATTATGGAATGAAAACTTGCATAAGAAGCATACAACTTGATCCTCATGGACATAGTCTCGTGGTGCTATTGTTGTACGCATGGATGATCTATTAAGTTCAAATTTTGAAGTGTTCTTCATAGTAAAACTTGAGTATGCCTTCTCAAATCTCCTTTTCTTAAAAATGGAGGAATACATAAAAAGAGTAGCCATATGATCTCTTTGCATATGCATAAACATGACCTTCCTCTTAACAAAAGGCCATATTGCACTCTCTTTCCAAATGGCAAATCTAGCAATAACATCATTGCTCATATAAACAAGAGTCATCTCTACCTTATGGTGGTGGAAATATATCTCTATAGTGGGAATCTCTCTCTCTCTCTCACTCTCTCTATCTATCTCCCCAAATACTAGGTAGGCACAAGCCGTCTTCCCAACAAGTTGTGGTTAGAGTATGCACATTCTCTTCATCAAAGATCAAGTAACACCATTAGAAAACCACATTATTCTACTTACTTGGGTCCAAAATTCATTCTATATATAGAGTATGAAGTAAAAAAAATGAGTATGGTGCTACCTGCAATTCATTCTTCTTACTTCATAGAGTACAGGCACATCTATGTGTAGTGCATTTAGATGGTTAATTGTGTGTTTTTGGATGCCTCAATGTATGCTTTTTCTTCTCAATGCTCAATGATGTTTGTATGATGCCTGAGATTTTAGAATCGTGATGGTGAATGTTTTCCAATTCATTGCCCACTGTGGTTCTTTAGTTATGTTCTTGTAGCGAGTTTCTCTCTATCATGAGTTGTGTAAGAACCAATTTCTCTTTGTGTAGTTGCATAGGCAAGACTATGTTCTCTATATTTATCTCTAGCTATATAGAAAATTTTGTGCAAGGTCTCTCTGTTTTAGCCACGATCAAGCTTGGGCCATAAATGATGGCATTTGGTGTTACAACATTACTGTTGGTAGCAGTCAGGGCACTAGCAGTCAGGGCACTCAAAGACCTACATGAAAGGGTAGCCAACAAAGGGAGTTAGAGCAGAGAGAAGGAACAAGTAGGCAAAGCAGTCAATGCAGATCCAACAAGTAGGCCAATCAATTTTTCCAACCTAATCTCTTTTCAACAGTGATTTTCATCAATATGTGAACATTGTAAATACTGTTTTTGGGTAGATTCGACTCCATTTTTTCAATCCGAGGAGTCCTCGAGCTTGAGGAGTATTATAAGTATTTATGTATCAATTTTCATAATTTTTAGAACTCGTTTGAGCCTCCAAAATGGCCTAGGAACCCAATTTTTAACTAGGTCGGACACTAGGTCTGGACAGGACCAAAGCTAGTTAAAAACTATAAAAAGAGCTAGAGAGCTGATTTTTGAGGTTGGCATGTTAGTGATTGGAGCTTGTACATGAGATTTTTTGAGTAATCTAAAGAACTCCATTGTTTCTCTCTTTGTTCTTGCCTTGTGTGTGCATGTGTGTGTATGTGTGTGCATGTTTGTGTGCTTCTCACTCACACACTTGTGCCATCACTTGTTCGAGGTCTTCATACCATCCTCATGTCTTCCTCGATTGACATTAAAGGAGGTGCTACTCATCATTGAGCTACACCAAATTTTGGCACCATTGCCGGGGATCGAGCTTTGAAGACGAGCGTTTGATGGTAAGACGTAGAGTTGAGACGTTGGAGTCATAGGTAATTTCTTTACTTTTATCTATTTCCTTTTGTTTTCTTCACCATCTTCATCACTAGCGTCATCATCACCATCTCCCACCTCCATCTCCATCATAAAAAATTTTTAGTTTTTGGTCATATCACCCTTCCCAATTCATGTCCCTCATTTCACTTGTGAGAGAGAGCGAGAGATCGAGTGTGTGCTTGTGCTTTTGTGTGTTTTCTGAGATTTTCTCCAGGAATCAGCATCCCCAATAGCTGTACCAGCAGGTAAAATTTTTGACTGTGCAGGTCTCGAGGCATTGAGTTCTGTCAATCGCAATCGACAAAGAAATTGATTATTGGGCTAAACTAAGTGCGTAAACATGAGGTGTAGGCCTAGAGCATCCTAGAACTGTGCTTAAAATTTAGAAATGCCTCTGTTTTCTATCAATCACAATTGACTCATCAATCGCGATTCACAAATGATGACGGACACTTTACGACGGACCTATCAATCGTGACCGACACGTTGATCATGACCCATAGAGTCCACGACCGACAGAGCCTCCGCATGCCATGTGTCAATCATGACCGACCCATCAATCACGATTGACCCATCAATCACGATTGACCCATCAATCACGATCGAAAATCCCGATGGACCTGTCCATCGCGACTGACCCAATCAATGATTGTTTGACCACGACTGACTCAATTTTTGGGCCATGTGTCAATCACGATTGACCCATCAATTGCGATTGACAACCACAACGGACCATGTGTCGATCGCGATTGACACATCAATTGCGATTGATAGACCACTCGATCGTGATTGACACGCAAATTTGGCATATTTTTAGGGTTAAAAAAAAATTAAACCTATCCTTGGCCAAAATTGGGGAAAATCTAGAGCATAAAGAGGCCTTAGAAAACACTATGAGCTATTATTGAGTGCCTGTTTATGCACTTTTCAGTGAATGTTGAAGATTGTTTTTGCTTGTCAATCCATTGTGGGCAAGTCCATTTCTAACTGGTAAAATTTGCAGATTCGGGTGCGCAAGCAAGGATTTCAAGCAACCCTAGCAAGGTGATCACAGAGCTTGGGCGAGCGCATCCTGGGCTCAACTAACACTCAAAAGGCACAGAGCTTGAGGTTGGAAATTCTCTCAACTCCCGTAGTCAATTCCTAGCTCAGGCTAAGAATGCATAGCATTGGAAGTAAGTTAGGGTGACGATAGGCACGAGACAAGTTGAAGACTATCTAAGTAATCAAGTTCAACTCAAGAGATAACCTGTGCATGTGGCGACAACCTTAAAGGAAAGAACTAATTTTATTGCGATCAACTCCAAGTGCAAAAATTCACTTAAGTATTCCTGACTAAATCAGACAAGATCCTAAACACGACAACAAAATAAAAAGAATCCACTAGTTTATAAGAAAGAATCAGCAACAAGGTTGTACTTTGGGTAAAAATTAGGATTGTTCATTCAGGCATATGAACCTTAGATCAGGACGACACTTAGGGAGAGATAGACAAAGCCTTAGGTCTTCAGAGGTGAGTGTCACTCACACCCCTAGATCTTGGGCCCAACAGTTAAGTGCTCACCCGCACTATCCTTGCTCTGAAACTAGCGAATTAGAGATGTCTCACGGAATGGAGAGACCCACAGGAAGTTCTGGTGTGGCCTACTTACAAAAGGTCGAAGGTCTTACAAGACTCAACTGGAATACCTTAGGAACAACCGATTAGGTGCTTGCATCTATGAGGATGGCCTAAGAAGATCCGTGGTCCAGCTCAAAAACCCAGATCAGCCCATTGGACTACATCCAGCAGTCAAGTACGAAAATGGTGCATACTTGGACAAAGAAGGAACCATGTATGTCGTCACCACCCACCCAGATAGGACATACAAATTTGGTAATGTGATCCCAAAAACGGATATAGGTGATCTAGAGCAAGGGAACATAGGAGGAGAGCCTAGAACCCCTCGAGGTAAATCAGTCCTGACGAGAATCATCAATCCCGAGTGGGTTCCCAAGGACAATAAGAGCATAGACCTGATATATGAGTTTAAAGATCCTGATAGTCCAGACAAAGTGACCTACCTAGACAAAGTAACACTCATGATATATGAGTTTAAAGATCCTGATAGTCCAGACAAAGAGACCTACCTAGACAAAATTGCAGAAAGGGTCTTTGTGGTCACAGAGCATGGTAGGCACACCTACACTTGGAAGGGAGAGTTTGTTTTTCCCCATCCAAGATCTAATGTCTCCTATAGTCACCAAGGATCTGGGACATCCCAAGCTCATGGAGCTCATAGGGACATAAGTAGAGATAGGCCAGAAGTAAGTTTTGCCAACCCCTTGGGAAGAGAAAGGATGAGAATGGAGATGGATCGAGTGGAAACTAAGAGACCTAGAGACCCAAGAAACCAAAGAAATGCTGATGATTTTCCTTTGCCAAGGCCTAGAGAACACACTAGGACCTTGAGGCCAACCCAGTTGGTTAAGTCCATGAAGAATTACTTCGACGGCACTCGAGACCCATACGATCATGTGGCTGAGTTTAGGCAAGTCTTGAGAGCTGAACAAGTTGAGGACCTATTCATGTAGTGCAATGCTTTCGGTCTAACCCTTAGGAACATAGCCCTTACATGGTTTCAACCACTCCATGAGTGGCAGTTCAGGAACATAGATCAACTTCTAGAGGCTTTCATTACCGAATTCTCTAAGAGTGGTATATGGCATAATACTTCCTCACTAATTCATAGTTTTAAGCAGACACCTCAAGAGACGGTTAGAATTGCATGAAGAAGGTTTAGGCAATACTTAGAGAGATGTCCTGTTCCAAAGTTACCCACTCTAGCCAAATAGGTGGCACTATTCCTAGATGGGTTGTTGAGTACCAAATTGAGATCCTATGTATACTTGAAGGACCCTAGGACCATAAAAGAGTGTGTACACATGTGCATAGACATTGAGGATAATTTAGGAGAGGAGCTAGAGCTTTCAAAAATCTACAAAGATTTCAACTGCTCAACCAGCCTCTCTTCCAGACAATCCATGTCTATCGAGGAACTCGCAGAGAGGGTAGCTCAGAAATTAGGTGTCTCAAGCAAACAGACACCACGATTTACCCTAGTGAGACAGTGCTATACTTGTGGAGGTGACCATATGGTGAGTGTATGTCCCATTATGGCTCAACCCAAAGTGAATCCTAGTAGCCAGTATTGCACAATAGAGCGAAGATACACCAACCACTTGATGGATTTTCTAGCTACAATAAGGTAGTCATTGCTCTAGAAGATCAGCATAAGACAACTTTTGCCATGGAGTGGGGCATATTTGCTTTTTGGGTAATGCCATTTGGTCTCACCAATGCACCTGCTACCTTTCAGAGGCTGATGTACCACGTGTTTAAAGAATTCCTGAGGAAGAATTTAGAAGTCTATGTTGATGATCTTTGTGCCCATTCCAACATAAGGCAAACCCATATCCCTAAGCTGAGAGCTATCTTTGACAAATTTAGAGAATATCAAGTCTGCTTGAACCCAGAAAAGTGTGTTTTTATGGTCAAGCAAGGCAAGATTCTAGGATGGATTTTCTAGCTACAATCAGGTAGCCATTGCTCCAGAAGATCAGCATAAGATAGCTTTTGCCACGGAGTGGGGCATATTTGCTTTTCAGGTAATGCCATTTGGTCTCACCAATGCACCCGCTACCTTTCAGAGGCTGATGTGCCACGTGTTAAGGAATTCTTGAGGAAGAATTTAGAAGTCTATGTTGATGATCTTTGTGCCGATTCCAACATAAGGCAAACCCATATCCCTGAGCTGAGAGCTATCTTTGACAAATGTAGAGAATATCAAGTTTGCTTGAACCCAAGAAAGTGTGTCTTGATGGTTAGGCAAGGCAAGATTCTAGGACACATAGTGTCAAAGAATGGCATATCTACGGATGAGGAGAAAGTGAGAGCTATTGCAGAGCTACCTAGGCCAAAGAATGTCAAGGAAGTGCAAGCTTTCATGGGGCATTGTGGCCATTACCAACATTTTATACACATGTATTCCATCATTGCAAAGCCTTTGTACAGACTTTTAACCAATTTTGAGTGGACTAATGAATGTGAGAAATCTTTCAATGAGCTTAAATGACGATTATGTTCAGCACCAATCTTGACTACACGAGATTGGAACAAACCCTTTCATGTTCATGTGGATGCCTCCAATTATGCTATTGGGTGTGTACTTGCCCAACCTATGGGCGAAGGTAATATGGATCTGCCAATTGCTTATGCTAGTAGACAGTTGAATGCAGCTGAAGGGAACTATACCACCACTGAACGAGAAGGATTAGGCATGGTATATGTTGTTAAAAGGTTTAGACACTATTTGCTTGCAAATAAGTTTTAATTTTTTATATACCATCAAGCATTCTTGTATTTAGTGAACAAGCCATGTAATACAAGCAGATTAGTATGATGGTTTCTCCTACTAGTGGAATATGACTTTGAGGTAGTGGTGCAAAAAGACAAGACTCACCTGAGAGCAGATCATCTCTCGAGGCTCACATCTAGAGAGGCCCCACAAGGAGTATCAGATGATATTCCTGATGCTTACTTGTTTAATTTGGAAGTTGTACCTCAGTGGGCCAAGGCATTAGTGCCAGTATTGACATATGGGCCTAGCCCCCCAGCAATAAACACTCAAGATAGGGGGGGTAATAAAAGCCCAAAATTACCATATCATGGCAGGGAGTATGTACAAGCATACAGATCAAGGAATATTAGCTTGTTGTGTGGAGGAGGATGAGTACGCTAAATGGCTTCAATTAGCACATGCAGGTGCATTAGAGCAACACTACTCAAGGCAAAGAACTCTACAGACACTAAGGAGACTCGGAGTGCACTGGCCAACTATGGAAGCAGATGTCCATAAGTTCTGTAAGGAATGCCCAGTCTGTCATATTAGACCACTTGTGGAGCATGCAACACTATACCAAGTGTCTCTAATACCAAATTGGAGTGAACCATTGGCAGCTTTCCTAAGGACGAAAACATTCTGTTTGTTATTGATCTTTGGAGTTGTCCTCTCCAATCATTTAACATAAAGAATTAACAATACATCTTTATTTTGTCAATCTTGGAAGTATTCAAGAGACCATAGCCCCTTCTAAATGATAGAATCCAAGAAATAAGAGGTAAATGGCTGAATTTCTGAGAATAATGAGGATGAAGAGGAATTTCCAGGGTTTGGTTTATCTTAAGCAAATCTCCATCATTTTCCACAATCTTGGTGTCTAAAGCATGTTATTTCTTCAGCAGAACACAATCATGAAGTCAAAACTCAAAAATGTTACCTGTACCATCCAGACGAGACAATCGCGATTCTGTACAAACAGACGATTTTCATCTCCAGCACCATTTTTCATCAATTTCTCACTCAATACATCAGCAATCAGCTCTCTTCATACATATTCAACAGAAACACACAATAAAAGCTCACAAATCTCCATGGATACACAAAGAATAGACTCACAACTCAAAGAAATCACACAAAGAGGAGAAAACACGATTTTCAGCAGGAAACTCTCTCTTCACTTGGATAGCATGTAAAAAAATAATCAACCAACCCCCTCATAATAGAGGAAATTGTCTTATATACATTTTCAAGTGTCCCTTTTCACACTTGAATTTTGGTCCTTTCCTCTATTATTCTAAAAATATGCTATCTAGGAGTTTCCAAAAATTCTAGAAAAATTACATAAGATTCTATTCTACATAAGGAAGACTCTTCCTTATTTTTACATCAGTTACATAAATATTTTTACAAGTTTTTGACATTTTACAATTGTTTCTCATCAAGAAATACTACAAAAAATACTTCTTCTAACATTCTTCCCCTCTTAGATCTTTTGGCTCCTGACAAAAGACTTTCCTTCTCTTATAGCCTGAATGCTCTCTTCACTTCTTCTTTCGTTGATAGACCTGTGACAGTAGGTCATAACTTTTTCTTTATGTAATATTCAGGTTATTTACCATTTCAAACAGTGCTTTCCTCCATTGTATAGCAGCCTCTGGTTTATCAATGACATCCTTTTTCAAATACTCTGTGTAAGCAGCTTCATATGCAGTAAGACGAGACTTTGTGACCACTAAAAAGTTTCCAAATATCTCTGATTCTCTTTCAAAAAACCCATAATCAAATGCATCTTCAAAAATTTGTAAATAGTGACTGCCCAAAAATATTATTCTGCTGTAGTATGCCATTAAACAGATTCTATCAGGTGTTTCACTGAGATCAAACAATAATTCATCAGTAGGAGAATTAAAGCCAATATAGTTTAAGATTCTGACATCTGTATCTATGTATGTCTCTATACATGCCAAAATTAGTCTCATTACTCTGATCAGTAAAATGCATGCTGGATCATTCACATCTTTGTATGTAGCTATAACAAACTCAACTTTATCCACCATATATTTTTTTGTAGGCCATGTTCCTGCCTTTGGACCTGCTATCTTTGGGAAATTCAACCATTTAGGTGGGATTTGTCCTTCTCTCCTTCTTTCCCAAAAAATTGTCCATTCTCTTCTTCTTGCTACTGGGCAGTAAGCTGGATTAATTTTCAACTGAAGGGGTGCTTCCTTCCAAATTTTCCTACATTCTTTATTTACATCTAACCATCTATTCCTCCATTTTGGATTGGCTTTCTCAAATAATTCTTTGGTCACATTGATATCCTCTTCATACTCTAGATATTTATTTAGAGGTAATCCAACTCTTGCCAGCTGATAGTTTTTGATACTTTCCATAATCATGCACAGAGGTATGCCCAGTCCATCTGCAACCCAATGATGTTGGTCAGGATTTATTCCTTTATTTAGAGCAAACGTGACAACTTGATCTTCATATTCATCATGCATTTTTTGAATGAAATCCATTCTAGACTCTCTGTTTGTCAACAATTTCTGAACAAAATCCTCTGAATATTCTTCTTCTGGTCTTTTATTTTCTAGTTCACTGCCATGTGGATTTTTGTCATCATTTCCCTCTTCATAATCTCCTGTATATGTAGTCTCTATCTGTGCTTCTTCTTGAGCTTGTGGCTTTTCCAGTTTTTTCTGTAGTTCTTCTATTGTCACCATCAAACTTCTGTTCTGAGTTTCCCAAATCTCTCTTTCTTTTATCCATTCAATTCTTTCTTTTTCCATTCTTGACTGCCAATCACTCCTTTCTTTTTCCATATCCATATGCAACTTGTTATAACCCCTCATTGATGTAGCAGCATGTGTACTAGCTTGCTTCTCTAGTTCCTTGGCTTCTTTCAATTCTATTTGTAATCTCTTAATCTCTTTGTGCAATTCTTCCTTTTCTTCCTCTGTCATTTGAGCAGTCTTGCTTTCATCCTTTAACTGACCTTCTTCCAATAATAGCCTGTTTATTTCCTCATTTGCTTTAGTCAAAATTTGATAAGAAGTCTGCAAGGCTCTATATCTTCCTTCAATTTTTCTCAGCTCCATTTCCAGTTTATTATTCTGCTCTGTTAGTTTTACACTCTTTTCTTCAAGATATTGGATTCTATTTTGTTTCTGTACTTCTAATTCCTCCAAAGCAATTATTCTATTTGTAAATTCCTCATTTTTCTCCTGCACCCTCCTTAATTGTTCTGACATTTGTTCCTTTTCCCTTTTGTGCTCCTTAATGATCATACTGCCTTTCTCAAATTCAGACTCTGCTACCATTCCTGAAATGATCATATTCCTGCTTGAAGGTCTGAAGTGGTCTATGTTGCTCATAATGATTTGGCAAGCAGATCTTATATTTTTGGGTATTCTTTCCAACCCAACTTCCATTTCCAGTTGTTTGGCTTCTATTTGTTTATCTTCTTTGCACTCATTCTCCTCTTCTTCTTCTTCATGCTCTACGACCTTAGTCTTGTGTTCTTCATAGCTTTGATCAACTTCCAATGTTTCTTGGTCTGCAACATCTTCTTCAAGTTCCAATGTCTGATCATCCTGGTCTTCATGTCTTGATCTATCTTCAACTACCTTTACTTCTTCTACCTCATTACTCTCCAATTCTGGTTGTTCTTTTTCAGAGAACTGTGTTTCTTTCTCCTGTATCTCTTTTTCCTGAATTAGGGTTTCCTGAATTAATGTTGATTCAATTTCCTCAGTGAATTTTATTTGATCATTACTAGTCTGCTTTTTCTGTTCCTCCTCTTGTTCATCTATGTCCATTAGGTCCAGCTTCTCCTCTTGTCCTTGATTTTTTGTGATTGTAATCTCCTCATTATTGTTCAAATCATAAAGTACATCCTCTATGCTTTGTTTGATTTCCTTTTTTATAACTCCTTCTTCTAATTCTTCAACATTCTGCTTTTCCATTGTTTCCTTTATTTCCTGAATTTGGTCTGCACCCTTCTTCTTTATAACTGAACTGCTTATCTGTATTCCTTTTTCTGCTTCTACTTTCCCTTCATCAAATTTAACATAGGTTTGTTGAGAGGGTTTGGTCCATATTGATTTTAGTCCTGAATGCACCAACCCACAGCTGAATTCCTTTCTTACTTCACTTTCTTCTTCTCCCATTACTGCTTTACCTTTCATCATCCTTCTTTCCTCTTCAGGGCTGATTTGCTTAACTGCTTCCTCTTGGACTTGCTTCTCTTGAGGCTTCTCTCTCAGGTCTTCAGTCGTTTTATGTTTTTCAGTGGCCTGTATAACCACATTAGGAGTACAGGGTACTGAGAAATTCAGACTTTTTAATAAGAAACTTTCAATATCACTTTCAGAGTCTGAGGAAAAATGTGAAGATCCTCCTATTTCTAGTTTTTCCACTTTTGACTCCTCTTCAGCAGTAGATTCCTTCTGCTTTTCTCCTACTGTCACTTCTTCTGTCTCTTTTAAAGTTACAGATTCAACTACTGATTTTCCCTTCCCCTTCTTGGTCAACTTCTTCTTTTGTACTGGTTTCTTTTGAACTTTCCTTTTAGCTACCACTGTGGTTCTGGTTTCTGGAGGTCCTTGCAGTTCTTTGAAGTATGCTAGCAGTTCTACTTCTTTCTTAACAAATACTTCCTCTGTCTCGGCTGCCATCATTTGATCATGAAGCTCTTCATAATGCTCTACTTCCTCTTGCACCCAATCTGTTGCCTTGCAAGAATAATCTTCCAACATCTTTTGATATTGTGCCTCATATATTGCTCTTTTGTTATTACCTTGAGTTAGATAAGTATATAACTGCTCTTTGCTTGTTTAAGGTGGATGAGGATCACTAGAAGATTGGACCTATTTCTGAGCAGCTTCATGCTCCTCTTTGGTTGCTTCATCCTGCTCCAATTCAACCTTCCTTGGATCCAACCTCCTTTTCTTTACAGGGATTACTTCCTCTGAGATTACTTTCCTTTTCATTCCTGACCCCCTCATGCTGGTTTGTCCTTCTACTTCTCTCACAGACATCTTCCTGGGAGGACTCTTGATTCCTGTCATAAGGCTTCTGAAATATTGTGCCTCTGGAGCCAACTTCAATTGATCTTCCATTCCCAATACATGATATATGATCCTGGTGAGAAACTGGGCTCCATTCATATATTTTTTCTGTTCCCAGTGTTTAGCTTCTTCTTTCAGCTATTCATGTATGTATGGAGTTACATCTATGACTCCGAAGGGCTTAGTTCTGTCCTTATTGTTAAACATAAGTAGTGTAACAGATTTATGAGGCATGGTATACCTTGGTAGTTTTGGGAAACAGAAATATTGTAGAAACATCCTAATGGCATATTCCTCATTCTCTCTCCCCTTGAAGTCAGGAAATTTTGAATATCCTGTATAGGTTTCCTTATTTTTCTTCACAAAATTATAGTCAAGCTTGGTTCCCATTGGGTAGAATTGCAAAGCTGCTCTGCTTTAATAGTGATATTCACCTCCTGATTATCTTTGTTCTTGACTTTGCACCGGAAATAAGCATCATTACCTTTTCCTACTTCCAACAAACTGTTCATTACTTGTGCCACTCTCTCAAAGTCTATGAAAAAGATGGGTTCTTCTAGTAATTTATGCAACCCTACTGCCTTCCATCTTTTTTGATTAACTACTACTCTTTGAAATCTGTAGAACTCCTGACACAGCATTGTATATTTGTAACTCCCTACTCCCACTGTGAATATATGCTATCCTATTATGCTTAGGGTTTCTTTGAGCTCCTTCACCACCTTTTTTGCCTCTGGAATCTCTGGCTCTTCATCTAACTCCAGGTCTACTTTCTCTACCACAGCTTCACTATCCAGGAACCAATGTCCCCTTGACAAGGTGACTGATTTTGCTTTGAAATCATGAATAGGCAGCTCCTTTGCATTCACCATTCTGGAGTAAATATAACACATAAAAAAGAAAAGAACTCCACCCACATGAGTCACATAAAATCAAAAAATAATAGCTATTTTGAGATGAAATGAAGAAGGAATTTAAACTCTGACTTCTTTAGAAAACTCAATTAAAGTGACCATTACATGTGTAGCAAGATGTCTAGTGCACTTCCCTCTTCTAACAGTTCTTATCCAGGAGGAAGATGTTTTTAGAAGAAAAAGATTGAAATGAAAAATAAACAACAATAAAGAATTACAACCAATAAAAAATCATAAAAAATAGAATAGAAAATACAAAAAATAATAAATAGGGATCTGCTATCCTTCTTCCTATATCTTGCTTTGTGCTATATAAATTTATAAAAGGAAAAAATTGATAATTTTTCTCAATTTTTCTTTTTCTTTCGCTTTTTTTTTTTCATAATTTCCTTTTCCTCTATTCCCTTTCTTCCCCTCCTAATTCTCTTTTTAGAAAAAGAATAGGGTAAAAGGACTTTGTTCTAATTTCCACTATGTTGTGATTTTCTTTTGTCTAACCTTCTGATCTGATTTTTGACAAAACTCCAGATCAAGTACATATGGTTTTTTTCCATTGAATCAACTCTGATTTCTTTACCCAATAATATTTAACCTTAGTTGCCCTTGTTTCAGGAAGAAATCCATCTCCTTCTGATAAGTAGTTTTTAGAATGTTTTGACCTCCATATCCATTTTGTTCTTGGATTTTATTTTGATGAGCAGACCTTGGGCATGCTTTGGTTCCATATCCTTCTTGTTCTAATGCTTTGATGCTTCAGATTATACCATGGTCGCCACCTTGCTTCTTGGTGTCCATCCTCCTTTGCCTTCTCAATTTTTTGTAGATTTTGATTAAATGAGGTTATTGGTAATATCTGTATGTCTTTTATTGGAAAAATAAATTCTTCCATGTCTGGGTCATGAACATCCTGATTACCTTCCTGTTCTTCATTACTCAATAAAAATATTAAAAACCTTTTGTCATTTATGATCAAGTTAAGCTTCATTTTTTCAAAATTCAAAATTACTTTACCTTGTTTGAGCCATGGTTGTCCCAAAATCAATTTTTCAGTCATCAAATAATCTGGCCATTCTTCACAATCTATTTTCATATATTCATCATTGAACCTAACTTTAATAGATAGTGAAGACATGCTTTGTATCATTTGTCCTTCCAGAGTTTTGATAAAGGTTCTGCTTTTAGTTCTTTTTAGTCTAAATTTATTTACCAAAGCTGAACTAATCAGATTCACTTGAGCTCCAGAATCTAACAAAACCCTAATTTTTTCATTTTGATAATCCATTATTATCACAGGCAAATGTTCTTTTTGTCTTAGAGGTGTTTCACACAAGCAAACTTCCCTATGATTTTTGGTTTTTCTTATCCTCTCCTTTGCTTCCTGTTGAGCCTCTTTTCTCATGCTTTCTTCTTCTTTTTTCCTGTTTTGAGCTTGTTGCAATCTTGTCCATTCAGAAGCAGTTAATGGGAGATCATATCTTTTAACTCTACATCCACTTATGAAATTTGGCATGATCTCTCCATCTATGTTAGCTAATTGGATAGCTCCACTGTTACTTATCTGATATATAATATATGGCCCATGTGCTTTTTTCTGAAACTTTTTCTGATGTTCTTTGACTGTGTAAGCTAAAACTAGATCTCCCTCTTGTAGATCTTTTTCTTTTATATGAACATCATGATAGGCCTTTTGCCTTTTCTTGTCCACATATAAACTCATAATGGCTTGGAGTCTAGAAGCTCCCAATTTTTCCAATTCTATTACTCTCTCTGAAAGTTCATGTCGAGTCCAATTGTAGTGACTACCTACTTTTAATGTTGGAACGAGGAATTCCATAGGTAGAACTGCATTTTGTCCATATACTAGATTGAATGGTGTGTTTCCTATTGCAGTCTTATAAGCCACTCTATAAGCCCATAGGACATGATTAAGTTGTAAATCCCAATCATTCCTGTTTGTGTTTACTAATTTTGACAGTACAGTGCAAAGAACTTTATTAGTACTTTCTGCTAACCCATCTGCTTGTGGGTGATATGGGGCTGACTTTCTATGACTGATCAGGAAATATTCAGTGATGTTTTCTATGATTTGGTTTACAAAATGGGTCCCCCTATCACTTACCAATTCGATTGGAAGTCCAAATCTGGTGATGATGTTTTCATAAAGGAATCTAGTTGTAGTATGAGCATCATTCCTTCTTGTGGCTTTGGCCTCAGCCCACTTTGTCAGATAATCTGTAGCCACTATTATGTATTCAGCATGTGATTGTCTTGCTAGAGGATGTATAGGTCCAATAAAATCTAAACCCCATTTAGTAAAGGCTCTGGCTCAAATTAATGGAACTAATGGCATATTGTCTCTTCTATTTGGTTGGCTCACCCTCTGACAGATGTCACATCTTTTTACATAAGTTCTTGCATCAGGAAATAGGGTTGGCCACCAAAAGCCAGAATATAATATGAGTTTAGCTGTTCTGTCACTTGAAAAATGTCCTCCTGCTACTCTAGAATGTGCCATTTCCAACATGTCCAGATATTTATCCTCAAGAACACAAATTCTTAAGTATCCATCCATCCCTCTTTTATACAATTGGTCTCCTATCAACTGATATTCTTCAGAGATTACCTGTAGATTTTTTGAATCTGCACCAGCTATTACTTGTTTTCCTTTCTTCTCCCTTTTCAACTCTTCAATAATATTTTCACTCCATTCTGGATTTTTCTGAAACCAATATAGAGTTATGAATTCTGAATCTTGCAATGATTGGCACTTCCAACAATTAGCAATGTATTTTGTTACATCTTGAACCTTATTAGGCCAATGTACCCCCATCCTATTGAGATTACTTAGGGTGACTACCCTGGAAGCATGAGTGCAAGGGTTCCAACAATGAGCTCTTTTCAGATATTCCTGTTGCTCTTCTTCAAGAGTACAATATTCCAATATGCCTATATGGTTGAGGTGATACAAGTACCCAGCTAGCAGCATAAAATTTCTGCTTTGTAATACTAAGTGTGTATTGTTTCCAATTGTTCTGCAAGGTCCGATGGTTAATAATGGTACTAAAGTCATGGCCCAATCAGGAACACTTTCTACTTTGAACAAATAAGTATCTGGTAGGTCATCATCTAAAGGTGAACTGGTTTCTTTAGACTGGATTCTAGATAAATGATCTGCTCTCAAGTGTGTTTTTCCTTGTCTGACCACCACTTCAAACTCAAATTCCATTAGTAAAAGAAACCATCTGACTATTCTACTAGTGTGACAAGGTTTATTTACCAAATATAGTAAAGCTTGATGGTCCACAAAGAACTTAAACTTGTTGGCCAAAAGGTAATGTCTATATTTCTTTACAGCAAATATCATGCCCAACCCTTCTCTCTCAGTGGTTGTGTAATTTTTCTCTGCTAGATTCAATTGCCTACTAGCATAAGACACTGGAAAATCTAACTTGCTTCCTTCTATTGGTTGTGCTAACACACATCCTAAAGCATAATTTGAAGCATCCACATGGACATGAAAAATTTTATCCCATTGAGGTGTTTTCAGAATTGGGGCTGTTACCAAACAAGTTTTTAGAGTTTCAAAGGCTTGGTCACACTCCTTGGTCCACTCAAACTTTGTAATTAGGGCATATAAGGGTTTGGCTATGTCAGCAAACTTGTGTACAAATTTCCTATAGTACCCACAATGTCCCATGAAAGTTTGAAGTTCCTTTACATTTGTTGGTCTTGGAAGTTCTATTATGGCCTTTATTTTCTTCTCATCAGTTGAAATTCCATTTTTAGAGACTATGTGACCTAACATTCTTCCTTGTCTTACAAAGAATACACACTTTTCTGGATTTAAACACACTCTGTAGGTTCTGCATTTCCTGAATATATTTTCTAAATCCTGCAAGTGATCTTGTCTTTTTAGTGAAAAAGTACAAAGATCATCTACATAAATTTCCATTACATTTCTCAGGAACTCTTTGAAGATATGACACATCAACCTCTGAAAAGTTGCTGGAGCATTGGTTAACCCAAAGCGCATAACCCTAAAAGCATAAATTCCCCATTCTCTGGAAAAGGCAGTTTTATGTTGGTCTTCCAATGCTATAGGTACCTGATTGTATCCTGAAAAACCATCTAAAAAACTATAAACCTCCTTCCCTGCAACTCTTTCTAGAAGATGATTTGTTATAGGCAGTGGATAACTATCCCTTATAGTTGCTGCATTCACCTTTTTCAAGTTAATGCATACCCTAAGTTTCCCATTCTTTTTTGGTACCACAACTATAGGAGATATCCATTCTATGTACTCAATCTCATAGATGAAATTGGCAGCCAACAGCTTGTCAATTTCTTCCTTTATTTTAGCAGAGTATTTATCATTGAAGGTGTAATGTCTCTGTTTGCTAGGTTTTGCATCAGGTGTAATAGGAATCTTATGCTCATAGATTTTAGGATCAATACCTTTCAAATCCTTGTAGCTATAAGCAAACACATCCCTATAGTTTCTTGCTAGGTTTTGCATCAGGTGTAATAGGAATCTTATGCTCATAGATTTTAGGATCAATACCTTTCAAATCCTTGTAGCTATAAGCAAACACATCCCTATCCTTCACATGGATGCACATACCGATGTGAAGTGGTGTGATATTTGTCAGCAAACTCAATATCTGATACGCAAAGATGAGATGCCATTGAAACCTATGATGGGTGGATGTGCATCCTCTAAGTGGGGAATATACTTTATCGGTCCTATTAACCCCCCATCTAAGGGTTCACATGCTGAATACATTATTGTGGCAACATATTATCTAACCAAGTGGGTGGAAGTGAAAGCCACGACGAAAAACAATGCTCAAACAACAACCAAATTTTTATTTGAGAATGTGTTCACTAGATATGGGCTACCGATAGAGCTAGTAAGTGATAGAGGCACCCACTTCTTGAATGAAGTCATCGAAAATCTTCTCCAAGAGTTCTTGGTGATACACAAGAAGTATGCCCCCTGCCACCCACAAGCTAATTTGCAAGCCGAAAGCACCAATAAGATTCTATGCAATGTGCTGACCAAATTAGTGAATAATAAATGCTCTGATTGGGACAAACAACTACACCATGGTGTTTGGGCATATAGAGTTGCCTATAAAATGGTACTCCAAGCCACACCCTTTCAGATGGTATTTGGACAAAATGTTGTGCTACGATTGGACTTTTTGATACCTACACTAAGAGTAGCATAGGAGCATGAGTGGACAAGGCATGAACTCTCTTAAAGAATCTTTGATCTTGAATGGCTAGGTGAAACGAGATTGAGAGCTGCCACAAGGATTTACGCAGCTAAGAAGAGACAAAAGGCATACTTTGATGCCCATGTGAAGGATAAAGGCTTGAAGGCCAGAGACTTAGTTTTGGTATCTACCCTGAAAAAACATGCAAGAAAGCTAGAGAAGTGGGGCTATGGACCCATGATTATTAACAAAATATCAACAAGTGGGGCAGTCCAGTTAGCCACCTTAGAAGGTGATATTCTACCAAGTTATATTAGTGGATGTCGAGTCAAATTATATCAAGATCCCCTCACGGAGGAAATGCTTAACCAACTCAATACGGTCAAGAACCGCAAAGAAGAAGCAAAGGGAATTCGAGAAGAAGTGCAGGCAGAAGCCTTGGAACACATCCAAAGAATGAAATTGAGAAGAAACGATAGAGAACCATCTAGGACAGATGCCTATGTAACTCCAGGATATCACATGGCTATGTGTGAAGTCTCAGGTGTAAGTTCCCATAGAATAATTGACTGACGACCTTTCATGACCTTAGAGGTAGGACAAGGAAATAGTGCAAGGACTGTATGGGCCTTGATTGACTCAGGTGCAGCCACTAGTGCGGTTAGGCTTTCTTACTATCAAGAATTGAAATTAAGTGTCAATCCTATAGAAGCATACCTCATAGGATTGGGAGGTGTGGAAAACCCTTGCATGGGCAAGGTGGAGCTTCCCCTCCACATTCAAGATGTTCCAATGACAATTAAGGTACTAGTGTGCCAAGACGAGGATCTCACTAAACCTCTTGTCTTGGGTTAAGACTGGATATATGATCATGCAGTCAACCTAAACCTAAGAAGTGGACTTCTTCGGGTCAGGGTAGGTCCAAATCGCATTACCATCGAGTTAGAAAAACAAGCACTCAAGAAATTAGAAAAGGCACCAACTCCTGGTCCCTCCAGGAGCACTATCATGGAAAAAGATGCTTTTCTTGTTCAACACTGTGATGCAGAAAACCCTCTCTCTAGGTGCGGTGGTGCAAATGGAACTCCCTGTTTGTCCAAAGGAAGTCTCGGACCAAAACAACAAAGTCTTGGAGATCAGAAGGAAGCAAAGAAGTAGTGGCCCTAAAGCAAAGATCACCTCGGCCAAGACATCTCGATCATCGAAGCAAATATGGGTATGGAAGGACAGACTTCCCCAGGCAACTCCAGTGGATGTCCCAACAGAACCCTACTCTAGTGATCAGTGTAGGGCGCCTAATAAAACGCTTCCCTGACAATCGCCCACGAAAAGACTATCTATCTAGGTACCCAAGAAGTCGATGACGGCAGACCCACAATCAAGACAAATTTAGGTGCCTAAGGCTTGCTTGAGGGTTCAAGTAGACAACAATAAGCTTCACAAGACAGGGTTCCACTCACACACACACACTCAAACATGCATCACTAAGCACAAATAGAGTCACTTGTAAATGGGTCCCTAAAAAGCCTCATATTCCAAAAGATACTCTTGTAAAGTCTCCCATAGCCCACCTACGGTCACATTGTAAAACCACGCATTATGTTTGGCTACCAAAAACCTGTAATAAACCCCTCGACCCCAAATTTGTAAATAACCTCCACGTACTAACTGCATCATCCTCACACTGCATCATTCCACTTAGCTCATAGAACTATTCATTTACTAAATACACACACAATCACCGAGCACCAATTGACCCACTAACTTGTCATGGTGCCTCATGTTAATGTTTTAATGGGGATAAACTGTCATATCTTGTCCACTATAATGTTAACATGTGCTTCTATATTCTCATAGAATCGGCAAGCAAGCACTAACATGGCAGAAATAGGAGGAACCAGCTCCCAGCCAGGATCAAGCACCCAAATAGTAGACATTGAAACTCTACTCCTTGATCCACAAGTAATAGAGAGGCCTCAGGAACTAAGGGTAGTGCATTTCCTTCCAATTTAGGACCCTCCACAGGGACACACATCACAAGTCGGCAAACATGCACATTGGTTCAGTGACGTTGCAGGTCCACTAGGAGAGGGTAGGTACTTCTGGGAAGCAGAAATATAATTTAATGGAAAGTGGGGAAGGTATCATTTCTTTACTCGCGAGTTTGAAAAGTATCAGAACGCAGAAGTGATGAGATGAGTATGTACCAAAGCTGGCCTGGACAACTACTTTAGAGCATTATTACCCAAACGTGACTTTCTGTGCTGTTCCTACTTGATTAGCACTATCACCCCTAGTAGAGCCAAAGGAGGAGATAGTACCAGTTGGTGCCCATAGAAATAGACGAGTCATATGAGGAACCTTATGTTCCTATGTCGATGATGGGTGGCCAACAAACATCTGAAGGATTGGACACACTTGAAGTAGAAGCCCCAGAATGGCTACAGATGCTCAAAAAAACGGCCAATACACATGATGAGAGAGTCGTGGTGCAAATTCAATCAATGTCTAAAATTGAGGATACCATTATAAAATCAGAATACTTCCGACTCATGTCCCATCACCGATGGATAGGCACAAATGATGATCAATACGTGCCCTATTGCATGCTCATAGTAGATTATCATGCAGAAATTCAACGATGATGTGGCAAGGCCCCAACATTCACCACCCAATTTTGTCCCGACGACATACCTAAAAGAGCTACATAAGGGTCCATCTTCCAACCCACCTGGAGGCTTTGTCTTCTAGAAACTTATCCAAAAATGGTTCATACATGGAATAATATGCCACTTTTCATCAGTACAATCCATGCTACATCCTAGTACTTAGAAGATGCACGTGGCCAGATTTTGCCATCACTGTGAAGGATGTTAAAGGATGTGAGAAATGGCTAAATTATGTGTACCTAGCACCACCACGCGGACTGGCCACAATAGCATAGACGATATCCACCATCTGCCACTGGGGTGTCAGATTGCGGAATGTTCCTGACGTGATGGCACATATGTGTATGAAAATATTCGAATTAATGCTGGTCACCTTCCGAACCTTCAAGAACATCAAAAACCCGCATTTCTCTGGAGTCGGTTTCACTGCACGCAATCTTAACTTAGTATATGACATGAGCACAACCCCCTTCATTAATGTGATATATGCATGGCACGCAAGAATCAAATACCTCCCAGCATGCTACAAACAAAATTTTGAGGAGATGTTCATTACAAGGTTCTGAGAGTACCATTCCAAAATATTCGTCCCCAGACCCTCAAATCTCCTCCAACTTTTCATTGTGGAGAGAACCTTACATTTCGAACAATTGCGTATGCCTCATTTGGACGTTCTAGGTCCAGTCGATTGGGATGCCTTACTAAGAGATTTAGCGAGAGGACTGAGGCTAGAAGAGTACCACTTGGCTACCAACATCGTTGAATACTATGTCAAACGTTCAGCCCAACAAGGGTCTATCAGAGACGACAGATGCAAGAGAGGGGGGTGTTGGTAGCAGTCAGGGCACTCAAAGACCTACACGACAGGGTACATCTAAATCAATCATCCTATAAACCAAGGATGTGTCTAGCTATGCACCCCAAGAGCTAAATGTGCATTGATAGCTTTGTCTATCAAACATGCCATTATTCCTCACATTCACTCTTGCAGAACAACTAAGGATGCTTGGGATACACTTACCACATTGTACCAAGCTAGGAATGAGGCTCATGTTGCTTACCTCTAAAAACAGTTGGAGAGTGAGCACATGAATGAAGGTGATTCTATGGACAATTTTCTAACAATGATCAAAGACTTGAAGGAACAATTGATTTGCGCTGATGAGGTTATAACATATAGCTCACTTGTGCAGACCGTTTTGAATGGCCTTCCTGATTCATATCAGAGTTTTGCTTCTACTCTTCCATTGATGATGAAAGGCAATGCAAATGCCTTGTCATTTGAGGACTTAGTCTCTGTTCTATTGTAGAAAGATCAGTCGAGGCAGAACAGGTCCATTATGTGTGTTGCAGATCAAGCTTTCCTGGCTAGTCAGAAGGGCAAAGGAAAATGGGGCTCTTCAACTAGTAAGCAGAAATCTGCTAATTCTGCACAATCAAAGAGGGAAGACAAAGATGAAAAGAAATCAGAAAAGTAAAAATTGTTTTGCAAGTACTATAAAGGAAATGATCATATCATAAAGAACTATCCAAAACTGGCTGCTAAAGAGGCAAAGAAGAAAGAGGCTGGAATGGTTGTTGCAGAGGCCTCTACACCAAAAACAGAGTCTGTTAATCTTGTGCAGGAGGAAGAATAGGCGTTTACTACTGCTTGTAATTTTGACCCATCTTCTCATGAGCAGTGCATGTCTGCAGTAGACACTCAGATGTTTGGTACTTTGATAGTGGGGCGACCAAACATATTACCTTGCAGCATAGTTTCTGCTCTTCACTCGAGCCTGCCCCTACATGGTGAGGTGTATGGTCAAGAGTCAGGCTTTACCACATAGTTTCTGGCTTGAGGCTGTCATGTGTGCAACATATGTACTTAACAGGTGTCCCACTAAAGCAATGCAATCTATCACTCCATATAAGGCTTGGCATGATCGCAAGCAATCTGTTTCTCACTTGCATGTTTTTGGTTGTCTAGCATATGCATTAGTGCCTGAACAACATCCTATAAAATTGGATGATGAAGCAATAAAATGTATTTTTGTTGGGTATAGTTCTGAAAGTAAAGGCTATCGTTTGTATCATCCAAAGACTAAATGCATTTTGGTTAGCTGTGATGTTGTTTTTGTGGAAGATGCTATTCAACCATTGCTTTCATGTACTAAGGAGACATCTGTTAGCTCCAAAGACATGTATGATACTTTGCTGCCTCTTTTTATAGGTGGACAATCTAGTGCTAGTCCTAATGAGACAACGTCTCAACCTTTGCAGGTTTCATGTGATGATGTAGATCATTCCATTTCTGATGCAGATTTACATGATGCACTTATTGATGAGAGAGCTGATATTGAGCAGGCAAGAACTATGCCAAAATGGTTGGTGCAGACCTTGCGTGATAACAAATTAGATGCACCTTTATCATATCGTACTCGATTAGGCTCTCATAGTGCCTCTTTTGCATCAGATTGCTATGCTATGGCTGCATCTAGTCTCTATGATGAAACTGAGTCTGTTTTGTTTGATGAAGCACAAAATTGAGAAAATTGGATGGCTGCTATGCAATCTGAATATGATGCTATAATGAAGAATGGTACTTGGTCTTTATGTGACTTGCCTCCTGGTAAGAAGGCCATTGACACTAAGTGGATATACAAGCTGAAGTGTAAACCTGATGGTACAGTTGATAGGTATAAGGCTAGGCTTGTTGCAAAGGGTTATGCGCAGGAAAGAGGCATTGATTTTGATGAAACCTTTGCTCCTAATTGCCGAATGACTACTATTCGTAGCATTTGTGCGCTTGCAGCTCATCATGGTTGGAATGTACATCAGTTGGACATTAAAACAACATTTATGAATGGTGACTTGCATGAAGAAGTGTATGTTTTTCAGCCCAGTGGCTTTGTGCAGAAAGGGCATGAAAACCAGGTATGCAGGTTAAAGAAGACATTATATGGTTTAAAGCAAGCACCACGTGCTTGGTATGAAAAGATACATGCCTATCTGATTGCACATGGTTTTGAGAACAATCCAACTGAAAGCACCTTATATGTCAAGCGTGCTAATGATGTAATTCTCATCATTGTGGTGTATGTTGATGGCATGCTGCTCACTAGTCCTTATGAGAAGCATATTACTGATTTCAAGGTGGTGATTTACATGCCTCATTTGAGATGTTTGATTTGGGGCATTTGCATCATTATTTGGGCATTCAGTTTATGCACATTGATGGTGGAATGGCTTTGTATCAAATGATATATATTGAGACATTATTGCAGCGTATTGCCTTGAAGACTGTAAACCTATTGACACTCCTATGGAGACAGGTTTATGACTGAGTCTTCATGATGCTGGAGTACATTTGATGCTGTTCTCTATCACCAGGCTATTGGATGCTTGATTTACTTATGCATTACTCAGCTAGATATTCAGTTTGGTGTCTCACAGATGAGCAGGTTTATGCATTGCCCATGTGTCAAGCATTGGCAGGCCGTTAAGCGCATCTTTTGCTACTTGAGAGGTACTGGGCTACTTGGGTTGTTTTATCCCAAGGGGGGATCACTACCGCCAGATTTGCATGCTTTTTCTAACTCTGATTGGGCTGGTTACTATGACACTTATGTGTCCACTAGTGGCTTTTGCTTCATGCTTGGTAGCTCATGTATATCTTGGTTGAGCAAGAAGTAGCCTATTGTGGCCACTTCCAGTTGTGAGGCTGAGTATAGGGAAGCTTTCATAACGACTATTGAGTGTGTGTGGCTCAGATGGTCAGTGTTCTGCCACCACCATCTTCACTGACAGTTAGAGTGCATTGGCAATTGCGAGGAACCCTATGTTCCATGCTCACACTAAGCACATTGAGGTGCATTATCATTATATCAGGGAGAGGTTCTCTGTTGTGGAGATAAGCTTGGCATATGTGCCCACACAGGAGAACATTGTAGACCTTTTCACGAAGGCTCTATCTAGGGAGAAGTTTGAAACTTTTCGCAAAACTTTGGGCTTACTTCCTTTTCTGGAGTGATTTCCACATACGTTGGAACTTCCTTATACATGAGTGCCAGCTCCTTGTTCACCACATCACTCCCAGGGGGGATTTGTTGATATATTTAGGTAGTGATGTGTGTGAACACACTAGGACCATCGGGGCACTTTTTTCCCTCTTTAGGAGGTTTTTTTCCCTCCGCTTGTATATATGCCTATTGCCCTAATGGGCTACTTATCTTTTTACATTCTAGTGGTAATACATTCAGTACTGTGTGTTGTGCTCCAAGCTTCTTCTTCTTCCTTGTGCTGTTCGCGTGTTTTCGCAGACATCTAACTCCAACACATAGGACCAGGCCTAGTTCCTAGAATATATAAAGTAGACCTTGTAGGATTGTGTTTAGCACCATAAAACCCAATAGGTACTTTCAAACATCAACAAGAATAAGTTGATGCAAAACAGATAGCTTGCACCTTAACTAGCTCACGAAAACCTTTTAAAAATGGATGGAAGTTATGACTTCAAACACTCAGAGTAGCCAACATAGTTAGAATTGGAAACATTCTTCTTAAGGGAGTGTCATACATAGGGCTAAGGTTCTACAATGCATAAAAGCCCTAATTTACATCAACCAATGAATGAGCAATCACCTTAACATTGATTGGATGCCATCTCGATTTTTTTGGGATGTGCAGACAATGACCACGAGATTGTAAAACTCATATTTCCCTGAAATTACCGAACCAAATGACTCAAAAACTTGTACACATAAAGTAGATAGTTATACCTTTTTAATGAATGGTTAAATACATGATTTGGATCTCTTTAGAAAGAGAAACAATCCTACAAGTTGATTGAGTATGAAGAAGAAGGAGCAAAGCATAGAAGTGGCACCGAGCAATGATCAAAGAGTATATGTATTGCTTCAAACAACACCCTAATTTATGTACAAATGTTTTAGTGTCATTATGTAGATGCTTGAGGATATGAGCACACATTTTCTTCATGAATTCAAGTTCAAAATTAGGCATGTTTGGTAGTTTAGATTGATTGGAATCTTTTCCTACAATCTAGGAAAAGAGAAGGTTGAATTCATATCTACTTCTTGATTGATTGATTGAGAATCAATCTTAACCACTTGTAACTCGTGGCTTTTAGGCCTTCCACTCTTTCTTTTTACAAAGTTAAATACCTTGAACCTTACAAGAAATGATCATAAGTGATCAACCAATTAATACAAAGAAATAATGTGCACATAAGTGCTATTCTTCAAGGTACATATATATTCACCATACAAATGATGGATTTGATGGAGCATATCCACCTCAAGAATAATGCAAGCTTGATGTTTCAACACTTATCAATATAAGTATGCTCACCAATTTTCATGTGATTCTGAGATTGTGACTAGAGGAGTGTTAATGAGAGCCTAGATGAAGTGTGGACCTTTTTTGATACCAATTGTTGGATTTTGAGGTCTACAAAAACATATGAACAACAGAAAGAAGAAGAAGTTTGGAGCACAACACAATACATAATGTATTACCAAGTGAATGTAAAAAGATAAGTGACTCAATAGAGTTGTAGGCGTATATACATACAATCTGGGGGGAAAACCTCCTAAAGAGGAATAAAAGTGCTCCAGTGGTCCTGACTCTATTGACACATATCATTACTAAAATATATCAAAAAAATATATATATGTTTTCTTATTTCATGTGACCCATATGGACTTGTAATGCTCATCAGTTTGTTGGCTCGAATGCTTTTCCGTCAGCCAAAAAGTGGAAATCTCATGTGTAGTCCGACAAGAATCATTCATGTGCTATCTCTATCAGGGATTTCAATTGCTAAATTTTGAACTAAACGAAAAGGAAAATTTTAAAAATTAGGATTAAAAAAATCAAATTTTGTCCTACCCATCAAATTTACTCAATGGAAATGAAACCTACCTTGTTGTGCCATTCCATCACTCTCTCAACTGTTGTGTATCCACTATTTGCTCATACTCTTGATGATACATCTCATCACTTTCAAGTGTTCATAAACACTTCGATGGCCTTTCTTAATAAAAAGTACCTTCTTTTTCGTTTTTTTTTTGGTATATTTTCTATAACTTTGTCTCTCATCTTTGGGGATCATTTCTGGGATCCTTCCCTCTTATGCTTCTATAGTAGCTTGGGCTTACTCTAGAGAAGAAAGTGGGGAAAAGGATGGTAGTGAGAGAAAGCGGCAGATGCAATCTGTGTGTGGAAAAAAATAGTGATGTCATTTCTCAACTGATACTCTCTTATTGTGCACAAAGCTTATTCTCTAAACCAGACCTCTCCCCAACGTTCGTATTTATGTACCAAAAGATGCATCATCAAATAGCTCCTCTCTCTCAATAGGTGCATGTGAAAATTGACTAGTCAAGAGCATGACTTGCTTGAGAAGCAATCAATCATGAGCCTTGTGAGTGTTCATTGTTCATACGAACTTAGGGCGGTTTCACACTAGGGCTCTAGAAGAAGCTAAACAAAATAAAAAGCTTGTTTCACCTGGAACGGTGAACATCTTAAGAAGTCCTTTGGCCTTGTATTCACATAAGCCAGTGGAACACCATGAAAATTTGAAAGCAAAATATAAGTTAGCACCATGTAAGTATTTGAACAAAGCTGCAAAAGATTATGATGGTATCCAACAGGCATGGTTTAGTGGATGTGCCTTGTACTACTAGGCACATGGGTAGGGTTCAAGTCCCGCCCGGGGCTGGATGCCTTACAGTTCCCCAAGATGGGTGCCTGTTAGAAGAAGCATTTTTTGAAGGGAAATTATTTGTAAAATGTAAAAAACTTGTAGAAATATTTATACAAATGATGTTAAAATGAGGAAGAGTCTTCCTCATGTAAATTAGAATCATATGTATTTTTTCTAGAATTTTTGGAAGCTCTTTGATGGCATATTTTTAGATTAGAAGGGAAAAGGACCAAAATTCAAGTGTGAAAAAGGACACTTGAAAATGTATAAAAGATAATTTCCTCTATTTTGAGAGGGTTGGTTGTATTATTTTTTCTATCCAAGTAATGTGAAGAGCTTTCATGTACTTTCATGTACTTTCTTTTGATTTGTTGAGTCTTTTCTTTGTGTGATCCATGGAATTTGTAAGCTTCAGTTGTGTATTTCTGAGTAAGATGTATGAAGAGAGGTGATTCTTAGTGTATTGAGTGAGAAAGTGCAAAAGAACAAAGTTGGAAATGGAAATTCTCAGTTTTCACAGAATCGCGATTGTCTCGTCTATGTGATACAGGTACTGTTTTTGAAATTTGACTTCACAATTGTATTCTACTGTGAAAATGACATACTTTAGGCACAAAGATAATTGAAAATGCTGTTGTAGAACTCAAGATAATCAAAACCCTAGATATTTCTCTCCTTCTTCATAATTTCTCAGAAAAAGAGTCATCTTAACCCTTATTCTTGGATTCCATTAACTAGAAGGGGCTGTGGTCTTTGCATACTTCCCGGATTGACAAATTAAAGATGTGTAGTTGATCCTTTATGCTATAATGATTGGAGAGGACAACTCCAAAGGGTAACAACAAACATTTTTTGGTGCCGTTGTCGGGGAACAAAGCAAAAGCTTCATTGAAGTTTTGGACCTTGCTGGATCTTCCATTGTTGATGGTATTTGAACACATTGAAAAGGTACTACTCTATAATCAAGAAAGAAACAATGAAAAGGTAGGTTTCTTTGCTTGTCTTTTGGGAAAAGAAAGCATGAGTTAACCTTTTGGGATAAAAAAGTTATGAAATTCTTGCAAATTGATAGTTGCTCATACCTGTTAAGAGTAAAGTGCAGGTGTGTGGAAAAAAATTGAATCAAGATTGTTGAAGGGAAGGTAAAATGTGACTATCTTTGCATATGTAGAGTGCTTTTTGACTAAGTACCAAGCAAATTTGTTAATCTTGGAAAAGATGACATGATTGCAATGAGGAAAGTCAAGAAAAGTAGCTATGTGCAAATTGATAGATCTATTTGTTTAGCCAAGGTAAGACAATAATCTTGAGAAAAGATTTATTTGCATCTTGAAAAAAAAAGGGTGTTTGAGTTTATCTTTGCATGAATTGATAATTGTACTTCTTAAGCACATGTTTTCTTGGAAAGATCTACTTCCAAACTGACTAGATTGCAAGCATAAAAGATTATAACCAATCATGAAACAAAAGATCAATGGATCTTGAAACAAGAAAACCCTAAGTGAAGTGTTTACCTTGATTTAGGGTTCAAAATACTAAAAAAATTCATAAAATCCTTTAAAAATTCAAACAAATTTCTTTTTTCTTAGAAAGTTGGATAGGAGGATTGCTGTGAGAAGTGGAAGGGGAAAAATGAAAAAAAAAATTTGAAAATTGAAAGAAAATAAAAAATGTATAGAGTAGAAGTTGCTGTTTAAATTTTTCAAAAAAAAAATCTCTTTGAATGATTTTGGTGGTGTATAATTGCAGGTGACAAGTGATCTGGAGTTGGTGAAGAACATTGGAGAAGACCAGGTGGAAAGAAAAGTCAAAAAGTGCAAAAGAGAAAAACACGATTCTCTTCACAGGATCGTGATTTTCAGTAAGATAAAGAATTTGACTTAGTTGCACTATTGGGTACTGAGGTAAGTGATTTTAAAAGGTTTCATAAGTTGCATGAGTAAAGAAAATCAAAATTTCAAAATTTCAGTAAGAATTGAGCATCAAGTGATTAGATTGGAGAATTGGGTATAGAATCACGATTTCCATCAGTAGAATAAAGAGAGCAAATTTTGTTGAAAGGAATAAAATTTGTGAATTAACACTACAAAAGTGCTAAGGGACAAGAATCATACAATGAGAAGTTAAAATTTTGTGAAAATCACTCACAATCGCGATTGTCTGAAGACTATAAAAGCCTAAAATCTCAGAAAAAAATTCATTTGAGTGAAAGAGTGAGTGAGAGGAGCTGACAGAATCATGACCTTCTGCAAATACAAAGCTTTTTGGACATTTCTTGATCAGGCAGAAAGGTAATCTTCTTACAACAAGTTTTTGCATAATTTCAAGTTCAACCTTTTGGTAAAAGCACAAAAACAAAGAAAATTGTTAAAAAACACGAAATCGTGACTTTGAGTTTTTTGAATTTTTTGAAGGAAAATAATATTTTTGATAAAAGATCTTTTATTGCATGTTAATATTCTGATAAGTCTCTTCTAATAGAGAAGGAAGAACTTAAAAAATCAAAAACTAAAAAATTATAAGAATCTGCTCAGAATCACGATTCTGAGAACAACCTCAAAATTGCGATTCTGAACTCAAAATCGTGATTCCCAGAATACAATTTCCATAAGAAAATCATGTTTTTAACGATGGTGAGCAATCACGAATGTCTGTGATCGAAATCGTGGAAATCACGATTTCCTTCATAGGATCGTGAAAAACACGATTCCCTTCACAGAATTGTGGAAATCACGATTTCCTTCACAAGATCGTGAAAAAACATGATTCCCTTCACAGAATCGTGGAAATCACGATTTCCTTCACAGGATCGTGAAAAACACGATTCCCTTCACAGAATCGTGGAAATCACGATTTCCTTCACAAGATCGTGAAAAAACACGATTCCCTTCACAGAATCGTGGAAATCATGATTTCCTTCAAAGGATCGTGAAAAAACATGATTCCCTTCATAGAATCGTGGAAATCACAATTTTCTTCACACGATCGTGAAAAAACAGGATTCCCTTCACAAAATCGTGGAAATCACGATTTTCTTCATAGGATCGTGAAGAACATGATTCTATTCACAGAATCGTGAGAAACACGATTCTATTCACAGAATCATGAGAAACACGATTCTATTCATAGGATCGTGGAAAGTTTAGAATATTCACAAGATTGTGAAAAAGATGATTCTATTCACAGAATCAGGGAAAATCCAAAATAATCACAAAATCGTGAAAAACGCGATTCTCTTCACAGAATTGTGGAAAACACAATTTCCTTCACACCCAGTAGCACAATTTAAGGATGGCAGATATGAGGATAGACAGGGATGTGTATACATATTTTCACAGGATCCAGAAAACTCTAATGATCTAGGCCAGTGTGCAGACAAGAGACCTTGGGAACAAAACCTAGGGCAACCAGACTTGCCAAGACAAAATGAGACTCACACTAATATTCAACAACAACAAGGTAGGAGAGTACACACTTCCCCAAATTCTTTTGAAAGAGAAGCAGAAGGAATGAATGATTTTCCAATCAGAAGGAGACATCAATGGAAAAACCAAGGGAGAATGCTTAGGCCCTATCAAGTAGCAAAATGCATGAAGAATCAATATGAAGGATATTTTGATCCTCATGCCCATGCTGCTGAATTCAGACAATTAATTAGGGCAGAAGAAGTAGAGGATTATAAAGTACAATTTGAAGCATTTGGTCTAACCCTAACTGGACCGGCATTATCTTGGTTCATTCCATTGAGAAAGGAAATGTATCCAGATATTGAATCTTTCCTTGAAGCCTTCATAGGGGAATTCTCAAAAACTGGAATAAAACATAGTACAACTACCCTAATACATAGTTTTAAACAACAAAAAGATGAAAATGTCAGAGAGGCAGCTAGGAGATTCAAGCAATACATTGATAGATGTCCAAGAGAGGAGGTACCATCCATGGCAAGACAAGTATCTCTATTCATAGAAGGATTGAGAAGTGCACAATTAAGAACCTTGGTGTATTATAGGAGATGTCCCGATCTAGGAGCATGTGTGAAAGAGGCAATAGACTTAGAGGATAACAGAGGACAAGATCTATTAGCATTTGATCAACCAAGAACAAATGAAGATAAAATCCCACCAGTAGAAGAATTAGCATAAGCCATTGCTAAAGCCCTAGAAGTTAGCACCAAGACAAATTTGATAAACACCAGGATAGCAACAAATAAGAAATGCTATAACTGTGGAGAAAATAATTTGGTACAACAATTTCCTTATCAAAAACCACAACATTTGCAAGATAGAAAAACACTCAAATACTGTACATTAAAAAGAAAATGGACAAACCATACCAGAGAAGAATGCTTCTACAATAAACAACCCATTAAAGAAAGAGAATATGTGAACCAACACAACTTACAAAGAGAATCTGGATTTGTTGAGCAACCAAGACCTGTACTCGGACAACAACCACCTTTACCAACAAATGTAGTACCAGCAAAATACACACCAATAGAAGAAGAAAGATCAAGACTTAGATCATCTTATAGAGAGGAGTATCATTGGAATGAAGGATATCAGGAAGATTGGGAAGGATATGAACAAAGAGAACCTGAACTGCAAGCCTTGGACTTGGGAAACGGGAGAATTGAAATGGACATAGCCACATTCATGTACATAACTAATAATTACATGTCCAATCAGAAACCCCAATTCAAAGGGAGTCAAAAGATAACTTGTTATAGATTTGGGGGAGAACATTTCATTAGAGACTGCCCACAACCTCCTACACTAAGAATAGAAGGAGCCTATTGCAAGGATTGTGGCAGGGAACACTTAATAAAGGATTTTCCAAGAAACCCTTAAAAAGAACAGAACACATCTAGTAACATACCATTAAAAACAGTTAACATAATGGAGCAAGAAGAATTGAGTGACCATGATCACATAACTGTAAATGCTATAACAAGAGCACAAGCTAAACAACAAGAAACAACAAAGGAGACACATACACAGGAACATAAGAAAATTCCATTTCCAAAAGAAAAGAAAAACAGACAAAAAGGAAGATGGGAAAGAAAAATGAGAATGGGTAAAAATTTGGAAGAAGAGACTATGGAACATTCAAACAATAGTCAACCACAAAATACACAGACTCATGAGGAGGAAAAAAATTCACAAAATTTGGAGACTCTAATAAGAGCATACAAAGGAAGAATTCAAGATGGACCAAATCCTACAAATCATGTGATGGCATATCCTATGCCAGATTTAGAGGATGAAAGGATGCAAAGATGTAAACAAATCTTATAGGAAGCACAACTCAAAATGGGGGAACCAGACAATTATCAAACAATAGTTGAAGGAGCAAATGCAATAGAAACTAAGAAACATCTTGATCAGGAAGATATTTCACAAATAACCTTCCAAATCAATCTAGATAGAAACTGTACAATTTTATACCACACCACAATGGAGGAGATAGTAAAACAAAATCCTCACTTACAACACAATATGAAAAAGTGGGGAACAAAGTCAAAGAACCTAGATCCATAGCAACAAGAATTGGAAGAGTTGTTGTACATACCTATTGATGAAATAGGAGGATACTGTGAAGGAGAAGAAGAAGGGAACTCAATCTTGAAAATACAATTTGGTATTAATCATGCTTAGGCCATATTAGACAGTGGATCAGGAGTGGCTATCATGACTAAACAAACTTGGGAGAAATGGGGAAAAGATGAGTTAATACCCACTAAAATGAGATTACAACTTGCAGATGGACATATAGAAAAACCCCTAGGAATATGGGAAAAAGTGATTGTGGAAATATGTGGAATAGAGATAGAGCATACTTTTGTCATAGTTGAATTCCCACAATCCACTTCATATGAAATCATCCTAGGAAGACCATTTATGAGACAAATGCAAATTGTGCAAGATTGGGGTAATGATTGTCTATATCTTCAAAGCAAAGGAAGGATAACTAGAGTAAATTTAAGAAATGGTCAATATTGTGATATGTCCCCTCAGGAATGGTTCAAAGTACATCAAAATCAGGCATTAACTGAAGAATCGGGGAGTGAAGATCAGAATGAGACAGAACCATCAATTTGGAAATGTAATGTGATAAGAAATCTCATAGATAAAAAAAGGTTGTTACAAAAAGGAGATTGCCTAGGAGAAAGGAAATCACAAGATGAAAGCTAGATACCATAGGAATTTAAAGATGAAGAATTTGAGCCTTATGGTTGGAATCAGATTTTGACCACCATGGATCTAGTTAATGATGAGTATGTGGGAGTAAAATTCCAAAATGAAGAAGGATATGATATCTTCCACATAGGAATACGAATGATAAAGGTGTCAAAAATAGAGGAAGACCAGGAGGAAGGAATAATAATAAAAAATGGGAAAACACAATATCTGGAAGAAGTGGAAGCTACTGGTGTTATAAAAGACAAAATCTCAGGAACATATAAAAATAATAAGCAAAAAAAAAAAAGAAAAAGATCAAGAAGTTGAAAAAAATAAAAACATAAAGAAAGAACATCAACAATTTGATGTACCTACAAACTTCAAAACCTATGAAGTAGAAGACAGGTTACTTCTAAAAATAAAACCAAAAAGAGAGAAGAAAAAGGGGGAGGCATATGACAATGAGGAACAAACTAAGAAGGTGATGATCACTCAAGAAGAGGAGGAAGAAAGACATATTGTAATAGCTGATGACATGACAAATCAAGAGGAGGAAGCATTGAGAAATTTGGCAAAAACATATAGAGATGTGTTTGCTTACAGTTACAAAGATTTGAAAGGAATTGATCAAAACATTTGTGAACATAAGATTCCTATTACTCCTGATGCAAAACCTAGCAAACAAAGACATTATACATTTAATGACAAATACTCTGCTAAAATAAAGGAAGAAATTGACAAGCTACTGGCTGCCAATTTCATCTATGAGATTGAATATACAGAGTGGATCTCTCCTATAGTTGTGGTACCTAAAAAGAATGGGAAACTCAGGGTATGTATTAACTTGAAAAAAGTTAATGCTGCAACTATAAGGGATAGCTATCCATTACCAATAACAGACCATCTTTTGGAAAGAGTTGCAGGAAAAGAGGTCTATAGCTTTTTGGATGGTTTTTTAGGATATAATCAAGTACTGATAACTTTGGAAGACCAACATAAAACTGATTTTTCCACAAAATGGGGAATCTATGCCTTTAGGGTTATGCCCTTTGGTTTAACTAATGCCCTAGCAACTTTTCAAAGATTGATGTGTCACATATTCAAGGAATTCCTTAGAAATATAATGGAAATTTATGTGGATGATCTTTGCACTTTTTCATTAAAAAGAAAAGATCATTTAAAGGATCTGGAAAATATATTCAAGAAATGTAGAACATATAGAGTATGTTTAAATCAAGAGAAATGTGTGTTCTTTGTGAGGCAAGGGAGAATGTCAGGTCACATAGTTTCTAGAAATGGAATTTCAACATATGAAAGAAAAATTAAGGCCATAATGGAAGTTCCAAGACCAACAAATGTAAAATAACTTCAAACTTTCGTGGGACATTGTGGGTATTATAGAAAATCTGTACACAAGTTTGCAGACATTGCAAAACCTTTGTATGCTTTGATCACAAAATTTGAGTGGACCAAAGAGTGTGACCAAGCTTTTGAGACTTTAAAAACTTGTTTGGTAACAACACCAATTCTAAAAACTCCACAATGGAATAAAATTTTTTATGTTCATGTGGATGCTTCAAATTATGCTTTGGGATGTGTGTTAGCACAACTAATAGAAGGGAGCAAATTAGATTTTCCAATTTATTATGCTAGTAGGCAATTGAATTCAGCAGAAAAATATTATACAACCATTGAGAGGGAAGGGTTGGGAATGATATTTGCTGTGAAAAAATATAGACATTATCTTTTAGCCAACAAGTTTAAATTGTTTGTGGATCACCAAGCTTTACTCTATTTAGTAAACAAACCATGCCATATAGGTAGGATAGTCAGATGGTTTCTCCTATTGATGGAATTCGAATTTGAGGTAGTGATCAGACAATGAAAAACTCATTTAAGAGAAGACCATTTGTCCAGAATCCAAACCAAAGAGCCAAGTTCACCTTTAGATGATGACTTACTAGATGCATATCTATTCAAAATAGAAAGTATTCCTGAATGGGCCATGACTTTAGTACCTTTGCTAACCATGGGACCTTGCAGGGCATCTGGAAACAACACACATCTGGTATTACAAAGTAGGAATTTTGTGCTACTAGCTGGACATTTGTATCATCTCAATCATATGGGTATATTGGAATATTGTTCTCCAAAAGATGAGCAGCAGGAGTATTTAAGAAGAGCTCATTGTTGGAATCCTTGTACTCATGCTTCTATGATAGTCACCTTAAACAATCTCAATAGGATGGGAGTACATTGGCCTAATAAGATTCAAGATGTAAAAAAATATATTTCCAACTGCTGGGAATGCCAATCCTTGCAAAATTACAAACATAATTGAGGAGTTGAAAAGAAATAAGAAAGGAGAGCCAGTAAGAGTTAGTGCACACTCAAGGAATTTACAAATGTTTTTTGAAGAGTATCAACTGATAGGAGATCAATTGTACAAGAAAGTGATGGATGGATATTTAAGAATCTGTGTTCTTGAAAATAAATATATGGAAATGTTAGAGATGGCACATTCTGGAGTGGCAGGAGGACATTTTTCAAGTGAAAGGACTGCTAAAATCATATTATATTCTGGTTTTTGGTGGCCAACTCTATTTCCTGATGCAAGAACATATATGAAAAGATGTGACATTTTTCAAAGAGTGAGTCAACCAAATAAAAGAGACAATATGCCATTAGTACAACTTATTTCAGCAAGAGCATTTAGCAAATGGGCGTTGGATTTCATTGGACCTATACACCCTCCAGCAAAACAATCCCATGTTGAATATATACTAGTAGCCACAGATTACCTGACCAAATGGGCAGAGGCTAGGGCTACAAAAAGGAATGATGCTCAAACCACTGCAAGATTTCTTTATGAAAATATTATCACCAGATTTGGATTACCAATTGAATTGGTAAGTGATAGGGGGACTCATTTTTTGAACCAAATAATAGAAAACATAACTAAGTATTTCATGATCAGTCATAGAAAGTCAGCCCCTTATCATCCATAAGCCAATGGATTAGCAGAAAGCACTAATAAGGTACTTTGCACTGTTTTGTCAAAATTGGTAAATACAAATAGGAATGATTGGCATTTGCAACTTAATCATGTTTTATGGGCTTATAGAGTGACATACAAAACTACACTTGGAACCACACCATTTAATTTGGTTTATGGACAAAATGCAGTTCTGCCTTTATAATTTCTCATTCCAACATTAAAAGTGGGAAGTCAGTACAAATGGACTGGACATGAGTTATCTGAGAGAAGTGGTGGAATTGGAAAAACTTGGAGCTTACAGACTTCAAGCAATCATGAGCATATATGCAGATAAGAGAAGGCAGAAAGCTTATCATGATGTTCATATTAAAGAAAAAGATTTGCAAGAAGGAGATCTAGTTCTGGCATATACAATAAAAGAACATCAAAAAAAATTTCAGAAAAAAGGACATGGGCCTTATATTATCAATCAAATCAGTAACAGTGGAGCTATCCAATTAGCTAATATAGATGGAGAAATCATGCCAAATTTCATAAGTGGATGCAGGGTAAAAAGGTATGATCTTCCATTAACTGTTTCTGAATGGAGAAGGATACATCAAGCTCAAAACAGGAAAAAAGAAGAGGAAAAAATTAGGCATGAGGCTCAACAGGAGGCAAAGGAAAGGATAAGAGAAATCAAGGAGATTAGAGAAGTTCTCTTGTGTGAAACACCTTTAAAAGTGAGAGAGCATTTGCGTGTTATAACAATGAATCTTCATAATGAGAAAATCAAGGTTTTGATAGATTCATGTGCATAAGTTAATTTGATTAGTTCAGTTTTGTTGGATAAGATTAACTTAAAAAGGACTGAGAGTAAAACATTTATCAAAACATTGGAAGGACAGATAATACAAAGCTTGTCTTCTCCATCTATTGAAGTTAAGTTCAATGAAGAAAAAATGAAAATAGATTGTGAAGAATGGCCTGATCATATGATGACTGAGAAATTGATTTTGGGACAACCATGGCTCATGCAAGGTAAAGTAATCTTGGATTTTGAAAAAATGAATCTTAAATTGACAATAAAAGACAAAAGGTTTTTAATGTTTTATTGAGTAATGAAGGACAAGAAAATCAACAGGATATCTATGACTCAGATTTGGAGGGATTTACTTTTTTACTAGAAGCTACAAAGGAACCACAAATAAAACTTCTTCATGACCAAATCTACATCAATAAAAAACAGGAGGAAAAGACGGAAGAAAAGGTGGAAAGTGTGGAATAATCAGAAGCATCTAGGCATCAAGACTGACAGGATGTGGAGACCCATAAAGTCCAAGCACTGCTTATCAACAAAATGCAGCAACATTAAGTGGATGTAGAAACCAAAGACATCCAAGTACTGTGTGTTATAAGAAGAATTTTATACTCCAAAAAAGGAATCAACAGGAATTAAGTATTTTTGAGTAAAAAAATCAGATCTGCTTCAATGGAGAGAAAATAAGGATCTAGATACAAAAATGGTGCAAAAGCATGATGAGTCACAAATGAAGGAAAGGGTAAAATGGTAATCAAACACACACTTTGGATTCTTATTAAAGAGTTCAGAATTTGATCAGAAAGGAATTGTGACATCCTAGAAATTGTTTTTATCTACTTTACCTCATCCTTTTTCTAGGAAAGGAAATAGGAGGGGAAGAGAGAAAATAGGAAATTACTATTAAAAAAAAAAGAAAAAGAGAAGAAAACAAAAAGAAAAAGAGGAAGAAAAAGAGAGAGAAAAATAACAATTCTTTTGTTTATATAAGTTATATAGCACAAGCAAGATATAGGTTATAATTTGGTAGGATTAAGCAGTCACTATTCTTTCAGTCATTGTTTAATTATTTTCCTATAAAAATCTAAAATTTTTTAGAATAATTCATTATTTCTTTTATTATTAAAAAAAAAATTTAAAAAAAAGAGAGAAATGAAGAGAGCACTAGATATCTTGCTACACATGTGATGATCACTTCAATTGAGTTATATCTGTGATACAAATAAGGAAGTCAAGATTCATCTGAGATTTTATTTTTTCTTTTTCATTACATCTCAAAAACAAATGTCATTTCTTTTATGTTTCTTGTGACTTATATGGATGGACTTTTATTTTGGGTATTCAAAGACAAATGTGATTTCTTGTTATGGTTCTTGTGACTCATGTGGGTGGAGTTTTCTTTTGTTTATGATACATTTTTCCAGAATGGTGAATCCAAAGGAACTACCTATTCATGACTTCAAAGCTGACTTTGTAACTTTGTCAAGAGGACATTGGTTCTTAGACAGTGAAGCAACAATGGAAAAGGTGGATCTGGAGTCTAATGAAGAACAAGATATTTCAGAGGCAAAAAAGATAGCTAAAGAACTGAAGGAAACCCTCACTATCATTGGTCAGCACATTTTTACAGTAGGAGTTGGAGGCCATAAGTATACAATACTATGTCAAGAATTCTACAAATTCCAAAAAATAGCAGTCAATTATAAAAGATGGAAAGCAATGGGATTACACAGACTACTGGATGAACCTCTATTCTTTATAGACTTTGAGAGAGTATCACAAATGATGAATAGTCTATTAGAAGTTGGCAAAGGTAATGAAGCATATTTCAGATGTACTGTCAAGGACAGAGAGAATAAAGAGGTGCATATTACTATAAAAGCAGAACACATCAGGGCAGCCCTCCAGTTCTATTCCATGGGAACTAAGCTGGATAATAGTTTTGTCAAGAAGAATAAAGCAACTTATGCTGGATATTCCAAATTTGTGGATTTCAAAGGGAAAGAGAATGAAGAATATGCTATCAGGATGTTTCTTCAATATTTGTGTTTCCCAAAGCTGCCTAGATATACCATGCCACATAAGCCAGTGACGCTGATTATGTTCAATAACAAAGACAGAACCAAACCATTTGGAGTAATGGATGTAACTCCATACATCCATGATCAATTGAAGGAAGCAGCAAAACATTGGGAGCAAAGGAAGTTCATGAATGGAGCACAATTTTTAACAAGGATTATATATCATATTTTAGGTATGGAGGATCAGCTGAAATTGGCTCCAGAAGCTCAGTATGTCATAAGCTTGATGTTAGGAGTTAAAAGTCCTTCTAAGATGATGTCCATAAGAGAAGCAGAAGCCCAACCAAGCATGAGGGGAGCAAAGAGGAAAAGGAAAGGGGTGTCAGAAGAAGTTATTCCAGTAAAGAAAAGAAGATTGGATCCAAGGAAAGTAGAATTGGAACAAGAGGAAGCAACAAAGGAAGAGCATGAAGCTTCTTAGAAGGAAGTACAGTCCTCAAAGGAACCTCATCCACCTCAAACAAGTAAGGAACAATTGTATGCTTATTTAACTCAGGGAAATGAGAAAAGAGCAATTTATGAAGCCCAATATCAGAAGATGTTAGAGAATTATTCATACAAAGCAACTGATTGGATACAAGAAGAAGTGGAACACTATGAAGAGCTACATGATCAGATGATGGCTGCAGAAACTGAAGAGGTCTTTGTCAAAAAGGAAGTGGAATTGTTAGCATATTTCAAAGAGTTACAAGGTCCTCCGGAAACCAGAACTACAGTAGGAGTGAAGAAGAAGGTTCAGAAAAAACCTGTGCAGAAAAAGAGGCTAACCAAAAAGAATAAAGGAAAAGCAATTGAACAAGCACAAAGGGAGGAGTTAGTAAAATTGTCATTAGAAGAAAATAATCAGGAAGAATCCATTGCATTAGAAGAACATAGGATGGACAAACAAGGCATAGCCAGTTCCTCACAGTTTTCTTCAGATTCAAAAAGTGACATTGAGAACTTTCTTTTGAAAAGTTTAAATCTCTCAGTACCTAGCACACCAACAGTGACAGTACAAGCCTCTGAAAAAAGCAAAACACCAGAAGATTTGAGCCAAAAGTCACGAGGAATACAGGTCCAAGAAAAAGCAGCAAAACAAGTTAGTCCTGGGGAGGAAAAAAGGATATTAAAAGGTAAAGCAGTAATGAGGGAAGAAGAACTTGAAGCAAGGAAAGAATTCAATAGTGGATTGGTGGACACAGGGTGTAAAGCAATATGGACAAAACCATCTCAGCAAACCTATTTTAAACTAAATGAGGAAAAGCTAGAAGTAGAAAAGGAAGCTCATATATGCAGCTCAGTGCACAATAAAGAAGATAAAGATCAGATTGAGGAAACAGAGGAAGTATTGGAAAAGGTGGATTTGAAAGAGGTTAAAGAAGGGAATACAGAAAAAGAAATAAATCAAAGTATAGAAGAGGCACTTTATGATCTAAATCATGTTGAAGAATCCACACATACAAGTGAACAGGAAAAAGAAGAAGAATTAGACCTTATGGACATAGATGAGCAGGAGGCAGGACAAAAGGACCAGCAATTAAATGATCAAATAAAGATCTCAGCAGAGAGTGACTCCACCTCAATTCAGGATAACCAAGTACAGAAAGAGGAAAGACAGTTCATTGAGGAAAAACAACAGGAAATTGAGGAAAAGAAGGCAGAAGAAAGGGAAAAAGAAAAGGGCTATGAAGAGCAAAAGAACCAGGTCATAGAATATGAGGAAGAGGATGAAGAAGAAAATGAATATAGAGAGGAAAGAAGATAGAGGTAAAGCAAGTGGAGTTAGAAGCTGGGTTAGAAAGGATACCCAAGGATATTAGGTCTGCTTGCAAAGTCATTATGAGAAATATAGAACAATTCAGACCATCTAGTAGAAACATGATTATATCAGGAATGGTGGCTGAATCAAAGTTTGTGAAAGGTAGTAGAATTATTACTGAGCAAAAAAAGAAAAGGAATAGTTAGAGGAACAACTGAGGATTGTCCAGGAAAGAAATGAGGATTTGACCAAAAGGATAATTTCATTAGAAGAACTGGAGGTTCAACAACAAAATAAAAATCAATTTCTTGAGCACAAATGTGCTAAACAGATGCAGCATAGTAGCAAAATTGAAATGGAGTTGAAGAAGATGGAAGGAAGGTTTAGAACTCTTCAAAGTTCATATCAAATTATGGTTAAAGCAAATGAAGAGATAAACAAATTGCTGATGGAGGAAGGCCAAATAAAAGAAGAGAGTAAGATGGTACAAGTAACACAAGATGAGAGGGAGGAGTTGAATAAAGAAATTCTGAAGTTACAAACAGAATTGAAGGAAGTCAAGGAATTGGAAAAGCAAGCTAGTGTTCATGCTGCTAGCTCAATGAGAGGATACAATAAATTACATCTGGATATAACAAAAGAAAGAAGTGAGTGGAAATCAAAAAAAGAATTATTGATATCCCAGAATCAAGGATTAATGATGATGGTTGAAAAGCTATAGAAAAATTTGGAAAATTCACAGAAACAGGTGGAAGAACAGGAGGTGACTCCACAAGAAGAGGAGTATGAAGGGGGAGAAGATAACAGAACTCAACACTTTGATGAACAAGAAGACAAAGCAGATGTTGAAGAATATTCAAATGAGTTTGTTAAAAGGCTTTTAACAGATAGGGAATCAAGAATGGAATTTATCAGAAAAATGCATAATGAGTATGAAGAACAGATTGTGAATTTTGCTCTCAACAAAGGAATAAACCCAGACCAACACCATTGGGCAGCAGATGGTCTAGGTATACCATTTTGTATGATAATGGAGAGTATTAAAAATTACTAGATTGCAAGGGTAGGACTATCATCCAATAGATATTTGGAATATGAGGAGGATATTAATGTCACTAAGGAATTATTTGAAAAGGCTAATCCTAAATGGACGAACAGGTGGTTAGATGCCAACAAGGAGTGCAGGAAGATTTGGAAAGAGGCACCTATTCAGCTAAAGATCAATCCAGCCTATTGTCCAGTAGCAAGGAGAAGGGAATGGACAATGTTCTGAGAAAGAAGAAATGCAAGGCAGATTTCAGCAAAATGGTTGAACTCTCCAAAAATAGCAGGACCAAAAGCAGGAACATGGCCAACAAAGAAGTACATGATTGATATAATAGAGTCTGTTATATCTACATATAAAGATGTCAATTATTCAGCTTGTATTTTATTAATAAGAGTGATGCGACTCATAATGGCATGTATAGAAACATTTATAGATACAGATGTCATAACTCTCAATTACATTGGATTCAATTCACCGACTGATGCTTTACTTTTTTATCTAAGTGAAACTCCTGACCGAATTTGCTTAATGGCATATTACCATAGAACAATATTTTTGGGTAGCCATTATTTCCAAATTTTTGAGGATGCCTTTGATTATGGATTTTTTGAAAGAGAATCAGAAATTTTTGGGAATTTATCAGTAGTTACAAAATCCAGACTCACTGCCTATGAAGCTACATATACAGAATACCTGAAGAAAGATGTGATAGACAAACCAGAGGCAGCTATACAATGGAGAAAAGCTCTATTTGAGATGGTGAATAATTTGAACATTACAGAAAGGAGGAGTCATGATCTATTGTCACAGGTTTATCAAAGAAAAAAGAAATAAAGGAAGCTCTCACTACTTATCTGCAAAGAATATTTTTGTCAGGAGCCAAAAAGTCTAGGAGGGGAAGAATGTTAGAAGAAGCATTTTTTGAAGGGAAATTATTTGTAAAATGTCAAAAGCTTGTAGAAATATTTATACAAATGATGTAAAAATGAGGAGGAGTCTTCCTCATGTAAATTAGAATCATATGTATTTTTTCTAGAATTTTTGGAAGCTCTTTGATAGCATATTTTTAGATTATAAGGGAAAAGGACCAAAATTCAAGTGTGAAAAAGGACACTTGAAAATGTATAAAAGATAATTTCCTCTATTTTGAGAGGATTTTTTGTATTATTTTTGCTATCCAAGTAATGTGAAGAGCTCTCTTGCAAAAAATCGTGTTTCTCCCTTTCATGTACTTTCTTTTGATTTGTTGAGTCTATTCTTTGTGTAATCCATGGAATTTGTAAGCTTCAGTTGTGTATTTCTGAGTAAGATGTATGAAGAGAGGTGCTTCTTAGTGTATTGAGTGAGAAAGTGCAGAAGAACAAAGTTGGAAATGGAAATTCTCAGTTTTCACAGAATCGCGATTGTCTCGTCTGTGTGATACTGGTACTATTTTTGAAATTTGACTTCATAATTGTATTCTACTGTGAAAATGGCATACTTTAGGCACAAAGATCATTGAAAATGCTGTTGTAGAACTCAAGATAATCAAAACCCTAGATATTTCTCTCCTTCTTCATAATTTCTCAGAAAAACAATCATCGTAACCCTTATTCTTGGATTCCATTAACTAGAAGGGGCTATGGTCTTTGCATACTTCCCGGATTGACAAATTAGAGATGTGTAGTTGATCCTTTATGCTATAATGATTGGAGAGGACAACTCCAAAGGTTAACAACAAACAGTGCCTCTACCTTACGAGGTCAGGTGCGTGTGCCTTTCCAAATTCATTGCACTCTCAAAAAAAAAAGAAAGATTGTGATGGTTGTATATTATTAAATTTTTATTACTGAAATACTACGCAAACCCGAAATGCGAGTTGGGGTGGAGGGGGGGCCTCAGAATGGAATGTTCCAAACTGTTCTACTTAATCAGCACTACGCAACAAAAAAATGCTGCCACATAGTATGAATGAGGTTTGCCACATGACAGACCCTCATTTGAGTGCACATGGAGCACAGTAGTGCCGCTGTGCAGTGTGACGCGAGCCTTACTCAGTAATGGGTCATGCTCAAACTCTAGCTCCTATGTGGTCACCTACTACACATTCCATTATCCATAGCCTTAATTCAACCTTGGTCCCCTGCCTAGGAGTTGTGCTTTAGTTGCTCTCACTTAGAGAAAGAGAGAGATAAGTGAGAAAGAGAGATAGATAGATAGCAAGAGAGAGAGAGAGAAACAAAATGGGTTTTTCTCTCATAGCGTTGTTTTAATGATGACACAAGTGATTATATCAATTTTTTTTCTAACTATCCCACGTGCTAAGTGAGGCCATTGACTCTTGAAGGGATCAGAAATAGACTCACATGGAATTAAAACAACTAAGAAAACAAAGATACCATTCAGATTGCTTGGAATTTTTTTATACACACTCACACACCCAACCTTCTAGGTAGAGGCACCTATCATGAGAGACTCATGGACATGTCCAGCCTAGACTTGAACTCAGGACTTCCTCCCACAACTTCAAGGCATCAACCACTAGGTTATGTGGGCTTGAACAAAGAAGCTCATATTGTTTCAAGATGAATGGTCTCATGGATGATGTTCTTGGACACATTATTTGGCACTAAGTGCCTTACATTTTTGTAACTGTGAGTAAAACAAGAAGGACCTTTTATGTGTGAGATTGGGTAGGCAAATATAAGCCACCAAAGGGTCTCAAGTGCATATAGGGCTACTCTACCCCCGCCCCCCCCCAGATCTTTGATGCAGACTCTACAAGTGTGGCATACAACTTTTTGAAGCCCCCTCCCAATCTCTACAAGTGTGGTGTGAAAGTTTTTGAAATACTATTTTTGTCATCAAGGCCTATTGAATTTCTACCATTTCGAATGGGACTTCATCAAACATGTTGTATTTGCCATCATTGCTAGTGGCAGAAGACACTAAGGAGGTTTAAGCACATAGGGAAGCCTAAGCGAGGGTAGCCAGAGAAGAAAAGGAGGACAATGAAGCCTCCATTTTTTTCCAAAAACTTTACATGATCAAATAGTGATCTTCATCACTACAAACCATTGTAAATAATAATCTTTGGCAATTTCAACTCCACTTTGTGAAAGCTGAGAAGTCCTCAAGCTTGAGGAGTACAACTAGGATCCACATTTCAATTTTCATAGTTTTTGGAGCTCATTTGAGTCCTCAAAATAGCTTAGGAACCTAATTTTTAACTAGGCCAAACACTAAGTCTGAAACAGGTCAAAACTAATATAAAAACTATAAAAAGAGTTAGAGAACTTATTTTTGGAGTTCACTCATTTTTGTGTAGGAAGAGAAAGGTTAAAATTCAAGCCATATAGCTCTATGAGGGTGTATTTCCACCCTTTTATTCCACTATCAAAAGTATCTTTCTACTGGTCCAAAGTATCTCTACTTGGCATAAGACCTTCCAAATTTTCTTTTCGCACTCAAAGCACTAAAGTTCCCACATTGAAACCATGATTAATGCCTTACTTTATATTTGCCCACGGGTATTTGACCCTCATTTTGACACATTATTTGGCACTAAGTGAAGGGTTTTGGTGTGTAGAACAAGAGGAGTAAGGAGGAGATGGAGAGAGAGAGAGAGAGAGAGAGAGAGAGAGAGAGAGAGAGAGAGAGAGAGAGAGAGAGAGAGAGAGAGAGAGAGAGAGAGAGAGAGAGAGAGAGAGAGAGAGAGAGAGAGAGAGAGAGAGAGGAGAAAAGAGATGCGCACACATGCGTGGGAGCCTCAAAACCCACATAATGATCTCTCTTGAGGCAATGTTCTATATATGATGTGTATATATGAATATAGGGGTAACGTCACATGATCCTTACATCTCCAACAATCTCTCACTGAAGGGTCAATGTGACTATATGTGGAAGCACATACAAAGAATGATGTAGGACTATACAATAATTTACAAGAAGAGTACAAATATCTACCCATACTAATCAACCTACACCAACTACCTCGAACAAGATGTATCAATGCACCTCAAACTCCTCTAAACTCATATCGATAAGAGTCAAGCTCACATTTGACTGATGCAAGAACTGACGAAGTTCCTGCAAAGCTCACAGTCGCTATATGCCTGTGTCAATCATTAAATGATTGACAACTCCAAGTGCAAATTCTCCAATAGCAACTGCTATATCTGGTCTCGAGCATAATAACTCGTACATTAGACTCCCAAATGCTGATGAAACCTACGTTATCCTGGTTAACCTAAGCATGTCAACCATGCATGTATCCAAGGAATCCAAAGCACCATCATCAAGACCAAAATGTCCTGACATATCTATGTCAACATCTGGCATGAACAAATCCAAGAATGACAGCATGATCACTGACTCATCAACATCTAAAGCAATCATCCTATAAACCACGGATGTGTCTAGCTATGCATCCCAAGAGCTAAACCGATCTATCACACACTGTGTACCATAGAGAAATCTTGCTCTACCACACCAAGCGTATGATCATGCTTCACATGAGCTAATTGCACAACATCAACACCAAGATCAAACTGATGATCAAACTCTAACTGAGTATCATCACAATGCTCTACATGAGCATCCACATCATTCTCTAAAGCATCCAACTGATCATGCAAAGTGTGCTCTACATGAGCATCCATATGATAAAAAACATAATTCTCTATATAAGCATCACAAGCATCCAAAACATGCTCTACATAACTGGATAACAAAAATCAAGCTCATAGGGAATGAAGGCACATAGCATACATGTCTGAGTATAAGTGATGCTCCACTAGGTAGCATAAGGCATACATCTCCTGCACCCTCAATATCATATATCATACCATCAGACATGTGCACACATCCACGACTCTCACCTGAGAATCGACAAAACCACTCACGATGTGGAGTAACATGAAAACTTGCTAATGCATCAAGCAACCAAGTCATATGTGTGCTATCCAATGAACAAGAGGAATCCTGAGATGAACCATTGGAGAAAGTGATATCACTATCACTGACATAATCAACCATAGACTCTCCTAAAACCACTACCTGACTTACATCACATGTATATCTCTGACATCGGCATCACATCCGCCTAAAGCAACATCATCGAATATGGCCCTCACAACCATAGTGCCAACATCAAAGCTGTAGTTGTGATCTATGTCTCACATGAGTCAATGGACTCGCATACATATCATGTAGTATCTACCATAATGCACTACTTGTCTCCTCATACATAACAAACTCATATATAGAATCCACAAGCTGTATCAAATACTGGAGCTTGCCAATGCATCCATATCCATTTGTACGTGGTTGGGCATGTCATGAGGCCTCTGTGCATCTCTATGCACATACATGTGTAAGCCTGCATGAACCAGTGTATGCCACATCTGAGCCTTCCATTCGAAAAGTCAAAGCCATCAAACTGAGAAGACACCATGCTAGTAATCCAAAAGACTATAAATATAACGAGACTAGAATCAATACTCTATCCTCAATAGGATCACACCTGCATATCCATATGCATAACTCACATCACATATTTCTCATTGGAGAAGAAAACCATGTGAACACCTGTCACATAACCATGCATCTAGCATGCACATAAAACCATGAGCATAAGCTTGCTCACCAGGTCTCCAAACTGACCAAGTAGATGTGAAAGAATCTTAGGAAAAAAATTCGAAAGAGTATCCCTTGTAAACTGACCAATCATAACAAGATAACCAATAATGAAAGAACAATGAGTAACATGTCACCACCTATCGCTGATCCAACCATAGCCAATCAAGGTGACAAATGGATGTGCAACTGAGGCTCCAATTTGGATCATGTACCTATAAGGAAAAAGAAGAATACAAGTACCAAATAAAGATCCAATCAATCTCTCATAAAATTATGTGCAACTAGTAAGTAAATCCATAACCAAGTGGCATAAGCAAGATATACATCACAATGCCACTATACATCCACTGATAATACCACGATCAAACTCATGATGACATAAACCTCAAAAAAGAAGATATAAAACAATGTCATCTCACATGGCAAACACATGACAAGATCATGCTCTACTCTCATATGCAGGAGCTATCATAGTGATCGTGCATGAACAATGCTTTCAATTTCTAAAAATAAGATCTTGCACACCAAAAATCTCTCTCGAAGAAGTTTCACAATAAAATGAACCTCCAAAAGCAACTAGGGTTCTTATGGTGAAAATATGTTTCTCAATGTTTTGCTATTTTAGAGATGATAACCTCTAAATCTGAAATTTTGCTCTTCACAAAACTTCAAGGTCTCTTTTTTATCTATGTAACGATACATAGAACACCTCGATCAAATGTGTGTAGCTCAAGACAAACACAAAACAAGCATATGTTATCAATTTCACATTCACTTGCAACACTACTGCTTTGTATTTTGTAATTTCATTGACCTAGCAATCAGAATTTGGACCCGTTTTCTTCTAAAAAATTGTACTTTCCTTTTCAGCTATGAGAAAAAGTTGAATCACTTGATTCCAACTTGTAAAAGTTATGACCCAAAAACTGACCTGTTGTCCAAGTGATTGTAGATTTTTCTTCTACATTAGTCTGAATTTTTTGAATTTTTGGCGATTTAGAACTCCAAAGTAGGTTCTACACCCTTCTCCAACCCTTTATTTCAGCTACACACATAACTTTAAAACACATCAATTCGAACTTTCTAGCTCGAGTTATGGCCAATATACTGAGCAACGATCATGAAGTGTCGACCTGCACTTTCACCTCTTGTGACCTAAGCTTCCATTGAAGCTTCTTGCACACCAGCCTTCAACAAGCTCTAATACCAATGAAGGGCTTTGGTGTGTAGAACAAGAGGAGCAAGGAGGAGATGGAGGGAGAGAAAGGAGAAGAGAGATGCGCACACATGCGTGGGAGCTTCAAAACCCACATAATGATCTGCCTTGAGGCAATGCTCCATATATGATGTATATATATGAATATAGGGGTAAGGTCACATGATCCTTATATCCCCAACACTAAGTGCCTTACATTTTTGTAACTGTGAGTAAAACAAGAAGGATCCTTTATGTGTGAGATTGCATAGGCAAATATAAACCACCCAAGGGTCTCAATAGGGCTGCTCTAATCCCCCCTCCAACCTTTGGTGCTAACTCTACAAGTATGGTGTCAAACTTTTTGAAGCGTCTTCCCAATATCTACAAGTGTGGTGTGCAACTTTTTGAAGTACTATCTTCGTCATCAAGGCCTATAGGATTTCTTCCATTTCTAATGCAACTCCATCAAACATGTTGTATTTACCATCGTTGCTAGTGGAAGAAGAGACCAAGGAGGTTTAAGCAAATAGGGACACCCAAGGGAGGGTGGCCATAGACAAAGGGGAGGACAATGAAGCCTCCAAATTTTTCCAAAACTTTACATGAAAAAACACTAATCTTCATCACTACAAACCATTGTAAATAATAATGTTTGGTAATGTCAACTCCAATTTGTGCAAATTGAGGAGTCCTTAAGCTTGAACATTACAACTAGGACTCACATTTTAATTTTCATAATTTTTGGAGCTCATTTGGGTCCCCAAAATAGTTTAGGAACCTAAATTTGAACTAGGCCAGACACTAGGTCTGAAACAAACCGAAACTGATAAAAAAACTATAAAAAGAGCAAGAGAGCTCATTTCTGGGGTTAGAAAGTTTGAGATTAGGTAGTTGTAGATTCAATGCATATGAGTCGTAAGAGCACTCTAATGCAATAGAATATTCCATTGTTCTCCTCTTAGTCTTACCTTGTGTGTGTGTGCGTGTATGTGTGTGCATTTCCTAGTACTTCTCACTCACTCACTTGTACATTCCTATAGCTCTTGATCATCATATCATCCTCACATCTTTGTGGATTGACCTTTATGAGGTGAATCTTCATGATGGTGGTACTTCCATTGTGCTAGAGTGACAATGGTTCACGCCTCTATTCATGCAAGAAGAGGAACAACTAAATGACAAAAATTATAACTTGTGGAAGGAAACTATCAAAGCTCATTTGTATACAAACCTATTGTATGAATTTGTAGATGCCACAAACCCGAACTTGAAAAGGATAGTGATCTTGTTGCAAGGAATGTCTAGAACATTAAAGATAAGCAAGCCCTAGGCCAACTCTTGTTACCATGACATGAGTTAACAAAAGAGCACATTGCCCCTTGTCATACTTCTCATGAATCTTATAAGATACTTCAAGACTTGTATGAAGATAAGACTCCATCAATAATGACATAGTGTGATGACAATGCACCACGATGTATTCTCCTTTGCAAGAGCTCCACAACGATGCTCTCACATTAGAAAATTGAGCTCCAAACAACTAGCGCAATGCTCCACGTAGACCTACAGAATATATAAAATTACATAGTACACAAAAACACAAACTCAGATTTCTCAGCTTTATAAATGTGGATGGACATTGAGTATGTGGATGATGAGGCCACTATATGTTTTATGAAAGAACATATACAAAAGTGTTTGGTAGCCATTTGACCTAATAGATGGACACTAATGATAACAATCTCCCACCAAAGGCCAATATGGACAAAGTGACTATGGAAAAAAAAATAAAGAACGATAAAGAATGCATGAGTGTAAGTATACAAACTGTACCTCCCACTTGACATGCATGTTATGTAGTGTACAAATTGTGAAGAGGTGATGGGATAATTGCAGAAATGAGAGAGTGTCGGACAAATTTTTCTCAACACTAGCCAAATTAACTTCATAGATGCCTAATAAACTCTCTTAACTTCCCAAATATGCATTAAGAGAACCTAAGTCCTTTGGAACATCATTCACAAATATCTATATCAAAACAGATAGGTTGGACTATCACAAATCTTGAAAAACCTTCTATTTTTGGATGAGAAAATCTCAAGAAATTGTATAGAGCTCATAGTTTGGTACAAGTTAACAAGAGAGATTTTGCATACTTTAAATTAAAGTGTTAATCTAACCAAATTAAGTTATTTTAGGAATTTAGACTCACTATGCACTGAGCTATAACTTTAAGAAGTCTAGGGGGTCACCCTGACTTTTCAAGAAGAAGAAGATATGCAGACACAATCACATGTGAACATTCATATATTGAAATCTACACACCCAATGTTGATGGAACTTTATATATAAGCTCACAATTGTACTAACTAATTGATCCAAGTGATAGACGATCAGACATTAAGTACACACACATTGAGAATGAATCAAAGAAGATGATAGTAGCTCAATGTACTGTCATAGTAATCAATTTGCTCATATGATACAAAAGAGTTGTGGAGAAGTTCTCTCACTTCAAGAGAATACAATGTATGCTCATAAAATCAGCTCAAATCTCATTGTAATGCTCTGCATACCCTATGACTAGAATATTAGTTCTTTTATAGACTTTTTGAACTTGGAACTGGTTGGATCTTCCACCTAAAAGATCAATGTACTATCACAATAATCAATTTGTATGTATGATACAAAGGAGTTGTGGAGGACTTCTCTCACTTCAAGAGAGTACAATGTATGCTCATAAACTCAGCTCAAATCTCATTGTAATGCTCGACATACCCCATGACTAGAAGATTAGTTCTTTTATACACTTTTTGAACATGGAAGTGGTTGGATCTTCCACCTAAAAGTTATTCCAAATTCTTAGGATTAGTCTGAATTTGAATTCAAAGCAAAGTCATGACTTTTGGCTCCCTTCAATCACAATATTCCTTCCACCTTTTGCATTTACCTTCTGACTTAAAGTAATCTAAAGCATTAACCTTTGAAGCTCAAAAGTGATTTACATTTATGCATCATAAATCTAAAAGAAATCCAAAAGCATAGGATTGCTCTTGCACCAACAACATTCCCTCAAGCCTAAGATGCTTGAGCCTTCAATTATTCAATACTTCTTGTAATCCAATCATTGCTTTGAGCTTGTTCAACTTAAGCCCATCCAATGCCTTGGTCATCATGTTTGCACATTGTTGGTAAGTAGATTACATATGACAACTGAATTTCCTTGCTTGTGATCTTCTCTCTGACACAATGATAATGCACTTGTATATGTTTATTCCTCACATGGTAGATTGGGTTAGCAACAAGATGTAATGAGCTAGTTTTGTCTGAAAAAATGTGAGGAGTAGATGACTTAAGACGTGATTCAGAATACAAGGTCCTAATCCACATTGCTTCTTGAGTTGCATCGGTTAGTCCTCTATATTCAGCTTTAGTTGATGAGAGTGCAATAGTGGGTTGCTTCTTTGAGGACCATGAAATTAGCTTTGTACCTGCAACTGAGATATCCTAATGTGCTTCTTTTGTCATCCTTAGACCCTACCCAATCTACATCAGAGAAAAGTTTGATGTCTATATCACATGTGTATGGTTAATACAAACCTTCATTGATGGTTTGTTTCTAGTATTTGAGTATCCTCTTGGTTGTTCCATGTGAGGTTTCCTAGGATTGTGCATAAACTGAATCAAGACACTTACTCCATAGCAAATGTCAACTCTTGTCAAGGTAGCATAGTTTAGGCTAGCAACTAAACTCTGATAGCTAGCTATATCTTCAATCTGTTCTCCTTCATGAGCACTTAACTTTAGATTCATCTCCATGGGTGTACCTGCAACCTTTGAGTCCTCCATTTTGAACTTGGCATGCACGCCTTTGATGTACTTTCTTTGAGTAATATACATACCATTTTCTGTATACACTACCAACAACCCTAGGAAGTATGTGAGTTGTCCTAGGCCATTGATTTTGAACTCTTCTTTAATTTGAAGCTTGATCCTCCTTATAACTTTAGCATCATTACCTATAATTATAATATCATCAACATATACACAAAGTTATATGTCGTTAGATTGATTCCTCTTGATGAAGAGGGAAGGATTCACTTTGCTCATAATGAATCCTTTATCCTACAAATAGGTGACGAGCTTATGATTCCAAGCCATTGGGGCTTGTGTTAGACCATATAAGGCCCTCCTTAACTTACATAAATACTTAAGGAATGATAAGTCTTCAAAACAAGCCAAGCAAGTGGAGCAAGAAAAAGAGTCGCAGTCAAGTGAAACTAGAGAATCGAGTAAAAAGAAAGCTAGAGGATGGAAAGACAATAGACAAAGAGTGAAACCAGTGGATTAGAGGGTAATATCAAGGAAACAAGAACCAAAATTATGGAATTCACATCCCAAAAACCAACACCTACACCACCCAAACCTAGGCCAGGTTCAATCCTTACAAACACCATTCCTCAAGGCTTAGATACAATGTTTAGAGCATAACAAACATGAATAAAGGAAGGAACTAAGATGACTGAATTAGAAAAAAATTATCGAAGACCAGATTAGAGGTTGCAAGAATGAAGCTATGCATCAAAATGATAGAACTAGCTCAATCTATGTTTGAGGTGAGCGAGCCTTCAAACAAAGGAATTTAATCAAACCAAAGTTACATTTTCAAGGAATACTAGAATGATTAGAGAAAATGGGGAGCAAGTCTAAGAATTCGATGCCTCAAAAGGCTCATTCCATTGGAAATGAGGAAATATAATTATTTCCAAAAGAAACATATGTTCCTAACTCAGCAGAGTGTGGAATAACTCCTTCCATTACCAAGTATTCTCAAGAGTTCCTGTGGGAAATCCAAGAAGGAAGGTGGGCCAATGAGCAAAGGAATCCCCCTAAGATTTAAGAAATTGATGATCTATATGATCAATTTTCCCAAGCCATTTGATCCCTATATGGAGATTAAGAAGATACCCAATTAGGGAAAAAATTAGATTTTGATTATAACTCTTTACAAGAGTTACGAGAGTTCACCGATCCATGAGAATCCAAGTCTCTTCTTATAAGAGCCCCAAGAATACTAGTGATAAATGAAGATTCAATCATACCAATGAATACGTGGGCTATGAAAAATGCTAAAGAATAGTGTCATCTCACTTTAGAAGAGCTTCTAAAGGTGAAACTAGAGTTATGGAAACACGTAGAAAATCAAGTTCTAGAAGTCAATAGCTCTTTTTCAAAGGTGGGATCCAAAAGAAAGACCCAAAAACTTTGATAGAGAATATAGGAGATATGATTGAAGGAGAGGAGGGAAACACCTATGTTCCCATTACCTACTAGGGTCTGACTACCACGAAACACACTCTGAGACACCCTGAGTATACATTTCTTGTGTGATTTTGAGACTATGACCAGAGGGGTGTCGATGACACCCCTAGATGAAGCAGTGGCCTGCTCCGATACCAATTGTTGGAGTTAGACGTCTACAGAAGCACACGAACAACACAAGGAAGAAGAAGAAGAAGCTTGGAGCACAACACACAATACTGAATGTATTACCACTAGAATGTACAAATATCAGTAGCCCATTAGGGAAATAGGCGTATATACAAGCCAGGGAAGAAACCTCTTAGAGAGGGAAAAAAGTGCCTCGACAGTCCTAGTGTGTTCAGACACATCACTACTTAAATATATCAACAGAAACCTCAAGAATAGTGAGCACAAATCACTATGTGTGGGCCTAGTGGAGGGTATCCATCTTCCATAGCTGCATTGGAGTGTTAGAAACTCCCCCCATCAATGATATCAAAGAATTTTGAAGGCTTATAAACATCGCTGGACATCATATTGAAGACTTGGAGGCATCAAGACAACCCATGGAAGAATGAGGAGGACTTATCAAACCAAGAAGACATCAAAAGGGGGCTATATCAATCAAGACCTCAACTAATTGAATGTTAACAAGTTAGAAGCTATAATACCGACCTTTTAATGGAAACATACACTTGAGGAGAAGCCAGAGGAGCACCTTAAAGCTCAATATGTTTGAGTATAGTGCACAAATGAAGAATTTATAGAGGCAACTATCAACCATGGAAATTTAGAGTTAGCAACTATCTTATGGGCAAAGGATTGTGTGGAATGGTGAGTGATATAGATTCAAAACTTCATGTAGATGATACAACACTTGAAGGACAAGACAAGACACTTAATGAATGGATAGAAAGAGATAGGAGAGTCATACTCATTCTATTAAAATACATAAGCAATAGCATGATAGGGCATATACAAGACTTGGACACATCCAAGAAGATTTGGGAGACCTTGGAGAGATTGTACTCTTCATTGACCAAGGCAAGGAAGATTTAGCTCAAGAATGAGCTAAATAATCTTAGGAAAGTACCAAGCACTAGCATTAACGTGGATATTTTGAAGATTGATTAGTTTGCATATGCCCTAGGCTTAGGGAGCCCAATCAAAGATGAAAATCTTGTTGCTTACACTCTCAATGGCTTGAGAGAGGATGACATGTGGAAAGAATTCACCAAATCAGTGTATGTGAGGGATTCCCTACCAAAATTTGATCAATTAGTCACATTGATGGTGATTGAGGAGATGAACAAAGAAGGTTCACAATCAAAGGGAAACCAAGCCCAAGTTTTCTATGTAGGTAGAGGAAAAGGCAAAAGAGGTGGACAAAACTTGAAAGGCAATGGGAGAGGAAGGTCAAAATCAAGCTCAAGCAACCAAGAACGCTTCAACCAAAGCTATGGATCAAGAGGAAGAGGAAGGAGCAAAGTAAGAGGAGGAAGATCACAAGTGAAGCATCCAATGGAGACTGCTACAATTTTGGAAAATTTGGCCATTATTCAAGAGATTGTTGGTCCAAAGGAGGAGGAAATGAAGGATACAAATTGAAACAAAGTAATTGTGCTAGTACTCCAACAAATTCAGGAAATGAGAACTTTCTTATGATGTATGGTTCAAGTGGATGAGTCAATTCAGATTTTACACGGTACATAGATAGTGGTTATGGCAACCATATGAGTTGCAATAAAGATGTTTTCTTTAATTCAAAATCACTCACCAATCAGGGACATGTAGAGACGTGGGATGAAACTAAGCACAAGATTACACATGTGGGAGATGTTCCATTGAATGGGTATCAAATCGCGAAGGTGTTGAAGGATGCGTTGCATGTGCCACCCATCACTTGATTTCAATAGGTCAAATGGTTGAAAGAGGTTATGGGGTGAGGTTCACTAGTCAAGTATGCTTTTCTAAAGACCCCATGCAGGATTAGAAGCTCATAGAAAAAGTAAAGAAGCAAGGAAGAATCTTCACCATGGAGGTAAAACCATCAACCCCTCACACCATCTACTTCTCAATTTGAAATAAATAGATTGCAGAGACCGACTTGTGGAATAAAAGAACTTGCCACATAAACTTTCAAAGGATGAAGAAAATGAAAAGAAGGGGCTTGGTGAGTGGTCCACCTAATCTTAAATCTTAGAATATGAAGTAGTTGTGCCATGCTTGTGAATAAGGGAAACAAATCAGATTGCCATTCAAGAAGGGAGCACATGTGAGCAATGAAGTGTTGAGTCTCATACACATAGATGTACGTGGACCTACAAGGGAGCCATCCATTGGAGCTAATAGATATTTTGTCAAATTTATAGATGGTCATTCAAAGTCTTTTTGGATGTATCACATGAAGACAAAGTTAGAGGTGTTTTACCACTTTAAGAGGTTCAAAAAGCTAGTGGAGAAGTAGATAGGGAAATATATAAAGACCTTAGATCAAATGGAGGGGGAAAGTATTTTTTACATGAATTTTCAAATTTTCTTCATGGACATGGCATCAAAAGACAATAAACTTGTAGGTATACATTTCAAAGAAATGGGATGGTAGAGAGGAAGAATAGATGTATAAGAGAAGTGTCTAGAGCTATGTTACATGAAATGAATGTTCCTAATACTTATTGGGTTGATGCAGCAAATACTAGCATATACGTTATGAATAGGTGTCCAACCGAACGAGTACATGGATTCACACTTTATGAAGCTTGATGTGGTAAGAAAACCATCCTTTCACATCTCAAAGTATTTGGTTGTGTGTATTATATTCACATACCTCAAGAATTGAGACACAAGTTTGACCCAAAGGTAAATAGGTGTATATTTCTTGGACATTCTTTAGAGAAAAAGGGTTCTAGATGTTATGATCCTAGTACCATAGAGATTAAGATGTCTAGAGATGTAATAGGTGATGCGTTGCTACCTTGATATGGTAGCAAATGTGTGTTATAGGTTGAAGATGCATATGCTATTGAGAAGAAGTTCAAAGAGTAATAATAGAGCATGGAGATAAGTGGTTCAACCACTTCAAGCACACCATCAGAGGAGATTACTACATCCACTTGGCAAGGGAGGAGAAAGAATGAAGCTCATTCAAGTGAAGGAAGTAACAAAGGAAAATAAAAGGAAAATAATGATGACCATGGATGGGTAGACATGGATTCTACAAGTGATGAAGATGTGTAGAAATTAGAAGCTCTAGGATTTGAAGCATTCAAACCAAGGTGGAGGAGATTCCTACACCTAATGATGAGGTAAGGTCATCCAATAGGCTTAAAAACCCTGTTCCAAGGTTAACATATGATTCATTCATTTCAAGAAACTATGTCTACATGAGTCAAGTTATAGCTTGTGAAGAACCTCACTCTTTTGAAGAGGTAAATAAGCATAGAGAATGGAATGATGCCATGGAGGAGGAAGTAAAGGAACTTGAATAAAATGATACTTTTTAAGTAATTCCAAGATCAAAGGACATGAAAGTCATTGGCAATAGATGGGTGTACAAGCTAAAGTGACATGCAAATGGGAGCATCTCTAGGTATAAAGCAAGGTTGATTTCCAAAATTTTCACTCAAAGCTATGGCATAGACTTTGAGGAAACATCATTCCATTAGCTATAATGTATACAATATGGAGTTTGATTGCAAATTCAGCCCAAAAGGTTGAAAGATGTACAAGTTGGATGTGAAGAATGCTTTCCTAAATGGAGAGATTGAAGAGGTAGCCTTCATGGAGAAACCCCAAGGCTTTGAACATGAGAGATTTCGACACCATTTATGTAGGCTTGAGAAGGATCTTTAAGAACTCAAGAAAACCCCAAGTGCTTGTAACCAAATACATGGATTACTTGGTAAAATGTGGATACAATCAGAGTCATGCAGACCCATCACTCTTTGCGAAGAAGGAAGGTAGCAAACCTATTTTCATTTGTATATAAGTTCATGATTTTACCATTATAAGGGATGATGAATTCAACATCAAGGACATAAAGAGGAAGCTTAGATGTGAGTTTGAAATCTTTTATTTGAGGATTTTAAGGTACTTCAGTGGGAAGTACTATACAAGGAAGAAGGTATATACTTGATGCAAAGGAATTACATTCTAGATCTTCTGAAGAAGTTTGGCGTGATTGCAAGCCCATTTCAAATCCATTAGAAGTAAATATTAGACTAAGTTCTCATGAGGTTGAAGAAGTGCAAGATGTGACCATGCATAGATCAATTATTGGTTCTCTCGTGTCTGCTACTATGACAAGACCAGATATTGCACATGTAGTTGGAGTGCTATCTCAATTTTTGCAGGCACCGAGAGTATCGCATCTTGTTGCAGCCAAAAGGGTACTTAGGTGTCCCAAAGGATCAGTGAATCAAGGTCTCTATTATCCATTTGATGATGGGTTACATGTACAAGATTATTTTGATGTTGATTGAGTAGGATTTAAAGATGACAAGAGAAGCACTATTGGATATGTTATCATGCTACGTAAGAAGACCATCTCATGGATGTCAAAGAAACAACCAAAAGTGAATCTTTCCTTGATTCAACTTGCATATAGAGGTAGCACAAGTCTCATGTGAGCTTATGTGGCTCAAGAATGTTTTTTTTTTAATCTTGATTTGCAAGTTAAGAAAGTACCTATTTTTTGTGACAACATAAGTAGCATATGCTTGACTCAAAATCTAGTGTTCCATGCAGGCTCTAAGCACATAAAATTACTCAGAACTTTATTAGGGAGAAGATAATGTAAAATGATGTAAAAGTGGAGCATGTGAGAACAAAGTAACATTATGCACATATGTTTACCAAAGTTTTGGATGGATTAAAGCTACAACACTTCAAAGCATGCATTGGAATGAAGGAGTAGCTAATAAGAATTGAGGGGAAGTGTTAAAAATAAAGTCTAAACCATACAAAAGGACTCATCCACAATTTTCTCAAGTGGAAAAATAAAAAATGAGGACCAAAGTTAGTGGAATCAAGTTAGGAGCTCCACAAAACTCAATCAAATTCAGAGTTGTGCATGACTACTTGAATTCAAATCTCTCAATTACCCACCAAAAAGTGGCCCTACACTTATTTTTGGGTGGTTAGCTAGATTCTTAGAAAATTAAAACTTCTATGTAAGAATAATTTTGCCTTTGTTTCTTGCATTGTATGAGTTCATGCATTTCACACTTAGTTATCCAATTACTAATCTCCAAAAAGTAACCCCCTTGCTTGCTTATCTCATTTTATCTCTTTTATGGAACTCATTTGTTGCTTTCAAGCTACATTTGGTCTCTCATATAGTTCCCCAAAGTGTGCCAAAGTTTCAAGCATTTATACGAAGTGAGTTGTGAGAAATTTCCAAGTTTGTGAACTTATATATCTACACACAGGCAAAAAATGTTTGAGACAGATAGCCTATCTTGAAATGGATGGTTCTTACACATAAATCGACCATTTTTCTTGATTCAACTCTTTTTGGATAGCTCTTAAGATCTACTTTAATTTTGCAAAAGTTCATTTTGAGTCTTTGTAAAATTGAAAAGAAAATCCCAAAACAGTGAGCATATATCACTATGTATGGGCCTACTAGAAAGCAACCATCTTCCATACTGCATTGGGGTGTTAGAATCTTCCCCCATCACAATAAACATATTCTTCAAGCACAAGTTTGTCTTTTGCACCATTCTAGATCATTTACATTTCAAGTATGCATCAAATATAGGGTCCCATTACATGGCCCTGCATAAGACATGATTTTTTATGATCCATGCACAAGACTTACACCTCGTAATGTGAGGATACACAACACCTATAATACCTTTTTTTCCTCCTCACATTTTGTTTCAGGCATTCCCTACTCATAATCACATGCATGCTACAAGAGAAAGTGGTGTCATGCTCTTCATTCGGACAAATCAAAAACTCTTTTGAAAGACGTTTAAAGAGCAGACAATGTTTTGAGCATTGTATATAGACTTTTGCAATACAATCAGCTTGTTGGAGCATTCTATCTCTTGCCCTACTCATTAGTGTGTGTGTTTGCATGTGTGTATGTGTGTGCCCATATCCATGTTTTCCTTCCTCTTGTTGTATGTGTGTGTGTGTGTGCTTCTATCTTGGCATGTGTAGATCTTCATACATATGGAATGGTCACTCTTTGGATATGTCATTCTTTTTTCTTTTGTGCTCTTGGTCTATGATGATGTGGCATAACACTAGGACAATCCAAAAATTGCAGTTTAAGGGGGTTTTGTGAGTTTTTATACTAAGACAACACTCAGACCCTAAGGAAGCGCTCAAAGTAGGCTTGAAATTAGTGTGGTTGTAATTGATCAAAAGATAATTCAATCAACTTATGAGACTATCTAGATCAATTGAAAGATTGGAAAAATCCAATTTTTAACACATATCTTTAGGAGAGACATTCTCAAAAAATGTATAGAAACTAAAGCAAGACTATTGAGTGCTATAAGAACCATAAATTCCTTTTTTCACAACAACAATTGCTCTAGCCAAAGAAATGACCTATTGGACCTTCAATAGGTTTTGTGTGATTTTGGAACTCATGGAGTAGTCATAAACCTTGAAAGGGAAGTAGGAAGGCATTACAACCATAGAACATGCAACAAATATCTAGATAAGCTAATTAGGGCTAGAAGGATTGGGAAATCTCCTATCTACAAGAGCCATAAATAAGGAGAATTATGCTCATTCAAATTCAAAGAGCCATTTGAGACTTAGAGTTAAGAAAGGGAGTCCAAGAACAACTGAATTTCACCATGTTGCATCCTCTCGATTGCCCTAATAGAGCATTGGAGGATTTCATAGAGCCATATTTGGGTTGCATAGTTTATCCATTGAACACCTAAACACTAGGGGGTGTCCAATAATGTGCCAAAGGTGACTTGGTAAAGTATCTAGCTTGAATCCATCATTGAGAGGAAGCATAATCTTAGAGGCCTAAGAACTTTGCAAAGCTAGGGTTTTGACAAGGAATATTAGTGAGAAAAGTTTACAAGAACTACTAGAAGCTTTATTTGATCCTAGAGATGCTCCATTTGCACTAAAAAATCCTATTGCAATCTAGTGATTACTCTAGCTAGAGCAATTGTTTGTCTTCATTTTAGGGTTTTGTGTGCAAAGAGAAGTCTCTAGTCTTGTGAGCATATGAAGATTCCCATAAGATCATATTTGAGGTACAAAGATTAGCAATTTTGGTAACATATTTTCTTCTTTAACATCAAAGTCTAGAACCATTATATCTTGGCATCTTGGGAGTTTCAGAGTTTGTTATTGTCTAACCAAGTCATATATAAGGCTGATTGAGAAATCCTATCACAGAGTATATCAGGATCAAGGGGGATAGCAAGAGCCTTTGGACCAATGAAAAATCAACCCTAAGAAGGAGGGACCATTGATTTACTTCAATTCCTTTAAGGGGAGTACTCAGTCACATTAGAATAACAACAATGATCTGATAATAATTTCACTTCTCTAGCAACTTCAAGAGAGTCTACAATTTGTCAACATTGGACTAATACACTATTATTGCAACCAAAATAAATTCTCAGTAGACACATTAGTGCACTTTAGGGATTTTTGTCATCAGTAGAGGGGAAATAATCGAGGATCAATTGCCTAACACTAGGATACTCTAGACCTTGTGTAGAGATATTCATGAGTAAAATCTTGCATAAAGAAAGGGAAAATCTAAGTTCTTGCTTGTTTTCCATAGTTAGAACCATTGATTAAGAGGTATCTTTTGGTCCTTAAACGCTTAGAGAGTTACAATGTCTCATATGGGTTGATGAGAACAATTGGTTGAAATCTCATTTTTTCATAGAGTCATGTTTCCAGGCTTCTCCCTCTTGCTTATTCACTAAATAAATTGAAAAAAAATGACAAAGCGTATCTATACCTTTTCCAATATCACAATTCTTTGGCTTTGAAGTTTTGATTCATTTTTTTTTTTGGGTTTTCAAAGCCTTTTTTATTTTCAATTACAAAAAATTTTTATCTATGGCATGTATTCACCACATCATCAATCAAGAATTTTTGAAAGATCTCTACTGAGAATCATGATTCTTTGTAAAGAATTGTGTTTCTTCGTTATCAAAGTTTTACTTGGTTTTTCTTCAATTATTGAGGTTGAATCCATTCTTTTGTACCATTATCAAACGAATTCTCCTATTATCAATCAAAACTTTACTTTTATCAAACAAGTTTTCCAACAAAGAATTTCACACCCTACATTTTACGGTCTTTCTTTGATTTTTGCATTCACATCTACTTATGTTTTCAAATATTTCCACACATTAAAATTTTCATAGTCAGTGTTTTGAGAAACATTTTCAAATGTTTTTACAAGATTACCCATATGTTACACATGAAACCTTCAAATCCAACAATTTCACCATAATTTTAACTTTTTTTAATTAATAAAATGATGGAAAATTATTCAAAATGATAAATATGCAACTCTTCTACCATGTACATGTAAGGAAAATACTCCACAATATTTTTAAAGAAATATCTTTCAAAAGAAAGATTTGCATTACTTTTTATATTTTTCTAAGAATTTATTCAATAGAAAATGCAAAAAAGGTTTCCTGAACAAATGCATCCTTCAAAAATGATGTAAAATCACAATATTTTACTTGTTTCTCTTACGTAACCTTAGAAACTTACAATTGAAGCTCAAACGCTTGTAAAGAAATTAATAACTCAAACCTTTTATAAAATAGGAAGCAATGGAAAACTCTTTTTCAACGAAATCAATAAGATGAATGAGAAAATCTTGCAAAGATCAATGTTCCACTCACATTTTCCTCATCCTTTAACTTTGGTGACTTCTAAAACACTCACATATAAGTGTTTGTTACCATCAACTAGGAAGATCTAGTAAGATTCAAAGCATTTCTCCCCAACAGTGGCACCAAAAATGTTTGTTGACTTGGAATTTTCATCTCCAATCATCATATCATAAAAGAAGAACATTCCACAAACACTAAATTGTCAATCTAGGAAGTGTATACAAACCCTAGCCCCTTTCTAATTAGTGACTCTCAAGAAATCACAAACAATGAATTGCACATCCATTAATCCACATAATCCAAGAAGAAATTTTTAAGAACTTGCCATATTTGTTGTCAAATCTTCTTTTGATCTTAACTTCCAATACGAATAAACTTTTAAAATGATTCAAGTGCCTAAATTGTGCTATTTTTCATAAAAATTACATTAATAACATAATTTCTACATTTGAGTGTCTATAACATCTTGATGAGAGAATCATGATTTCTACAACTCCACATAATCAAGAGAAAACAACTTCTAGGCATTGAACTTTAGCACTTAGATTTCAAATGGATCAATGGAAGCATAGTACACACAAAATAATAGATCTTCAATGGAAATCCATAAGCATGTCACATCACACATTCATGCTCAAAATCACTAAGAAAAGAGAACGAGGAAATTCACTTATAAAGAGCTCTCCAATCTTCAATATTAAAGAATGTTCCAAAAAGTTAGTTAGAAACTATCAAAGTTATCTTATATACATTTTTAAGTGGCCTTTTTTGCACTTAATTATAGGTCCTTCAATATTCTACTCTAAAAATAAATACTTTGGAGAGCTATAAAAATTTTTCAAAAAATATCCTCAATTACTATGGTGATTATGAAGAATACTCCTCATGTTTAAAAGAATTGGGATAATTTAGAATTTTCTTTTTCCATGACAATTGCCTTTGTCAATGCTCTTGAATAGCTAATTTGGCATCCATGTTAACACTATGGAAACAATATTCTTTGTCATAGAAGGTACATGAAGAACATCTGATACTAGAGCCACATAGTAGCTTTGCTGCACTTGATCCTCCAAGCCTCACATCACCTATGTGCTCAATCAAGTGCTCTATATTACTACATGTCTCCACATATTCCCTTAAACTTACGGCTTGAAAATTTGTGAAGTATTCCTCTTGGCAATACATGTGATTGCTACATCTTGAATCATGTTCAATTTGTTATCTTTACAACTTGTATTTGCATACTAATGCCTCATAGCAAGCATGGTATCATTACCTCCTCCATCTTAAGTACATGAATAATTACTTTGACCTCTTTTATTTTTGGTATTTGATCTAACATTTCCATGCCAACATTCTAATGATATGTGACCTACTTTACCACAATCATAGTAGGCCATACCTTTATGATTGTTGTAGAGTCTTCTACCTCTTCCTTTGCCTCTAACTCTTCCTCTTGATTGAGTATTATTGTCATTGTTGGAGTCCTTGATTTCCTATATATTGGATTAGTTGTTGTTGATGGAATTTTTTCAATCATGGTAGCTAGTGATTAGGCACTAGAGGATATTCATAGCAAAGAGCACACACGATCATAAAAAAGTGCTTTATTTCTACCCCAATGTCTCAATGATGGTGGGATGAAGCTTATTCACAAAAAGGTAGCAAAATTAGGATTGAAAAAATTGGCATCCAATCGCGCTGTTGCTCTAGGGAAGGGTAACTACCACGTCAAGGAACTCCACCTCCTTAATTGTCAATCTGCAAAAGAGTAAGGATGATATGAAGATCGTGAACGAGTGAAGTGTGCAAAGGTGATGGTGAAAAGCACAAAAGTGCACAAACACATATATGCACACATACACACACATTTACGAGGTAATAGGAGATGCAATGGAAGGCAAGACTCTTCTTTGTGTTGGTGCAAATGCCAAGCCTACACACTTGGCTAGGCATGATAAGATCTCATGAGGAATAATTGAAGTTCCATGGGAACCATTGCTATGAGTCACTCTATCTTTTACCATTTGTAAAAGTCAAATGACTTGAAAGAATATTGTAAAGTCTCTAAATTCGCGGAATTTGAGAGCTAAAAGCTACGAATCATTTTGGTGTAATGACTCCTAATTTGGAGGAAAACTTTTAGGTAAAGCCAACTTTGAATTTGAATTCAAACTTGGAGGCAAAGCATCTATAAAAATGGCTTGTAAACTCGCGAGTAAGATGACTCCAATCCCGAGGCATTAGCTGATCATTTTGTAAGAGAGTGAGGCTCACATCATACCCTACACTTCTATCAATCATTGGGCATTGATTATCATGCCAATGATCATGTAGAACTTTGTTTCATAATACAATAGATCATTCATTATATCTATTGATCTCTATGTTAGTGTCACTCAGAATAGTCATCTTCTATTGCTCATATCTCAATCAATACTCCAAAATTTCAATTTTCTATAGCTTATTGGAATCATCTCTAAGTCCTATACATGCTGTCAAATTTTGAAGACATTCCATTTCGTGGATTGGGAGAAAAGCACGTCGAATTGATCATTGGTCAATCTCTACAGAGGTCCTAAAAAATTGGGGGTAATGATTTGATTGCTAAATTGATTGCTCTATGTATAGTCCATCATTTCAAGTGATTCCACTTGGAATCATTATCTCATCAAGCTAATTTAATATCTCCAAAAGAAATTTTTCTAATTCCTATTGTACTGGAAGCAAAGAGCTTAACAAGCAGCAGGTGTGTGTACCAAAATAGAAGGTTTTCATTAGATTGTGAACTTGGGAGTAGTCTGTTTTGTATCAAACATTACTCACATCATTTGCAAAGTACATAGACACTTGTTTAGTGTCATTGGAAAGCTAAGAGGTCCTTCAATTCAACTCTGAAGCTAAAGAGGGCTGGTACAGAGCAGGGATTAGCAGTACCAACTTATTTTCTGGAGTGTCCATCCATCTTTCCCAATACTTTGCATTACTCAAATTACAAGAACTCTTCTACAAGTCTCACACCTCTAACTAGCTAACCACAAAAATGAACTCTCTAGCTCTATTTATAGTTTTTGAGGTGAAGTGACCGATTTCACATCTAATGATTGACATAGATAAAATTTATGTCCTATGCTAGTTTTGGAGGGTCAAACAAGATCCAAAAAATGTTAAAATTGGTAGCACTATTCTACTTAAGATCTTCAAGCTCGAGGACTCCTTGACTTGCAAAAAATGGAGTGTTGTATGACAAAATTGGGTGATTTCTATATTACAATGGTTAGGGCTTAAGATCACAATTGATGTTTCTATCAAAGTTTAGTCATTATGAATCAATGAGTACTCGAAAATTAATGAGTGGGCCCCCTTTGATCTCTTTTCTATACTCCTCACATGCTTCCTCTATGTCAATGCCTTGAGCTTTTGCCAACACCCCCTCCCTCTCACGTATGTTGTCCTCGACAGATCCTTGTTGCAAGGAGCGATCGATATAGTTTTGAAGAAGGTCTTGTGTGAGGGTGTTCTCAGTGATGTGTAGAACCTTTTCCAAATCAACTTCTAGTTTTACCCATTATATGGCTTGTGGCATATCTTGAGGAGGGAAGTAGTAGTGGGTCGAGTAGACCATTTGTTCAGAGGTAAAAAATTGTAGCAAATGATTTGGCCTGCTAATGAACACCTACACATGGTATTATGAGAACCTGATGGTAAAATTTTCTTCAAAATTTAGTTTCTAAGGTGCGGGCAAGTACTTTATTCTATAGTGCCAAGCATAACATACTTTGAGCGATGGAGTGGTGCTCATATCATATACAAGATGTACATTTCCATCAAATCTTGGTGTGGAAACAGGTGGTGCATGGATGTGTTTGAAGACCTTGAAGGTCATCTCCATGAGATCAAAGATCTCTATGGTCATTCAAGCTACAACATTTTTCATTCGGTTGTGAATCAATTCACTTTCCTATAATCTAGGAAAAGTGAAGATCCAATTTGATCTACTTTTAGGTGATTGATTGATTTATTGATTGTCAAGATCAACCACCTCAAATTCATGAAATTTGAGCTCCCCTTTTCTCCTTTTATATGTGTAAAGATATAGGCTTTTACATTAGTAAATTACTCATTAAAACTTTAGAAAAAATACAATAAATGAGCATAAATAAAAGAACTCTTCAATGGATATTTTTTGACGTGATCCAAATGATAACTTTTTGATGTAGATCAAATCCACCTCAAGCATAGTGTAAGCTTGATGTTCAAACAAGGAAGCATGGGGAGGAGATTGGTGTGGTGACTATGGGGTTGTTTCCAAAACCATGTCAAGGCCTTGCTTGGAGGGTGAATTCAAGAAGGAAGGTGAATTAGAGGGTTCTATAGAGGTAGCTTTGTCCGTCAAAGAAGTCAGAGTGGTTATGGGTTCCTGTTCAGTTACTCTATGGGAGGTGATGGGAGATACTAGGACTTGAATGAGCTCTCCTGGTTTGGATAGGAGTCTTACCCATTGTAGATCAAAGCGGGGTAAGGCTTTGCATTTAAAAAAGTTAAGGGCTTCCACAATGCCTGTAGCTCAATGATGAGTAGCACCTCCTTTAATGTCAATCCGGGAAGACGTGAGGATGGTATGATGACCTCAAGCAAGTGGCGGCACAAGTGCGTGAGTGAGAAGCACACAAACATGCACACACATACACACACACACACGCGCACACACAGTCAGACAAAGAGTGAGTAGCAATGGAGTTTTTTAGATTACTTTCAAAAAGCTCTTACAAGTTTGTTTCAATTACAATTTTACCTCAAAAATGAGCTCTCTAGCTCCTTTTATAGTTTTTGACTAGCTTTGGCCCTGTCCAGACCTAGTGTCCGGCCTAGTTAAAAATTAGGTTCCAGGGCTTATTTGAGGGCTCAAACGAGATCTAAAAAATACGAAAATTGGCAGGTAGATACTTCTAAAGCTCCTCAAGCTCAAGGATTCCTTGGCTTGCACAAAATGGAGCTACAAAAATACGAAATGATATTTACAATGGTTTTTAGTGATGAAAATCACTATTTGTATAGGGTTTTCTCTATTGATTTGTCATACACCTCTTTGAGCTCCCTACTTGCTCTTTCTTCTCGTGTGCTCAACTCCTTGATGTCTTGAAAAATTAGATGGCCTACTTGCCAGATCTTCTTTGACTCCCATGTCTGCCTGTGCCTTCTCTCCCTTCTGACTCTCTTCTCTGACTGCCATGCCTCGTTAGTCCTTCAGCCCCTTGTCCGCTGCTAACACCCCCCCCTCTCTCGCGTCTGTCGTCCCTGACAGACCCTTGTTGTGTGGGTTTTTGGATGTAGTACTCGACGACATCCTGCGCTAAGTGATGCTCGGCAATCCTCAATCCTTTGGCCAAATCTGTGAGTAGCGCGTCCCAATCTACCGGCCCGGGAACCTCTGGATGTGGTATACGTAGCTTTTCGGAATGGAGAGCTTGTTCCACTGCAAACAACTGCAAGAGATGGGATGGTCTGGGAATGAATATCTCGGAGTGATATTCCCAGAATCCCGTGACAAACATCTCTTCAAACGTTTGTTTGAAGCATGCCGGTAGATATTTGATGCGAGCGTGCCATGCATACACAACATTAATCGATGGGGTTGTGCTCATGTCGTATACAAGGTCCTGATTACCTTCATTAAATCCTAATGCTGAGAGATGCGGTTCCTTGACATTTTTGAAGGTCCTGAAGGTGATCAACATAAGTTCGAAGATCTTCAGGCACATCTGAGTCATGACATCAGGTACATTCTTGAACCGGACCCCCCAATGTCGAATCGTAGAAATCATATATCCAATCGTAGGTGGGCCCTTCGGGGGTGCGAAGTACACATAATTGAGCCACTTCTCACATCCTTTAATTGTCAGCACTGTTTGTGTGTACTCCGGCCATGATCTCCTTCGAAATACAGGGCAATAACATGGGTTATATTTGATGTACAAGGGCATGTTGTTCCATGTTCTGACCATTTCTGGGTATGTCTCAAGCAGTCGAATTCTCCACATCGGTTGGCGAATATGTCCCTGCTTGGCACTTTCTGGGATGTCGTCAGGTGCAAATTGGGTGGCCGAGGTGGGTTCCCTTGAGGTGTGGTGCTTGATTTCTGCATTATAATCCGCCATTAGCACGCAAAAGGGAACATACAGGTCGTCTGATGGGCCGATCCACCTATGGTGTGAGAGATTCTGAAAATAATCAGATTTTATTACAACCTCCTCCAACTTTGACATCAAAGCAATTTGGACTGCCACCCTGTCATCATGCGTCGTGGCTACTTTCTCTAATTTTTGCATCCATTCAGGTGCCTCAATTTCAATTGTGTCCATGCCCTGTTCTGTTCGCTTACCCCCGGGTGTTGGCATCGGAACGTACGGATCCTCAAAAGTTTCCTCTACTTCGATTGGCACTAGGTCTTCAGGTTCTGGTTCTACCAAGGGGGAGGGTTGTCGTTCATATACAAGCACTTTCTGTTGCAATTCTTCGAGTTGTGCTTTGAGCGCTGCTACTTCGTCAGCTGTGTCCGCTGTGGTTGAGACTTCTTTGGGTGGTGCTGGTTGAGCTGCCAATTGCTTTCGTAGTTCGTCTCTTTCCTTTTCTAAGGCTGCATGCGCGTCGAGGAGATCCGCATGGGTTTCCAATATGATCTGCATATTGTCCAAGGGAATAGCCTTAAATCTCTCCGGGTCAATTTCCTGTGGGGAACCTTCCATGGCTAACTCCAAGTTCTCTTCGTTTTGTGTCTGAAGCCGTCTATTTTCTTCTAGGGCTGCAGACATATGCTTCCGTAATAGAGCCATGTTGCGGCGGAGCTTGAGGTTCTCTGTGATTTGTGAGTGTAGCAAATCATCCATATGTTGTCTTTCTTCTGCATCAGGCTGCGGTGGATTTGCCACAAGTTTCTCATATTGTTCTTGCAATGCACTAAACTGCTGTTGTAACTGATGCTTTTCTTTCTCTAGATCAGTGAATCTTCCTTGTAACTCCTCATGTCGCCTGAACAAGCTTGTATGCTGAGCATCGAGGTGCTGATAGTGTTGTTGTAACTGAGACATGCACTGATGCATATTATTGAATACATTATTAATGGGGATGGATGCAGGGAGAGTGTAATGTGCAGAGGGGAAGGGAGAGGGGAAGGGAAGTGTGAATGCAGTGCTGGAAAATGGTGACGTGGGTGGTGGGGGAATGGGAGATTGTGGTGGCATGGGGGGAGGGAGAGGTGCGGTGGAAGGTGATATGTCCATAAAATCCGTGGTGTAAACGGAAGTGGGAGTGATTGTGAAAAGTGGAATTGTGGGTGCAGTGGTTGTGGTGAATGTGTACAGTGGTGTGTGCAATTGTGAATGTGAACTACCCGAAAGTGTGAGTGGGGGGATGGGGATGTCAGTAGCTATCGTTAAGGTTACAGTGTTAGTGGAAGTATATACACGGGAGGTGTTGAGAGGGTGTGTGGGTTGATTAGCGGTTTGTGCTTCAGTCATGGCGGTGGGCTCGGAGGCAGTAATGGTGGTTGTTACATTGGTAATGGGAGGTGAATGTGGTGGAGAGGGAGGCGAAGGTGGTAAGGGAGGTGATGGAGGTGCACTTGACATATGGGCTTCCTCGGTGTCGTGAGCGGCGTGTGCAGTGCCCGTGGTTGTGGGGGTGCCTTGTGGTCCTGATCCTAATACATTCATTTGTTTTCCCGTTCGTGGGGGGCGTCTTCCATATCTTTTCTCTGTCCTTCGTGATTGCGCTAGTGCAGTATGCACCGTTTCAGGTACTCCCAAAGCATCTGATATCATTTCCAGGGTGGCACGGTATTGCTCGTCCACGCCTTCCTCCTCCAGAATCTGGTTCATCAGGGCTTTACCTGCAGCTAATGATAGCCTGTGTTGCTCTTGGACTCGGTTCATCGTATCGTAGAGCTTCTTTAATGCATTAGTATAGGCGGGGGCACCTTCCAGTACTTGTAGGGCTTCCTGATCATACTCTTGTTCTTCTGCTTCTGATTGTCCACCCTGTGCCTCTTCATGTGCTTCTTCTTCATCGTCCACATTGACTATGTCCGGTTGGCTGGGCTGGGCTTGGTCTGGGGCAGTTTGCTGTCCACCAGCTTGCTCTGCTTCAACTTCCGCATTTACAGCGTCGATGATTCTAGCAACTTCTTCGTCCGTTAGATCCTCCAGAGTGAATCCATGCGGGAATTCCAGATCAGTCGGTACTGGTGGAAACACAAGGTTAGGGCCATCTGTGCTGTGCCTGGGTAACCTGATAGTAAATGGTTGCACTCGTCGAGGAAGTCTTGGGGTTGTCTCAGGCGTTAGGGTTGCACCGCGAGCTTGGGCACAAGGCATCTGGACAGTGCCTCTCATCTTCTTTGAGGGAGGCCCCACAACTGACAATCTACGCTGAAACTCCTGTGCTCTGGACCAAACGAGAGCCCTCTGCACCGGTACATCATATGCGAGACATCTGTATACAATTCTTGTAAGTGCACAGCAACCATACAACACAGACTTTTGCTTCTTATACCATCTCTGATGAGCCATATGAATCTGGTCGATAATCCAGTGGGGCATATTGATGGACAAATCAAAAGCATCCGCCAGGTAGAGGCTAAACCAGATCTTTTTGGGAGGCATTGTGAACCTGTCTTGCGCGGGGAATGCGAAGTGTTGCATGACCATACGTAAATGAATGGCTATCGTGGGAGTCATCGCCACCATGTCCTTCAGTTTTGTCAGATTCCTGTTCTTCATATTGTCTGAACCATAGTCTCTTTCTCCGGAGGAATGTGCATTCTGTGCATATCAAGAGCTTCTCTCACCAAGTTGATCGTCAAGCGGAAACGCTTCAGCTCATTGCCCCTTGTGAGTGATGGGAGCACAAAGGAGCTGTATCCTTTCTTGTCTTTGCTGGGAGTGAGGGTACTAATTAAATATGAGCACCTTAGAAAATCTGGCTTTGGTAGTTGGAACTTGAAGTAATCATAAAGCCCCGCCTTCTTCCATATCGACTTCAGTCCTTCATTGTTCTGTAGCTTTTCAAACTCCCTGGTAAGGAAATGGTATCTGCCCCAACGTCCATTGAATTCTACCTCGGATTCCCACATATATGTGCCTTCACCCAGAGGTCCAGCAACGTCAGTGAACCAGTGTGAAGCTTTGCCCACCGGCATTGTATGACCCTGTGGAGGGTTCTGAATTGGTATGGCATGTAATGCCCGTAATGCCGCTGGTCTTTCCTTTAATTCCTCCTCGACAGGAAGGCTTTCAATGTCCACAACTTGGGGGCTGGTGCCTGCCTGGGAGCTAGTTCCTACCGTATCTGCCATGTTACTTCTTGCTGCCTGTCTCTGTGAGAATGTACAAACATGTGTTAACATTGTACATGACAAGAGAGAACCGTTGTTGCTCCCAGTACAATATTAACATGAGGGTCAAGAGCGAATAATGGGTTAGTAAGTGCTCGATGCAAGTGTGTGTGTGGTTAGTCATTCGGTAGACCTAGGAGTTAAGTGGAATGATGTAAAGTGATAGTGATGTGGTTAGTAAGTTATCATGGATTTACAAATGGGGTCTGGGGGTTTGTTACAATTCTTAGGCTGCCAAATGCAGCAGATAGGTTTTGCTCTAGGTTTCGTAGAGACTCTCGAGAGCTTTATAGGCGTGTCGGCTTGAAAATGAGGCTTTTTAGGGACCCATTTACAAGTGATCCCATTCGAGCTCATGGGCCTTGGTGTGTTCCTGATTGTTGAAAACGAGTGGATGCCAGCTGTGCCAGTGAATGGATCATACTGTATGGGATATGGTCTTGGTGTAGCTATTTGAGCCTGCAAACAAGCCTTAGGCACCCAGATTTGTCTTGATTGTGGTCTAGCCTTCATCGACCTCTTGGGCACCCAAATAGACTTCACATTAGCCGAAGAACTTCTGAAAGACTTCTTATTAGTGTCGTGTTGTTGGTTACTAATAAGAGGCTTTGCCCGTGTGGTTGGCTTGAGTGCAACCGGGTGTTCTCCTTTCCGCACCCACACTTGTTTCACTAGCTGAGACGTTTTGCTGCGCAGGTACGTTTGATCTCCGACATAGGTAGTACTCTGCTTCTTCTGCCTTTGATCCACCTTTGGTTTCTACCTCCCTCTGGCCTTTGGAAAAGAAGGGAGTTCCGTTGTGGTTCTGACTCCTTTTTTGAGATCTTCATTTTCTGCATCACAGAGCCTTGGACAAGAACAGCATGGTCAGCTTCGAGTGCACCCCTGGAAGGACCAGGAGCCTGTGCCTTTTCTAGTTCCTTGAGTGCTCCATTATTTAACTCCATTGTAATTCTAGTCTGATTCACCCATACCTGAAGAAGTCTACTTCGTAGGTCTAAGTTGACTGCTTGGTCATAAATCCAGTCTTGACCCAGGACAAGGGGTTCCGTGAGGTCCTCGTCTTGGCATACTAGTGCTTTAACTGTCATTGCCTCATCATGAATATAGAGGGGAAGTTCCACCTCGCCCATGCAAGGGGTTTCCACGCCTCCCAATCCTATGAGATATGCTTCCACAGGATCGACAGTTAACTGCAACTCTTGACAGTAAGACGATTTAACAGCACTGGTGGCTGCGCCTGAGTCAATCAAGGCCCTTACAATCCTTGCACTCTTTCCTTGTCCTATATCTAAGGTTATGAAAGGACGTCGGTCAGTTATTCTATGTGAGCTAACACCTGAAACTTCACACATAGCCACGTCGTATCCTTGATCTGCATATGCGTCTTGCCTAGGAAGCTCTCTACCTTGTCTTCTTAGTTTCATTCTTCGTATGCGCTCTAGGGCTTCTGCTTGAGCTTCCTCTCGAATTCGCTTTTCTTCCTCTTTGCGTTTCTTAGCAGTGTTGAGTCGACTTAGCATTTCCTCTGTGAGAGGTTCCTGATACAACTTAACTCTGCATCCGCTAATATAGTTTGGTAGAACATCGCCTTCTAATGTGGCTAGTTGCACTGCTCCACTTGTTGAGATCCTATTGATGATCATAGGTCCGTAGCCTCTCTTTTCTAGCTTCCTTGCATGTTGTTTCAATGTGTAAACTAAAACTAGATCTCCTGCTTTCAAGCCCTTATCCTTCACATGGGCATCAAAGTATGCCTTCTGTCGTTTCTTTGCCGCATATATCCTTGCAGCTGCTCTCAGTCTTGTTTCTCCTAATCGTTCAAGGTCAAAGATCCTAGAGGAGAGCTCATGACCTGTCCATTCGTGCTCTTGTGCTATTTTCAATGTAGGTATCAAAAAGTCTAAAGGTAGCACCGCGTTTTGGCCAAATACCATCTGAAAGGGAGTGGCTTGGAGTACCGTTTTATAGGCGACTCGGTATGCCCAAACAGCATGGTGTAGTTGTTTGTCCCAATCAGAGCGTTTAGTGTTCACTAATTTTGTCAATACATTGCATAAGATCTTGTTGGTGCTTTCAGCTTGTCCATTAGCTTGTGGGTGATAGGGGGCAGACTTCTTATGTATTACCAAGAATTCTTGGAGCAGATTTTCAATCACTTCATTTAAGAAGTGAGTGCCTCTATCACTTACGAGCTCTATAGGTAACCCATATCTTGTAAACACATTCTCAAACAAGAATTTAGCAGTTGTTTGAGCATCGTTCTTCGTCGTAGCCTTTACCTCTACCCACTTAGTTAGATAGTCTGTCACAACAATGATGTATTCTGCATGAGAACCCTTAGCTGGGGGATTAATAGGACCTACGAAGTCTATTCCCCACTTAGAGAACGCACGTCCACCCATCATAGGTTTCAATGGCATCTCATCTTTTCGTATAGGATATTGAGTTCTCTGACAGACATCACACCGTTTCACATAGGTATGTGCATCCATGTGAAGGGTAGGCCACCAGAAGCCCGCAAATAGTACTGCCTTGATCACCTGATCTGGTCCAAAGTGTCCTCCTGCTACACCTTGGTGAGCAGTTTCCAAGATCTTAAGATATTCACTCTCATGGACACACAGTCTCAGGTAACCATCTTTACCGCGTTTGTATAGATTATCACCAATGAGTGAGTAATCCAGGGCTTCTTGTTCTAAACTCCTTTTCCTAGCCAGAGTCATGTCTGGAGGGAATGTGTTTGTCCTCAAGAAGGACACTAGAGGTTCGCTCCAATCTGGCACTATGGACACTTGATAAAGAGTGGCATGCTCCACAGGTGGTTTAGTGCAGCAGATTGGGCATTCCTTGCACAACTTTTGGACATCAGCTTCCATAGTTGGCCAATGCACTCCGAGTCTCTTTAGAGTCTGTAAAGTTCGTTGCTTTGAGTAGTGTTGCTCTAATGCACCTACATGTGCTAATTGCAACCATTTAGCGTACTCGTCCTCTTCTACGCAACAAGCCAAGATCCCTTGATCTGTGTGCTTGTACATGCTTCCTGCCATGATGTGGTACTTTTGGGCTTTTACAACCTCTCTATCCCGTGTGTTTACCACTGGATGGTTAGGCCCGTATGTCAATACTGGCACTAATGGCTTAGCCCACTGCGGCACCACTTCCAAGTTAAACAAGTAAGCATCAGGAAGGTCATCTGACACTCCTTGTGGGGCTTCTCCAGATGTGAGCCTAGAGAGATGATCCGCTCTCAAATGTGTCCTACCTTTCCTTACCACTACCTCAAAGTCGTATTCCATTAGTAAGAGAAACCATCTTACTAATCTTCCTGTATTGCATGGCTTGTTCACGAGATATAACAATGCTTGGTGATCAGTAAAAAATTTAAACTTATTTGCAAGCAAATAGTGTCTAAATTTCTTGACTGCATATACCATGCCTAAACCTTCTCTCTCCGTAGTGGTGTAATTTCGTTCAGCTGCATTCAACTGTCTACTGGCATAGGCAATTGGAAGATCCATATTACCTTCACCAGTAGGTTGTGCAAGCACACATCCAATGGCATAATTGGATGCATCCACATGAACATGGAATGGCTTATTCCAATCTGGTGTGGTCAAGATTGGTGCTGAACATAATCTTCGTTTCAGTTCCTGGAAGGAATTCTCACATTCATCAGTCCATTCAAAGTTAGTCAGCAGTCCGTACATGGGCTTTGCAATGACGGCATACATGTGAATGAACCGGCGGTACTAGCCACAATGCCCCATGAAAGCTTGTACTTCCTTGACATTCTTTGGCCTGGGTAGCTCTGCTATGGCTCTCACTTTCTCTTCGTCAGTAGATATGCCATTCTTTGACACTATGTGCCCTAGAATCTTGCCTTGCCTGACCATGAAAACACACTTTTCTGGGTTCAGGCAGACCTGATACTCTCTACATTTGTCAAAGATTTGTCTGAGTTCAGGAATATGGGTTTGTCTAATATTTGAATGAGCACAAAGATCATCAACATAGACTTCTAAATTCTTCCTCAGGAACTCTTTAAATACATGGCACATCAGCCTCTGGAAGGTTGCTGGTGCATTGGTAAGCCCAAATGGCGTTACTCTAAAGGCAAATATGCCCCACTCTGTGGCAAAGGCTGTCTTATGCTGATCCTCTGGAGCTATGGCTACTTGATTGTAGCCCGAAAATCCATCGAGGAAGCTGTACACTTCCTTTCCTGCTACTCGTTCTAGGAGATGTTCTGTGATGGGAAGCGGATAGTTATCTCGAATTGTGGCTGCATTGACCTTCTTCAAGTTAATGCATACACACAATTTTCCGTTCTTCTTGGGCACCACTACGATGGGGGATACCCATTCAGTGTGCTCAATTTCATAGATAAATCCAGCTTCCACCAGTCTATCTATTTCTTCTTTGATCTTAGCAGCGTAATTATCGTTATATGTGTAGGGCTTTTGCTTAGAGGGTTTAGCATCTGAGGTCATGGGGATGGTGTGTGAGCATATGTCAGGGTCAACACCTTTCAAATCCTTGTAACTCCAAGCGAACACATCTCTGTATTCTCTTAGCAAGGCAATTAACGCATGCTCTTCTTCCTCTGTTAGGTCATGGCCTATGTATGTGCATCTCTCCTCCCCTTCCTCTAGGGCCACAACTATTTTCTTGGTGGTTTCTTTGTTATCATAGGCCTCTCCTGCTTGAGCCTCTCGTTTAGGCATTCTTATCATGACTCTCCTGTCATCTATCTCATATTTCTTAAAATTTTTTGGGACCTCAAACAAAGATTCGTCCTCTTCTGGTGAGACTTCTCTCTTCTTCCGTTTCTTTCCTTCTTCCTTTGGGGTCACATGTGTGGCTAATCTTACATCATTTGTAAGCTCTCCATGCCTCTGGGGTTGAAATTCTACTTCATGGAAGTATTCTTCATCTGATGCAAAGGGTGGGTCCATGATGATTGACTCTAGGTCGGAGTCACTTGCATCCTCAAAGACATCAGGGCTAGGTTCGCATTCTTCCAGAACTGCCTCTCCCATGATTGGCTCTATGGAGAAGACTGAAATATCATAGCCCTCCTCATCACAGTGAGGTGTCCATTGTTCTTCATTGATGGCTACGTCCATTGTTGCTAGGATTTCTGCCCAGCCATGGGGTTCAAATTCCTCATCAGGAAAAACTACAGGTGCATAGGCTGGGTCTTGAATTGATCTATGTGTTTCTTTTGCACCTACCTCTCTGGCTTTCTCTCTCTTCTCTTCTTCTACTGCAACCTTGCACATCCATAAATGAGTGTCTTCATGCATCCATGAGGATCCAGACCCTATGGAATGCACAAATTTCGTGTCATCTTTGGCTCTATGGATGGGATTCCATTGGATAGGAGGGACATCTCTATGAGAATAATCCTTGAGATTGACTTTGGTCGTAACACCTAGGTGCTGCAGGTACAAGGCATTAGTTCCCCAATCCTGTACCACTTGCAACTGTCGCATGAATGGTCGTCCCAAAATCATCTCATAGGCATGATTTTTGCTAAAGTCACATATAGCAAAGGTATATTCAAACTCGACACCACAAGTGGTGAGAGTTATTCCTTCTAGCAATCCTAGGGGTCTCTCTATGTGACCATCGGCCATCTGCAATTTCATTCTTGTTGGCCTGAGTGTCGGCTTGCCCCAACGCTTCCATAGGGAGGTGGTGGCAATTGCAACTCCTGCACCTGAGTCCAAAATTGCCTTAGTGGTGTACTCCTGATAAGTAATGGGAAGATAGGTGTTCCCTTCTTCACCTTCACACATATCTCCTATCTTATCCAAGGGTATTTCTGGCACTGTCCTATGTGATCCTACCTAGGAACGAGATTTTGCTATCTCAGGTACCTGTTTGGCTACATGTTTCCACGATTCAGGTCTAACCTTGAGTAGCTCTTCTAACTTGAGATTGCACTGCACGTTAGTGTTCTTCACTACCTCTGTGTTCCTAGGTATGACTGAGTCTTCGTTTCTTACCATGACTGTGGGTGCTCTCATACATGTGGATTTTGCTTCCCATGGGCCCGTGAAATGGGGTAGCTCTTGTATGGAATTGGATTCAAAGTCCAATCTCTCATGAGACTGAGTATTCTCATGTTCCCCGTAAATAGATGGGATGTCTTGTGGGAATTGGTCGTGTGCATCATCCACAAGTTCAAAGGGAGGGGCGACTTCACTTTCGTTATCCCATTTATCTTCTTGAATTTCTCGTAGGAAGTCTGGTGCAAACCGATTCATAGAAGAAGAAGTGTCTGGCTCTGTATAATTAGGCACATAAGCAACCTGGGAAGGAGGGCTTATTCTATCGTTGGCTCTTTCCTCGCTCTCATAGATGTTTGGAGCACAAGCTTCCTGGGGAGGATTACTTATTCTATTACTTTTCCGAACAGGCTCATATGCTCCCTGAGAAGGAACGTAGGCAACCTGTGGAGGTACGTGAGCTTTCGAGGGAGGCTCATCTGCCTTTTGGGGGGAAAGATAAGCTTCTTGAGGAGGCACATGGGCTTCCTGAAGAGGCTGGCTTATCCGTTCTCTTGCCCTTTCCTTTCTTTGAGGGGCAGGTTCCTTTTCTGATTGTGCAATTAGCCTCTCTATTCTTTCTAGTAGTCCGTCAAAATGTAACTGCGTCTTAGCTGAGCTAGAGATGTTAAAGAGGCGACTAGCTTCAAACATGGTCTGAGCCAATTCCACCATTTTGGCACAAATTTTAGTTCGTTCAAGCTCTAGCTCAGCTCTAGGGTAGCAGTTTTCATGATCGGTTATGGTTGGCCCTTCTTGGATTCTGGCCTGATATGCTTTAAGCATCATATTAAGGTCTTCGGGAGTGGGATCCGCTAGGACTGATCCTACTCTAGGGGGTGGTGGGTTTAGGTGAGGCGGGTTGGAAGGTGGCTGGTCGGATGGCGATGGGAAAGGTGGTGGTGGGGTAGTGTGAGAGGGAGTTTGAGATGTGAGTTCAGTTATCCTGGCTTTGGTTTCTCTTATGCTTTCCTCAAGTTCACTCATCTTTTTAGCCCATTGTCTTTTCGCTCTAGTCCTTTTCTTGGTTATGCTCTCAGTTTCACTAGCTGTTGCGCTCTTTTCCTGGTCTACCCCTTGGTTTTGCTGCAATGCTTGAGCTCTAGTGACTACCTGTACCGGAGCAGTGGAAGTGACACTTCCTGTGGAGTTTACCACTAATCCAATAACGTTGATAGGCGTGATTTTTGGCATATTATTGGGATTTTTTGGGCAATCTCGTAAGAGATGCTCTTTTCCACAATCTTGGCAAAAGCCTGGGATCGTCACTGACTGGGGTTGTGTAGGTGGAGGTAAGGGACAATCACGAATGAAGTGATCTCCTTGGCATCTGTAGCACGGTCCTCTTGGGAATGGAGGTCTTACCTGCCTAGGTTGAGGCCTAGGGTTGGGGTTTGCGTACATGACATTTGCGTAATCCGATTCCCAACTAGATTCATTTGGCTCTTCACTATAGTAGGACTCACCATGTTCAGGAGACTGCATGAAGTAAGCCTGGGGACTCTCAACATGCGTAGAATCGAAACTATGGTCACTGGGATCACTTTCTGAAAGCAAAGGTGTTATGGGGACTATAGCTCGGTTTAGGTTTTCTTCTGCTGCTGCATACTTTACAGGGATCATGTTGGATGGAGCTGGAGGTTGTTGGGCTAACACAGGCTGAGGTCTTTGCTGGGCTTGGTATTGTGGTTGGTAGGTTTGTTGAGGTCTAGCATACTGTTGTGGTGGGTATTGGTTTTGGTATCTGCCTTGTTGAGGGTATGGCTGAGGGTAGGCTTGCCTAACTGCTTGTTTGTTGTATGGGCAGTCTTGTGCGGTGTGATTTGTGTATCTTCGTTCGATAGTGCAGTACTGGCTACTAGGGTTTACTTGGGGTTGAGCCATAATGGGACATACGTTTGCCATGTGGTCGCCACCACAAGTGAAGCATCTCTTCACAGGGGCAAATCTCGGAATTTGTTTGCTAGAGACGCCTAGTTTTTGGGCCACTTTCTCTGCCAGTTCCTCAATTGATGTGGATTGCGTGGAAGAGTGACTAGATGCACTATCTGAATCTTTGTAGATTTTGGAAAGCTCTAGTTCTTCCCCTAGGTTATCTTCAATGTCAATGCACATGCGTACACACTCTTCTATAGTCCTAGGGTCCTTCAGATACACATAGGATCTCAATTTCGTACTCAGCAATCCATCCAAGAATAAGGCTACTTGTTTAGCTGGTGTAGGTAGCTCCAGAACAGGGCATCTTTCAAGATATTGTCTAAATCTTCTTCCTGCAAGTCTCACGGTCTCTTGAGGGGTTTGCTTGAAGTTGTGAATCAGTGAGGAGGTATTGTGTCTTATGCCACTCTTAGAGAACTCTACGATGAAAGCCTCTAAGAGTTGGTCTATGCTCCTGAACTGTCGCTCATCCAATGGCTGAAACCATGTAAGTGCTGTGTTCCTAAGGGTTAGACCGAAGGCATTATACTACGTGAATAGATCCTCCACTTGTTCAGCTCTCAAGACTTGCTTGAACTCAGCCACATGATCATAGGGATCTCCTGTGCCATCAAAGTAATTCTTCATGGACTTAACTAGCTGGGTTGGTCTCAGAGTTCTTGTGTGCTCTCTAGGTCTCAGCAGAGGGAATCCATCCACATTTCTCTGATTCCGGTGAGCCCTAGGTATTTCTGGTTCTACTCTATTCGTCTCCGTCCTCGTTCTTTCTCTGCCCACGGGGTTGGCAAAGCTTACTTCTGGTCTATCTCTACTTCTGTCTCTTTGGGTTCCATGAGCTTGGGATGTTCCAGCTCCAGGGTGACCATAGGATACATTCGATCTTGGTTGGGGGAAAATGAATTCACCCTTCCAAGTGTAAGCATGTCTATCATTTTCTGTCACCACAAAGATCCTTTCCGAAGTGTGATCTAAGTAGTTCACTCTACCTGGGCTATCCGGATCCTTAAACTCATAGATCATGACAGTTCCTATATCAGTTGGCTGATTAGATTTATATCTCCAAAAGGCTTCATCAGTTTCTTGATTGAGGAGCAACTCTATGCTCTTGTTGTCTTGGGGAACCCACTCAGGCGTGATGATCCTAGTGAGAACAGATTTGCCTCGAGGGGTTCTAGGTTCCGCACCCATGTTTCCTTGCTCTAGGTCACCTAAGTCCGCTTCAGAGATTACATTTCCAAATTCATCTGTCCTATCTGGGTGACCGGTGACTACGTATATGGTTCCTTCCTTGTCCAGGTATGCACCGTTTTCAAATTTGACTGCTGGGTGCTCTAGTCCAATGGATTGATCGGGATTCTTAATCTGCACCACAAATCTTCCTAAGCCGTCCTCATAGATGCTAGCACCTAATCGGTTGGTCCTAAGGTATTCCAGCTGTGTTTTGTAAGGGCCTTCTACCATGTACAAGTAAGGCACTCCTGAACTTCCCGTAGGTCTGTCCATGCCTTGAGACATCTCTGACGCACTGGTCTCAGAGCTAGGGTAGTACGAGTGGTGGCTCAACTGCTGGGCCCAAGACCTAGCAGTGTGGTTAACACTAGCCTCTGAAGACCTAAGGCTTTGTCTCTCCCTTACAAGATGTCGTCCTGATCTAAGGTTCATATGCCTATCTAAGTAGCCCAATTCTTGCCCAGAGTACAACCTCGTTGCCGATCAATTGGTCTCAGTCACTTGATTCGTTTTTAGTGAGTTATAATGTTTATGATCTTATCTGGTATTGCGTCGTCAGGAATACTTGAGTATTTTTCCGTACTTGGAATTGATCGTCCCACGTAAGGTTCTTTTCCTTTATGTTATCGACAGTACAGAGATTAGGTTTTTAGCTTAAACTTGAGTTTTTAGGTAGTCTTCAACTTGATACCTGCCTATCGTCGCCCTGACTTACCTCCAGCACTATTCGTACTTAGCCTGAGCTAAAAAATGACAGAGGGAGTTGAGAATATTCCAACCTTTTGTTTCCTGCTTGGTTGCCCTTGAATGCCCAGGAAGTGTGTTCCCAAGCTTGCACTTACACTTGCTTAGAACGCCTTTCGATGCTCTCAATAGATCTGTAGGAGTTCCAAAGTTAGCTTTAAGATTTAAATTCCAAAGACAGAACCAATGATTTCCATTCCTCAAGCACAAACACTAATTTGTATAGAGATTTTTAAGAAAACAATTCTAAAGACCCCTGACTTTGATCCCCCTGGGTATGGTCAACTTCAAAATACCCTATCTGAAAATCAATGCATTATCTTTATAAAAAACAGTTGAGGGCGTGCAGTAGATGCCACGAGCTTTCCAACAAGCCCTAGAGCTCAAAAAATGGATTTCGTATGAAAAAGTTATGACTGTTCAGGGTTTAGGGGGTTAAAACAAGATTCAATCTGGCTGACAGATCCTAGGATTTTCTCCCAATCACAAGTGTAGGAACCTCCAAAGTGCTAATGGATTGACTATTTTGCCCCAAAATTATCTCAATTTTGAACAAAAACAAACCCTAATTTTTGGCCGAAAAGCCTGTCAATCGCGATCGACAGGTCTGTCAATCGCGATTGACAGAGGTGTCCGTCGGGCCTGTGAATCGCGATGGACAGTGTCAATCGCGATCGACGGTGTCAATCGCGATCGACAGAGTCGATCGTGGCTGTCAATCGCGATCGACAGTATCAATCGCGATTGACACGTTTTCCGGATTTTTCGCCGAAATTTCAGTCAATCGGGGGCCTATCAGTCGCGATGGACACGTGGCTACGCGCAAAAGTCAATCAATCGTTGAATTTCAGTCAATCGCGATCGACGGTGTCAATCGCGATTGACAGAGGTGTCGGTCGTGGCCTTCGATCGCGATCGACGGTGTCAATCGCGATTGACAGGATCCTACGTGGCAGTCTGTCGGTCGTGAGGTCTGTCGATCGCGATCGACGGTATCAATCGCGATTGACAGGGTCTGTCGGTCGTGAGGTCTGTCGATCGCGATCGACGGTATCAATCGCGATTGACAGGGTCTGTCGGTCGCGATTGACAGTGTCAATCGCGATTGACAGTATCAATCGCGATTGACAGAGGCTGTCGGTCGCGATTGACAGAAAAACACGGAATTTTTCTACTGTTTTAGGTGATTTGGGATGTGCTCATCATGCTTGTGCTAGTGGTGAACTTTGTTTTACCAAATGATCGAATTTTCTGTCAATCGCGATCGACAGAGGTTGGCGACTGCGAGACAGATTCGACGAGTTCCGTACCTGCGCAGGAAGCTGGGGATGGTGATTCAGCAAGGTCCTGCAAAAAGCTCAGAAACATGCAAGAAAACACACACGCAATATCGCTCTCTTGCTCTCTCTCACAAGTGAAATGAGGGAAATGAGGTGGAGATGGTGATATGATCAAAAAACAGAAATTTTCGCGATGATGGAGATGGAGGTGGGAGATGGTGATGATGATGATGGTGATGAAGATGGTGAAGAAAGTAAAAGAAAATCGATGAGAGTGAAGAAAATACCTACAACTCCAACGCGTCAACTCTACGTCTTACCATCACACGCTCGTCCTCAAGGCTCGATCCCCGGCAACGGCGCCAAAATTTGGTGTAGCTCAATGATGAGTAGCACCTCCTTTAATGTCAATCCGGGAAGACGTGAGGATGGTATGATGACCTCGAGCAAGTGGCGGCACAAGTGCGTGAGTGAGAAGCACACAAACATGCACACACATACACACACACGCGCACACACAGTCAGACAAAGAGTGAGTAGCAATGGAGTTTTTTAGATTACTTTCAAAAAGCTCTTACAAGTTTGTTTCAATTACAATTTTACCTCAAAAATGAGCTCTCTAGCTCCTTTTATAGTTTTTGACTAGCTTTGGCCCTGTCCAGACCTAGTGTCCGGCCTAGTTAAAAATTAGGTTCCAGGGCTTATTTGAGGGCTCAAACGAGATCTAAAAAATACGAAAATTGGCAGGTAGATACTTCTAAAGCTCCTCAAGCTCAAGGACTCCTTGGCTTGCACAAAATGGAGCTACAAAAATACGAAATGATATTTACAATGGTTTTTAGTGATGAAAATCACTATTTGTGTAGGGTTTTCTCTATTGATTTGTCATACACCTCTTTGAGCTCCCTACTTGCTCTTTCTTCTCGTGTGCTCAACTCCTTGATGTCTTGAAAAATTAGATGGCCTACTTGCCAGATCTTCTTTGACTCCCATGTCTGCCTGTGCCTTCTCTCCCTTCTGACTCTCTTCTCTGACTGCCATGCCTCGTTAGTCCTTCAGCCCCTTGTCCGCTGCTAACAATGCCCAATGTTTCAATCAACATGTTAAAGGCATTGATGAAGATGGCATCAAAACCACCACTCTCGAGCTCTCTTTGTAATACTTCATGATTTTCTTGCTCTGTAAGTCGACTTCTCACCCACTAGTGTAGGTTCCAGCATCAGAGGATTTGTCTTCAAAAATCTGTATTTCTTTGTGTTCTTCATGATGTGGTTCCTCCTCTTGTTGTTGAGTTCCTTGGTTAACTTCTTGATCGTGCTAGTTGTTGTTGTCCTCCTTGACCATTGGTTACTTTGCAAACATCATCCTCTTGATCTGTGGTGGTGTGGCCTTCTTCATGGTCCATTTGTGGACTTGGATAGATAGGCTGCTCATATTCTTGTGAGAAAAATTGGGCATCAACGAATTAGTTGTTGAAGAATGCATCTTGCATCTTAAAATCAAATGTGTTGAATTCATCAGTTCCCATGTTTGGTATAGGGAATACAAAAGTTTCTACCACACCGGCATCTACTAGTTCTCAGATTACTTATTCCCTAGTAACTTGTTGAGTATCCATTGGAGTAATTGAGGCTACACTTTTTGGGGTTATTGTGCTATCTCTTGTCAAACCCTCTGAGGTTGGTGTACATGAGAGAGGGATGCAAATGAGAGGGATGGCAGGTTGTGGTTCTGTGGGTGACTTTTGTGGTGATGGTTGTGGAGAAGGGGAGGTGATGACATGTAAGCATGGAATGGAGCCCCTCATACATTTACCTGAATGTGATGGGCTTGCGAGTGCTCTTGTATTTCTACAATTGAGCGCTAGAGATGGCTCTATCCACTGCAATGTGATAGGCCAGATACATGTAGATGATCCTAGTGATTGCACAACATCCATGAATGACTCTTTTATATGCCCACATCTAATTAGCCAAAATAAACTGCTCTTGCACCCAACTAGCAAGATCAATTGTCCACAGTATGTTGTTCACTAAGTACAAGCTAAACCAAATCCTTTTGTGTGGCTATGTGAAATGATCCTGAGTCACAAATGCAAAATGTTGCATAAATATTGTAGCGGCATGGAGAGTTCTAGTGTTATGGTTGAAATATCTGCCCATTTGAGTACGTCACCTTTCTTCATTAGTTCTAGAGCCATATTCTCTTTTTTCGTGGGATTATGGGAGCCACAATCTTTAATGTTGCCCTGATTAATTTTTTGGGTAAGCTTGAAGTTTTTGAAAGGGGGTTTCATCACCAAAGAGAGAAGTATAAAGGTCGCTAGGTGGTCCTTCTTGTCTGAGGCCTAAAGAGTAGTAACTAAATAGTAGAACTTGTAGAAATCAGGTTTAGAAGAGCAGTGCTTCAAAATATTCCTTGAACCCAACTTTCTCCCACAACAATTTCAGTTCTATCGTGTTCTATAATGCCTAAAAATCTTGTGAGAAGAACTTATATCTACCCTAGGTGTTGCCATTGAAATACATTCTTGCCTCATAAATGTGTTCCACATATTCTAGGAGTGTTGCCAAACCCTAGAACTGATTTGACTTGGAGTGTATGCAATCGATCCCTTTAGGTGGGTTGTCAATGGGCATTGGACCTTCAAAACCTTGGAAATATGGGGTCGGTAGTGACGGATGGTTCTCCACTGGAAGATGTTGAAAATCCACCATGTGGGAGCTAGGGCCTAGCCCTGATGATTCTCCTATTTGCATGATGTTTCTAGGTACTTGTACAAATATCTATTACATAAGGATAACACATTAGTATGGAAATAAATATTGATCCCTGCATGGTGAGACTACAATCCCTCCATTATTGATATGCTTCCCAAGTAGCCTTCTGATGTGTAGTGACATTGATGATGTCTTGGGCATAATGCTAGTCACTAGACTCCTACATGCATACTTTGGATTGTGCATGTTCTTGTATGCATGGTTGGTGTCATCATCTTTTGTTACAAAATATTGTTGGATGATTATTACAATGTTGATAGCCCATCATGGATATCAGTGGGTATTTACAACAATAAGTGTTAGGTGATTGACTTATTACATTAGAACTTAGTGGAGGGATTTGGTTTTGGGGACGTTTAAGCAGCTTATTCCAAGTAGTTAGTGAGGGTAGATTACAAAAGGATGGAAATATCTGTTACAAAAGGATAACACATTAGTATGGAAATAAATATTGATCCCCACATGGTGAGACTACAATCCCTTTCCATTATTGATATGCTTCCCAATTAGCCTTCTGATGTGTAGTGACATTGATGATGTCTTGGGCATAATGCTAGTCACTAGACTCCTACATGCATACTTTGGATTGTGCATGTTCTTGTATGCATGGTTGGTGTCATCATCTTTTGTTACAAACTATTGTAGGATGATTATTACAATGTTGATAGGCCATCATGGATATCAATGGGTATTTACAACAATAAGTGTTAGGTGATTGACTTATTACATTAGAACTTAGTGGAGGGATTTGGTTTTGGGGACATTTAAGCAGCTTATTCCAAGTAGTTAGTGAGGGTAGATTACAAGGATGTTTAGCTACAATGGGTTGATATCGAGGTGAAAGGGGAGAGGAGTGATGGGGTTTTCTAGAAACGGAGAGTACAAAGCTTGATGTTTGAGCTATTAAGCAAGCCTTAGGAACCCAAATATGTGATGCGTTGGGATTTTCCTTCATAGATGGCTTAAGTGTCCAAATCTATCTAACTTTCGCTTGGAGCTATCCTCTTGGTAGTGGTGGATGATGTGGTTGAATGCTCTTCATCTTCAAACCTGGTGCTTGAGGGTATGAATTCATTGATGGTTGCTCAACCTTGGATACCCATATCTGCTTCTTGCTTGTTGTAAGTGGAAGCCAGTGCCTATGTTAGGTATGGGTTGACTTTCGACTTTGGTGCCTTGATAGAGGTTGAATCTTTGATGGTGGTGGGTGAGAGGTTGATTGGACACTCTGCTTTGGAAAAGAAGAGATGTCCAACACTTGCATGACTTTCCCATTAGGAAACGAGACATTCTATACAAGAGATCTAGGCATGCATGCAAAATGTGTGGGTGGTCAGCTCGAGGGGATGATGGTCCCCATTTGTGTAGCTATGGTGTCCATCTGTTTAAAGAAAGGAGGAGAGACATCGGTGGTGACCATTTGTCCAAGGATAGTTCCCATTTGTCCAGGGAGGGTGGCCGTCCATGCAAGGATTGTCCCCATCTATCCATGTATCATGCTTCTTTCATTATCCTCCCTTCTTTGAGGACAAGGGATCTCTTTCGCCAAGTGGAGATGAGTGGTGCCCTTTTTTTCAAGATGTATCACTCTGTGTTGGTCAGCTACCCCAAATCAAAGGAGGCAATTTCTAAGATTTAAGTTCCCTGAGATCATATATCCAATCTTGGCCTAGAATCAGAGGTTCTATTAGATCTTCTTCATGGCAGACTAGAAGCTTCACTATCAAGGTTACATCCTTTATGAGGATAGGAATTTCTAGCTCACCCATGCAAGGGGTTTCCATGCCGCCTAGTCCTATGATGTATGCCTCAATAGGACTCACTTTTAGGTCCATGGCTTGACAGTAGGAAGACCTAATCACACTAGTCGCTTCACCTAAGTCAATCAAATCCCTAATCTCATTGAGAGTGGTTCCCTGCCCTAACTAAACAGTAACAAAGGACCGTCTATCAATTATGCTAGGGTAAGCATTTTTCTTGGTTTGGCACATTGCCATGGGATATCTAGAGACCTCTATATTGGAGAAGGTAGTGACTAGAAGAAGTTCTTCTACTCTATCATTTCATTCCATCCTTGATCCTTGATGTCTTAATTTCATACCGTTAATGTGCTCTAGGGATTCAGCTTGAGCTTCCTTTCTAATTTCTTTTCTTTCTCTTTGCATTTCCTAGCCAAGGTGAGTTATCTCAGCATATCCTCCATCAATGTTTTTGATAGAGCTTGAATATACAACTACTAATGTAATTTGACATTGCCTCTCCTTCCAAGGTGGCTAATTGCATTGCTCCACTCGTTGAAAGTCTATTTATAATCATATGTCCATAACCGCGTATCTCTAACTTTTGATCATGTTGCTTCAAAAAATAGACTAAGACCAAATTGCCAACTTGCACGCCTTTATCCTTCACATGCACATCAAAATAGCCCTTTTGCCTTTTCTTTGATGCATATATTCTTGCTACCACTCTTAGCCTAGTTTCTTTGAAGCATTCTAAGGCCATAATCTATGATGATAGCTCATGGCTGGTCCATTGATGCTCCTGTGCAACCTTAAAGGTGGGTATAAAAAAGTCCAATCAAAGCACTGTATTTTGACCAAAGACCATCTAAAAGGAGTTGCATTGAGTACCATCTTGTAGTCCACTCGATATGCCCAAACACCATGGTGCAACTATTTGTCCCAGTTGGAGCATTTATTATTTATGAGCTTAGTCATGATGTTGCAAAGGCTTTTGTTAGTGCTTTGTGCCTATCCATTGGCCTGAGGATGATATGGTGCAGACTTCTTGTGAATCACCATGAAATCCTATAAAAAATATTCAATGAATTCATTTAGAAAGTGATTCCCTCTATCAATCACTAGCTTGATTGGCAACCCATATCTTGTAAAGACACTTTCAAATAAGAACTTCGCGGTCATATGTGCATCATTCTTCTTCGTGGCCTTGACCTATACCCATTTGGTCAGATAATCCATAACAACAATTATATATTTGGCATGAGAGCCTCCAGTAGGGGGGTTAATCATGTTGAGGTTATGTGATGTCGCGGCAAAAGCTTGTTCACTAACAAGACTGCGGAAAATTGCCACGCTTCAACTAGAACTAAGCTAGAGTGATATTAGAACACCTCTATAATCATCAGTACCTTAGCAACATTCTGAAACTGAAAATTCACTTTACAGAAAGCTTTGCGTTTTCTTTAAGATTTGATTATGAACTGATTTACTTCAAACTTTACACTACTGTGTTTGCTTATAGTTAAATAATCTTTCTGTTACTTAATTGTGCAAAAATTGTGTTCTGAGCTCACTGAAATTTCACCAAAACTTCACCGGACTGTTACCGGACTTACCGTAATTGCACCAGAATCTTACTGGAATCAACTACAATTCTATTTGTAGTTACTTCAAATGATTTTTGATGAAGTAAGGAAGTAATACGTAAGCTTCCTTCAGTGAATGAACACTATCTCAAGTTTAAGAAAAAAATTTACCAATTCTGGATGTCTTTACTTTCAGACACAATACTGTGTGTACTTGTCCCATTTCACAGAAGTATTTTGATCAACTTATAGTTGGGACTACTGGCTTCAAGATGAGCTACATCTCATGAAAAACTTTACACTATGTTATGAGATCTAACTTGTAGATGTACCGGAAAAACATTTACTGAGAAAACTGTAACTGTTAACTAACTTTCACAGTAACATGAAATCACTCAGATTTCTTCACATATGAAGAATGTGCTCAAACTTCCACATGAACATGTGTTTTCTATTAGAGAAGATGTGTACAAAAATAGCTTGGCCTCACTTTGCTCATAGCTATGGAAAACTCTCCTACTCTGAGTAGTTATTCCTTACCATCTCTCTCAAATGAATACCCGACAGTTCAGGTTCTATTCTTCATCTCTACATACGCAATCTCTGGTGTCTTCTACATGTATTCTACTATTCTGGTTCTATGTGCTCTCTCTCTGATAACTCTCCGGTAGCTCTCTTCTTCACTCTCTCAGTCTTATTCACTCGTTTATTATTATCTTCTACCTCATATATATACAATTTGCTTCGAGATACAAAACTCGTAATTCTAGAAGTTTCTACGCTGTATATTACAAGCGTGAATTTGTCCCTTCACTAAGGCTTGATTTTCTGAACGCTTTGTTTCTGCTTCTCTTTGTCTTTCTTCGTCTTTATGTCTATATGTCAAATTTGTGAGTGATTCTTCAACAGCTCCCCCTCAATCACTAATTTGCATTCTCTGATCTTTCATATATTCTTCTTTTCTTTTATACCTGCCATTTCTTTGAATCTGCTTGTCTTCACTCCATCTAAGCTCTTTGTCAGAATATCTGCTATCTGATCTTTTGTAGATGTGTATACTATTTCAATCTCTTTTTCAATTACCTTTTCCCTCAGGAAATGATATTGAATCTCTATGTGCTTTGTTCTTGCATGAAATACTGGATTTGCTGCAAGATACAATGAGCTCATATTATCTCCATGTATGATAGGGATACCTTGATCAATACCCATGCTTTTGAACAAGGTCTACATCCATATCACTTCTTTAGCTGCTTCCACAAGTCCTTTATATTCTGCTTCTGTTGACGGTAAAGCCACTGTGTGTTGTTTCATTGAACACCAGCTTACAAGCTTATCTCCTAGGTATATCATATACCTATGTGTTGACCTTCTGTCATCTTGACTTCCTGCCCAATCTGAGTCACTGTATGCTCTCAGCTTTATATCTGACGTAAAAGGATAATATAATCCTTCTTTTATAGTTTTTTGATATATCTAAGAACTCTTTGTCTTGCAACCCAATGTTGATCCTTCGGACAATGCATAAACTGTGAGAGAACTCCTACTGCATAACTAAGATCTGGTCTTGTTAGCGTAGCATAAATCAAACTTCCCTCTAAAGATTGATACTTTCTCATATCTTTAAACTCTACACCACCATATTTGCTGAGTTTATGATTTACTTCAAGCGGTGTTGAAGCTTCTCTGCAATTCTCCATGTTAAACTTCTTCAGTAAGTTTAGGAGATACCTTTCTTGTGAAACATATACACCATGATCTGTATATGTAACTTCCATTCCAAGAAAGTATGATAACTTTCCTAGGTCACTGATCTTGAATTCTCTTTCAAGTAATATTTTTACCTCCTTGATTCCTTCATCTGAGGTTCCTGTGATTATTATGTCATCTACATAAATACAAATGTAGATCATACCTTCATCTGTTCTCTTAACAAGTAGACTTGCATCTGCCTTTGAATTTGGTATCCAAGGTCATTGAGATACTTCACAAGTCTGTAATTCCAAGCTCTTGGAGCTTGCTTCAATCCATAGAGAGCTCTTCTTAATCTGCAAACATGGTCTGGGTAACTGGAACTTACAAACCCTTCAGGTTGTTCCATGTAGACTTCGTCTGATATATATCCATTCAAAAATGCATTCTTTATATCCAGCTGACTTAGCTTCCATCCTTTTGATGTTTCTATAGCAATCAATGTCCTTATGGTTGACATACTAAACGTCTCATCATAATCTATGCCATGCGTCTGAGCATAGCCTTTGACCACCAGTCTAGCTTTGTATCTGGCTATCCTTCCATCTGCAAGTTTCTTAACTTTGTAAACCCATTTATTTCCAATCACTTTCTTACCATTTGGTTTTGGAACAAGATCCCAAGTCTTGTTTTCTTCCAACGCATTGAATTCCTCCTTCATTGCTTCTTCCCATTGTTTCTTACCTTTTGCTTCACTGTAATTCTGAGGTTCTTCATCTTCCTTTACTAAATAAGCATAGTTTTTCTGAGTCAAATAAGAAGTGTCATAGGAATACCTTGTCGGTTGTTTCCTTACTCTATTTGACCTTCTTAGCTCATATTCTTCATGTGTATCTGAATACACATCTTCATCAAATCTTGGTTCATCTTCGTTTCTCATACCTGATCCGACCCTGGACGTACTTGCCTGCATATGATCTTCATCTCCATTCACCTGCATATGTGATTTTCCTTTTTCTTTCCTTCTTATCTCTTCTTTAATTGTTTCTTCATTATACTCTTTATCTGTATACCAACTCTTTCCTTCATCAAATGTTACATCTCTAGAAACAATAAACTGTTTGGTTAGAGGACTCCATAACCTGTAACCCATCTGTTTTTCATCATATCCGATGAACACGTATTTTTCAGCTTTTGGTTCAAGCTTATGTCTCAGCTGTGATGGTACATAAGCATAAGCAACTGATCCAAATGCTTTACAATGATCAAGTGTTGGTTTCTTACCCCACCAAGCTTCATAAGGGGTCATCCCATTTAAAGCTGTACATGGTAATCTATTTACCAGATATGTATCTGTACTTATAGCCTCAACCCAAAGATAATTTGGAAAATTCTTCTCGTTTAGCATTGCTCTTGCAAACTCAACTAGAGTTCGGTTTCTTCTTTCTGCTACTCCATTTTGTTGCGCTGTATACCTGCAAGTTATTTCTCTTTTGATACCTGCATTCCACAGATAATCATTGAACTCTCGAGAAAATATTCTCCTTCTCCATCAGACCTTAGTCTTTTGAGTTTCTGTCCTATAATTCTTTCAACATATGCATGAAAATGCCTGAAAGCTTCAAATACTTCTGACTTCTCTTTCAAAACATAAAGAGTTATCCATCTTGTTGCATCATCAATAAAAAGAACGTAATACCTTGAGCCACAGATAGATCCTTCTTTTGTCGGCCCCCATACATCTGTATGTATGAGTTCTAACACATCATCGTGTTTGTACCCTTTCTTCTGAAATGGTAACCTGTGGGCTTTTCCCATCTGACAGGCTTCGCACTTGTGAATCATATGTTGATTCTTCATATTTGGTAATCCTCTCACGGATTGTTTTTCCACCATAGTTTTGATTCCTGTTTCATTAAAATGTCGTAACCTCTTATGCCAGAGGTCTAACTCTGTAAATGCTTTATGACCATGTGTGATCAAGGCTTGACCAACATTCCCTTGCACTTTAAGAGTAAAAAGTCTACCTTCGTTTTTACCATGGACAATTTGATTGTATCCATTCTCTGGATCTTCAACAAATACTCCTTCATTTGTAAACCTGACTTGAAAACCATTTTCTACTATGTGTCCCACACTAATCAAATTCTTTGGGATTGTTGGAACATACAAAACATTTGTTAGTAGGTCAGCTCCATTCTTACACGTTACCTTTCCGATTGACCTTACATTATGTTTTGTGTTATCACCTGTTTGTACTGTATGATTTGAAATACCTCCTTCAAGTTCTAATAACAATTCTATATTTCCTGACAAATGATTTGAACAACCAGATTCAATATGGAATACCTTGAGGTATTCATTCTCTGACATACTTATCGATTTCATCATCAATGTTGTATGACAGTCATTCTGTGTATCATTCGCATAGTTGTAGTAGGTAGTGTTGTGAGACTGATTCTGTCCCCAACTTCTTGCTCCACCTCTACCATATCCGCCTCTTTGGATTTGTCTTCCTCTTTGATATCTTCCACTTCTGCCTCTACTATTATTGTTCTGATTCTGACTTGATCCTTGAGAATTATGCCAGCAATCATGAGCCAAATGATTGCTTAATCCACAGATCCAACAAGTCTTCTTGTTGTTAGTCTGATTACCTCTTCCATTACCTCTATTTTTACTTCTTACGTTACCTCTTCCTCTTGCAAAATTTGCTTGAGTAGACATCTCTTCTTCATCTTTTTCTTTACCTTTATCACCTTTCTTCTTATTCTTTGCATACATAGCCGAACTATGTCCTTTATCTCCGTCTGTCTTCAAATCTTGCTCAAACATTAGCATTAGTCCAAGCAACTGATTTAAATCTGGTATACAAAATGATTTAAAGAAAGTACAGTTGAGAGTACGAAAGGTTTCCACCTTTCATCTCCTCTCAATCCTTCATGCACTTGTGCTATCAACCTGTGATCTTCGATATCTTCATCAATAGATCCAAGACTGTCTGCCAAGTCTTTCATCTTAGTGACATAATCACTAATGCTTTGACTTTGCTTTTTCTGGAACGTTGTAAACTCTGACCATAAGCTAGCCTTCCTAGCTTTCATCGTATTTTGGAAATGATCTTCCAATGCACTCCATATGTCTTCCGCTTTCTCCCGACCACTAATGTGCGGTAGTAGATGATCTGTAATGGTATTGTAGATATAAGCTCTTGCCGTTGCATCTTTCTTCTCCCACAGCTTCAAGGCTTCTAACTCTTCTTTCTTTGGTTGACTGTCGTCTTCGAAAGTCGGCTTCTTTTCTTCTCTTGTCACATACATCATTAAGTCCTTACTCATAAGTAAGGCTTCCATGCGCATTACCCATGCGGGATAATTATCTCTGTCCAATTTGTCAATAGAAATATGATCTGCCATAATCTTCTTGTTTCTGTTACTTTCGGTGAGTGTAATGTTAAAAGGTTTTACCTTTTACAAACCTTTATCCTTGAGAATGACTTCGGAACACTTCTCTGATTCCGTTTGCTGTTGATCACCTCAGCTTTCACCTTTCTTGTGAAAGTTCTTCAAATTCTCTTGTATCTTCACTTCCGTTTACTCTTGAGGACCTTCTCTTCTCTTTTAGAACCTTTTCTTCTGTTCAGAACCTTAAGCTCTGATACCACTTGTTGAGGTTATGTGATGTCGCAGCAAAATCTTGTTCACTAACAAGACTGCGGAAAATTGCCATGCCTCAACTAGAACTAAGATAGAGTGATATTAGAACACCTCTATAATCATCAGTAGCTTAGCAACATTATGAAATTGAAAATTCACTTTACAAAAAGCTTTGCGTTTTCTTTAAGATTTGATTATGAACTGATTTACTTCAAACTTTACACTACTATGTTTGCTTACAGTTAAATAATCTTTCCGTTACTTAACTGTGCAAAAACTATGTTCTGAACTCACTGAAATTTCACCGAAACTTCATCGGACTGTTACCGGAGTTACCGTAATTGCACTAGAATCTTACTGGAATCAACTACAATTCTATTTGTAGTTACTTCAAATGATTTTTGATGAAGTAAGGAAGTAATACGTGAGCTTCCTTCAGTGAATGAACACTATCTCAAGTATAAGAAAAATTTTTACCAATTCTGGATGTCTTTACTTTCAGACACAGTACTATGGGTACTTGTCCCATTTCACAGAAGTATTTTGATAAACATATAGTTGGGACTACTGGCTTCAAGATGAGCTATCTCTCATGAAAAACTTTACACTATGTTATGAGATCTAACTTGTATATGTACCAGAAAAACATTTACTTAGAAAACTGTAACTGTTAACTAACTTTCACAGTAACATGAAATCACTCAGATTTCTTCACATATGAAGAATGCGCTCAAACTTCCACATGAACATGTGTTTTCTATTAGAGAAGATGTGTACAAAAATAGCTTGGCCTCACTTTGCTCATAGCTATGGAAAACTCCTACTCTGAGTAGTTATTCCTTACCATCTCTCTCAGATGAATACTCGACAGTTCAGGTTCTATTCTTCATCTCTACATACACAATCTCTGGTGTCTTCTACATGTATTCTACTATTCTGGTTCTATGTGCTCTCTCTCTGATAGCTCTCCGGTAGCTCTCTTCTTCACTCTCTCACTCTTATTCACTCGCTTATTATTATCTTCTACCTCATATATATACAATTTGTTCCGAGATCCAAAACTCGTAATTCTAGAAGTTTCTACGCTGTATATTACAGGCGTGAATTTGTCCCTTCACTAAGGCTTGATTTTCTAAATGGTTTGTTTCTGTTTCTCTTTGTCTTTCTTCATCTTTATGTCTGTATGTCAAATTTGTGAGTGATTCTTCAACAAATCAGACCAACAAAATCTATGCCCCACTTAGAAGATGACATGTCCTCCCATCATGGGTCTTACTTGCATTTTTTCTCAGCACATTGCATATTGAGTTCTTTGATAAGTTTAACATCTCTTCACATAGGTATGTGCATCCATATGAAAAGTGGGACCCCATAGTCCTGAGAATAATATGGCTTTGATTACTCGATCTGGACCAAAATGTCTTCCTGCAACACCTCGATGCGCAGTTTCTAGGATTCTAAAGTATTCACTCTCATGAACACATTGTCTCAGGTTACCATCTCATCCTCTTTTGTTCTGATTATCACCAATGAGTTTGTGGTCTTGAGCCTCCTGCTCTAGACTTCTCTATATTGCTAATGTCATTTTTGGTATGAAAGTTTTAGTGTGCAAAAAAATCCACTAAGGGACTACGCCAATATGTAATTAATGACAATTGATAGAAAGTGGCATGTTCCATTGGAGGTCTGCTAATACAAGTTGCATTGTTCTTGCACAACATATGGACATCTACTTCCATCATGGGGCAGTACATCCCTAATCTTTGTAGAGTTTGTCAAGTGCATTTTTTTGAATGGTGTTGTTCTAGGGCACCTACATGTGCTAATTGCAATCAGTTTTCATAATGTGGTTCTTCCACACATTAGGTAAAAATTCCTTGATCATTTTTCTTATAAATACTTTGTGCCATTATCTTGTATCTCTGTGATTTGACTTCCTCCTCTTCCCTAATCTAAACTATGGGATTCTTAGGTCCAAATGTGAGGATAGGGGCAATTGTCTTGGCCCATTCTGGCACTACTTCTAGATTAAACAAGTAAGCATCTGACAATTCATCAAATATTCCTTGTGGGGCTTCTCTCGTGGTTAGTTGTGAAAGATGGTTAGCTCAAAAATGATTCTTTCCTTTCTTGAATACCACCTCGAAATCACATTCCATTAGTAAGAGAAACCATCTTACCAATCTCCTTGTATTGCAAGGCTTGTTCAATACGTATAGGAATTCTTGTTGGTCTGTGAAAAACTTAAACTTATTTGCCAACAAATAATTTCTAAATTTCTTTACTGCGTAGACCATCCCTAAGCCCTCTCTCTCGGCTGTAGTGTAATTTCTTTCAGCAACGTTCAACTACCCATTCACTTATGCTATCATGTTGTTTCCCTCTCCATTTGGTTGTGCGAATACACACCTGATTGCATAACTGGATGCATCTATGTGAACATGGAATGGCTTATTCTAGTCGAGAGTGGTCGAAATAGTGGCTGAACACAATTTCTTTTTTAGCTCAATGAAAGAAGTTTCACGTGCATCATTCCATTCGAAGTTAATCAAGAGACTATATAAAGGATTAGCAATGATAGTATGCATGTGGATAAGGCATCGATAGTATCCACAATGTCCCATAAATGCCTACACTTGTTTAACTATCCTAGGTCTCAACAAATCTCCTATTGCTTGTAATTTATCCTCATCGATCGATATACGATTCTTCGACACGATGTGGCCTAATATCTTACCTTGTCTTAGGATGAAGATGCATTTATGAGGCTTTAGACACACTTGCTATGCTCTGCATTTGTCAAACATCTGCCTAAGTTTAGGGATGTGTGTTTTTCTTATGTGGGAATGGACACATAGGTCATTCATATAGACCTCTTTATTTTTTCGTAGGAATCTTTTGAACACATGACACATTAAACATTGAAATGTAGCAGGTGCATTGGTAAGCCAAAAAGGCATCGCTCTAAATGCAAAGATACCCTATTCAATAGCCTATCTTGTGTTGGTCTTCAGGGGCTATGGCTACTTGATTGTAGCCCAAAACCCATCAAGGAAGCTATACAATTACTTTCCTGCTATGCATTCAAGTAAATGCTCTGTGATTGGCAAAGGGTATCTATTCCATATGGTTATAGTGTTAAATTTCTTCAAGTTGATACATACACGTAACTTTCCATTCTTCTTAGGGACTACTACAATGGGGGATACCCACTCTGTATGCTCTTGAAGTATTTCTTTGGCAATGCATGATGGTAGACTCTCCTTCTCGAGAGCTCCGCTATGATACCCTTGCTGTAGAAACCCAAAATCTGGTGCTGCACACAGTACTCTGCATAGGGGTTTCAAAATACAAAGAAAACACACAGTACACAGACCACAAATATATATTTCATAGGTCATACAAATGTAGTTGAACTAGAGTCTATGGTTGATCGGGCCACTATATGTTTGATTAAAGAACATATACAAAAGTTTCCAATGGCCATTTGGCCTTTCACATGGACACTAACGATAACAATCTCCCATGAAAATCCAATATGGTCAAAGTGACTATGGAAAAAACATAAAGAATGATAAAGAATACGTGAGTATAAGTATACAAAATATACCGCCTATGTTAGCAGCAGACAAGGGAGTCAACGACGATCTGGCAAGTAGGCCAATAATTTTCTTCATGAAGAAGCAAGTACGAGCATTCACGCAGATCTAGCACTAAGGCAACCTTTTAATTTTTCAAAATCCTTACACAAATTAACAGTGATTCTCATCACTAACAACCCCTGTAAATACCATGTTCACCTTTTTGTAGCTCCATTTTGTGCAAGCCGAGGAGTCCTCAAGCTTGAAGAGCCTTAGAAGTAGTTGCTTACCAATTTTCGTATTTTTTAGATCTCGTTTGAGCCCTCAAATAAGCCCTGGAATCTAATTTTTAACTAGGCCGGACACTAGGTCTGGACAGGGCCAAAGCTAGTCAAAAACTATAAAAGGAGCTAGAGAGCTCATTTTTGAGGTTAGATTGTAATTGAAACAAACTTGTAAGAGCTCATTGAAAGTAATCTAAGAACTCCATTGTTCCTCACTCTTTGTCTTGCCGTGTGTGCACGTGTGTGTGTATGTGTGTGCATGTTGGTGTGCTTCTCACTCATGCACTTGTGCTTCCACTTGCTCGAGGTCTTCATACCATCCTCATGTCTTCCCGGATTGACATTAAAGGAGGTGCTACTCATCACTGAGCTACACCAAATTTTGGCGCCGTTGCCAGGGATCGAACTTTGAGGACGAGCGTGTGATGGTAAGACGTAGAGTTGACGCGTTGGAGTGTAGGTATTTTCTTCACTTTCATCTATTTTCTTGTTTTTTCTTCACCATCTTTATCACCATCATCATCTTCACCATCTCCCACCTCCATCTCCATCATCGCAAAAAATCTTCAGTTTTGATCATATCACCATCTCCACCTCATTTCCTTCATTCTACTTGTGAGAGAGAGCGAGAGAGCGATATTGCTTGCACTGTTTTTTGCATGTTTATTGTGTTTCTTGCAGGTATCATCATCATCATCCCCTCAAGCACACTGCGCAGGTACGAAACTCGTCGAATCTATCTCGCAGTCGCCAGCCTCTGTCGATCGCGATCGACAGAAAATTCGATCATTTGGTAAAACAAAGTGCACCACTAGCACAAGCATGATGAGCACATCCCAAATCACCTAAAACAATAGAAAAATTCCGTGTTTTTCTGTCAATCGCGACCGACAGCCTCTGTCAATCGCGACCGACAGACCCTGTCAATCGCGATCGACAGACCCTGTCAATCGCGATCGACAGACTTCACGACCGACAGACCCTGTCAATCGCGACCGACAGACCCTGTCAATCGCGATCGACAGACTTCACGACCGACAGACTGCCACGTAGGACCCTGTCAATCGCGATTGACACCGTCGATCGCGATCGACAGCCACGACCGACACCTCTGTCAGTCGCGATTGACACCGTCAATCGCGACCGACTGAAATTCAACGATTGATTGACTTTTATGCGTAGCCACGTGTCCATCGCGACTGATAGGCCCCCGATTGACTGAAATTTTGGCGAAAAACCCGGAAAACGTGTCGATCGTGATTGATTCCGTCGATCGCGATTGACAGCCACGATCGACTCTGTCGATCGCGATTGACACTGTCGATCGCGACTGACAGGCCCGACGGACACCTCTGTCAATCGCGATTGACAGACCTGTCGATCGTGATTGACAGGCTTTTCGGCCAAAAATTAGGGTTTGCTTTTTTTCAAAATTTGGGATAATTTTGGGGCAAAATAGTCAATCCATTAGCATTTCTGGAGGTTCCTACACTTGAGATTTGGGAGAAAACCCTAGGATCTGTTAGCCAGATTGAATCCTGTTTTAACCCCCTAAACCCTGAACAGTCATAACTTTTTCATACGAAATCCATTTTTTGAGCTCGAGGGCTTGTTGGAAAGCTCGTGGCATATAGGGTATTTTGAAGTTGACCATACCCAGGGGGATCAAAGTCAGGGGTCTTTAGAATTGTTTTCTTAAAAATCACTATGCAAATTAGTGTTTGTGCTTCAAGAATGAAAATCATTGGTTCTGTCTTTGGAATTTAAATCTTAAAGCTAACTTTGGAACTCTTACAGATCTATTGAGAGCATCGAAAGGTGTTCTAAGCAAGTGTAAGTGCAAGCTTGGGAACACACTTCCTGGGCATTCAAGGGCAACCAAGCAGGAAACAAAAGGTTGGAATATTCTCAACTCCCTCTGTCATTTGTTAGCTCAGGCTAAGTACGAATAGTGCTAGAGGTAAGTTAGGGCAACGATAGGCATCAATCAAGTTGAAGACTACCTATGCACTCAAGTCCAAGATTAAATATAATCTCTTTGTGATGCGATGACCATAAAGAAAAGAATCTAACGTGGAACGATCAACCTAAAAGTACGAAGAACATTCAAGTATTCCTGACGACGTAATATCAGACAAGACCTTAAACACGATAAATAACTAAAAAGAATCAAGTGACTGATACCAATTGATCGGCAACGAGATTGTACTCTGGGCAAAAATCGGGCTACTTAACTAGGCATATGAACCTTAGATCAGGACGACATCTAGTGAGGGAGAGACAAAGCGTTAGGTCTTCAGAGGCTAGTGTTAATCACACTGCTAGGTCTTGGGCCCAGCAGTTGAGCCACCACTCATACTACCCTAGCTCTGAGACGAGTGAATCAGAGATGTCTCAAGGTATGGAGAGACCTACAGGAAGTTCAAGAGTGCCATACTTACATAGGGTAGAAGGCCCTTACAAAACGCAGTTGGAATACCTTAGGACCAACCGATTAGGTGCTAGCATCTATGAGGACGGCCTAGGAAGAGCGGTGGTCCAGATTAAAAACCCTGACCAATCGATTGGACTAGAGCGCCCTGCTGTCAAGTTTGAAAATGGAGCATACATGGACAAGGAAGGGACAATATATGTAGTCACCAGTCACCCAGATAGGACTGATGAATTTGGGAACGTAGTCCCAGAATCGGACTTAGATGACCTAGAGCAAGGAAACATGGGAGTAGAGCCGAGGACCCCTCAAGGGAAATCTGTTCTTACGAGGATTATCACACCAGAGTGGATTCCCCAGGATAATAAGAGCATAGAGTTGCTCCTCAATCGAGAGACTGACGAAGCCTTTTGGAGGTACAAACCTGATCGGCCAACTGATATAGGAGCAATCATGATCTATGAGTTTAAGGATCTTGATAGCCCAGGTAGAGTGACCTACTTAGATCACGCTTCGGAGAGGATCTTTGTGGTAACAGAACATGATAGGCATGCTTACACTTGGAAGGGTGAATTTGTTTTCCCCCAACCAAGATCGAATGTATCCTATGGTCACTCTGGAGCTGGAACATCCCAAGCTCAGGAAATGCAAAGAGACAAACATAGAGCTAGGCCAGAAGTAAGCTTTGCCACCCCAGGGGGCAGAGAAAGAATGAGAATGGAAACAAACAGAGTAGAGCCTGAGATACTTAGAGCTCACATGAATCACAGAAATGCGGATGAGTTCCCTCTACCACGACCTAGAGAGCACACAAGGACTTTGAGATCGACTCAGCTAGTTAAGTCCATGAAGAACTACTTCGATGGCACTGGAGATCCGTACGATCATGTGGCTGAGTTTAGACAAGTATTGAGAGCTGAACAAGTGGAGGATCTATTCACACAATACAATGCCTTTGGTCTGACCCTTAGGAACACTGCCCTAACATGGTTTCAGCCACTAAATGAGAGGCAGTTCAGGAGCATAGACCAACTCCTAGAGGCGTTCATTATCGAATTCTCTAAGAGTGGCATAAGGCATAATACCTCCTCGTTGATTCACAGCTTCAAGCAAACACCTCAAGAAACTGTGAGGCTTGCAGGAAGAAGGTTTAGGCAATACTTAGAAAGATGCCCCGTTTCAGAGCTACCCACACTAGCCAAGCAAGTGGCTTTATTCTTGGATGGATTGCTAAGTACCAAATTGAGATCTTATGTGTACTTAAAGGACCCTAGGACCATAGAAGATTGTGTACGCATGTGCATTGACATCGAGGATAACCTAGGGGAGGAGTTAGAGCTTTCCAAGATATACAAAGATTCGGATAGTGCCTCTAACCTCTCTTCCACGCAATCCACATCGATTGAGGAGCTTGCAGAGAAAGTTGCTCAGAAACTAGGTGTCTCTAGCAAACAAATTCCAAGGTTTGCCCCTGTGAAAAGGTGCTATACTTGTGGTGGCGACCACATGGCGAATGCATGTCCCATTATGGCTCAACCCCAAGTTAATCCTGGTAGCCAGTACTGCACTATAGAACGAAGGTACACCAATCACACCGCGCAAGATTGCCCCTACAATAAGCAAGCCGTTAGGCAGACGTACCCACAGCCATACCCTCATCAAGGAAGATACCAAAACCAGTACCCACCTCAGCAGTATGCTAGGCCTCAACAAACCTACCAACCCTACCAAAACCAACAACGGCCTCAGCCTGTGCTAGCATAACAACCCCCTGCCCCAGCTAATGTAATCCCAGTAAAATATGCAGCAGCGGAAGAAAACCTGAATAGAGCTATAGTCCCTGTAACACCACTGCTCTCAGAAAGTGATCCTAGTGACCATAGTTTCGATTCTACACACGTTGATAGTCCCCAGGCTTACTACATGCAATCTCTCGAACATGGTGAGTCCTACTATAGTGAAGAGCCAAATGAACCTAGTTGGGAATCAGATTACACAAATGTCATGTATGAAAACCCCAACCCTAGACCTCAACCTAGGCAGATAAGACCCCCACTCCCTAGAGGACCATGCTACAGATGTCAGGGAGATCACCTCATTCGTGATTGTCCCTTACCTCCACCTACACAATCCCAGTCAGTGATGATCCAAGGCTTTTGCCAAGAATGTGGAAAGGAGCATCTCTTGCGAGATTGCCCAAAGAACCCCAATAATATGCCAAAAATCACTCCTATCAACGTTGTTGGGTTAGTGGTAGACTCCACAGGGAGCGTGACGTCCACTGCACCAGTACAGGTAGTCACTAGAGCTCAAGCATTGCAGCAAAACCAAGCTGTAGGTCAGGAAAAGAGCCCAGAAGCTAGTGAAACGGAGAGCATAACCAAGAAAAGGACTAGAGCCTGGAGAGATAGCCGTGAAAGAATGAAAAGACAATGGGCAAAGAAAATGTACGAATTAGAAGAAAGCATAAGAGAAACAAAAGCCAGAGTTGTGGAGCTCACCTCTCAACCGGACTCTCACAGGTCACCCCCGCCTCAATCCATATCACCTCCTCCGCCACCCTCCATACGATCTCCATCCAACCCGCCTCACCTAAACCCACCACCCCCAAGAGTAGGATCAGTCCTAGCAGATACCACTCCCGAGGACCTTAATATGATGCTTAAAGCCTATCAGGCCAGAATCCAAGAAGGGCCAAACGTAACTGATCATGAAAAGTGTTACCCTAGAGCAGAACTAGAGTTAGAACGAACCAAAATTTGTGCTAAGATGTTGGAATTGGCTCAGACCATGTTTGAAGCCAGTCGCCTCTTTAACATCTCTAGTTCAGCGAAGACACAGTTGCACTTTGATGGACTGTTAGAGAGAATAGAGAAGCTGATTGCACAATCAGAAAAGAAACCCACCTCTCAACTAAAGGACAAGGCAAGTGAAAGAGCAAGTCTTCCTGCCCAGAAAGCCTATGTGCCTGAAGCCTACGTGCCTAACTCTACGGAGCCAGACACATCTTCTTCTATGAATCGATTCACTCCAGAATTTCTACGAGAGATTCAAGAAGACAAATGGGCTAAAGAGAGTGAAGTCCCTCCTCCTATTGAACTTGTGGATGATGCACACGATCAATTCCCACAAGACATCCCATCCATTTATGAGGAGCAGGAGAGCACCCACTCTCAGGAACGACTAGACTTCGAGTCTAATTCTTTACAGGAATTACCCCACTTCACGGGCCCATGGGAAGCCAAGTCTACTTGTATGAGAACCCCCACAGTCATGGTAAGAAATGAGGACTCAGTCTTACCTAGGAACATAGAGGTAGTGAAAAACACTAAAGTGCAGTGCAATCTCAAGTTAGAAGAGCTACTCAAGGTTAGACCTGAATTATGGAAACATGTCGCCAAACAAGTACCAGAGATAGCAAAACCTCGTTCCTAGGTAGGATCCCAAAGGACAGTGCCAGAAATACCCTTGGATAAGATAGGAGATATGTGTGAAGGTGAAGAAGGGAACACCTATCTTCCCATTACCTACCAGGAGTACACCACCAAGGCAATTTTGGACTCATGCGCAGGAGTTGCAATTGCCACCACTTCCCTATGGAAGCGTTGGGGCAAACCTGCACTCAGGCCAACGAGAATGAAATTGCAGATGGCCGATGGTCATATTGAGAGACCCTTAGGATTGCTAGAAGGAATAACTCTCACCACTTGTGGTGTCGAGTTTGAGCATACATTTGCTATATGTGACTTCAGCAAAAATCATGCCTATGAGATGATTTTGGGAAGACCATTTATGCGACAGTTGCAAGTGGTACAGGACTGGGGAACCAACTCCTTGTATTTGCAACACTTAGGAGTTACGACCAAAGTCAATCTCAAAGATTACTCTCATAGAGATGTTCCCCCTATCCAATGGAATCCCATCCATAGAGCCAAGGATGATACGGAATCTTTGCATTCCATAGGATCAGGATCCTTATGGATGCATGAAGACACCCACTTATGGATGTGCAAAGTAGCAGTAGAGGAAGAGAAGAGAGAAAAGGCCAGAGAAATAGGTGCAAACGAAACACATAGACCCATTCAAGACCCAGCCTATGCACCTGTAGTCTTTCCTGATGAGGAATTTGAACCCCATGGCTGGGCAGAAATCCTAGCAACCATGGATGTAGCCATCAACGAGGAACAATGGACACCTCACTGTGATGAGGATGGCTATGACATTTCAGTCTTCTCCATAGAGCCAATCATGGGAGAGGCAGTTCTAGAAGAATGCGAACCTAGCCCTGATGCATTTGAGGATGCAAGTGACTCCGATCTAGAGTCAATCATTATGGACCCCCCTTTTGCATCAGACGAAGAATACTTCCATGAAGTAGAATTTCAACCCCAGAGGCATGGAGAGCTTACAAATGATGTAAGATTAGCCACACATGTGACCCCGAAGGAAGAAGGGAAGAAACGAAAGAAGAGAGAAGTCTCACCCGAGGAGGAAGAATCTTTGTTTGAGGTCCCAGAAAATTTTAAGAAGTATGAGATAGATGACAGGAGAGTCATGATCAGAATGCCGAAACGAGAGGCAATATCAGGAGAGGCCTATGATAACAAAGAAACCACCAAGAAAATAGTAGTGGCCCTAGAAGAAGGAGAGGAGAGATGCACATACATAGGCCATGACCTAACAGAGGAAGAAGAGCATGCGTTAATAGCCTTGCTAAGAGAATACAGAGATGTATTCGCTTGGAGTTACAAGGATTTGAAGGGTGTTGACCCAGACATATGCTCACACACCATCCCCATGACTTCAGATGCCAAACCCTCTAAGCAAAAACCCTATACATATAACGATAATTACGCTGCTAAGATCAAAGAGGAGATAGATAGACTGGTCGAAGCTGGATTTATCTATGAAATTGAGCACACTGAGTGGGTATCCCCCATCGTAGTGGTGCCCAAGAAGAATGGCAAGCTGCGTGTATGCATTAACTTGAAGAAGGTCAATGTAGCCACAATCCGAGATAACTATCCACTTCCCATTACAGATCATCTCTTGGAAAGAGTAGCAGGCAAGGAAGTGTACAACTTCCTTGATGGATTTTCGGGCTACAATCAAGTGGCCATTGCGCCAGAAGATCAACATAAAACGGCTTTTGCCACAGAGTGGGGCATATTTGCCTTTAGGGTAATGCCATTTGGACTTACCAATGTGCCAACAACCTTCCAGAGGCTGATGTGCCATGTATTTAAGGAGTTCTTGAGGAAGAATTTAGAAGTCTATGTTGATGATCTTTGTGCTCATTCCAACATCAGACAAACCCATATTCCTGATCTCAAACAAACCTTTGACAAATGTAGAGAATATCAAGTCTGCCTGAACCCAGAAAAGTGCGTTTTTATGGTCAGGCAAGGCAAGATTCTAGGACACATAGTGTCAAAAAATGGCATATCCACTAATGAAGAGAAAGTAAGAGCCATAGCAGAACTACCTAGGCCAAGGAATGTCAAGGAAGTACAAGCTTTCATGGGGCATTGTGGTTACTACCGCCGGTTCATTCACATGTATGCCGTCATTGCAAAGCCCATGTACGGACTTCTGACTAACTTTGAGTGGACTGATGAATGTGAGAACTCCTTCCAGGAGCTTAAACGAAGATTATGTTCAGCACCAATCTTGACCATGCCAGATTGGAATAAGCCTTTCCATGTTCATGTGGATGCATCCAATTATGCCATTGGATGTGTGCTTGCACAACCTACTGGTGAAGGTAATATGGATCTTCCAATTGCCTATGCCAGTAGACAATTGAATGCAGCTGAACGAAATTACACCACTACTGAGAGAGAAGGCTTAGGCATGGTATATGCAGTCAAGAAATTTAGACACTATTTGCTTGCAAATAAGTTTAAATTTTTTACTGATCACCAAGCATTGTTATACCTCGTAAACAAGCCATGCAATACAGGAAGATTAGTAAGATGGTTTCTCTTGCTAATGGAATATGATTTTGAGGTTGTGGTAAGGAAAGTTAGGACTCATTTGAGAGCGGATCATCTCTCTAGGCTCACATCTGGAGAAGCCCCACAAGGAGTGTCAGATGACCTTCCTGATGCTTACTTGTTTAACTTGGAAGTGGTACCGCAGTGGGCTAAGCCATTGGTACCAGTATTGACATACGGGCCTAACCAACCAGTAGTAAACACACGGAATAGAGAGGTTGTGAAAGCCCAAAAGTACCACATCATGGCAGGAAGCATGTACAAGCACACAGATCAAGGGATCTTGGCTTGTTGTGTGGAAGAGGACGAGTACAATAAATGGTTGCATTTAGCACATGTAGGTGCGTTAGAGCAACACTACTCAAAGCAACGAACCTTACAGACACTAAGGAGACTCGGAGTGCATTGGCCGACTATGGAAGCTGATGTCCAAAAGTTGTGCAAGGAATGCCCAATCTGTCGCACTAAACCACCTGTGGAACATGCCACTCTTTATCAAGTGTCCATAGTGCCAGATTGGAGTGAACCACTAGTATCCTTCCTGAGGACAAAAACATTCCCTCCCAATATGACCTTGGCTAGGAAAAGGAGTTTAGAACAAGAAGCCCATGATTACTCACTCATTGGTGATAATCTATATAAGCGTGGTAAAGATGGTTACCTAAGGCTATGTGTCCATGAAAGTGAATATCTCAAGATCTTGGAAACTGCTCACCAAGGTGTAGCAGGAGGACACTTTGGACCAGATCGGGTGATCAAAGCAATTCTATTTGCGGGCTTCTGGTGGCCGACCCTTCACATGGATGCACATACCTATGTGAAACGATGTGATGTCTGTCAGAGAACTCAGTATCCTATATGTAAAGATGAGATGCCACTGAAACCTATGATGGGTGGACGTGCATTCTCTAAGTGGGGAATAGACTTCGTGGGTCCTATTAATCCCCCAGCTAAGGGTTCCCATGCAGAATATATCATTGTTGCAACAGACTATCTAATCAAGTGGGTAGAGGTAAAAGCCACAACGAAGAACGATGCTCAAACAACAGCTAAGTTTTTATTTGAGAATGTGTTCACTAGATACGGGCTACCTATAGAGCTAGTCAGTGATAGAGGCACTCATTTCTTGAACGAAGTGATTGAAAATCTGCTCCAGGAATTCTTGGTAGTTCATAAGAAGTCTGCCCCCTATCACCCCCAAGCTAATGGCCAGGCTGAGAGCACCAACAAGATCTTATGCAATGTACTGACGAAATTAGTAAACAATAAACGCTCTGATTGGGACAAACAGCTACACCATGCTGTTTGGGCATACCGAGTCGCCTACAAAACGGTACTCCAAGCCACCCCCTTTCAGATGGTATTTGGCCAAAACGCGGTGCTACCCTTGGACTTCTTGATACCTACATTGAAGGTAGCACAAGAGCACGAATGGACGGGTCATGAAATCTCCTCTAGACTTTTTGACCTTGAACGATTAGGAGAAACTAGACTGAGAGCAGCTGCAGGGATATATGCAGCTAAGAAGAGACAGAAGGCATACTTTGATGCCCATGTGAAGGATAAGGGCTTGAAAGCAGGAGACTTAGTTTTAGTCTACACACTGAAGCAACATGCGAGAAAATTAGAGAAGCGTGGCTATGGACCTATGATCATAAATAGGATCTCCACGAGTGGAGCAGTGCAACTAGCCACATTGGAAGGTGACGTCCTCCCAAGCTATATAAGCGGATGCAGAGTCAAGTTATATCAGGAACCTCTCACAGAGGAAATGCTAAGTCGACTCAATATCGCCAAGAAACGCAAGGAAGAAGAAAAGCGGATTCGAGAAGAAGCTCAAGTGGAAGCTTTAGAACGCATCAGAAGGATGAAGTTGCGAAGACAAGGTAGAGATCAGCCTAGAACAAATGACTCTGCAGATCAAGGATATCATATGGCAATGTGTGAAGTCGCAGGAACGAGTCCCCATAGGATAATTGATCAACGACCTTTTGTGACCATAGAGGTAGGACAAGGAACTAGTGTACAGTCCGTGCGAGCATTGATTGACTCAGGTGCAGCCACTAGTGCGGTGAGACTCTCTTATTGTCAAGAACTGAAATTAAAGGTCGATCCTATAGAAGCTTATCTCATAGGGTTAGGAGGTGTGGAAACCCCTTGCATGGGCGAGGTGGAGCTTCCCCTCTACATTCAGGACATATTAATGACAGTTAAGGTACTAGTGTGCCAAGACGAAGACCTCACCGAGCCTCTTGTCTTGGGTCAGGACTGGATCTATGATCATGCAGTCAACCTAAACCTAAGAAGTGGACTTCTTCAGGTATGGGTCAATCATAGTCGAATTACCGTAGAGTTAGAGAATGGAGCACTCAAGGAGCTAGGAAAGGCACACACTCCTGGTCCTTTCAGGAGTACACATGAAGATGACCATGCTGTTCTTGTCCAAAACTATGTGTTGCAGAGGAATGATGTTCGCAAAAATGGAGTCAGGGATGCGACGGAACTCCCTTCTTTTCCAAAGGTCAGAGAGAAGCAGCAACCAAAGGTGAATCAACGGCAGAAGAAGCAGGGTACTACCTATGTCGGAGATCAAAAGCACCTGCGCAGCAAAGTGTCTCAGCTAGTGAAACAAGTATGGGTGCGGAAAGGCGAACACGCGGTTGCACTTAAGTCAACCATACGGGCAAAGCCTCTCATTAGTAACCAACAACATGACACCTATAAGAAGTCTTTCAGAAGTTCTTCTGCTAACGTGAAGTCTATTTGGGTGCCCAAGAAGTCGATGAAGGCTAGCCCACAATCAAGAAAAATTTGGGTGCCTAAGGCTTGTTTGCGAGCTCAACTAGCTACACCAAGGCCACACCCTTTCCAACGTGACCCATTCACTCACACCGCCGACATCCACTCGTTTTCAACACTCAGGAACACACCAAGGCCCATGAGCACGAACAGAATCACTTGTAAATGGGTCCCTAAAAGGTCTCATTTTCAAGCCGACACACCCATAAAGCTCTTGAGAGTCTCTACGGAACCAAGAGCAAAACCCATCCACTGCATTTGGAAGCCTAAGACTTGTAACAAACCCCCGGACCCCAATTGTAAATCCATGATAACCTACTAACCCCATCACTATCACACTACATCATTCCACTTAGCTCTTAGGTGTACTGAACTCCTAACCACACACACACTCACACCGAGCACTTACTAACCCATTAATCTCTCCCAACCCTCGTGTTAATGTTGTAATGGGAGCAACAACGGTTCTCTCTTGTCCTGTACAATGTTAACACTAGTTTCTATATTCTCACAGAGACAGGAAGCAAGAAGTAACATGGCAGATACGGTAGGAACTAGCTCCCAGGCAGGCACCAGCCCCCAAATTGTGGACATTGAAAGCCTTCCGATTGAGGAGGAATTAAAGGAACGACCAGCGGCATTAAGGGCATTACATGCCATACCAATTCAGAATCCTCCACAGGGTCGCACAATGCGGGTGGGCAAAACCTCACACTGGTTCAGTGATGTTGCGGGACCTCTGGGTGAAGGCACATACATGTGGGAGTCCGAGGTAGAATTCAATGGACGTTGGGGCAGATACCACTTCTTTACCAGAGAGTTTGAAAAGCTACATAATAACGAAGGACTGAAGCCGATATGGAAGAAGGCTAGGCTCTATGATTATTTCAAGTTCCAACTACCAAAGCCCGATTTTCTGAGGTGCTCATACTTGATTAGCACCCTCACTCCAAGCAAAGACAAAAAAGGATACAGCTCCTTTGTACTCCCATCACTCACAAGGGGCAATGAGCTGAAGCGTTTCCGCTTGACTATCAACTTGGTGAGGGAAGCTCTCGACATGAACGGTATGCACATTCCTATGGAGAAAGAGACTATGGTCCCTGATAATATGAAGAACAGGAATCTGACAAAATTAAAGGACATGGTAGCGATGACTCCCACGATCGCCATTCATTTACGTATGGTCATGCAACATTTCACATTCCCCGCGCAAGACAGGTTCACAATGCCTCCCAAAAAGATTTGGTTTAGCCTCTACTTAGCAGACGCCTTTGATTTGACCATCAATATGCCCCACTGGATTATAGACCAGATCCATATGGCTCATCAAAGATGGTATAAGAAACAAAAATCTGTACTCTATGGATGTTGTGCGCTTACCAGAATCGTGTATAGATGTCTCGCCTATGATGTACCGGTGCAAAGGGCTCTCATTTGGTCCAGAGCACAGGAGTTTCAACGCAGATTGTCAGCCGTCGGACCTCCCTCAAAGAAGATGAGAGGCACCGTACAGATGCCTTGTGCACAACCCCGCGGTGCAACCCTAACACCAGAAACAACTCCAAGGCTTCCTCGAAGAGTGCAACCATTTACTATCAGGTTACCCAGGCACAGCACGGATGGCCCTAACCTTGTGTTTCCACCAGTGCCTACTGATCTGGAATTTCCTCACGGATTTACTTTGGAAGATCTAACAGATGAGGAAGTGGATAGAATTATTGAAGCTGTTAATGCGGAAGTTGAGGCAGAGCAGGGTAGTGGACAACAAACGGCTACACAACAACCCCAGACAAGACAACCAAAAGTGGTGGAAGTGGAAGATGTAGAAGAAGAAGACCAAGAGGATGAACAGGAAGGATTTTCTGACGAAGGGGCGCATGACTATGAGCAAGAAGTTATACAGGAGTTAGAGGGTGCCCCAGCATATACAAAGGAGTTGAAAAAGCTCTACGATACCATCAACAGGGTCCAACAACAACATAAGTTATCCCTTGCAGCAGGAAAGGCTATCATGCACCAAATCCTTGAGGAGGAAGGAGTTGACGAACAATATCGTGCCACCCTGGATATGATCTCCGATGCTTTAGGAGTACCCGAAACAGTGCACACTACCCTGGCACAAGCACGCAGAACGAAAAGAAGATACGGAAGGCGTCCCCCACGAGCAGGGAAACAAATGAATGTCTTAGTATCAGAAACACAAGCAACAGCCACGACCATGGGCACAGCACACGCTGTGCACGATACTGAAGCAACCCATGTGTCCAGTGCACCCCCATCACCCCCTCGCCACCCCCGCCTCCCTCTCCACCACATTCACCTCCCATTACCAATGTAACAACCACCGTTACCGCCTCCGAGCCCACCACCATGACTGAAGCACAAACCGCCAATCAACCCACACACCCTCTCAACACCTCCCGTGTATACACCTCCACTAACACTGTAACCCTAACGGCAGCTACTGACATCCCCATTCCCCCACTCACACTTTCGGGCAGTTCACATTCACAACTGCACACACCACTGTACACATTCACCACAATCACTGCACCCACAATTCCACTATTCACAATCACTCCCACTACTGCTTCCACCATGGACTTTATGGACATATCACCCTCCACTGCACCTCTCCCTCCCCCCATACGGCCACAATCTCCCATTCCCCCACCACCCACTTCACCATTTTCCAGCACCGCATACACACTTCCCTTCCCCTTTCCCTTCCCCTCTGCACTTAACACCCTCCCTGCATCCACCCCCATTAATAATGTATTTAACAACATGTATCAGTGTATGTCTCAGTTACAACAACACTATCAGCACCTCGATGCTCAGCATACAAGTTTATTCAGGAGTCATGAAGCATTACAAGGAAGATTCATTGACTTAGAGCAAGAGAAGAAACAATTACAACAACAGTTTAGTGCATTGCAAGAACAACATGAGCAATTAGTGGCACATCCACCGCAGCCAGATGCCGAAGAAAGACAACAAATGGATGATCTGCTACACTCCCAAATCACAAAGAACCTCAAGCTCCGCCGCAACATGGCTCTATTACGGAAGCATATGTCTGCAACCCTAGAAGAAAATAGACGGCTTCAGACACAAAACGACGAGAACTTGGAATTAGCCATGGACGGTTCCCCACAAGAAATTGACCCGGAGAGATTTAAGGCCATTCCCTCGGACAATATGCAAATCATATCGAAAACCCATGCTGATCTCCTCGAAGCCCATGCAGCCTTAGAAAAGGAAAGAGACGAACTACGAAGGCAATTGGAAGCTCAACCAACACCACCCAAAGAAGTCCCAACCACAACTGACACAACTGATGAAGTAGCAGCGCTCAAAGCACAGCTCGAAGAATTACAAAAGAAAGTGCTTGTGTATGAACGCCAACCCTCCCCCTTGGTAGAACCAGAACCTGAAGACCTAGTACCAATCGAAGTAGAGGAAACCTTTGAGGACCCGTACGTTCCGATGCCAGCACCTGGAGGCAAGCGAACAGATGAGGGCATGGACACCCTTGAAATAGAGGCTCCGGAATGGATGCAGAAATTGGAAAAGGTGGCCACAACACATGATGATAGGGTGGCAGTCCAGATAGCATCGATGTCACACTTGGAAGAGGTGGTCATAAAATCGGACTATTTTAGGAACCTCTCTCATCACAGGTGGATCGGCACCTCTGACGACTTGTATGTTCCTTTTTGTGTCTTAATGGCGGACTATAATGCTGAGATCAAGCACCACACTTCACGGGAACCAACCTCTGCCACACAGTTTGCACCAGACGACCTCCCAGAAAGTGCCAAGCAGGGAAATATTCGCCAACCGACTTGGAGAATTCGTCTGCTTGAAACCTACCCGGAAATGAATCACACATGGAATAACATGCCCCTGTATATCAAGTACAATCCCTGCTACTATCCTGTTTTCCGAAGAAGGTCATGGCCGGAATACACAAAGATGGTGCTGACAACCAAAGGCTGCGAGAAGTGGCTCAACTATGTCTACTTGGCGCCACCTAAAGGTCAACCTACCGTAGGGTATATGATATCGACAATTCGGCATTGGGGTGTCAGGTTCAAAAACGTACCAGATGTCATGACACAGATGTGTCTTAAAATTTTTGAACTCATGATAGTCACCTTCCGGACCTTCAAGAATGTTAAGGAACCTCACCTCTCTGCACTCGGATTTAATGAAGGCAATCAGGATTTAGTTTATGACATGAGCACAACGCCCTCTATTAATGTTGTTTATGCATGGCATGCCCGCATAAAGTACCTACCGGCCTGCTTCAAACAAACATTTGAAGAGATGTTTGTCACCGGGTTCTGGGAATATCACTCAGAGATCTTCATTCCCAGGCCCTCACATTTATTACAATTGTTTGCAGTGGAACAAGCTCTCCACTCAGAAAAGTTACGAATGCCACATCCAGAGGTTCCCGGGCCGGTAGATTGGGATGCTCTACTCACAGACTTGGCCAAAGGATTGAGGATTGCCGAACATCACTTAGCGCAAGATGTTGTCGAATACTACATCCAACGACCCTCCCAACAAGGGTCTGTCAGGGACGACAGACGCGAGAGAGGGGGGAGTGTTAGCAGCAGACAAGGGAGTCAACGACGATCTGGCAAGTAGGCCAATAATTTTCTTCATGAAGAAGCAAGTACGAGCATTCACGCAGATCTAGCACTAAGGCAACCTTTTAATTTTTCAAAATCCTTACACAAATTAACAGTGATTCTCATCACTAACAACCCCTGTAAATACCATGTTCACCTTTTTGTAGCTCCATTTTGTGCAAGCCGAGGAGTCCTCGAGCTTGAGGAGCCTTAGAAGTAGTTGCTTACCAATTTTCGTATTTTTTAGATCTCGTTTGAGCCCTCAAATAAGCCCTGGAACCTAATTTTTAACTAGGCCGGACACTAGGTCTGGACAGGGCCAAAGCTAGTCAAAAACTATAAAAGGAGCTAGAGAGCTCATTTTTGAGGCTAGATTGTAATTGAAACAAACTTGTAAGAGCTCATTGAAAGTAATCTAAGAACTCCATTGTTCCTCACTCTTTGTCTTGCCGTGTGTGCGCGTGTGTGTGTATGTGTGTGCATGTTGGTGTGCTTCTCACTCACGCACTTGTGCTTCCACTTGCTCGAGGTCTTCATACCATCCTCATGTCTTCCCGGATTGACATTAAAGGAGGTGCTACTCATCACTGAGCTACAGCCTACCTAATGGGCATGTTACACACTATACAAGTAACTTTGTAAGATCATGAATCAAGTAACTCCCATCAAGTGACAATAGTGTCAAAAGTTGTGGTAGAGCTTTAGTCAAAGCATCTATAACATTATCTCAAGTATGAACCTTCCCAAGAATAATGCACTCAGTGGCTAAGCAGTCTTTAATGAAGTGATACCACACCTCAATGTGCTTGGTCTTTGCATGATTGAATAGATTCTTAGCCAATACAATGGCACTTTGACTATCACTAAGCAAATGAGGTAGATGGTGAGGTAAACCCATATCACAAGCAAGACGAGAAAGCCACAATGCTTCCTTACATGCCTCACTTGCTACAACATACTCTGCTTCTATGGTACAAAAAGTGTACCTTGATGTAGCCTTAATTGTCTACACAACAAGCATAGTCAAAATTTGTTTAAACAACAATTAAGGCTTCAAAAAGTGTACCTTGATGTAGCCTTAATTGTCTACACAACCAGCATAGTCAGAATTTGTTTAACCAATAATGGATGCTTTCCCTCTATGTAAACATAGACACATGTCCTTAGTGCCACTCAGATATCTCAAAATCATCTTGAACACTTCCCAATGCTTCTTGATAGGATTATACATATATCTACTCACAATTCCCACTACAAATGCACTGTCTAGTCTCGTAGCTACCATAACATACATGAGGTTACCAATAGTAGACTCATAAGGAATTTTGGTCATGAATTTCGTTTGCTCATCTAATTTGGGGCAATCATCCTTGATAAATTTCACATATATGGTTAATCGTGTACTCAATGCCTTTCCACCCTGCATATTGAACCTGTGATATACTTTGGATATGTACTCACTTTGAGACAATTATATGCATCTTTTATTCTTATCATGAGTGATGTACATGCCTCGAATATGTTTGGCATCCCCCAAATCCTTCATATCAAATGTCTGACTTAGCTTCTTTTTGAAAATTGACAAGTCATAAGAGGACTTCCCAACAATCAACATATCATTGACATGTTGGATCAAGCATATTAAGTTTCCATCTGAGCATCTCTTTGTGTGGAGACAATGATCTTCATTGCTTCAAGAATAGCCTTCAGAATTCATAAAAGCATCAAACTTTTGGTACCATTGTCTAGGGGACTCTTTAAGTCCATATAGGCTCTTCTCTAGCTTACAAACTAGACTTTCCTTGCCACGAACTACATAACCCTCTAGTTGTTACATATAGATCTCATATGTACGATCTCCATGCAAGAAAGAAGTTTTCACATCCATTTGGACTAGCTCGAATTCCTCCATTGCAATGAATCCAAGCAACATTCGTAGTGTAGTCAAAGCTTTCATGCCCTTTGGCAAATGTACTAAATCCCAAGTACCATTCTTGTGAATAGAATCCAACTCACTCATCATGGCATGCTCCTTTTTGACATGATCCTTTGTCTGCATAGCTTCTTTGTAGCAGCAATGCTCACCAATGTTATAAGTGAAAAAACTTGGAGAAGCTTGTAGAAGGTAGAAAAGTGTGTTTCCAAGCGACGAATTTTGGTCAAGCCAACCGGCACAAGACCAGCCCTTGAGCTTATGGAGACTCAAATAGACCTTATAGGCATGCGATAAGTGCAAAGAAATACACTGTGTACTTTGTACATTCAAGGAGAATGAGTCGATACAAAACAGATAGGTTTGCGGGTCGACTAGCTCAAAAAACTTACTATCTATGGAAGAGACAATGAACTTCAAATGCCTATAGCGACCAGCGTGATTACAATTAGAAAAAATCCTTTTACGGGAGTGATGCACATAGGGTTGAGTGTATGGAATGCACAAAAGTATAAGGAATAAGCAAAATATGCTATAGGAATGAATGCGACATTCACCGGTGGTACTTCCTATTTTTCAAGAATACGGAGAGATTGACCCCGAGACAGAAAAACTCAGATTTCTCTCAATCTGCGGAACCAAATGCTTTGAAAATTTATAAGCATAAACTAGAGACTTATAGCTTTCCAATGAGCTATCTTGCACTCAATTTGGATCTCTGGAAAGAGATCAGAAGCCTTTGCAAGATTACTATTGGTGAAGAAGATGATGTAGAGAATTGAAGGAGCAAGACAATGATGGTCACAAGTGTATGTATATTGCTTCCATGTATTGTACAAGTGATTTCAAGTCTTTATATAGACTCTAGGAGTGTTCCACGACTTCTACAATTGAAATTTGAATTGAAATGAAGGTGGGAATGGTTGTTGGAGGGAATCAATTCACTTTCCTACAATCTAGGAAAAGTGAAGATCTAGTTTGATCTACTTTTAGGTGATTGATTGCTTGATTGAATGAAACTTCAACCACCACAATTTCGTGGGATTTGGGCTCTATCTTTCTACCTTTACATGTTTAAAGCTCAAGGCTTTTACAATGGTAAATGAACCATCAAAAATCTCTCAAAAAAATACAATAAATGAGCATAAGAAAAAGAACTCTCGAACGGATATTCTTTCGACGCTATAGCCTTTGATGTAGATCAAATCCACCTCAAGCATAGTGTAAGCTTGATGTTCCAACAACTCCCCCTCAAGCTAAAGTATGCTTGAGTCTTCATTCTCTTATAGGTTGAATACCTGCCATAGCTTTGAATCTACAAAGCTTTATTCCATGAAGTGCCTTCGTCATCATATCTGCTACTTGCTTTTCAGTTGGAACAAAAGAAATGTCAATCTCCTTTGCCATGAGCTTCTCCCTGATGAAGTGGTAATGGACTTCTATGTGCTTGGTTCTCGCATGGAAAATAGAATTTGCCGCTAGATGCATGGAACTTACATTATCTCCAAATATGTGAGGTTTGGAACTCACAAGTCCCAAATCTGTATACAATGCTTTTAACCATATTGCCTCTTGAGTTGCTATGGTCAAGCCTCTGTACTCTGCTTCAGTTGAGGATAAAGCAATTGTTGGTTGCTTCTTGGAACTCCATGACACTAGCTTCGAACCTGCAAATGCTAAGTAACCAGATGTACTTTTTCTGTCATCCTTAGCTCCTGCCCAATCTGCATCTAAGTAGATTTTGATATCCAAATCTGAAGAGAAAGGATAGAATATACCTTCGTTGATTGTACCTTTGAGATACTTAAGTACTCTCTTAGCCGCATCCATGTGTGGTCTTCTCGGTGAGTGCATGAACTGACTAAGCACTCCCACACTATATGAGATATATGCCCTTGTATGAGTAGCATATATCAAGCTACCTACCAAGCTTTGATACTCTTTAATGTCTTCAATTTTCTCACCTTCATAAACACTAAGTTTATGATTCATCTCCAAAGGTGTACCTGTAGGTTTAGTGTTCTCCATTTTGAACTTGAGAAGAAGATCTTGAATGTATCTTCTTTGAGTCAAATACATTCCTTCATCTGTGTATATCACCTGCATACCTAGGAAATATGTCAACTCACCTAGGTCACCAATTTTGAACTCCTCTTGCATGTGTCTTTTGATCCTTTGAATGCCATTTAGATCATCACCTGTCACAATAATATCATCTACATATACACATAGATATATAACCTCATTGTGATCCCTTTTGATGAATAGAGAAGGATCTGAGCTGCTAGCTTTGAACCCTTGATCTTGAAGATATGTAACCAACCTGTAATTCCAAGCTCTAGGAGCTTGTTTCAATCCATACAATGCTTTCTTAAGTCTGCAAACATAAGATGGATGATTAGGGTTTTCAAAACCGGGTGGTTGTGACATGTATACTTCTTCACTTATCCAACCATTTAAGAATGCATTTTTCACATCAAGTTGGAGGAGTCTCCAATTCCTTGCAGCAGCTACACTTATCAATGTCCTGATTGTAGTCATCTTTGCAACTCGTGAGAATGTTTCCTCATAGTCTATACCATGAGTTTGTGAGCATCCTTTGGCAACTAATCTTGCCTTGTATCTGCATACTGATCCATCTGAATTTCTTTTAACTTTATATACCCATCTGCAACCAATTACCTTTTGATTTGGTGACATTGGAACCAAATCCCAAGTGTCCATCTCCTTCAATGCATCTATCTCTTCGCTCATGGCCTTTTCCCAATTAGGGTTTCCCTTTGCCTCTTCATAGGTTTGGGGTTCCTCTAAAATAGATTCTTTTTCCAAGTATATTGAATGCTTTGTAACAAATGTGAATTCATATCCATACCATTTTGGTTGTTTCTTCTCTCTTGTTGATCTTCTAGGTGCTTGTTTTGAGCATTCTCCAACCTCTTGCATCTTTGCTTTGCCTCTTGACTTCCATAGCTTGTAATCCCTTTCTCTTTCATCTTGGTCATCGTCTGTATCACTTCTTGGATCCTGGACCTGTGTATCATGATTGCTTCCTAATTGATGAGAATCAGAATCAAGATCATATGGTAGTGTTACCTTTTGTTTGTCTTCATCATACCAAGATCTGTGTTCTTCAAACACAACATCTCTACTTGTAGTGAATTGCTTGGTTGAAGGATTGAAGAACCTGTAACCCATCTGAGTTGAATCATATCCAATAAACACTACCTTTGTTGCCCTGTCATCTAGCTTACCTCTTATTTGTGATGGTACATGAACATAAGCTAAACAACCAAAAACCTTGCAATGTCCAAGACTAGGTTTTCTTCCATGCCATGCTTCATAAGGAGTCATACCTTGAAGTGATTTGGATGGTAGTCTATTGAAAAGGTACACAGCAGTTGAAATAGCTTCTGCCCATAGATAATGTGGCAACTTCTTCTCTTCAAGCATTGTTCGGGCTGATCCAACCAATGTCTTGTTTCTCCTCTCTGCAATTCCATTTAGTTGAGGAGAGTACCTAGTAATCACTTCCCTTTTGAGACCTTTGTCCTGCAAGAACTCATCAAAATCTTTGGAGAAGTATTCTCCCCCTCCATCAGATCTGAGCTTCTTTAGTGATCTACCTGTATGATTCTCCACATGTGCAAGATACTTCTTGAAGCAATCAAACACTTCATTCTTACTCTTGATAAAGTATAGAACAGTCCATCTACTATGGTCATCAATAAATGAGACATAATACCTTGATCCTGCCAATGAAGATTCTTGACTTGGTCCCCATACATCTGTATGTACTAAGTCCAATAAGTTGTTGTGGATGTAGCCTTTGTGGTTGAATGGTTGTCTTTGTGCCTTCCCAATTTGACATGCATCACACCTATTGATCAGGTGTTGCTTTGATATATTCGGCAGTCCTAGAACACTTTGATCCCTGCATATATCCTTCAAGGTTCTTTCATTCACATGAGCAAGTCTCTTATGCCACACTTCAAGCTCACTTAGGGTTTGAGACCCAAAGTTGAATAGAGCTATGTTCCTGGCTTCTCCTACTTCAAAAGTAAAGAGCCTACCATGCTTCTCACCTCCGGCTATCTTTTTGAAGCCTTGACATGGATATTCTACAAAAGCTCCATGTTGGGTGAACCTAACTTGCAAGCTTTTTTCAACTATTTGGCCTACACTTATTAGGTTTTTAGTGATAGTGGGTACATAGAGAACCTTACTCAGAATGTTTGTCCTGCCATTGGAAGCTTTGACATTACCAATCTTCTCCACATTGTGCTTTGTGTCATCCCATGTTTGCACTTCATGTCTATGCTTTGGACTTTCCAAATCAGATAGAAGAGCAATGTTGCCTGCAACATGATTCGAACATCCTGAATCTATGTGGAACAAATGATCATCTTCTTTACCTTCTTTGTGGCTTAGATTCATGAGAAGCAATGAGTCTTCATGTGGTTGAAAAATTTGAATAATTGTTGTCGTCCCTTCTATTATAGCTTCTATTGTTATTGTTGAAGTTGTGTCCACCTCTGCCTCTATTGCTGCCATATCCACCTCTTCCACTTCCTTTCTGGGTCTTCCCATTGAACCAACAATTCTGAGTGGTGTGGTTGGCCTTATCGTATATGGCACAAGGTTGAACATTCTGACCTTTGGCTTTGTCTTGCTTTGGTCCTTTCTTCTTCCCTTTCCACTTGCTCTTGCTTGCGAAGTTGGCTTGGGAAGTCTCTTCTTCATCTTCTTCCTTCTTCTTGCCTTTCTGCTTCTTATCCTTCTTATCTGCATATAGAGCACTAGTTGAATTACCATGATAAGAGTTACCTTCCTTTATGCTATTGTTGGCTTCTTGATTGAAGAGTTATCCAAGAAAGATGTTGAAGTCTGGAGTTTGCACATCCATGATGAGATCATAAGCCGTCGTGAAGGATTGCCATTGCTTATCACTTCGAATGCCATTGAGAATTTGCCTCATGATGACCTCTTCTTCAATCAACTCTCCAATGGATGCCAACTGATCCGCAACCTCCTTGATCTTGGTAACAAACTCTGTGATGGTTTGTTTAGCCGTCTTCTTCATTTGGTTGAACTCGTTCCAAAGATGATTATTTCTTGCTTTGGTACTAGCAGAAAAGAAAGTCTCGAGGGCATCCCAAGTCTCTTGAGATGTCTTGCATCCTCTAATATGTGGTAATAGAAAGTCAGAGATAGAGTTAAGTATGTACTATCTTGCTTGAGCATCCCTTGCGCACCAAAGTGTGAGCTTATCTGTCTCCTCTTGTGTAGGTCCTCCTTTGGATCTTGGAATAGGCATAGCTTCATCACCTGCTACAATTCCATAAAGATTTCTACCTTGCAAATAGGCCTCCATTCTGATTTTCCAAGCCCCATAGTTGTGTCGATCAAGCTTCTCGATCATTGAGGGAAATCCGTCACCCATCTTGATCTAGCTCTGATACCACTGAAAAAACTTAAAGAAGCTTGTAGAAGGTAGAAAAGTGCATTTCGAAGCGATGAAGTTTGGTCAAGCCAACCGGCACAAGACCAGCCCTTAAGCTTATGGAGACTCAAATAGACCTTATAGGCATGCGATAAGTGGAAAGAAATACAATGTGTACTTTGGAGCATCAAGGAGAATGAGTCGACACAAAACAGATAGGTTCGTGGGTCGACTAGCTCAAAAAACTTACTATCTATGGAAGAGACAATGAACTTCAAATGCCCATAGCAACCAACGTGATTACAATTAGAAAAAATCCTTTTATGGGAGTGATGCACATAGGGTTGAGTGTATGGAATGCACAAAAGTATAAGGAATAAGCAACATATGCTATAGGAATGAATGCGACATTCACCGGTGGTACTTCCTATTTTTCAGGAATATGGAGAGATTGACCCTGAGACATAAAAACTCAGATTTCTCCCAATCTGCTGAACCAAATGCTTTAAAAATTTATAGGGATAAACTAGACACTTATAAATTTCCAATGAGACATCTTGCACTCAATTTGGAGCTTTGGAGAGAGAGCAGCAGCCTCTACAAAATTACTGTTGGCGAAGAAGATGATGCAGAGAATTGAAGAAGCAAGATAATGATGGTCACAAGTGTAGGTATATTGCTTCCATGTATTGTAAAAGTGATTTCGAGTCTTTATATAGACTCTAGGAGTGTTCCACGACTTCTACAATTGAAATTTGAATTCAAATGAAGGTGGGAATGGTTGTTGGAGGGAATCAATTCACTTTCCTACAATCTAGGAAAAGTGAAGATCTAGTTTGATCTACTTTTAGGTGATTGATTGCTTGATTGAATGCAACTTCAAACACCACAAATTTGTGGGATTTGGGCTCTATCTTTCTCGCTTTACATGTGTAAAGCTGAAGGCTTTTACAACGGTAAATGAACCATAAAAAATCTCTCAAAAAAATACAATAAATGAGCATAAGAAAAAGAACTCTCCAACGGATATTCTTTCGACGCTATAGCCTTTGATGTAGATCAAATCCACCTCAAGCATAGTGTAAGCTTGATGTTCCAACAATAAGCATAACAAAATCCAAATCTAGAACATATCTATTAGGTGGATGTGAGAGACGTGTAGAACATCTCAATGGTTCTTGAACAAGAACATTTGCAAACTCATCTGATCGGACATTCTCTTGAACATTCCTATGTGTAGGATTTTTATGCATGCTAACTAGAGGAATAGTATCCTCAAATACCACTCTTCTGACTTCAGACTCCTTAATGGAATGTTTATGCATCTTAGATTCATTGAAAATGACATCACTGTTTTTTATCACTAACCATGTTTCAGGATCCCATAAGTGATATCCAAATTGTCCTTCTTGACCATATCCAAGAAAAATGCATTTCTTTGACTTATGTTCCACCTTTTGTCTAAGATTCTTGGGTATATGAACATATGCTTCACACCAAAGAACTCGAAGATGATCATAATATGAAGGCTTCCTTGTCCATAACTCTTGTGCCATGTTTAAACCTTTGGTAGTACTGGGGGAAAGGTTAATCATGTGAACTATAGTCAATATTGCTTTTTCCCAAAAGCCTTGTGAAAGGTTTGCATGATGGAACATAGAACATACTCTATCCTGAATAGTTCTATTCGTCCTTTTCGCTACACCATTATGTACTGGGTATAAGGAGTTGTAAACTCTCTACAAAGTCCTCTAGATTGATAGACAAGGTTGAATTCATGTGAGGTTTACTCACCCCCATTATTTGAACGTAAAGCTTTGAGCTTAGTTCCTTCTTCAGTCTCAACTGAAGCAAGCCATTTTCATACACACACATACACATACATTCATACATAATGCATATGCATATGAATACATATATACTTATATGCATACACACACATACACACACACATGCATACATATGCATACATAATGCACATGCATATGCATACATACATGCTTACATGCATACACACACATACACACATACAAATACACATAAGACAAACACACTCACATAGAGAGAGACACACACACATACACACATATATATGCATACACACACACACATGTAAAGAGACATACACACACATACACATACATGCATACATATGCATACATAATGCATATGCATATGCATACATACATACATGCATACACACACATACACACAGACATGCATACATATGCATACATAATGCACATGCATATGCATAGATACATGCTTACTGTTGGAGTTAGATGTCTACGGAAGCACGAGAATAGCACAAGAAGAAGAAGCTTGGAGCACAACAAACAATACTGAATGTATTACCACTAGGATGTACAAAGATAAGTAGCCCATTAGGGCAATAGGCATATATACAAGGTAGGGGGGGGACCTCCTAAAGAGGGAAAAAAGTGCCCCGGCGGTCCTAGTGGGTTCACACACATCACTACCTAAATATATCAACAAATCCCCCTAGAAGTGATGCGGTGAACAAGGAGCTGGCACTCATGTATAAGGAATTGCCAAGCTATGTGGAAATCACTCCACAAAAGGAAGTACCCAAAGCTTTGCGGAAAGCTTCAAACTTCTCCCTGGGCAAAGCCTTCATGAAAAGGTTTGCAATGTTCTCCTGCATGGGCACATATGCCAAGCTGATCTCCTTGGCAGAGAACCTCCGAACAATAGTCATATGGCATGTAGGTGCAAAGGTCTCATCAGCATCAATGCCTCTTTCCTGTGCATAACCCTTTGCAACAAGCCTAGCCTTATACCTGTCAGCTGTTCCATCAAGCTTATGCTTCGCCTTGTAAACCCACTTAGTGCCAACGGCCTTCTTGCCAGGAGGCAAGTCACATAAAGAACAAGTACCATTATTCATTATAGCATCATATTCAGATTGCATAGCAGCCATCCAATTTTTTGAATTTTGTGCTTCATCAAATGAAACAGGCTCAGTCTCATCACAGAGACTAGATGCAGCCATAGCATAGCAATCTGATGCAAAAGAGGCACTATGAGAGCCTGATCGAGTACGATATGATAGGGATGCATCTAATTTGCTATCACGCTAAGTCTACACCAGCCATTTTGGCATAGTTTTTGCCTCCTCAATATCAGCTCTCTCATCAACAAGTGCATCATGTAAATCTGCATCAGAAATGGGATGATCTGCATCATCACATGAAACCTGCAAAGGTTGAGAAGTTGCCTCATTAGGACCAGCACTAGACTATCCATCTGTAAAAAGTGGCAGCAAAGTTTCATACATGTCTTTGGAGCTAACAGATGTCTCCTTAGTACATGAAAGCAATGGCTGAATAGCATCTTCCACAAAAACAACATCACGGCTAACCAGAATGCATTTAGTTTGTGGATGATACAGACGATATCCTTTACTTTCAGAACTGTACCCAACAAAAATACATTTGACTACTTTATCATCCAATTTTCTGCAATGTTGTTCAGGCACTAATGCATATGCCAAACAACCAAAAACACATAGATGAGCAATAGATGGCTTGGGATCATGCCAAGCCTCATATGGAGTGATAGACTGCAGCGCTTTAGTCTGACACCTGTTAAGTACATATGCTGCACACATGACAGTCTCAAGCCAGAAACTATGTGGTAAAGCCTGACTCTTGACCATACACCTCGCTGTCTCCATGAGTGACCTATTCTTTCGTTTAGCAACTCCATTTTGTTGAGGTGTATATGGCACTGTACACTGGTGTTTTATCCCACGTTTAGCCAAAAATGCATTAAATTCAGAAGACATATATTCCCCCCCTCGATCAGAACGGAGGTACCCGTTCTACATGCTGATAGATTTTTAGCGAAAATAAAAAACTATTTAAAGCACATGAACACTTTGGACTTTGCCTTCAATGGATATACCCATGCATGCCTGGAAAAATCATCAATGAAAGTCACGAAGTAAAGATAATTTCCAAAAGAAGGCGTCTGCATAGGACCACATATATCACTATGTACAAGTTGCAATTTCTAAGTAGCCCGAACTGAACCATCTTTTGGAAAGGATGCACATTTACACACATACACACACATATACATCATACATGCACATTTACACACATATACACATACATGCACATTTATACATACACACACATACATGCAAATTTTTACACACACATACACATGCATGTAGTTACACACATATAATGAATACACACATAGACACATACACATACTCACATACACATACACATACATAATCATATGTACACACACATAGACTCACATAATCATATTTACATACATATATACACATACACATGCATACACACACACACACACAACACATGCATACACATATAGATACACATACATACAAACACATGCATACACACATATAGATACACATACATACACATACGTACATACACACATATAGATACACATACATACACACACATGCATATATATATATATATATATATATATATATATATATATATATATATATATATATATATATATATATATATATATATATATATATATATATATATATATGTATGTATGTGTGTGTGTGTGTATGCATACATATGTATATATATAAATAAATAAATTAATTAAACACACACACACACACACATATATATATATATATATATATATATATATATATATATATATATATATATATATATATATATATGTATATGTGTGTGTGTGTATGTGTGTCCTTATTCAAAAACCCTATTATAAATATTCTAATTCAAAAATCCTATTTCAGTAATCCTATTTCAAAAATCCTAATTCGGAAACACTAACTTTGATATTAGGGTTTTACAAAACCTAATTTAGAAACTCTAATTCAGCCTTTTAGCCATATGATTGAAGTATATGTACACATTGCATCTATTCCTCCGATGTCCTACTAGAGAGATGTCTCTCCTCCCAACCTTATGCCTCTATATATAGCTACTCGAATCAAGGAGGATTATAATATATATAAAGCTGTATACACATCGTGTAGATACACATACATAAATATAAACTCGAGTAGATACATTATGCATCACACATATATGCCTATATGCACACATGTACATATATACATGCATACATATTTACGTGTACACATTTACACATAGACACATATAGATATATACATGTACACATCACATATACATGCTTACATGCACACATGTATACTTATAAATGCATACACAATTATAAACACTTGCATATATTACACAAATGCATATGCATATATACACATTTGCATACTAACACATGTATACATATATCACACACATGCACACATACATATACATGAAACATATATATGTGCATACTAACACATGTATACATATAATACACATGAATACACACACATAGGCATACATACATGAGAAAAATTTGCTCCTCGAAGATAAAGCTATATAAAAAATAATTAGGGATACCCCCGAGCTTCATGTTCTAACTTAAAAGAACATGATTTCATCTCTCTAGTAGGATTCATCAATATTCTAGTTGAATATAGAAGAATCTATTATCTGATATCCATTCAAATGATTCAAGTTGTTGATCGATAACTAGAGTAGAATTTACTATCTAATTTTCTCACATGTTTTCATTATTGCCATCATTTTGGTAAGACATCAATATAGTCTCATCTTCATTATCCTTATTGATTTCATTTATTTCTTCTATTGTTAAATTTATGTTCTCATGAATCACATCATCTATTGATGGATTAATAATCAATTTTTGGTAATTCCTCTTCATCATCAGTAGAATCAGCATGTAGAGTATTATCCTCTTCATCAACAGGATTAGTATCATTATCATGTATAATGATTCTAATTTCTATTTCAGATGTTGATGTATCAGTATCTGATGGTGAATCATCAAGAGGACTTTCTTCAATCTCTCGAACAATAAACTATTCAAACAATGACCTACCTCTAGGTTGAACATGAATGACTTGCCACCAAGGATGAGCATCTGGGTTTTTATAAAAAAATGCTTGTTCAATATGCGTAGGAAGAATTTATGGTTCTTTAGTAGATCGCATTACTTTGGAAGAATCAATTGCCCAAAACCCAGATAATTCCTTTCTTAATGTGGAATTACTACCTTTATACTAGGCTTGAAACCAGTCAACATTCAAAATGACCTATCAAAATATATAAAAAAAAAAACCATTATTAGGTGCTTTAAAAAATAATAAACTCTATCATAAAAATATAAACTTTTTTCTACCTGTTTGAATATACGAAATGATATTTCGGAGATACCAACAATAGTTCCCACGTAATCAAGTTCTCCATCTATAAGGTTCGTGTGTTTTGAGCTAGCACATGATAGTTGCTTGAAAGCAGTAACAATACTAGACTCCTCTGTTTTACATAAAGAATCAATGGCTTTGATTCTAATATGTTGTCCAAAAGCCTACATATTAGTGAACATTTGAGCTTGCAAAAGAAATTAAATTAGTAAATAGAAACTAATATACATATATGAAAAAAACAAAATATTATTAAAATAAAATTACCTTTCATTCACAACCTATCATCAACTATCTCTGCTCATCTGAGATTTCTTCATTATTTGCGTTGGTGCATTGCAAATGACTATATAGCCAATCCGTGATAGAAGATATATTTGTAATCTCATTATTATCAAGATTACATCTATATCTTTTGTTTCTTCGTCTTTTACTTCGGAGATTTTGAAGTTCATGCCCCGTATTCGCTAAGAAATGCTCTCATGCATTCACTATTATATGATACAAAAGTAGAAACATCATGTTTCTCTTGAAATGTAAACAAAAATGGAACTCCCTTACCTGGGAATTATTTTTGAAGAAGACTCGTTGGCCCATGCACGTGGAGCTTCTTCATGAACTCTTTCAAGGTACTCACTAACATAATACATGCACTCTTCAAGCATCCAACCCTTTGTCATGGATCCTTCTGGTTTCACTCTTTGTCGCACATAACCTTTTAATATTCCCATAAATCGCTCGACCCAAAACATCCATCGAGTGTTGAGAACACCTGCAATCTCTATTTCATGTACAAGATGGACTAATAAATGAACCTGAATATTAAAAAATCAAGTAGGAAGCTCTTTCTCCATCAAACATAGTAGCTCTTTGCATTCACATTTTTTTGGTGGGATCAAGTTTTTATCAATCTCTTTTGATGTAATCCACCTATACATATCATAAAAAATTATAAAGAAGTTAATTAAAAAATAAAAGATATTAAATATAAAAGTATCATAGTTACCTTATAAGCGATCCAAGATGATAGATCACATCTCGTACTCCTTTCATTGTACATCCATCGATAACCAAAGGTAAAAATATGTTTCAAAAACTTATGTCAATCATGGGTCTTTAACCCAGATAAGCTCTTATCATCCATAGTAAACATGTTCTGAAAAGATGCTCCATATCCTGTAGGAGTCCAAATCAATTGAATCCTATTGTTGATCGTCTGTATCTCTTTTGTCGTAAGTACTCAAGGAGCAGGTGCATAAGTCGTTTCCTGTTCGATGTCTATCAAAAACTGACCATAAATTTGGTTTTGAGTTTTGATCTTTCAAAGCATTCCTTGATGCTATGGTATCTTTTAGTCCAAGTAGATGGTGCCATAATGAATAACCAATATTCTTGAATATATGCATAGGATCAAGAAGATGACATACTTTTAACTCTTTCCAATACTCCAAAGAATACCATATTGATATCTTCTCTGTGAGTGCCAATTTTCCTTTACCTCTCTTCACATACTCATTATCTTCATCATCAATAAAGATTTTTGATTCTGGATCTATTAAAGATCCATCTGTCCAATTTTTATACCAACCCATAGGTGTCAAAGGTTTTGGACACTGTAGCTCAGTGATGAGTAGCACCTCCTTTAATGTCAATCCGGGAAGACGTGAGGATGGTATGAAGACCTCGAGTAAGTGGAGGCACAAGTGCGTGAGTGAGAAGCATACAAGCATGCACACACATATACACACACGCGCACACACGGCAAGACAAAGAGTGGGAAGCAATGGAGTTTTTAGATTAATTTCAAAAAGCTCTTACAAGTTCATTCCAATTACAATCTAACCTCAAAAATGAGCTCTCTAGCTCCTTTTATAGTTTTTGACTAGCTTTGGCCCTGTTCAGACCTAGTGTCCGGCCTAGTTAAAAATTAGGTTCCAGGGCTTATTAGAGGGCTCAAACGAGATCTAAAAAATATGAAAATTGGCAGGTAGATACTTCTAAAGCTCCTCAAGCTCAAGGACTCCTTGGCTTGCACAAAATGGAGCTACAAAAATATGAAATGATATTTACAATGGTTTTTAGTGATGAAAATCACTATTTGTGTAGGGATTTCCTCTACTGATTTGTCATACACCTCTTTGAGCTCCCTACTTGCTCTTTCTTCTTGTGTGCTCAACTCCTTGATGTCTGAAAAATTAGATGGCCTACTTGCCAGATCTTCTTTGACTGCCATGTCTGCTTGTGCTGTCCCTTCGCTCTGACTCTCTTCGTCTTGTGGCTCCTTCGGTTCCCTGACTGCTGCCAACACCCCCCCCCACATTCGCGTCTGTTGCCCCTGACAGACCCTTGTCTAGAGGATTTTTGAACATAATATTGGACGACATCGGAGGCTAGGTGGTGTTCTTCGAGTCGTAAGCCGCGTGCTAGATCTGTGAGCAAATCATCCCAATTCACAGGTCCGGGAACATCTAGATGAGGCACCCTCAATTGTTCTGAGTGAATAGTTCTCTCCACAGCAAATAATTGGAGGAGATGTGATGGTCTAGGTATAAAGATTTCGGAGTGGTATTCCCAAAATCCTGTGATGAACATCTCCTCAAATGTCTGTTTAAAGCAGGCTGGGAGGTACTTGATTCTGGTGTGCCAAGCATATATTACTTCAATTGAGGGGGTGGTACTCATATCGTACACCAGATCCTGGTTTCCTGTCACGAAGCCTGCTCCTCAGAAGTGGGGGTCCTTAATATTCTTAAACGTCCTGAAAGTGATCAGCATTAATTCAAATATTTTCATACACATCTGGGCCATCACATCGAGATTATTGCGTAGCCGAATGCTCCAGTGACGGATTGTAGAAATCATGTAGTTCACCGTGGGGGGTCCTCGTGGAGGTGCTAGATAAACGTAATTTAACCATTTTGCGCAGGCTTTGATGTCTCTGACGACAATAGTGAATTCACGCCAGGTGCGTCTTCGAAGAACTGGAACGTAACAAGGATTATATTTAATAAACAACGGCATATTATTCCAGGTTCGGACCATTTCAGGATATGTTTCCAAAAGCCTGATTCTCCAGGTGGGTTGATGGATGGACCCACGCTTAGCACTTTCCAGAATATCGTCTGGACCAAATTGTGTAGCAAATGTGGGAGGCTTGCCACATTGTCGTTGAATTTCGGCGTTGTAATCGGCCAAAAGTATGCAGTATGGCACATATTGGTCATTATTGGTGCCGATCCATCTATGATGATACATGCTTCTGAAATATTCTGACTTTATGACAATTTCTTCTAGGTTTGCTAGTGATTGGATCTGAATGGCCACCCGTTCTTCATGGGTGTTCGCTGTCTTTTCTAGTGTCTGAAGCCACTCGGGTGCTTCCACTTCCAAGGTGTCTAGTCCCTCTGAGGTTCGTTGCCCTCCTGGCATTGGCTTAGGAACGTATGGTTCCTCGTACGAATCATCTACATCAATGGGAACCAAGTCTTCTGGCTCAGGTTCAATAACTGGAGAGGGTTGCCTTTCATACTCGAGTAACTTTTTCTGGAGCTCAACCACCTGCTCTGTCAATGCCTTCACTTCCTCTGAAGTCGAGGCCGACTCTATTACTTTGGTTGGAGCCTCCTGTTCCTTGAGCTGGCCACGCAGCTCATCACGTTTTCCCTTTCCAACTCATCATGAGCATCTAATAGATCTGCATAGCTTTCTAAGATGGTCTTCATTGTCTCTGAAGGTACGGCTTTAAACTGCTCTGGATCAATTTCGTGGGGAGAGCCTTCCATTGCCGCTTCCAGATTCTCTTCATTTTGTTTCTGCAGTCTCTTGTTCTCTTCAAGTGCTGTGGCCATATGTTTCCTGAGTAGCGCCAAGTTACGTCTGACTCGTAGGTTATCGGCCTGGTATACTTCGAGCAAGGCTTCTAGTTGTTTGACGCCTGATTCTTTCGATGGTTGGGGTGCCTCCAGTAGTGTTTGGTGAGCCTGCTCAAGCGTTGTATAACGTTGATTCACATCTGCATTTTCCTCTCCAAGAATTATAAGTTGCCTTTGTAAGTTCTGGTGATTTGTTGTCAATTGTTGATACCGGTCGTCAAGAGCTCTGTACTCATTCTGAAGCTGATATACACATTGATTTAATGCTAGAAATATACTATTTACATTAAATGATGCAGGGAGAGATGAAGATGCATGGGGAATGGGGGCGGGAAAGGGAGTTGTGAATGATGTGGATGCAAGTGGAGATGTGGGTGGAGGGGGTATAGGAGACGGAGGTTGCATGGGGGGAGGGAGCGGTGCAGTGGCAGGAGATGTTTCCATAGTGTCAAATGTTTGAGTGACCATGTAAATGGGGATCGTGGGTGGGGTGGAAGTGACGTTAGTGAAGAGAGTGGTGAAAGTGGGCATGGTGACTCCCTCGAATTGGATTCCCGGAGAGAGTGGAATTCCCGTGACGATTGTGGTGATATTGGACGTGGTGGCAATAGTGTCACGTGGTGGAGTGAGTTGTGTAGTGAGGGGTGGGGAGGGTGGTGACAGTGGTGCTTCCTGATGTTCGTCTGCTTGCGTTGTATCTCCTGGTGCCGATACGTTGATATGAATTTGTTTCCCGGACCTCATGGGACGGGCGGGAACTCTTTTCTCAAATTGGTGAATGTAGGCCATTGCCTCATGAATGGCCTCATCCAATCCTACTGCATCTGCATGTAGGTTGATGGACTCGATGAACATATCATCCACGCCTTCCTCTGCCAGCAATTGGTTCATGAGTTTCTTGCCTGCTTCAAGTGACATTTTATGCTGTTCTTGAACTAGCTGCATGGTTCGATATAGTCTTTTTATTTGTGCCGAATACGCGGGGGCACTTGCTAACTCTGAAAGTTCATCATACTCTTGTTCTTCGTAGGCTTCTTCCCCTTGTTCGGTCTCTTGTTCATCGACGTCGACTTCTACAACTTGCGGTTGGGTGGGGGCTGACGTTGTTGTATGGGTTTGGGGTTCCTGAGCTCGCTCTGTTTCCGTTTCGAGATTAGAGTCGTAGATTAGTCTAGCCACTTCTTCATCAGTGAGATCATTGAGAGTAAAGCCCTGTGGAAATTCCAAGTCCGATGGGACGGGTGGAAACACCAGATTGGGTCCCTCTGTACTTGGTCTAGGTAGCCGAATGGTGAATGGTCTAATGCGTCGTGTCTGGGGAGGGGTAATTTCTGGTGTAGTGGTGGCTCCCCTTGGTTGAGCGCAGGGTAATTGGACTCCCCCTCTCATCTTCTTTGATGGAGGACCTGCCGCTGATAGCCTTCTCTGGAACTCCTGGGCCCGGGACCATATGAGTGCCCGCTGAATAGGCACGTCATAGGCTAGACATCGATAGATTATCTTGGTTAGAGCACAACACCCGTGGAGCACATTTTTCTGCTTCTTATTCCACCGTTGATGGGCTAGGTGGATCTGATCTATGATCCAATGTGGTACGTTGATAGGGAGGTTTTCTGTCTCTGCCAAATACAAGCTAAACCATATCTTCTTTGGGGGCATGGTGAATCTTTCCTGGGCGGGGAAAGCAAAATGCTGCATGACAGTCCGTAGGTGAAGAGCGATGGTCGGTGTCATTGCGACCATATCCTTCAGCTTATTGAGATCTTTATGTTTCATTCTGCCTGGAACCATTGTTTCCTTTTCAGTAGGAATGTGCATACCATACATGCCCAATGCTTCTCGTACCAGATTGAGGGTCAGTTTGAATCTTTTAAGTTCGTGGCCCGGCAATAGTGAGGGTAACACAAAAGTGCTGTCGCCTCCCTTGGCCCTGCTAGGGGTGATGGTACTGATAAGATAAGAACAATGTAAGAAATCTGGCTTCGGTAAGTGGGCCCTGAAATAACTGTCCAGGCCAGCTTTGGTCCATACTGCACGCATTACTTCGGCGTTCTGATAGCTCTCAAATTCGCGCGTGAAAAAATGGTAGCGTCCCCATTTGCCATTAAACTCCAATTCAGCTTCCCAAAAATAGGTTCCATCACCCAATGGTCCTGCAACATCGCTGAACCAATGAGCGTGTTTGCCCACTTGAGAGGTGTGCCCCTGGGGAGGATCCTGAACTGGGAGTACATGCACAGCTTGAAGTTCTTGCGGTCTTTCGGTGAGATGTGGTTCGAGGAGGAGTGTTTCTATATCCACAATCTGTGCGCTGGATCCGGCGTGAGAACTGGCACCTCCGGCTTCTGCCATGGCCCTGCTTGCTTGTTGGTTCTGTGAGAATATAGAATCATGTGTTAACATTGTAATGGACAGAATAAACCCGTCGTTGCCTCGTTACAACATTAATATGAGGTAGATGATGAGTCAGTGGTCAGTAAGTGCACGATGACAGTGTGTGTAGTTAATGCCTGGATAGTCCTAGGAGCTAGATGGAAAGATGCACTGTCTGACTACTGCAGTTAGTAAGTGGAGATGAATTCACAGATTGGGGTCGAGGGGTTTATTACAAGTCTTGGGTTGCCAAACACCATGAATGGCTTTTGGTCTTGGTTTTGTGGAGATTCAGGAGGGTTGCATGAGTAATTCTGCTGGGAGTTGTTGTGTCATTGGGACCCATTTACGAGTGAGTCTGTGCGTGCTTCTAAGTGGCAGTGTGTTCGAGTGTATCAGACAAGAGTGGGTGGCGGCTGCTTGAGCGCGTGAACCCTGTCGTGTATGATGTGAATTGTGTGGGGTTAGTTGAGCCCGCAAGCAAGCCTTAGGCACCCAAATTTGTCTTGATTGTGGGTCAGCCTCCATCGACTTCTTGGGTACCCAAATGGATTTCACTTTCTCAACAGAGGTTTTAGGAGTCCTCTTATTAGCATCAAGTCGTTGATTACTAATAGGAAGTTGAGACCGTTGTTGCGACTTAGTTACGGTCGGCAGCTCGTCTTTCCGCACCCACATTTGTTTCATCGGCTGAGTTGTTCTGCTTCGCGCGTTCTTTTGGTCTCTCGCCTGGAGAGTCTTCAGTGATTGATCTGCCCTTAGTTGCTACCTCCTTCTGGCCTTTGGAAAAGAAGGGAGTTCCATTGTGGTTTTGACTCCTTCTTTGAGATCTTCATTCTTCTGCATCACATAGCCTTGGACAAGAACAGCATGGTCAACTTCATGTGTACCCCTGGAGGGACCAGGATTCCGTGCCTTTTCTAGTTCCTTGAGTGCTCCATTATTTAACTCAATTATAATTCTAGTTTGATTCAACCATACCTGAAGAAGTCCACTTCTTAGGTTTAAGTTGACTGCTTGGTCATAGATCCAGTCTTGACCCAAGACAAGGGGCTCAATGAGGTCCTCATCTTGACACACTAGTACTTTAACTGTCATTGCCTCATCATGAATATAGAGGGGAAGTTCCACCTCACCCATGCAAGGGGTTTCCACGCCTCCCAATCCTATGAGATATGCTTCCACAGGATTGACAGTTAATTGCAACTCTTGACAGTAAGACAATTTAACAGCACTAGTGGCTGCACCTGAGTCAATCAAGGCTTTTAGAGTCCTTGCACTCTTTCCTTGTCCTATATCTAAGGTTATGAAAGGACGTCGATCAGTTATCCTATGAGAGCTAACACCTGAAACTTCACACATAGCCACGTCGTATCCTTGATCTGCATATGCCTCTTGCCTAGGGTGCTCCCTACCTTGTCTTCTTAATTTCATTCTCCGTATGCGCTCTAGGGCTTTTGCTTGAGCTTCTTCTCGAATTCGCTTTTCTTCCTCTTTGCGTTTCTTAGCAGTATTGAGTCGACTTAGCATTTCCTCTGTGAGAGGTTCCTGATACAACTTGAATCTGCATCCGCTGATATAACTTGGGAGAACATCGCCTTCTAATGTGGCTAGTTGCACTGCTCCACTTGTTGAGATTCTGTTAATGATCATGGCTCCATAGCCTCTCTTCTCCAGTTTCCTCGCATGTTGCTTCAATGTGTAGACTAAAACTAAGTCGCCTGCCTTTAAACCTTTATCCTTAACGTGGGCATCAAAGTAGGCCTTCTGTCGTTTCTTAGCTGCATATATCCCTGCAACTGCTCTCAGTCTTGTTTCTCCTAATCGTTCAAGGTCAAAAAGTCTTGAGGAGAGTTCATGACCCGTCCATTCGTGCTCTTGTGCTACTTTTAATGTAGGTATTAAGAAGTCCAAAGGTAGCACGGCGTTTTGGCCAAATACCATCTGAAAGGGGGTGGCTTGGAGTACCGTTTTGTAGGCGACTCGGTATGCCCAAACAGCATGGTGTAGCTGTTTGTCCCAATCAGAGCGTTTATTGTTTACTAATTTCGTCAGTACATTGCATAAGGTCTTGTTGGTGCTCTCAGCCTGGCCATTTGCTTGAGGGTGATAGGGGGCAGACTTCTTATGTACTACCAAGAATTCTTGGAGCAGATTTTCAATCACTTCGTTCAAGAAATGAGTGCCTCTATCACTTACTAGCTCTATAGGTAGCCCATATCTTGTGAATACATTTTCAAACAAGAATTTAGCAGTTGTCTGAGTGTCGTTCTTTGTCGTAGCTTTTACCTCCACCCACTTGGTGAGATAATCCGTGGCCACAATGATATATTCAGCATGTGAACCCTTAGCTGGGGGATTAATAGGGCCTACAAAGTCTATTCCCCACTTAGAGAATGCACGTCCACCCATCATAGGTTTCAGTGGCATCTCATCTTTGCGTATAGGATACTGAGTTCGCTGACAGACATCACACCGTTTCACATAGGTATGTGCATCCATGTGAAGGGTCGGCCACCAGAAGCCTGCAAATAGTATTGCCTTGATCACCCGATCTGGTCCAAAGTGTCCTCCTACTACACCTTGGTGAGCAGTTTCCAAGATCTTGAGATACTCACTCTCATGGACACATAGTCTCAAGTAACTGTCTTTACCACGTTTGTATAGATTATCGCCAATGAGAGAGTAATCCTGGGCCTCTTGTTCTAAACTCCTTTTCCTTGTCAGAGTCATGTCTGGAGGGCATGTTTTCGTCCTCAGGAAGGATACTAGTGGTTCACTCCAATCTGGCACTATGGTCACTTGATAAAGAGTGGCATGTTCCACCGGTGGTTTAGTGCGACAGATTGGGCATTCTTTGCACAACCTTTGGACATCCGCTTCCATAGTTGGCCAATGCACTCCGAGTCTCCTTAGTGTCTGTAGGGTTCGTTGTTTTGAGTAGTGTTGCTCTAATGCACCTACATGTGCTAATTGCAACCACTTCGCATACTCGTCCTCTTCTACACAACAAGCCAAGATTCCTTGATCTGTGTGCTTGTACATACTTCCAGCCATGATGTGGTACTTTTGCGCTTTTACTACCTCTCTATTCTGTGTGGCTATTACTGGGTGGTTAGGTCCATATGTTAACACTGGTACCAATGGCTTAGCCCACTGCGGCACCACTTCCAAATTAAACAAGTAAGCATCAGGAAGGTCATCTGACACTCCTTGTGGGGCTTCTCCAGATGTGAGCCTAGAGAGATGATCCGCTCTCAAATGAGTCCTCCCTTTCCTTACCACAACCTCAAAATCATATTCCATTAGCAAGAGAAACCATCTTACTAATCTTCCTGTATTGCATGGCTTGTTTACTAGGTATAGCAATGCCTGATGATCAGTAAAAAATTTAAACTTATTTGCAAGTAAATAGTGTCTAAATTTCTTAACTACATATATCATGCCTAAGCCTTCTCTCTCAGTAGTGGTGTAATTTTGTTTAGCTGCATTCAATTGTCTACTGGCATAGGCAATTGGAAGATCCATATTACCTTCACCAGTAGGTTGTGCGAGCACACATCCAATAGCATAATTGGATGCATCCACGTGAACATGGAATGGCTTGTTCCAATCTGGTGTGGTCAAGATTGGTGCTGAGCATAGACTTTGTTTAAGCTCATTGAAGGAATTCTCACATTCCGCAGTCCACTCAAAGTTTGTCAGAAGTCCATACATGGGCTTTGCAATGACAGCGTACATATGAATGAACCGTCGGTAGTAACCACAATGTCCCATGAAAGCTTGTACTTCCTTGACATTCCTTGGCCTAGGTAGCTCTGCTATGGCTCTCACTTTCTCTTCGTCAGTAGATATGCCATTCTTTGACACTATGTGCCCTAGAATCTTGCCTTGCCTGACCATGAAAACGCACTTTTCTGGGTTTAGGCACACTTGATATTCTCTACATTTGTCAAAGATTTGTCTGAGTTCAGGAATATGGGTTTGCCTAATGTTGGAATGAGCACAAAGATCATCAACATAGACTTCTAAGTTCTTCCTCAGGAACTCTTTAAATACATGGCACATCAGCCTCTGGAAGGTAGCTGGTGCATTGGTAAGCCCAAATGGCATTACACGAAAGGCAAATATACCCCACTCTGTGGCAAAAGCTGTTTTATGCTGATCTTCTGGAGCTATGGCTACTTGATTGTAGCCCGAAAATCCATCAAGGAAGCTGTACACTTCCTTGCCTGCTACTCTTTCTAAGAGATGTTCTGTGATGGGAAGCGGATAGTTATCTCGGATTGTGGCTGCATTGACCTTCTTTAAGTTAATGCATACACGTAATTTTCCATTCTTTTTGGGCACCACTACGATGGGGGATACGCACTCAGTGTGCTCAATTTCATAGATGAATCCAGCTTCAACCAGTCTATCTATCTCTTCTTTAATCTTGGCAGCGTAATTATCGTTATATGTATAGGGCTTTTGCTTAGAGGGTTTAGCATCTGAGGTCATGGGGATGGTGTGTGAGCATATGTCTAGATCAACACCTTTCAAATCCTTGTAACTCCAAGCAAATACAACTCTGTATTCTCTTAGCAAGGCTATTAACGCATGCTCTTCTTCCTCTGTTAGATCATGGCCTATGTACGTGCATCTCTCCTCTCCTTCTTCTAGGGCCACTACTATTTTCTTGGTGGTTTCTTTGTTATCATAGGCCTCTCCTGATTGTGCCTCTCGTTTAGGCATTTTTATCATAACTCTCCTGTCGTCTATCTCATACTTCTTAAAATTTTCCGGGACCTCAAACAAAGATTCTTCCTCTTCTGGTGTGACTGCTCTCTTCTTTCGTTTCTTTCCTTCTTCCTTCGGGGTCACATGTGTGGCTAATCTTACATCATTTGTAAGCTCTCCATGCCTCTGGGGTTGAAATTCTACTTCATGGAAGTATTCTTCATCTGATGCAAAAGGTGGGTCCATAATGATTGACTCTAGATCGGAGTCACTTGCATCCTCAAATGCATCAGGGCTAGGTTCACATTCTTCTAGAACTGCCTCTCCCATGATTGGCTCTATGGAGAAGACTGAAATGTCATAGCCATCCTCATCACGGTGACGTGTTGTTGCTCTAGCACAATTGTGAGAACCACGTTAAGAAGCTCCACCTCCTTAATGTCAATCCGCGGAAGAGATAGGAGTGATATGAAGATCCTGAATGTGAGATGAAGTGAGAGTGAAGGTGAGAAGCATAGAAATGCACACACACATACACACACACTACGAAGAGACAAACAAGACACAATGGAAGGTGGGAAATTAGCTCTATTACTCAAGAACACTATTACAAGCTCAAAATAGCTCTAAGCTCACACTAGCCAACACTAACCAACCTCAAAAATGAGCTCTCTAGCTCTCTTTATAGTTTCTAGATTAGTTTTGACCGGTTTCACATCTAGTGACCGGCATAGTTAAACATTAGGTCCTAGATGCTATTTGGAAGGGTAAACGATGTCTAAAAATAACGAAAATTGATACGCTTGTTCTACCTAAGCTCCTCAAGCTCGAGGACTCCTCGGCTTGCACAAAATGGAGCTATGGATTACAAAATGGGGTTTTCTATGTTACATATGTTACAATAGTGATAAAAATCACTGTTGGAGGTTTTTGAAAAGTATTTTTAGAACATGATTCTTTGAAAAAAGATTCCACTGGCTCACTACTCCGTCGTTACATGCTTCCGCGTTGTCTGTGCCTCTGGCTGCTTCCAACACCCCCCTCCCTCTCGCTTCTGTCGTCCCTGACAGAACCTTGTTGTGAGGTCTGCCGGATATAGTTCTGTAGGAGGTCTTGAGTGAGGGTGTGCTCGGAGATACGAATGCCTCAAGCCAGGTCGGCCTCGAGTTTCTCCCAATCGATTGGTTGCGGTTCTTCCGGTGGCGGGAGCTGATAATGTGTGGAATAGACCATTCGTTCACAGGCAAATAATTGTAATAAATGAGTAGGCCTGCTTATGAATACCTCTGAATGGTATTCCCAAAAACCGGTTGTGAACATCTCTTCGAATGTCTGCTTGTAGCACGCCGGTAGGTACTTTATTCTGCAATGCCAGGCATAACAAACCCGTAGCGATGGCGTTGTACTCATATCATATACCAGGTCAAAATTGCCATGCTCAAAGCCCGGGGTGTTGACATGGGGTGCCTTGACGCGTCGGAAGACTTTAAAAATCATTTGCATCATGTCAAAGATTTTGACAGTCATATGCGCCGCTATATCATCCATATGCTTTAATCTAGGGAGCCAGTGGCGAATTGTAGCCATCATGTAGCCAACAGTTGGTAACTCAATGGGTGGCTTAAAATAGGGGTAATTCAACCAGTCTTGGCACTGCTTATTGTTTTGTACCTTAATAGCAAAGGCAGTCCAGGAGCGGCGTTGTGGCACTGGTCCCCAACACGGGTTATACTTCAGGTGCAAAGGTGCCTTTACCCATGTACTCATCATCTCTGGATATTGCTGTAGTAAATTTTTTCGCCACTCTAGTTGATAGATCCTTCCTTTCTGTGCATCTAGTGGCAAATCAGCCGCCTCGAATTGAGTTGCATGTGATGGTTTTTTACCTGTCTCTTTCTCAATTGCTAATTGGTATTCGGCCATTAACATGAAGTACGGTTTATACTGTAGCTCGTGCCCAGATATGTATCGTCGCGGGGCCAATTGAGCAAAGAATGGAGATTGTAATATTCGTTCTTCTATCATCGCCATGGCATGTAATTGTGCCTCTACTCTAGCTGAGTGCGTTGTTCCAAGTTCCTGAATAGTCTTCATCCACGCGGGGGTCGGAAGTTCGTACGTCATCTGACCTTCGGCCGTGACGCGTCCGCCTGGGATGGGTTGTGGCTCGTATGCTTCTTCAAACGTTTCCTCCACCGGGATGGTGACCATTTCTTCCTCAGCTGGAAGCTCAGGTGGGGAATCTGGCCTTGGTGGCGCTTCGTATACTGCAATCCTTGATTCAAGGGTCGATACCTGGGCCCGTAATGAGTTGAGTTCCTCTAGGAGGTCAGGAGAGGGGTCCACAGGTGCTGGTACGTCTTGGTGTGCCGGTTCTCGTAACTGGAGTAATTTGTGATCTTCTTTGAGTTTCTGTAACTCCTCGTTCATGCGGTCATATTCATCTAACAATCTTACATGATCGTCTAGCAGCATCCTCATTGAGTCTGAAGGAATGGCTTTGAACCTGCTAGGACTGAGTGGTTGGTCTGGGTGGTCGAGCGCTGCTTCTAAGTTTTCTCGGTTCTGATCCTGTAAGCGCTGGTTTTCTTCCTTGGTGGCTGCTAGGTGTCTTCGTAGTAAGCCCATGTTTCGTGTTAGCGTTGCATTGCGGACTGTCTGGGCTGTTAATAAATTATCCAGGTCAGTCGTGGCTTCCTTGGTCTTTTCTTCACTTTCAAGTTCCAATTTGTGATAAGCCTCGCGTAATTCTTGGTAGCGGGTGTTCAGAGAGGCATTCTCAATGGACAATAAATCAAGCTTCGACTGTAAGTCATTGGTTGTCCTCTGCAGCTGCTGATAATTATCACCAAGAGATGTGAACTCATCTCTTACTTGCGTCATACATATGAACATCTGTCGGAATGCATTATCTACAGTGGGTGATAGTATTAACGGGGTGCTAAATGAAGATGCAGTTGGTGTGGATGCAACGGGAACGGGGAATGGGGATGGGAAGGTGGATGATGTAGTGATTGTTGAAAATTGTGATGTGCCTAAAAAGGTTTGTGCCGTGAGTGAAGTGAGCGATGGTGCAGTGGGTGGTGAGATGTCCATGTCGGTGGACGTATCTAGTGCGGTGACCGTGAATATGGGTGTGATTGTGGGTACTCGTGCTGGTGTAAATACGGGATTTACAAAGGTTGAGGGGTAATTTACAGGGGGGCTGGCTGGAGCAGCTTGGTGGAAAGGGGAAAGAGGGGTTACAGTGGATCGGGGAGGTGAGACGGGGGAGAAGGTTAATGGCGGGGGGAATGGGAAAAGGGGTCTTGGAGTTGTGGGGAAAGATGGAAAAGATTGATGAAGGAATGGGTTGGATAGAAAGGTGGGTGTGGGAAGGGGTAGATTAGGGCTAATGGGCGCGGGAATTGTGGGATGAGTGGTCGTAAAGACGGTTTCTGCAACACCACCGGCGAATGAAGATGTGGGTCTGGGGGAAGGAGGGTGAAGAGGGGAGGCTGGATGGACGGGTGGTGAGAGAGGGGCGGTTGGGGTGGTCGGTACTTCAGTGACTACTGAGGTAGGTACAATTGTAGCGCGGGGTGGGGAATCTACAATGATGGTTTCTACGGCCAATGATCGTTCGGGGACGAGGCATGCCTCCCTGGCTTGTTCTGAAGATTGTGCTCCGGTTGGTACACGAATGTATTCGCCGGGCTTTGAAAGTAGTCGTATTCTGCGGGGGTCAAACTGTGGCAGTGGTTTTCGTTGCAAGTACCTGAGTGCCTCGTTGGAGCCTACTGATTGGACTAATTCTTTGAATCCTTTGATATATGCGTCTTCGAATCCGCCTGTGACAAGTTCTTGTTCTATTATTTTTTGGCTCTCTTCCTCTGTCAGCTTCTTGCGTGCCCAAACTTTTTCCATAGTTCTATACAGCTTCTTGATAGCTAGAGTGTAAGCTGCTGCCTCATAAGTTTCATCTTCATAGGTACTTGTATCGCCATGTGTGTCGGTTTGTTGGCCTTGGCCATCTGTCTGTTCCTGCTCTTGGGATTCATGTGTTCCCTGGCTAGCTTCGTCGTCTCCTTCGTCGTCATCGGTTGCTGTCCTTTCATCATCGGAGCTGGACACGACCTGTCCTTGTGGCTGATCGCTGGGTGTGGTAGGGTAGCTAGGCCTTTCAAATTCTTGAGAAAACATTTGCCCTTCTGAAAACTGGAACTCATTGGAGAATGCATCGGGCATCTCAAAATCAAAAGTTTGGTCCAGTGGCCCTGCTTGTCCTGGTTCTAAATGCGGTATTGGAAAAGAGAAAGCTTCCGCACCGATAGTGGTGGGAAGTTCAGCTGCTGTGGTGATAAGTTCTGTGGTTGTGGCTGCTTGGGGTGCGACAGTACTGGTGGTGCCCTCCGTTACCACTGGTCTAGATAACCTTATGCGAATAGGTTGTACTATGGGAGTGGCTGCTGTTGGTGACTGCTCTGGAGATGGTTGTGGAGAGGGTGATGCTGGGACTTGTAGGCACGGGATAGTACCTCTCATCCGCTTTCCGGCTCTGCCTTTGCTAGACTTTCTAGCCTTCCTAGTGGTGCCTTTGAATGCTTTCAGTTCCTCACTGGTCATGGCACGCTCAATTGGTAAGTCATACGCCAAGCACATATATATGATCCTGGTGAGGGCGCAACATCCATTGATTACCTTTTTTCGCTCCCATCTATGCTGTGCCAAATAGAGCTGATCAATGATCCAGCTGGCTAGATCAACTGTTTGCGGTCCAGAACATGCTAAGTATAATCCAAACCAGATTCTCTTGTGGGGCATGGTAAAACGATCCTGAGCTGGGAAAGCAAAGTGCTGCATGCATATCCGTAATGGCTTAGAGAGCTCAGGTGTTATAGCAGAAATATCCTCCCACTTAGTTACGTCACCACGCTTCATCTGCTCTGGGACTAGCCGTTCTTTCTCCGTTGGAGTGTGTGTTCCATGAATCTTGATGGCCGCCCTGATTAAATCCTTTGAGAGATAAAATCTTTTGTAAGGTGGATCATCCACTAAAGAAGGCAAAATAAAGGTTCCTGGGATGTCCTTATTCTCTGAGGCCAGCAAAGTGGTGATTAAGTAATAACACCTATAAAAGTCAGGTTTGGGCAGAGGATCACTGAAATACTCCGTAAAGCCGGCTCTAGCCCAAACATGAGTTAAGTCCTGGGTGTTCTGTAGGCCTTCGAATTCTCTTGAGAAGAATTGATACTTGCCCCATGTGCGGTCATCAAATGTCATATTTGCTTCAAAAATGAAGTCAGCATCAGCTAATGGTCCTGCTAGGCCTTGGAACCAGTGAGAGTTACGGTGTATCTTCTCTGTGTATCCCATAGGTGGGTTATCGATTGGCATGGGTCTCGGAAATCCTTGGAACTCTGGCGGTGGAGCGGTCGGGTGGGATTCTGCGCGTAAAACATTGAGGGGCACCGCAGCCACGCTGGGGCCTGCTTCCGATGGTCCTGCTTCGGTTTGCATGATGACTGGTGAGCTAATGGAAAAGATCTGCTACAAAAGATTAACACATTAGTATGGAAATTAATTATGATCCCATTAAGGTGAGACCGCAATTCCTTTCCATAACCGATGTGTAACCCGTGTAGCCAAGTGTCGTGAAATGATTGATGCAATGATCTTTTTGCAGAGCTAATGCAGGTCTCTAGACGCCTACATGCTTCAAATTATGCATACATTTCTCGATGAGCTTTTATTATGCATGATGTGGGGTTTGGGTGTATGAATTTATACAAGGTTTGGTTGAGGGTGAATTATTACAAGGGTGGAGTTTAAACGGGGTGGGAGAATTGTTAGATAATGGGGTACAAGAAGACGTTTGGATACGTTTAGGTATCCATTTCCTAAGAGTCTTGGAGTGGGTGGTATGTTTCTGCTGAGGAACAAAAAGCGGTATCGGGTTTGGTGGTATTGAAGGATGAAAAGGTTTCTGAGGGGTATATATTACATGGCTTGAGGGTTGAGATATAATACATTGTTTGGGTACCCAAATCTGCGTGGGTGTGGGTCTATGGATAAGATATTTCTTGGCGATCCAAATCCATCGAGTACTGGTACGTGTCGAAGAAGATCGAGGGGACTTTGGATGCGAACTCTGCTTCTATTGCAACTTTATCCTGTTCTCGTCTGCAGTGTTGCCACTAGCCTGTGGTTGCTGTCCTTTTGGCACCCATATTTGTTTCGTGCCACTTGTTCTGTGATGTTGATACTACTGCTTTCTTTGCCTTGTCTGGTGTTGTCGTCGGTCTGGGTTCCTTTGTTGTGGTTGACTCCTTCGAGGTTGGGTTTGAGAGGTCCCTTGGACGCTCTGCTTTGGAAAAGAAGGGAGATCCAACACTTGCGTGACATGCCCATTAGGAAGTGATTCGTTCTTCATCTTTAATCTAGGCCAGTCCGCAGCAAGTTTGGAAGGATGAGCACCGCAGGGTGTTGTGCTCATTTGGCCGCTGATGCAGCCCACCTGACCGCTGATTGTGTTCATCTGCCCTAGCGGTTGGGTAGCTGCCCTCTCTAGTTTGCAGGAAGCCCCAGGGAAGATCTCCTATCGTCCTTCTGATTGACAATTGTCCCTAGCCAAGCCCGAGTGGGTTGGTGTAGACGTAACGTGACAGGTCTGACCCAAGATCTTCCGGTCTTCCATCGCGTGCGTTTCATAGGGTCTAGGGTTATAAACCTCAATCGGAATGCCGTTAGGGAAGTCAAGCGATATCACTCGCTTCTATTCTAAGGTTCCAATCTGTAAGGAGCCTTGTCTAAGATTTAGGTCCACTGAGTGATCGTATAGCCAATCTTGGCCAAGGATTAGGGGTTCTATCAGGTCGTCATCATGGCACACTAGTAGCTTCGCTGTCATGGTCACATCCTTAATGAGGATAGGAAGGTCCACCTCACCCATGCAAGGGGTTTCCATGCCTCCTAGGCCTATGAGGTATGCCTCAATTGGCCGCATTTCTATTCCTGAATCCTTATAGTGGGACCATCTAATCGCACTAGTCGCAACACCTGAATCAATTAAAGCCCTGAGCTCTTGGCAAGGGTTGTCGTGCTCTAGCCTGACTGTAATGAATGGTCTCCTGTCCACTATACTAGGATGAGTGGTTGACTTTACTTGACACATGGCCATGGGATATCTGGGTGTAGTTTCCAGATAGTTATAATGTTCTCTCCCTAGTCCTTGTCTTCTTAACTTCATGCGTTTAATGCGTTCTATTGCTTCTGCCTGAGCTTCCGCTCGTATTCTATTTTCTTCCTCCTTACGCTTCTTTGCCCACGTGATTCGTCTAAGCATATCCTCAGTAAGAGGTTCCTGATATAGCTTGACTCTACAGCCACTAATATAATTAGGCATTATATCTCCTTCTAAAGTGGCTAACTGTACTGCTCCACTTGTTGAGAGTCTGTTAATGATCATAGGTCCATAACCTCGCTTTTCTAACTTACGTGCGTGTTGCTTTAGCGTATATACTAGAACTAAATCTCCTTCTTTTAAGCCTTCATCTTTCACATGTGCATCAAAATACGCTTTCTGTCGCTTCTTCGCTGCATATATTCCCGCTGCTGCCTTGAGCCTGGTTTCTCCTAATCGTTCCAAGTCCATTATTCTCGCTGATAATTCATGGCTGGTCCACTGATGTTCTTGTGCAACCTTAAGGGTCGGTATCAAGAAGTCCAAAGGAAGCACAACATTCTGACCAAAAACCATCTGAAAGGGAGTTGCATTGAGTACGGTCTTGTAGGCCACTCGATATGCCCAAACAGCGTGGTGTAACTGTTTGTCCCAATCTGAACGTTTGTTGTTCACGAGTTTCATCAGTACGTTACAAAGGATCTTATTAGTGCTTTCAGCCTGACCATTGGCCTGAGGATGATATGGTGCGGATTTCTTGTGAATCACCATAAAATCCTGTAACAGATATTCAATGACTTGGGTTAGAAAGTGAGTGCCTCGATCGCTCACTAACTCTATAGGCAGTCCATACCTTGTAAAGACATTTTCAAATAAGAATTTTGAAGTTGTGTGTGCATCATTCTTTTTCGTGGCTTTTGCCTCTACCCATTTCGTAAGATAATCTGTCGCAACAATAATGTATTCCACATGTGTACCTTTTGCAGGGGGGTTAATGGGTCCTACAAAGTCTATACCCCATTTAGAAAATGCACGTCCGCCCATCATGGGTTTCAATGGCATTTCATCTTTGCGAGTAGGAACCTGAGTTCTTTGGCACACATCACATCTCTTTACATAGGTATGCGCATCCATGTAAAGAGTGGGCCACCATAACCCTGCAAAGAGGATGGCTTTGATTATCCTATCGGGTCCAAAATGACCTCCTGCAACTCCTTGGTATGCAGTCTCTAGTATGCTCAGATAATCGCTCTCATGAACACATTGTCTTAGATATCCATCTCGTCCTCTTTTGTATAGGTTATCGCCAATAAGTGAATAATCTTGAGCTTCCTGCTCTAGACTGCGTTGTCGAGCTAAGGTCATGCCTTGAGGGAATGTGTTCGTCCTCAAGTATGTCACTAATGGTTCACTCCAGTCTGGTGTGAGAGACACGTGATATAAAGTAGCATGCTCTACTGGTGGTCTTTCACAATCAACATGGCATTCTTTACACAACTTGTAGACATCTGCTTCCATTGAAGGCCAATATACTCCTAGTCTATGCAGAGTCTGTAACGTTCGATGTTTTGAATGATGTTGCTTTAATGCACCTATGTGTGCTAATTGCAACCAATTCGCATGCTCTGATTCATCTACACAACAAGCAAGAATCTTTTGATTATCCTGTTTATATATGCTTCCTGCCAGTATTTGGTATCTTTGGGACTTGGTAATCTCTCCCTCTTTGATCTTTAACCTAGGATTCTTGGGTCCATATGTGAGAATAGGGACTATAGGCTTAGCCCATTCTGGTGCTATCTCAAGGTTAAACAAGTATGCATCTGGTAATTCATCCGCTACTCCTTGAGGAGCTTCTCCTGAGGTTAATCTTGAAAGGTGGTCAGCTCTAAGATGTGTCTTTCCTTTCCTGACTACGACTTCAAAATCATACTCCATGAGTAATAGAAACCAACGTATCAGTCGTCCTGTGTTACATGGTTTGTTGACTAAGTACAATAGGGCTTGATGATCCGTAAAGAACTTGAATTTGTTGGCCAACAAGTAGTGCATGAACTTCTTTACTGCGTAGATCATCCCTAATCCTTCTCGTTCCGTCGTGGTGTAATTCCTTTCTGCTGCGTTCAATTGTCTGCTCGCGTAAGCTATGGGGAGATCTATGTTACCTTCATTCGTGGGTTGTGCTAACACACATCCTATGGCGTAATTGGATGCATCCACATGTACATGGAATGGCTTACTTCGATCTGGGGTAGTCAATATAGGTGCTGAGCACAAGCGTCGTTTAAGTTCATTGAATGAATTTTCACATTCATCTGTCCATTCAAAATTGGTTAAAAGAGAGTACAAAGGCTTGGCTATGATTGCATACATGTGTATGAATCTCCTATAATATCCGCAATGGCCCATAAATGCCTGTACCTCTTTCACATTAGTTGGTCTAGGTAAATCTGCAATTACCTTCACCTTTTCTTCATCCGTAGAGATTCCATTTTTTGACACAATGTGTCCTAGAATTTTGCCTTGTCTGACCATGAAAACACATTTTTCTGGGTTCAAACAGACCTGACATTCTCGACATTTGTCAAATATTTGCCTTAACTCTGGGATATGCGTCTGTCTTACACTTGAATGAGCACATATGTCATCGACATAAACTTCCAAGCTCTTGTGTAAAAATTCCTTAAAAACATGACACATGAGTCGCTGGAAAGTGGCGGGTGCATTTGTTAAGCCAAATGGCATCACGCGAAATGCAAATATGCCCCATTCAGTGGCAAATGTCGTCTTGTGTTGGTCTTCTGGAGCAATAGCTACTTGATTATAGCCTGAAAATCCATCAAGAAAGCTGTAAACTTCCTTGCCCGCAACTCTTTCCAATAGATGTTCCGTGATAGGAAGAGGATAACTATCTCTAATCGTTGCGGCATTAACCTTTTTAAGGTTAATACACACACGCAATTTTCCATTCTTCTTGGGCACTACCACAATGGGAGATACCCATTCGGTATGCTCAATTTCGTAAATGAATCCTGCTTCTATCAAGCGATCTATCTCCTCTTTGATCCTCGCAGCGTAGTTATCATTGTACGTGTACGGTTTCTGTTTTGTCGGTTTGGCATCTGGAGTCATAGGGATTCTATAAGAACATATATCTGGATCTACTCCTTTCAAATCTTTGTAACTCCACGCAAAAACATCTCTATATTCGCGTAATAGGGCAACTAGCTCTTCTTCTTCTTCAGTTGTCAAATCATGCCCTATGTATGTGCATTTTTCTTCCTCTCCTTCTATGGCTACGATTATTTTCTTGGTTTTTTCTCGGTTATCATATACTTGTCCGTCATTCGCCTTTCTATTAGGCATTCGTACCATGATTCTTCTATCTTCGATTTCATATTTCTTGAAGTTCTCGGGTACTTCAAACAAAGATTCTTCTTTTTCTGACATGGTTTCTTTCTTCTTCCTTTTCTTGCCTTCACTCTTAGTAGTCACTTCCGTGGCTAATCTCACCTCATTCGTAATTTCCTCGTGTCTCTGAGGGTGAGTCTCTACTTCGTAGAAATATTCTTCCTCTGATGCAAATGGAGAGTGCATGATAATTGATTCTAAATCAAAATCACTTGCATCCTCAAATGCACCAGTGTTAGGTTCACACTCTTCTAAAATTGCATCGCACATGATTGGCTCTATCGTAAAAACTGAAATGTCATAGCCATCCTCGTCATAGTGGGGAGTCCATTGTTCTTCATTGATGGCTACATCCATGGTTGCTAGGATTTCTGCCCAACCATGGGGTTCAAACTCTTCGTCTGGGAATACTACAGGTGCATAGGCTGGATCTTGTAGGGTTCGTGGATTTTGTTCTGCACCTAAGGTCCTGGCTTCTAACCTTTCTTCCTCTTGTTTGGCTACTTTACACATCCATAAATGAGTATCCTCATGCAACCAAGAAGGATCTGATTCTAATGAGTGCACGGATTCTGTTTCTACTGGTGTCTTATGGATGGTATTCCATTGTATTGGGGGTACATCTCTATGTGAATGGTCTTTAAGATTGACTTTGGTAGTCACTCCTAAATGTTGCAAGTACAAAGAATTAGTTCCCCAATCTTGTACAATTTGCAACTGACGCATGAATGGTCGTCCCAATGTCATCTCATAAGCATGGTTTTTTGCAAAGTCACAAATGGCAAAGGTATGCTCAAATTCTACACCACAAGTGGTGAGAGATATACCTTCTAGTAAGCCTAATGGTTTTTCTATGTGTCCATCAGCCATTTGTAGCTTCATCCTGGTGGGTCTTAATGCTGGCTTACCCCAACGTTTCCATAAAGCGGTGGTAGCTATGGCTACTCCGGCTCCTGAATCTAAGATGGCTTTCGTGGTGTAGCCCTGATGGGTTATCGGAAGATAAGTGTTACCTTCCTCTCCTTCGCTCACATCTCCAATCTTTTCTACGGGTATCTCTGGTACCTTATCTTGTGATCCTATTGGTGAGGGAGTAGTAGCAAGCTCGGGGAATTGATTTGCTACATGCTTCCACAATTCTGGTTTTACCTTCAATAACTCCTCCAGAGTAAGGTTACATTGTACTTTGGTATTCTTGATCACTTCCGTGTTTCTAGGGATTACTGATTCTTCATTCCTCACTATTATCGTGGGTGCTCTCATACTAATAGACTTTGCTTCCCAAGGTCTTGTGAACTGAGGTAATTCTTGTAAAGAATTAGATTCAAATCTTGTGTGTTCACTCAGTTGTTCTTCCTCTACATCATCGTATATAGAGGGGATGTCTTGGGGAAATTGTTCCTGCAAGTCATCTATTTCTTGAATAGGAGGATGGGTTCCTTGTTCTTTTCTCCATTTCTCTTCTTGTATTTCTCTCAAAAATTCATGTGAGGACCTATGTATGGAAGACAAATTGTCTTGACTTTCTGTATTGGGTACTTGAGACGGGGATGGTGCATTCCTTTCCTGTGTCTCTGGGACAATAGGGTTCCTAGGCTGATCCTTTTTCTCTTTGCTCTCGATCAAATATTCTAGCCTCTCCATTAGTCCTTGAAAGTGTAAGTCCGGTTTTGCCATGTTATTCCAATTAAGATATCTAGAGGCTTCGAACAAAGCTTGTGCTAGTTCTACCATCTTCATGCAAAGTTTAGTTCTCTCAATTTCTAGATCAGCTCGAGGGTAGTTCTTACTCATTTCAGCTACCTGAGGTCCTTCTTTTAATCTAGCCTGATATGCACGAAACATCATGTCTAGATTTTCTGGTATGGGTTCCGCTAAAACTGTTCCTGATTTCTGAGCTGGATTCTCTTGATTCCATTCCTGTGAAGTCAATTCTTGGATTTTGGCTCTAGATTCCTTTAAACTTCCTTCCAATTTCGTTATCTTTTTACTCCATTTTCTCTTAATTCTTTCTCTAGAATCTTTCCAAGATTTTGTCTTTTTACTGCTAGATTCTGCAACTTCACTGGTTTCGGCTACTTTCTCTTGATTAAGCTTTTGGTTCTGTAAGAGCGCCTGGGCTCTTGTTATAGCTTGGATAGGCACATATGTAGGGTTAGATCCATCTGCGTTGTTTACAATACCTATCACGTTGATCGGTGTCACATTCGGAGCATTAACAGGGTTCTTAGGACAATCTTTGATTATGTGCTCTTTGCCACAATCAGCAACAAAAGCCTTGGATGTTATAGTACTGTGATTGTCCTGCTATCGGGGGGTGTGGACAATCCTTTATGAAATGATCTCCTTGGCACCTAAAGCATGGTCCTCTAGGGCCCTGTGGTCTCTGTTGTCTTAATTGGGGCCGTGGATTTGGGTTTGTGTACATCACATTAGCATAGTCGGGCTCCCAACTAGATTCCACTGGTGGACTATCGCAATGATATGTCTCCACGTGTTCTGGTGACTCTGTGTAATATGCGGGTGGACTATCGACATGCGTAGAGTCAAAACTGTTTGAGTGTGGGTCACTCTCTGTGATCAAAGGTGAAGAAGGCACTAAGGCCCTACTTAGGTTCTCTTCTGCAGCAGCATATTTGACTGAGATGACATTCGCTGGTGGGGGTGGCTGCTGAGCTAAGACAGGTTGAGGTCTCTGTTGAGCCTGATATGGGTAGTTCTGAGGAGGCCTATAGTAATAAGGCTGAGCATTGTATTGGCCTTGATACCTACCTGGCTGTGCGTATGCTTGCGGGTAGTTCTGTCTCACGGTTTGTTTGTTGTACGGGCAGTCTTGAGCCGTATGATTCGTGTATCTTCTCTCAATTGTACAGTATTGGCCACTAGGGTTGGCTTGTGGTTGTGGTGCATTGGGACACACATTTGCCATATGATCACCACCACAGGTGTAACAACGCTTGTTTGTTAGCACCCTAGGTTTACTAGAAACTCCTAGTTTCTGGGCCACTTTTTTTGCTAGGTCTTCTATTGAGCTAGACAATTTAGTGGATGCTAGAGATGAACAGCCTGAGTCCTTATAGACCTTGGAGAGTTCCAACTCGTCTCCTAAGTTGTCCTCAATGTCTATGCATATTCTCACACATTGCTCTAGCGTTCTGGGTTCTTTTAGGTACACGTAGGAGCGTAGTTTAGAGCTCAACAAGCCATCTAGAAACAATGACACTTGCTTAGCTTGTGAGGGTAGCTCTTGCATTGGACATCGTTCAACATATTGTCTAAACCTACGTCCTGCCAGTCTAACTGTTTCTTGAGGGGTCTGTTTAAAGCTATGAATCAACGAAGACGTGTCATGTCTAATCCCACTTTTAGAGAATTCAGTGATGAATGACTCTAAAAAGTGATGGATGTCTCTAAATTGCCTTTGTTGCAAAGGTTGGAACCAAGTTAAAGCTGTATTCTTTAACGTTAGTCCAAATGTGTTGTATTGCGTGAACATGTCTTCAACTTGTTCGGCTCTTAGTACTTGCTTGAATTCTGCGACGTGGTCGTAGGGATCTCCTGTCCCATCAAAATAATTCTTCATTGATTTTACTAATTGAGTGGGTCTCAATATTCTTGAGTGTTCACGTGGTCTAGGTAGAGGAAAATCATCTCTACCACCTGGTATTCCATGATCTCTTTGTCTATCCACTCTATTAGTGTCCGTGGTTGTTCTATCTCTCCCTATGGGATGAGTGAAGCTTACTTCCGGTCTCTCTTTATTTCCCTCTCTTTGACTTCCATGGGCTGAGGATGTTCCTGCCCCTTGTTGACTTGTATTCATGTTTGTTCTAGATGGAGGGAATACCAATTCTCCTCTCCATGTGTATGTGTTTTTAGCGCGGTCGGGTACCACAAAGACTCTTTCTGAAGTCTCATCCAGGTATACAACCTTTCCAGGTGTATCCGGGTCCTTGAAATCGTATATAGTGATGATACCTACCTCACTAAGTATCTCGGTCTTGTATCTCCAAAAGGCTTCATCAGTTTCTTTATTTACAAACAACTCTATGCTTCTGTTGTCCTGAGGGATCCAATCCGGGATTAGTACTCGTGTCAGTACAGATTTCCCTCTAGGTGTTCTAGGCTCTTCTAATGGTTCTTTTCCTTGAGGTTTTGCTTCCGTCTCTGGTTGAATCACGCCAAACTCGTTGGTATTGTTTGGCTGCGTACTTAAGATGTACATCGTTCCTTCCTTGTCTATGTACGCGTCTCTCTCGAATTTTGCCACTGGACGTTCCAATCCAATGGGTTGATCGGGGTTGTGCATTTGCACCACTTGTCTTCGCAAACCATCCTCATAGATGCGAGCACCTAATCGGTTGGTTCGGAGAAACTCTAGTTGTGTTCTATAGGGTCCTGCAGGTTTTTCTAAATAGGCTACATTCGACCCTCCTTCTGGTCTTTCTGTGCTAAATGCCATTTCTGAATCACTAGTATCTGAGCTCTCGTAGGGATAACTAGTGTTCAATTGTTGAGCCCACGATCGTGCAATAGTTCTTACACTTGCCTCTGATGATCTAAGGCTTCGTCGGTCTGACTTACCTATATGTTTGCCCGATCTAAGGTTCATTAATTTTCTTCCTTGCACACTCAGTACACGCTCAGATCGTCACCGATTCTTTGTTATTACTTTCTTGATTCTTTTTAGATTTCTTTAGATTCTTGTCTTAATGTATGCGTCAGGAATTCGACTTTCCGTGATAATTTTGAGTTCTCGTTCCGTCAGACTTAGGTTCTTTCCTTTAGGTTTTCGTCACACACACCTTTACTTTAGTCTTGAACTTGAAAGAATTAAATATCTTGAACTTGAGGCGTTCCTATCGTCTTAATCCACAATGCTAACGTTTATCCTAAGCTAAGAATTGACTGAGGGGGTTGAGTAATCTTCCAACCTCGAGTCAGCTTTTCTGGTTGCTCTGATGCCCAAGAAGCCGCGCTTCCCAAGCTTTATGCCCTTCACTGCCTTGTTTTGGTTGTCTTTGATTACCCTTGCTAGACCTGGAAAAATCCAATATTAGACCAATTCACAGTTGGATGATCAAGCACTTAAGTACATACACCTTTTAAGTCCCTTCCCTTTTGCCCAATTTTTTAATGCTTGCCCCCTGGCTTTCTAGTCCCAAACTAGGTCAACCTCAAAATAGCTTATCTAAAAATAGATGTATTCTTTAAGAGCTTTCTAATGAGCTATTAAGCTCAAAAAACGGACTTCGGATGAAAAAGTTATGACCGTTCAGGCCTTGGGGGGTAAAAACTGACAAATAGGTTTTTCTCCAAATATGAGCTAAGGGGTCTCCTATGAGTCTAAATCACCCAAAAATTTCCCAAAAATAGCCCCAAAATTGGCCAAAAAATGAAACCCTAAAATTTGCGATGGGGGTGCACAATCGCGATGGTCAGAGATAATCGCGATGGTCTGGGACCGTCGCGATGGCGTGAGGGTACACCGTCGCGATGGCGTGAACTTGGACCGTCGCGATGGCGTGAACTTGCACAATCGCGATGGTCTGAAAGTGCACCATCGCGATGGCGTGAAAGTGCACCGTCGCGATGGCGTGAAATTGCACAATCGCGATGGCGTGAGCCAATCGCGATGGTCTGGGCGCGATGGTCTGAACGCGATGGCGTGAGCCAATCGCGATGGTCTGAATTTTTGAAGTGTCGCGATGGTCTGAAGTGCACCGTCGCGATGGTCTAGATTGCCACGTGGCACCGTCGACGCGATGGCGTGAGCCAATCGCGATGGCGTGACACAATCGCGATGGTCAGAGACCGTCGCGATGGTCCGGCCAAGCCGTCGTGATGGCGTGAGCCAATCGCGATGGTGTGACACAATCGCGATGGTCAGAGACCGTCGCGATGGTCCACCAAAATGCAAATTTTGTGAATGCAGCTGTGGATTCCTAGAGGCGCTGGTGTCGCCTACACGCTGGTGTGGTCGCCTTCTCCAAATTCCGAACTTTGCAGACCATCGCGATGGTCTGACACAGTCGGAAATTTCTGACAGAAACTGAAGTTTTTACCTTTTCGAAGCTTTCCTAATGCACTGGAGCTCTATACCTGCAAGAAAACTCAAGAAAACCAAAGTACACACAAGCACAAAAGCTCTCTCTCACTCTCTCACATGCACAAATGAGGGGAAATGAGGAGAATGGGTGGATATGGTGAATTTTCTGATTTTTTTGGAGATGAAGATGATGATGCGGTGATGAAGATGGAGTGTGGGGGAGGTGAAAAACACTAAAAACTAAGTAAAAACAACAACAAAAACTGAAATTTTTACCTTCCAACGCCACTTCTTGCTATACTCTTACCATCACACATTCGTCCTAGACTCGATCCCCGGCAACGGCACCAAATTTGGTGTTGCTCTAGCACAATGGTGAGAACCACGTTAAGAAGCTCCACCTCCTTAATGTCAATCCGCGGAAGAGATAGGAGTGATATGAAGATCGTGAATGTGAGATGAAGTGAGAGTGAAGGTGAGAAGCATAGAAATGCACACACACATACACACACACTACGAAGAGACAAGCAAGGCACAATGGAAGGTGGGAAATTAGCTCTATTACTCAAGAACACTATTACAAGCTCAAAATAGCTCTAAGCTCACACTAGCCAACACTAACCAACCTCAAAAATGAGCTCTCTAGCTCTCTTTATAGTTTCTAGACTAGTTTTGACCGGTTTCACATCTAGTGACCGGCATAGTTAAAAATTAGGTCCTAGATGCTATTTGGAAGGGTAAACGATGTCTAAAAATAACGAAAATTGATACGCTTGTTCTACCTAAGCTCTTCAAGCTCGAGGACTCCTCGGCTTGCACAAAATGGAGCTATGGATTACAAAATGGGGTTTTCTATGTTACATATGTTACAATAGTGATAAAAATCACTGTTGGAGGTTTTTGAAAAGTATTTTAGAACATGATTCTTTGAAAAAATATTCCACTGGCTCACTGCTCCGTCGTTACATGCTTCCGCGTCGTCTGTGCCTCTGGCTGCTTCCAACAGGTGTCCATTGTTCTTCATTGATGGCTACATCCATTGTTGCTAGGATTTCTGCCCAACCATGGGGTTCAAATTCCTCATCAGGAAAGACTACAGGTGCATAGGCTGGGTCTTGAATTGATCTATGGTTTTCTTTTGCACCTACCTCTCTGGCTTTCTCTCTCTTCTCTTCTTCTACTGCTACCTTACACATCCATAAGTGGGTGTCTTCATGCATCCACGAGGATCCGGATTCTATGGAATGCACAGACTCAGTCTCATCCTTGGCTCTATGGATGGGATTCCATTGAATAGGTGGTACATCTCTATGAGAGTAATCCTTAAGATTGACTTTGGTCGTAACACCTAAGTGCTGCAAATACAAAGAATTGGTTCCCCAATCCTGTACCACTTGCAACTGCCGCATAAATGGTCTTCCCAAAATCATTTCATAGGCATGATTTTTGTTGAAGTCACATATAGCAAATGTATGCTCAAACTCGACACCACAGGTGGTGAGAGTTATTCCTTCTAGCAATCCTAAGGGTCTCTCAATATGACCATTGGCCATCTGCAATTTCATTCTCGTTGGCCTGAGTGCTGGCTTGCCCCAACGCTTCCATAGGGAAGTGGTGGCAATTGCAACTCCTGCACCTGAGTCCAAAATTGCCTTGGTGGTGTACTCCTGGTAGGTAATGGGAAGATAGGTGTTCCCTTCTTCACCTTCACACATATCTATCTTATCCAAGGGTATCTCTGGCACTGTTCTATGTGATCCTACCTGGGAACGAGGTTTTGCTATCTCGGGCACTTGATTGGCTACATGTTTCCACACTTCTGGTCTAACCCTAAGCAGCTCTTCCAAAGTGAGATTGCACTGCACTTTGGTGTTCTTCACTACCTCTGTGTTCCTAGGTATGACTGAATCTTCGTTTCTTACCATGACTGTAGGTGCTCTCATACAGGTGGAATTTGCTTCCCATGGGCCTGTGAAATGGGGTAGTTCTTGTAAAGAATTAGACTCGAAGTCTAATCTTTCTTGAGATTGGGTGCTCTCCTGCTCCCCATAAATGGATGGGATGTCTTGTGGGAATTGGTCATGTGCATCATCCACAAGTTCAATGGGAGGAGGGACTTCACTTTCTTTAGCCCATTTGTCTTCTTGAATCTCGCGTAGGAATTCTGGTGTGAATTGATTCATAGAAGAAGAGGTGTCTGGCTCCGTAGAGTTAGGCACGTAGGCCTCAGGCACATAGGCTTCCTGAGCAGGAATGCTTACTCTTTCATTTGCCTTGTCCTTGTGTTGAGAGGCTGGTTTCTTTTGTGATTGTGCCATTAGATTCTCTATTCTTTCTAGGGAGGGGGGGTTGTCTGGTTCAGTGGAATTGGGCACATAAACTTCCGATGGGGGATGGGTCATGTTTTTGCTTGCTTTATCTCTTTCTTGATTTTTTTCTTCCTTGGCGGATCTTGCAATTATGCCCTCTAACTTCTCTAGAAGTCCATCCAAGTGTAATTGCGTCTTGGATGAGCCCGAGTAATTGAAAAGGCGACTGGCTTCAAACATAGTCTGAGCCAATGCGACCATTTTCGCGCAAAGCTTGGTTCTTTCTATCTCTAGGTTAGCTCTAGGGTAGTACTTGTCATGATCCGTTACATTTGTCCCTTCTTGGATTCTGGCCTGATATGCTTTAAGCATCATGTCTATGTCTTCAGGAGTGGGATCAGCTAATACTGATCCTACTCTAGGGGGTGGTGGAATCGTATGAGGTGGGTTGGAAGGTGGCGGGTTGGATTGCGATGGGAATGGTGGTGGTGGGGTAGTGTGAGAGGGAGTTTGAGATGTGAGTTCAGTTATCCTGGCTTTGGTTTCTCTTATGCTTTCCTCAAGTTCACTCATCTTTTTAGCCCATTGTCTTTTCATTCTTTCCCGACTATCTTTCCACGCGCTAGTCCTTTTCTTTGTCACGCTCTCGGTTTCACTAGCCTCTGGGTTCTTATCCTGGTTTACCCCTTGGTTCTGTTGCAATGCCTGAGCTCTAGTCACTACCTGTACTGGTGTGGTGGATGTCACACTTCCTGTGGAGTCTACCACCAACCCAATAACGTTAATAGGAGTGATTTTTGGCATATTATTAGGATTCTTAGGGCAGTCTCGTAAGAGATGCTCCTTTCCTCATTCTTGGCAAAAGCCCTGAATTGTCACTGACTGGGGTTGTGTAGATGGAGGTAAGGGACAATCACGAATGAGGTGATCTCCTTGACATCTGTAGCATGGTCCTCTAGGGAATGGGGGTCTTACCTGCCTAGGTTGAGGCTTAGGATTGGGGTTTGCATACATGACGTTTGTGTAATCTGACTCCCAACTAGGTTCATTTGGCTCTTCACTATAGTAAGACTCACCATGCTCAGGAGACTGCATGTAGTAGGCCTGGGGGCTATCAACATGTGTAGAATCAAAGCTATGGTCACTCGGGTCACTTTCAGAAAGCAATGATGTTACGGGGACTATAGCTCTATTCAGGTTCTCTTCTGCAGCAGTACACTTTACAGGAATCACATTAGCTGGAGCTGGGGGTTGTTGTGCTAGCACAGGCTGAGGCCTTTGTTGGTTTTGGTAGGGTTGCTGATAAGGTTGTTGTGGCCTGCCATATGGCTGTGGAGGGTATGGGTTCTGGTATCTTCCCTGCGGTGGATAGGGTTGAGGGTAAGTTTGCCTAACTGTTTGCTTATTGTAGGGGCAATCTTGTGCGGTGTGATTGGTGTACCTCCGTTCTATGGTGTAGTACTGGCTACTAGGATTTACTTGGGGCTGAGCCATAATGGGACATACGTTCGCCATGTGGTCGCCACCACAAGTATAGCACCTTTTCACAGGGGCGAACCTTGGGATTTGTTTACTAGAGACACCTAGTTTCTGAGCAACTTTCTCTGCAAGTTCCTCAATCGATGTGGATTGCGTGGAAGAGAGGCTAGAGGCACTATCTGAATCTTTGTATATCTTGGAAAGCCCTAACTCCTCCCCTAGGTTATCCTCAATGTCAATACACATGCGTACACACTCTTCTATGGTCCTAGGGTCCTTCAAGTACACATATGATCTTAATTTGGTACTTAGCAATCCATCCAAGAATAAAGCCACTTGCTTAGCTGGCGTGGGTAACTCAGGGGTAGGGCATCTCTCTAAGTATTGCCTGAATCTTCTTCCTGCAAGTCTCACGGTCTCTTGAGGGGTTTGCTTGAAGCTCTGAATCAATGAGGAGGTATTATGCCTTATGCCACTCTTAGAGAATTCAATAATGAAAGCCTCTAAGAGTTGGTCTATGCTCCTGAACTGTCTCTCGTTTAGTGGTTGAAACCATGTCAGGGCAGTGTTCCTAAGGGTTAGACCAAAGGCATTGTACTGCGTGAATAGATCCTCCACTTGTTCAGCTCTCAGGACTTGTCTAAACTCAGCCACATGATCATATGGGTCTCCTGTGCCATCGAAGTAATTCTTCATGGACTTAACTAGCTGAGTCGGTCTCAAAGTCCTTGTGTGCTCTCTAGGTCGTGGTACAGGGAACTCATCCGCATTTCTTTGATTACTGTGAGCTCTAAGTACCTCAGGCTCTACTCTATTTGTTTCCGTCCTCGTTCTTTCTCTGCCCCCTGAGTTGGCAAAGCTCACCTCCGGCCTTTCTCTATGTCTGTCTCTTTGAGTACCGCGAGCGTGGGAGGTTCCAGCTCCTGGGTGACCAAAGGACACGTTCAATCTTGGTTGGGGGAAAACGAATTCACCCTTCCAAGTGTAAGCATGCCTATCATTTTCTGTCACCACAAAGATCCTCTCTGAGGCGTGATCTAAGTAGGTCACTCTGCCTGGGCTATCAGGATCCTTAAACTCATAGATCATGATTGTTCCTATATCAGTTGGATGATCAGATTTATACCTCCAAAAGGCTTCGTCAGTTTCTCGATTGAGGAGCAAATCTATGCTCTTATTATCCTGGGGAATCCACTCTGGTGTGATAATCCTAGTGAGAACCGATTTGCCTCGAGGGGTTCTAGGTTCTGTACCCATGTTTCCTTGCTCTAGGTCCCCTAAGTCCGCTTCTGAGATCACATTTCCAAATTCGTCCGTCCTATCTGGGTGACTGGTGACTACGTATATGGTTCCTTCTTTGTCCAAGTATGCTCCGTTTTCAAACTTGACAGCTGGGCGCTCTAGTCCAATGGATTGATCAGGATTCTTAATCTGTACCACAGATCTTCCTAGGCCGTCCTCATAGATGCTGGCACCTAATCGGTTGGTCCTAAGGTATTCCAACTGCGTTTTGTATGGGCCTTCTACCCTGTGCAAGTATGGCACTCCTGAACTTCCCGTAGGTCTGTCCATGCCTTGAGACATCTCTGATTCACTGGTATCAGAGCTAGGGTAATGCGAGTGATGACTCAGCTGCTGGGCCCAAGACCTCGCAGTATGATTGACACTAGCCTCTAAAGACCTAAGGCTTTGTCTATCCCTTAATAGATGTCGCCCTGATCTAAGGTTCATAAGCCTAGTTGATTAACCTAATTTTTTCCAAGTACAACCACGTTTCTGAGTCCTTTGTATCAATTACTTAATCCCCTTTTTATGTTGATTATCGTGTTTATACTCTTGTCTGATATCACGTCGTTAGGAATACTTGAGTTTACTTTCGCACTTTAGTTTGGTCGTTTCACGTTAGGTTCTTTTCCTTTAAGGTTGTCGTTCACACACACATGTTATCTCTTGTCTTGAACTTGATTTCTTAGATAGTCTTTGATTTATCTCGTGCCTATCGTTGCCTGGAATTACTTCTAACGCTACCCGCACTTAGCCTAAACTAAGAATTGACAGAGGGTGTTGCGAGTTTTCCAACCTTGAGTTCCTTTCCTTGTGTTGTTGCCCTGGTGTGCCCAGGACGCGCGTTTCCAAGCCTGCACTTACTCTTGCTTTGCGTACCCTTTGATGCTCTCAAAGGACCTATAAAAGGCCCACTGTTAGCTCAAGACTTAAATTCAAAAGACAGAACCAATCACTTTCATTCATGTAACACTTCACCAATTTGCACTATGACTTTTTGGACACAACTCTAGAAATCCCTGAATTTTGTTCCCCCTGGGTATGGTCAACTTCAAAATAACCTTTCCAACAAAACAAAAATCACGGCAAACGGATTTCGTATGAGAAAGTTATGCCCGTTCAGGGTTTTGGGGCTAAAACAGGATTAAACTAGGTTAACAGGCAAACAGGAATTCTCGGGTTACTTGGGTCATGCCCTCGTAATGCAATACTACACCCTAGTGTTTGTTCCACACTTGGCCCAAAATTTAGACCATTATTTTTGCCCTAAAAATTTGGCCTAATTTGCCCTTCTAACGTTGTGGAGGTGATCGCAATCCGGGTGGATCGGGTCCGGTCGTGGCACACACAGGGTGTATGAAGCTAATGAATGTTGGAAGGTTTAAAGATGTGAAGGTGAAATTAATGTTGAGTATGGAGAAGAGAGAGATGTTGAAATAATTATGGGAATGGGAATGTAGGTGTGCAAGTTAGATTTATGAACATGAATGATAAGAATGAAAGAGAACCATACATACGAATGAAATTTGGAAGGAAGAATGGTCCATTGAAGGAGCTTCTTAAACACTTCCTAATTCCAATCCATATGCATAGTCTTCTTTGGATGATTTGTATGCATGACGAGAATAGATGGAACCCTTACACATAAACCAGTTTCGAAAGGAAGAATGGTCCAATATTGGAGCTTCTTATACACTTTCAGAAACTAATCAATATGTATGGGTATGTATGGATTATATGCATGCAAGTGAATTATGATGATAGAGTTTACTCACAAGCTCAAAGAAACATCCTCACTAGTTCAACGCAATACTGCGGAGCCTTCTCACACATAGAAGAAATAGAAGACATGTAAAAATACTTAAGAGACTGAGAGAGGTGACAAGAGACAAGTGACAAGTGACATGAATTAAAAGAATTTGAATTAAGTTACATGTAAAAGATCGTCGTGTACGTCATGCTAAGCAGTCTACTGATCAAAGGTGGTTCCGACCCTCAAACCATGACAGTTCAACCGAATGTCACACGTAAGAAGGTGAGTTCCACTCCAGTGACCCTATGTCTGTCTAGGCTCGTAACGTCTAACTAAAGAAGTCTAAGACTCATTAAAATCAGCTCTAACTCACTCACACGCTCCGCCGAGGGTGAGTCAAGATAGAGATGCTGGTTTCAAGAGCCTATCCTAGATTGGAGTTCTAACTTAAATTTGAAACTAGGTTCTATACTCATACTAGCTCACCTTGGATCCTCACTCGCTCAACCGAGGGTGATCGTCTCAAGGAAACCGTAAGCTAGCATGAGCCCTATGGATGCCTAACAATGATGCTCTAGGAGTTTGGAGGGGGGTTTATATAGTTTTTTGGATGAATTTGGGCCCTTGGATCTAGAGAAATCAACTCTCAACTCTAGGATCACTACTTTTGATTACAACCATTTGATTAATCAAATCAATGGCTTGGAATTGTTCTTTCTATCAAATCTAGTGTAAAGGAGTGAAATTTAGGCGCCCTCATTCTCCATCATTGGATCTGGGGATGATCTGGACCGTCGGATCAGTACTGACATCAATTCGGATAAGATAAGCCACTATTTTTGGAGAAACACTGCATTATTGATCTTTGATTGTAAAAAAGTTCTTCTTTTATGGAAAAAATTCGTGGATCCTCCTTCCTTTATGCTTTAGTGCATCTCCACCCTTGAATAGGAGCTCATCTTGACCGTTCACCATGGTTCAATCATATTTTGACATGTGGCAGCCCTTCAAGCCTTCAATTTTGTTATTCTAGAAAACTGTAGTGACCTTGAAAACTGGAATTTGTGCTCTTTGACCCTCCAAAAAGGCTTTGATGAAGATGAAACTTTGTAGGGCTATGTTTCCAAAGATCTCCTTCAGGAATATACAGAAAAAACTCCCATCTGAATCTCCCTTTTACAAGTTTGACTACATTTGGAAGCTTGCAAGGTGGCATTAAGGCGTCTAGGAAGCTCTGATAGCCTTGAAAATTTGTACAAATATGTAGCCACATATGATCTTTATACATGCCAAACCATATGGCTAACATAAATTTCTATAAAAGAATTTGTAGGGTCAAACTAGAAAAATTACATTTTTACAAAATGAACATAGCATATCAATGTGCTACAAAATCCATTTTCTGCTGAAATTTGGGCTATAGACTGCCTTTGACAATCTTTACAAGTATATGGATTTTCATCTAATTTGGTGACAATGAAATTTTTGCCCTAATTTCCCAACTTTGACCAGCTTTGACCGCTACCATGGACTTTCTTGATTTCTTTGAAACTTTGTATGTGAGCTTCCTTTGACATCCTTGATGCATCCTGGACTTCTCGGGGAATTCCGGCTACCTTCACCAAATATGTTTTTTGTAGGCCTTCATAAGTGAGAGAGGAGAGAAAATCTCGACGACATTCGCCCCCACTAAACCTGCGATTCCTCCGGAAGCGCCACTCTAGCATCTGTGAAAAAGAAAATGTTCCAGGCATCAAATTCTTTTATAGGCAACATAAGAAACATGGAAGGAAAATTGATTATATGCATGAATCAGTAGGTAACGTGACATGAAGCAAAATTTGCATGAAAGAAAGAATTGAAACAGGCAACATGAATATGCATGAACAAATAGGCAACATATATGCAAGTGAACAAGCAACATTGGCAACAAGAAAGAAAAAAAAGAAGCATCAGTATGAAGTGGAAGTGGATGTATTGAGTCGTTTTAAGCATCAGTTCCTCTCATCTTGAAGAAAATTTTGTACCTTTTTCATAAAGCAATCTACCTTAAATATGATTATAAACAAAGATTTAGGATTTTCAAGAGACATCTTTCATCTTTAGCTTATTTTAGATCAACTCCTTTCCTACATAAATATGAATATGCTCTTTCTCTAATAACATGCAAGGAAATCTAACTAAACTCCACTAATGCATAAATCTGCCTATATAGCCCGTGATTTATTCTATAGTATGCCTCTTTATCCTCCTTTGGCTTGCTCTTTTTTTTTTTTTTTTTTTTTTTGATGATGATGATGATTCGGCAACTTTATGGTTACGATCACTTTTTTGGGGTGGAAGAAAGTGTAAACTTCTTGGTAACATGTAGCAACTTTTTTTTTTTTTTTTTTTTGATGACGGGGAAAAATTAAACCCCGATACAAGGTACAACCATTTTTGATGACGGAGAACAGTCGTTTAAACTCCGATACAAGTGCTGTGAGGTGGACTAAAGATGTAGAAACATGCAATAGCAGGAGCTAGGATTTCAACAATTATGCTTTCGATACAGGATACATATGCATGTTTATATATGAAAGTCTTGTCACCAAAATAAACCTCCAAATCTACATGCCCTATCTTTCCACAATCCTAGATTATAATCAATTTCTTAGTAGATAAGTTACTACTTAAGATACAATTTTACACAAGTAGAGAAATCATCATTTGCCTTTTTTGACTCAAGTGATGTGGATATGCAATGTGATGCAAAGACTGAAAAAAAACATGCATGAAACAAGCATGGAAAAAAAATAGAATGAACTTGAAAAAAAACAAAGCAACATGAACTTGAAAAATTAATGATTTTTTTTTATTTTTTATTTTTTCATAATAACATGGATACTCATGTTTATGAATCGGCCTCATTGTTGTCATCTTCTTCAATGTCCTCATCCAAAATGTACTCGTCATTATCACGCTTCTTGTATAACTTTATCCTTTTACCTGCAATGAAAGCTTTTAGTGCAACACCATTTAATTCACAAAGAGCATACGTACCATTGTTGTTGACTTTTGATACTATGTATGGCCCAAACCACCGTTGAGTGAGCTTTTTGCGTGCATCATATTGAGAGTCAAATGTACTATCATAAATGAGCACCCAATCTCCTACTTCAATTGGCTTAGGACGCAATCGATGAGTTTTATCAAAATAATGCTTGTTCTTCATTCTAGATTCTCTTAATTTTTCAACAGCATCATCAAGTCTTAATTTACCTTGTTCTAACTGTTTAATACGCAAACTCAAAAAATCATCAGTAGACATGTTTTCAGACCAAGGAAAATTTGACCATGCAGAAATATGAGACTGAATTGGAAACAATGGTTTTTGACAGTACATGAGTTCAGCAGGCATATATCCAATAGTACGTGTGCATGTCATTCTATCTGCCCAAAGTGCAAAAGGTAAGAATTTAGGCCATTGTTTGATGTCACCATTACATGCTTTAGATATGGCTTTCACAATAGGTGGATGCCCTCTCTCTATTTTACCATTGGCCTCTGGGTTATATGCAGTAGTGAGAGACAAACGAATACCGTGACGCTCAAAGAACTCTTTAGCTTCTCTCGCATTTAACTCTCCACGATCGGCAACTACTTTCTCTATGTACCCAAAGCGACTTATGACATCTTCAAGCAAGAATTTGCAAACATTGTAAGTGGTCTTAGATCGTAGTGCACGTCCCTCTACATGATTAGTTAAGTCTTCTCGTGCAAGTACAATGTAACGCATTTTGTCGATACCTTTAAGCATAGTTACAAGATCTACTACCCACTTGTAGTGAATACAAGGTGGATAAGTAGGATGCAACGGATCTCTATGTTTGACTGATGAATGAAGTTGACAAGTAGAACATGTAGAAACATAGCTACTAATGTCAACATACATCCTAGGCCAATAATAGGTACTTCTAATTTTTTCATATGTTCCAAAAAATCCTTTATGACCTGCCCATAATGTCTCATGCATTTCCTTCATTACTTGCAATTGAAGACCTCTCTTTCCTAGGACTCGTTGTGGATTCTTAACCTTACCCTTAGCATGTCTCCAAAGATAACCATTACATAGGAAAAAGTTATAAGCTCGTTTCCTAATGTTACGGAATCTATTTGTAGTCCAGCTAGGTAATGGTTGTAGTGTACTGAGATACTTTCCTATGTCTCTCCATTCATCTTCGTACTCAGACTCATGAAATTTCTCATACTCATATATATGTGGAACATAGTCAACTAAATTCACATTCTTTATTAGATCACTTTCAAGATCATCATCAAATCTAGCTCTTGATAACATATCAGCAACTGAGTTTGACTTACCTGAAATATGAACTAACTCAGGATTTATGAACTTAATATATGAGATCCATCTAAGCATGGCTATATCAGGAGATGAACAATTGGCTATCATTCCAATGAGAGGCAAACAATCAGTCTCAACTTTGACATTTGCACCAATGAAATATTCTTTGTCTGTTTTCAAAGCTGTTACCATACCCCATAGTTCTCGTTTGATCTGTGGATATTTTCGTTGTGTTTCATGTAGAATTTTGGCACCAAACCTAATTGCATATCTATTCCCTTCACTATCATCTTGACTTATGACCCAACCTATACCAATAGGACTAGTATCAACAGTCAATATAATAGGTTTGTTAGCAGAATAGTCTACACGCTTAAGGATGGGAGCTTCAAGCAATAATTTCTTCAATTTACGCATAGCTTGAGTGTGTTTGTCAGTCCAAATAAATTTTCGTTTCTTCCTCAACAAGTCATAAAGACAATCAGCAACATGAGCAAAGTGAGGGATCCAAATAACATAAAAGATGCAAGCACCAAGAAATCTACGTACCTCACTCACGTTGTTACATGTTTCAGAAATCTTGCTAATGGCATCAACTTTTTGTGGGTATGGCTTTCGACCATAATGGCCACATAAATGTCCAACAATAAGTACCTCGTTGACACCAAAAACAGATTTCTCTATGGAAAATGTGAGACCTACCTCTTCAAATCGTTGAAATATTCTTTCACAATCAGAGATATGGTCAAGAACAAATTTACGACATCCAGATGAATCTAAAGTAATGTCCTTTACACGTTCCTCACTCCCTTTAATTGGAATATCATCAATGAATGGCATAGTTATATGAGGGATAAAATCATGTAAGACCATATTCATAGCACTCATTATATGAGCCACAGAATTAGTCGCTCCTTGAGGTAAAGTACACATTCGCACTAAGCCTAAAGGAGTTTTCATTGTGGTTATGTCACGACTATCAATTGCTAATTGGAATTGGTCATATCCAGAATATAGATCACCCATTGAATAGATAGAATGTCCTGAAAATGATTCAGCAAACTCATCTACAATGGGTCCTGTTCCTACATTCCTTATGGTGACTTTATTGACGGGTTGGAGATCTTGAATAAAACGTAGTTTCCCATTCTTTTTAGGCACAGTGAACCATCTGTTTGAGTAAGGTGCAAAAGATGGCTCTAAAATTCTCATGTTTATCTTCTCCTTAAGTAGTTTCATTAGCTCAGGTAAGTGAGCCTTTGGAACAGGTATAGGACGAAGATTCCATGGAATATGTGGAATAGTAAAGATTATCATGGGTGCAACTAGCTTAGGATCTACACAACCAATCTCATGAGGATACATAGTAAAGGCTTTTCCATGGCTCCGTATAACTCTCTCAAATTTATCTCTCTCTGCTGGCAAAAGAAAGTCATCATCTCTACCAATTTTCACCTGTTTGATTGTCTCATCCGTGAATGTATGTCCTATGTTTTTCTTATCCCGAAGAATTGGATCATTTTTCACATCAATAATTTTTTCATTACTTCCTTGAGGTAATGGTTGAGCTATGGGTTTGATTTTTTTGTCTACAGTTTTGTACTTTGTTTCAACTAAGGCATCATGTGTTTGGTTAAATTTTGAGCACTTGTCAACATTGAGAGCATACTCTTGGATTAGAGCATACTCATCAAGGGAAGAAATAAGAATAATATGGGAATTAGAATTTTGTTGAAGACATAACTCTAACTCCTCAAGAGTAGAGAAACAATGAGATATCTCAATCACATGCTCAATGTTCTCATCATGTTCCATGATTTTGTTGTTTTTATAATTTTTTTGGGTTTTTTGGATAAAAGACTTGGACAATTGACTCTTATGAAGAAAATCTAATCTAGAATGTGGAAAACAAAGTGACAAACTATTGTACATGTTGGTTGGATGCGAGATGTCAAACCAATATCCACTGTTGTCCCGCTCAACAATGGATTCTATCCGAAATTTTGATCATATGTAGCTCCAAACATGAATCGAGGTGCACAATCACTACAAGCATGCTCATGACCCTGAGTAACAATAGGTTTCTTTCTAATTGACAATCGATTCCTAGGATGATTCACTCCTACTGTCATGACTTGAAGTGATTGCATTCCATCCTTAGACTTAAATCTAGCATAGGTAGACCCATCATCCATGGCTTTAGTTTCCATACGACTCTCACAAATAAAGGGTTGACCTAAGAGAACTTCATAGGAGCAATTATCTTGAATAAAAAAGTGAAACTCTTCTGTGATTCCTCCTATGGATATGGGCACACTAGCACAAGCTCCATACAGGGTACCTACACCATTATCTGCAGTTCTCATACGCCATCCACAATCTTTATCTATGGGCCATCGAAACTTATCATAGACTTCTCTTGAAATCACATTGATTTCGGAGCCGGAATCTACTAATGCATTTACAGTGATAGTGTTCTTATCATTTCCTATTTTAACATGCATCTCTGATGTACCTCTAGACCAAAATGTTCTTTTAAAGTGACTTTCAGGATTGTTTTCATGATTTTCATGGTCAGGTTGAATAGGTCCTAAGAAATTTTTATTAACATTTACTTCATCATCATCAAAGTCCTCTTCATCAGATTCATCAAAGTTTAAGGCTTCATTCATAGCTTGATCTTGATCTAGAGAATCTTGCATCTCACTATCTAGATTAAGTGGAAACCTCTTCCTTTTAATTAGTCCGATAAAGTTATCTTTAAAAACAGGCTTTGCAATAGAGAAAACTTGTTCTAAAGACATAGTCACTTGACTCTTAAGCAAAATGTCATCTAAAATTTCCATAGGATCTATTTTTCTCTCAATTTCTGAAATCAAGATGACTTTAGGTTTTCTATTTGGTTTCTTTTGTTTTTGCTCAGGATCTTGTTTTTGTTCATGTTCTCGTGTTTGGTCTTCAGTTTGTTTTGATTGTTCTGGTTTATCTAAAGGCTTTGGTTCTGTTTTTCTTTGCTTTGTCTTCTTCCCTTTTTGTTTCTCCTCTTGTTTTTGTTCATTGGGTTCTGATTCTTGTTTTTTATCTTTAGATTGTGATGTTTCTCCTTGCTCTATGATTGTTTCTATTCCCTCTGAGGTTTGTTTTCGAGTCACTCTTCTTTCACTAGGCTCAGCTTCATCTCTTTTTTGTTTTTCTTCTACATTGGATATGTGAGAAATAAGAGATTGATCTTCTATCGGTGACTCCCAAGCCGTTATTCTCCTAATCTCATCCCGTGCTCTTACTAAAGCCTCTATGGAAAAATCACCTTCCTTTGTGGGTTTACTTGATTCTACTTGTTGTTCATCAAGAGCTTCTAGTTTCACTCCTCTGGTTCCTACGTCCATTATGGTTATATTTTCATAATGTTTTTTCATTCCTCCCTTACCATAATTTCCTTGCAAAGGTAGCCTAGATCGATAGTCACAGATTTTCTTGTCTATGTCTATTACTAGTCGTTGCTCCTTAGCATCCTTCAATAGTTCACAATCTCTCAAAAAGTGCTCTAACGAATCACACCAAGGACACCTACGAGGGCCACGCACAAAACCATTTTGATTTTGAGGATTTTGATTAACTTGTGGTGGGAAATTTTGAAATTGAGGATTTTGTTGATAAGGTATTGCTTGAACAGGATAATTAGGATTTTGAAAATGCAATTGATGTATTTGAGGAGCTTGGGGAGCAACATGTGGTACTTGAGGTGCAAGAGGAGCTTCCATATTATACGGTTGATGATTTTGAAAATTTTGATTTTGAGGATTTTGAAAAGCTATTTGAGAAGCTTGAGGATACAGGTTTTGATACATTTGAGGATTTTGCACATGAGGATGAGGATTTTGCATTGAAGGATTATGCATGGGAGGATTATGCATTGGAGGAACTTGATATGCTTGAGTAGGAGCTATTTGTGGATTTTGATTGGTAGCTATAACATGTTGATTAGGCTCTTGAAAAGTCATTGGGTTCATTTGATTTTGGAAAGTTTTGGTGTAATTAGATTGTAAAGCATCTATAGTCTTGGCCAAATTGGATTGTGTAGCAATAAGACTTTCCATTTGCTTAGTGAGAATATCCACTTGAGATTGTTCAACTACACTTTTATTTGGCTCTACTTTAAAACCTTGAGTAGGCTCCATCATTTGAGGAATAGGAGTAGAGTCAAAAAGCATAGCATGGGATTGTTCTCTAAATTGCTCCTTAATTTGTGGAAGGCTAGCTTGAGGCAGACTAGTTTGCTCATAAAGCATGGATTGTCTTTGATGTCTATGGGCTACAGCCTCTACTACTTTACGCACTTTTTGCCAATTGTCAGTAAGACCATAGCGCTTATCTGGTTCTTCTAATCGCCGTTCAACTTCCCTACGAGTTTCAGGATGAAGAAGCTTAAGAAAATTGATCACAAGATCAGGTTCCAAAGTTATCTTATCCTCATCAGGAAGTTGTTCATAGCGTCTAATATACTCATTTTGTAAGTGAGTAATAGAGCTACTAGGCTTTGGAGAATTGACCCATCGTAAGAATCCATCTCGATTACGTTGGCTATAATCTTCAAGATAGAATTCTTTGAGCATCTCCTTTCTAAAATCACTCCAAGGAAGACTATCATATTGAGTGACACGGTTTATGATAGAGCTATCAACAATTCGTTCAAAGAATGATATCAAAAGATCTTCGGGAAGACCAAAAATCATAGCTTGCTCTTCAAACAAATCTAAGTAGCTTGTGATGTTGATGCCATTGAATTTTCCCTTCTCTCTCAACATAGAAGAGACTATTCTTTGGCCTTGTTTCTCAACAATAAGGGATTTGAATCCTTCCTCCATCTTATGTGAATAAGCAAGTGATGCACGATGCTCTAGATCTCTCAAAAATGCGTTTACTTCACGACGAAGATGTGCACGATACTGTGAGAAATCCAGTGCAACACTCAAGACTGATGATGATAATATGATATGGATAAAAAATATGAAACAAAGGATATGGATCACAACCTCCCAACAAGTTCAGAAGCAAATGCCACGAAGCGTTTCACGTCGGGTTCAAATGTGGAGGTGATCGCAATCCGGGTGGATCGGGTCCGGTCGTGGCACACACAGGGTGTATGAAGCTAATGAATGTTGAAAGGTTTAAAGATGTGAAGGTGAAATTAATGTTGAGTATGGAGAAGAGAGAGATGTTGAAATAATTATGGGAATGGGAATGTAGGTGTGCAAGTTAGATTTATGAACATGAATGATAAGAATGAAAGAGAACCATACATACGAATGAAATTTGGAAGGAAGAATGGTCCATTGAAGGAGCTTCTTAAACACTTCCTAATTCCAATCCATATGCATAGTCTTCTTTGGATGATATGTATGCATGACGAGAATAGATGGAACCCTTACACATAAACCAGTTTCGAAAGGAAGAATGGTCCAATATTGGAGCTTCTTATACACTTTCAGAAACTAATCAATATGTATGGGTATGTATGGATTATATGCATGCAAGTGAATTATGATGATAGAGTTTACTCACAAGCTCAAAGAAACATCCTCACTGGTTCAACGCAATACTGCGGAGCCTTCTCACACATAGAAGAAATAGAAGACATGTAAAAATACTTAAGAGACTGAGAGAGGTGACAAGAGACAAGTGACAAGTGACATGAATTAAAAGAATTTGAATTAAGTTACATGTAAAAGATCGTCGTGTACGTCATGCTAAGCAGTCTACTGATCAAAGGTGGTTCCGACCCTCAAACCATGACAGTTCAACCGAATGTCACACGTAAGAAGGTGAGTTCCACTCCAGTGACCCTATGTCTGTCTAGGCTCGTAACGTCTAACTAAAGAAGTCTAAGACTCATTAAAATCAGCTCTAACTCACTCACACGCTCCACCGAGGGTGAGTCAAGATAGAGATGCTGGTTTCAAGAGCCTATCCTAGATTGGAGTTCTAACTTAAATTTGAAACTAGGTTCTATACTCATACTAGCTCACCTTGGATCCTCACTCGCTCAACCGAGGGTGATCGTCTCAAGGAAACCGTAAGCTAGCATGAGCCCTATGGATGCCTAACAATGATGCTCTAGGAGTTTGGAGGGGGGTTTATATAGTTTTTTGGATGAATTTGGGCCCTTGGATCTAGAGAAATCAACTCTCAACTCTAGGATCACTACTTTTGATTACAACCATTTGATTAATCAAATCAATGGCTTGGAATTGTTCTTTCTATCAAATCTAGTGTAAAGGAGTGAAATTTAGGCGCCCTCATTCTCCATCATTGGATCTGGGGATGATCTGGACCGTCGGATCAGTACTGACATCAATTCGGATAAGATAAGCCACTATTTTTGGAGAAACACTGCATTATTGATCTTTGATTGTAAAAAAGTTCTTCTTTTATGGAAAAAATTCGTGGATCCTCCTTCCTTTATGCTTTAGTGCATCTCCACCCTTGAATAGGAGCTCATCTTGACCGTTCACCATGGTTCAATCATATTTTGACATGTGGCAGCCCTTCAAGCCTTCAATTTTGTTATTCTAGAAAACTGCAGTAACCTTGAAAACTGGAATTTGTGCTCTTTGACCCTCCAAAAAGGCGTTGATGAAGATGAAACTTTGTAGGGCTATGTTTCCAAAGATCTCCTTCAGGAATATACAGAAAAAACTCCCATCTGAATCTCCCTTTTACAAGTTTGACTACATTTGGAAGCTTGCAAGGTGGCATTAAGGCGTCTAGGAAGCTCTGATAGCCTTGAAAATTTGTACAAATATGTAGCCACATATGATCTTTATACATGCCAAACCATATGGCTAACATAAATTTCTATAAAAGAATTTGTAGGGTCAAACTAGAAAAATTACATTTTTACAAAATGAACATAGCATATCAATGTGCTACAAAATCCATTTTCTGCTGAAATTTGGGCTATAGACTGCCTTTGACAATCTTTACAAGTATATGGATTTTCATCTAATTTGGTGACAATGAAATTTTTGCCCTAATTTCCCAACTTTGACCAGCTTTGACCGCTACCATGGACTTTCTTGATTTCTTTGAAACTTTGTATGTGAGCTTCCTTTGACATCCTTGATGCATCATGGACTTCTCGGGGAATTCCGGCTACCTTCACCAAATATGTTTTTTGTAGGCCTTCATAAGTGAGAGAGGAGAGAAAATCTCGACGACAACGTGTTCGCAAAGTCTGTCGGTCGCGATTGACAGGTCAGTCGCGATTGACGTGTCGATCGCGATTGACAGGTCCGTCGTGGCTGTCAGTCGCGATTGATGTGTCGATTGCGATTGACAGGTCCGTCGTGGCTGTCAGTCGTGATTGACTGGTCAGTCGCGATTGACACGTGGCCGAAAATTTAGTCAATCGTGGTCAAAGGGTCGTTGACTCTGTCGATCGCGATTGATGTGTCGATCGCGATTGATAGGTCGGTCGCGAGGGTCTGTCCGTCGTGGTCAAACAATCGTTGACTCTGTCGATCGCGATTGACAGAGCCGTCATGGGCTGTCAGTCGCGATTGACGGGTCGATCGCGATTGATGACTCGATCGCGATTGACACGTGTCACGCGTATGATCCGTCGGTCGTGGTCAATCGGTCATTGACTCTGTCGGTCGCGATTGACAGAGCCGTCGTGGGTTGTCAGTCGCGATTGACGGAGCCGTCGTGGGCTGTCGGTCGCGATTGACGTGTCGATCGGGATTGACAGGTCTGTCCGTCGTGGTTTATCGATCGCGATTGACAGAGCAATCACGATTGAAAGAAATCTGATGAATTTCAAAAAACTAAACACATTTTTGGGAAGCTCTAGGCCTGTAGATCATGGTTTTGCACTTTTTTTGGCAATTTGAGCATTTTTTCTGTCGGTCGCGATTGATAGAGGTCGGCGACACACAGACAGTTATGGCGAATTCCGTACCTGCACAGAGTGCTGGGGACGATGATGCGGCCTGTACCTGCAATACAGCTCAAAAACATGCAAAAACAGCACACAGAATTTCGCTCTCTCGCTCTCTCTCACCAGTGAAATGAGGGAAATGAGGTGGAGAAGGTGATATGATCAAAAAACTGAAATTTTCGTGATGATGGAAATGGGGGTGGAAGATGGTGATGATGATGATGGTGATGATGGTGGTAAGATAAGAAAGAGAAAAATAGGAAAAGTAAAGAAATTACCTACAACGCCAACGTCTCCAATCTACGTCTTACCATCACACGCTCGTCCTCAAAGCTCGATCCCCGGCAACGGCGCCAAAATTTGGTGTAGCTCAGTGATGAGTAGCACCTCCTTTAATGTCAATCCGGGAAGACGTGAGGATGGTATGAAGACCTCGAGTAAGTGGAGGCACAAGTGCGTGAGTGAGAAGCATGCAAGCATGCACACACATATACACACACGCGCACACACGGCAAGACAAAGAGTGGGAAGCAATGGAGTTTTTAGATTACTTTCAAAAAGCTCTTACAAGTTCATTCCAATTACAATCTAACCTCAAAAATGAGCTCTCTAGCTCCTTTTATAGTTTTTGACTAGCTTTGGCCCTGTTCAGACCTAGTGTCCGACCTAGTTAAAAATTAGGTTCCAGGGCTTATTAGAGGGCTCAAACGAGATCTAAAAAATATGAAAATTGGCAGGTAGATACTTCTAAAGCTCCTCAAGCTCAAGGACTCCTTGGCTTGCACAAAATGGAGCTACAAAAATACGAAATGATATTTACAATGGTTTTTAGTGATGAAAATCACTATTTGTGTAGGGATTTCCTCTACTGATTTGTCATACACCTCTTTGAGCTCCCTACTTGCTCTTTCTTCTTGTGTGCTCAACTCCTTGATGTCTGAAAAATTAGATGGCCTACTTGCCAGATCTTCTTTGACTGCCATGTCTGCTTGTGCTGTCCCTTCGCTCTGACTCTCTTCGTCTTGTGGCTCCTTCGGTTCCCTGACTGCTGCCAACAGACACTGACCCATTTCAAGGTTTCCATTAAAATGTATCGCTTCTCTTTTAGATCTTAATGGATGATCATCAGGCAAGAATCATCGATGTCGAAGATAAATATTTTTGTTGAGATTCTTACTATAGATTGATCTCAACCAATCACCACAATATGGACAAGCTTTATAACCCTTAGAAGATATTCTTGCATCATGAAAACCATAAAAATATAATTAGATTAACTCACATTTATTTGTATGCATATTGAATTTAAAAAAATACACCAATACCTGAACAAACACCATATCCTAGAAAATCGTGAATAGAACAAGCCACAATACCACGAACCGTAATATATCTTTCATTGATGCTTTTCGATACATCAATGACATTAATACCTCTCCATAACTCTTGGAGATCGCCAACGAGAGGAGCAAGATATATATTCATATCTTTAACTTGTCTTTTTCCTAAGATTAAAAGTGAAAGCATTAAATGCTCTTTTTAATGCTAAGATATGGTGGAAGATTGTAGTTTATGACTACCACTGATCATGTTGACCATTTACTTGATTTCATGGAGAATGGATTAACCCCATCTAATGCAACACCTAACTAGAGATTATGAGGATTTTGTGCAAATTGAGGCCATGTAGAATCAATATGCTGAAAAGCAACACTATCATGAGGAATTTTGATTATTCCATCAATACTTTTATGATCATGTCCCCATGTCAAAAGCTTTGATAATTCGGGGCTTTGAAACATATGTCTAATCCGTGGAGCCAATGGAAAATGCCTCAATACCTTTTTTGGGATTTTACCTTCCTCGTCCTTATACTGAGGAGATTGACATTTTGGACATGTCAAAGAGTCTTCATATTTACCTCTATATAAAATACAATTGTTAGGACATGCATGTAGACATTGATAATCTATACCAAGATTGTTGATTATCTTCTTCATTTCATCATGTGAGGTAGGAAGAATATTCCGACTTGGTAAAAACTTTTTAGATAATAACCTGTAAGTTCATAAAAAAAAGACATATTAATAAAAAGAAATAAATAAATATACACACACACATATATATATATATATATATATATATATATATATATATATATATATATATATATATATATATATATATATATGTATGTATGTATGTATATATATATAAATATATATGCATATAATTTTATATATGTGTATGTTTATGTGTATGTGTATGTGGATGTGTGTATGCATGTGCATGCGTATACGTATGTGTATGTGTATATGTATGTATGTGTGTATATGTGTTTTATATGTGTATATGTGTTGGCAGCAGTCAGGGAACCGAAGGAGCCACAAGACGAAGAGAGTCAGAGCGAAGGGACAGCACAAGCAGACATGGCAGTCAAAGAAGATCTGGCAAGTAGGCCATCTAATTTTTCAGACATCAAGGAGTTGAGCACACAAGAAGAAAGAGCAAGTAGGGAGCTCAAAGAGGTGTATGACAAATCAATAGCGGAAATCCCTACACGAATAGTGATTTTCATCACTAAAAACCATTGTAAATATCATTTCGTATTTTTGTAGCTCCATTTTGTGCAAGCCAAGGAGTCCTTGAGCTTGAGGAGCTTTAGAAGTATCTACCTGCCAATTTTCATATTTTTTAGATCTCGTTTGAGCCCTCTAATAAGCCCTGGAACCTAATTTTTAACTAGGCCGGACACTAGGTCTGAACAGGGCCAAAGCTAGTCAAAAACTATAAAAGGAGCTAGAGAGCTCATTTTTTAGGTTGGATTGTAATTGAAATGAACTTGTAAGAGCTTTTTGAAAGTAATCTAAAGAACTCCATTGCTTCTCATCCTTTGCCTTACCTTGTGTGCGCGTGTGTGTGTATGTGTGTGCATGTCAGTGTGCTTCTCACTCACGCACTTGTGCCTTCACTTGCTCGAGGTCTTCATACCATCCTCATGTCTTCCCGGATTGACATTAAAGGAGGTGCTACTCATCACTGAGCTACACCAAATTTTGGCGCCGTTGCCGGGGATCGAGCTTTGAGGACGAGCGTGTGATGGTAAGACGTAGATTGGAGACGTTGGCGTTGTAGGTAATTTCTCTACTTTTCCTATTTTTCTCTTTCTTACCTTACCACCATCATCACCATCATCATCATCACCATCTTCCACCTCCATTTCCATCATCGCGAAAATTTCTGTTTTTTGATCATATCACCTTCTCCACCTCATTTCCCTCATTTCACTTGTGAGAGAGAGCGAGAGAGCGAAATTGTGTGTGCTATTTTTGCATGTTTCTTGAGCTGTCTTGCAGGTACAGGTCACATCATCGTCCCCAGCACTCTGCGCAGGTACAGAATTCGAAGTAACTGTCTGTGTGTCGCCGACCTCTGTCAATCGCGACCGAGAGAAAAAATGCTCAAATTGCCAAACAAAGTGCAAAACCATGATCTAGAGGCCTAGAGCTTCTCAAAAATGTGCTTAGAATTTTGAAACTCCTCAGATTTCTGTCAATCGCGATCGCTCTGTCAATCGCGATCGACAAACCACGATGGACAGACCTGTCAATTGCGATCGACCAGTCAATCGCGATCGACAGCCCACGACGGCTCTGTCAATCGCGACCGACAGAGTCAACGACCGATTGACCACGACCGACGGACCATACACGTGACACGTGTCATTCGCGATCGAGCCATCAATCGCGATCGACTCATCAATCGCGACTGACAGCCCACGACGGCTCTGTCAATCGCGACCGACACAGTCAATGACTGTTTGACCACGACGAACAGACCCTCGCGACCGACCTCTCAATCGCGATCGACCCATCAATCGCGACTGACAGAGTCAACGACCCTTTGACCATGACTGATTGACTTTTCGAAACCCCTGTCAATCGCGACTGACCAGTCAATCGCGACTGACAGCCACGACGAACCTGTCAATCGCGATCGACACGTCGATCGCGACTGACCTGTCAATCGCGACCGACAGACTTTGCGAACACCTTAGAAGGGCAAATTAGGTCAAATTTTTAAGGCAATAATATTGGTCTAAATTTTGGCCAAGTGTGGGACAAACACTAGGATGTAGCATTGCATTACGTGGGCATGACCCAAGTAACCCGAGAATTCCGGTTTGCCTGTTAACCTAGTTTAATCCTGTTTTGGCCCCAAAACCCGGAACTGGCATAACTTCCTCATACGAAATCTGTTTGCTGTGATTTCTGTTTTGTTGGAAAGCTCGCGAGGAGTACAACAAAAACATCGACTGGTTACGGTTAAATTAAGATCAAGAATATTAGATAGGGTATTTTGAAGTTTTCCATACCCAGGGGGAACAAAATTCAGGGATTTTTAGAGTTGTGTCCAAAAAGTCATAGTGCAAATTGGTGAAGTGTTACATGAATGAAAGTGTTTGGTTCTGTCTTTTGAATTTAAGTCTTGAGCTAACGGTGGGCCTTTTACAGGTCTTTGAGAGCAGCGGAGGGTACGCAAAGCAAGAGTAAGTGCAGGCTTGGGAACACGCGTCCTGGGCACACCAGGGCAACAACACAAGGAAAGGAACTCAAGGTTGGAAAACCCGCAACACCCTCTGTCAATTCTTAGTTTAGGCTAAGTGCTGGTAGTGTTAGAAGTAATTCCAGGCAACGATAGGCACGAGATAAATCAAAGACTATCTAAGAAATCAAGTTCAAGTCAAGAGATAACCTGTGTGTGTGGACGACAACCTTAAAGGAAAAGAACCTAACGTGAAACGACCAAACTAAAGTGCGAAATTAAACTCAAGTATTCCTAACGACGTGATATCAGACAAGAGTATAAACACGATAATCAACATAAAAAGGGAATTAAGTAATTGATACAAAGAACTCAGAAACGTGGTTGTACCTGGGAAAAATTGGGTTAATCAGTTAGGCATATGAACCTTAGATCAGGACGACACCTAGTAAGAGATAGACAAAGCCTTAGGTCTTCGGAGGCTAGTGTCAATCATACTGCGAGGTCTTGGGCCCAGCAGTTGAGTCACCACTCGCATTACCCTAGCTCTGATACCAGTGAATCAGAGATGTCTCAAGGCATGGACAGACCTACGGGAAGTTCAGGAGTGCCATACTTGCACAGGGTAGAAGGCCCTTACAAAACGCAATTGGAATACCTTAGGACCAACCGATTAGGTGCCAGCATCTATGAGGACGGCCTAGGAAGATTTGTGGTACAGATTAAGAATCCTGATCAATCCATTGGATTAGAGCACCCAGCTGTCAAGTTTGAAAATGGAGCATACTTGGACAAAGAAGGAACCATATACGTAGTCACTAGTCACCCAGATAGGACGGACGAATTTGGAAATGTGATCCCCGAAGCAGACTTAGGTGACCTGGAGCAAGGAAACATGGGTGCAGAACCTAGAACCCCTCGAGGTAAATCGGTTCTCACTAGGATTATCACACCGGAATGGATTCCCCAGGATAATAAGACCATAGATTTGCTCCTCAATCGAGAGACTGATGAAGCCTTTTGGAGGTACAAACCTGATCGGCCAATTGATATAGGAACAATCATGATCTATGAGTTTAAGGATCCTGATAGCCCAGGCAGAGTGACCTACTTAGATCACGCTTCGGAGAGGATCTTTGTGGTGACAGAAAATGATAGGCATGCTTACACTTGGAAGGGTGAATTCGTTTTCCCCCAACCAAGATCGAATGTATCCTATGGTCACCCTGGAGCTGGAACATCCCAAGCTCATGGAATGCAAAGAGACAGAAGTAGAGATAGACCAGAAGTAAGCTTTGCCAACCTAGTGGGCAGAGAAAGAACGAGGACGGAAACAAATAGAGTAGAACTTGAGATACTTAGAGCTCACAGGAATCAAAGAAATGCGGATGAGTTCCCTCTACCACGACCTAGAGAGCACACAAGGACTTTGAGACCGACTCAGCTAGTTAAGTCCATGAAGAACTACTTCGATGGCACTGGAGATCCATACGATCATGTGGCTGAGTTTAGGCAAGTCCTGAGAGCTGAACAAGTAGAGGATCTATTCACTCAGTACAATGCCTTTGGTCTGACCCTTAGGAACACTGCCCTGACATGGTTTCAGCCACTAAACGAGAGGCAGTTCAGGAGCATAGACCAACTCCTAGAGGCTTTCATTATTGAATTCTCTAAGAGTGGCATAAGACATAATACCTCCTCGCTGATTCACAGCTTCAAGCAAACCCCTCAAGAGACCGTGAGACTTGCCGGAAGGAGATTTAGGCAATATCTTGAAAGATGCCCTGTCCCTGAGCTACCCACACCAGCTAAGCAAGTGGCTTTATTCTTGGATGGATTGCTAAGTACCAAATTAAGATCATATGTGTACTTGAAGGACCCTAGGACCATAGAAGAGTGTGTACGCATGTGCATTGACATTGAGGATAACCTAGGGGAGGAGTTAGAGCTTTCCAAAATCTACAAAGATTCTGATGGTGCCTCTAGCCTCTCTTCCACGCAATCCACATCAATTGAGGAACTTGCAGAGAAAGTGGCTCAGAAATTAGGTGTCGCTAGCAAACAAATTCCGAGATTTGCCCCTGTGAAGAGATGCTACACTTGTGGTGGCGACCACATGGCGAATGTATGTCCCATTATGGCTCAACCCCAAGTAAATCCTAGTAGCCAGTACTGCACTATAGAACGAAGATACACAAATCACACAGCACAAGACTGCCCATACAACAAGCAAGCAGTTAGGCAAACCTACTCTCAGACATACCCTCAACAAGGCAGATACCAGAACCAATACCAACCACAACAGTATGCTAGGCCTCAACAAACCTACCAACCACAATACCAAGCCCAGCAAAGGCCTCAGCCTGTGTTAGCCCAACAACCTCCAGCTCCATCCAACTTGATCCCTGTAAAGTACGCAGCTACAGAAGAAAACCTAAACAGAGCTATAGTCCCCGTAACACCTTTGCTTTCAGAAAGTGATCCCAGTGACCATAGCTTCGATTCTACGCATGTTGATAGTCCCCAGGCTTACTACATGCAGTCTCCTGAACATGGTGAGTCTTACTATAGTGAAGAGCCAAATGAACCTAGTTGGGAATCAGATTACACAAATGTCATGTATGCAAACCCCAACCCTAGACCCCAACCTAGGCAGGTAAGACCCCCATTCCCTAGAGGACCATGTTACAGATGTCAAGGAGATCATCTCATTCGTGACTGTCCCTTGCCTCCACCTACCCAACCCCAGTCAGTAACGATCCAAGGCTATTGTCAGGAGTGTGGAAAGGAGCATCTCTTACGAGATTGTCCTAAGAATCCCAACAATATGCCAAAAATCACTCCTATAAACGTTATTGGGTTAGTTGTAGACTCCACAGGGAGTGTGACTTCCACTGCACCAGTGCAAGTGGTCACAAGAGCTCAAGCATTGCAGCAAAACCAAGCTGTAGATCAGGGAAAGAGCCTAGAAGTTAGTGAAACGGAGAGCATAACCAAGAAGAGAACTAGAGCCTGGAGAGATAGTCGGGAAAGAATGAAAAGACAATGGGCTAAAAAGATGAGTGAACTTGAGGAAAGCATAAGAGAAACCAAAGCCAAGATAACTGAACTCACATCTCAAACTCCCTCTCACACTACCCCACCACCACCATTTCCATCGCCATCCGACCCACCACCTTCCCCGAGCAGGATCAGTATTAGCGGATCCCACTCCTGAAGACATCGACATGATGCTTAAAGCATATCAGGCCAGAATCCAAGAAGGGCCAAATGTAACGGATCATGACAAGTGCTACCCTAGAGCTGACCTAGAGATAGAAAGAACCAAGCTCTACGCGAAAATGGTTGCATTGGCTCAGACTATGTTTGAAGCCAGTCGCCTTTTCAATTACTCGGGCTCAGCCAAGACGCAATTACACTTGGATGGACTTCTAGAGAAGTTAGAGGGCATAATTGCAAGATCTGCCAAGGAAGAAAAAAATCAAGAAAGAGATAAAGCAAGCAAAAACATGACCCATCCCCCACCGGAAGCTTATGTGCCCAATTCCACGGAACCAGACAACCCCTCCTCCTTAGAAAGAATAGAGAATCTAATGGCACAATCACAAAAGGAACTCGCCCCTCAACACCATGACAAGGCCAGTGAAAGGGCAGGTCTTCCTACCCAGAAAGCCTATGTGCCAAAAGCTTATGTGCCTGAAGCTTATGTGCCTAACTCTACGGAGCCAGACACATCATCTTCTATGAATCGATTCACACCAGAATTCCTACGCGAGATTCAAGAAGACAAATGGGCTAAAGAAAGTGAAGTCCCTCCTCCCATTGAACTTGTGGATGAGGCACATGACCAATTCCCACAAGACATCCCATCCATTCATGGGGAGCAGGAGAGCACCCAATCTCAAGAAAGATTAGACTTCGAGTCTAATTCTTTACAAGAACTACCCCATTTCACAGGCCCATGGGAAGCAAAGTCCACCTGTATGAGAGCACCTACAGTCATGGTAAGAAACGAAGATTCAGTCTTACCTAGGAACACAGAGGTAGTGAAAAACACTAAAGTGCAGTGCAATCTCAAGTTAGAAGAGCTACTCAAGGTTAGACCTGAATTATGGGAACATGTAGCCAAACAAGTACCAGAGATAGCAAAACCTCGTTCCCAGGTAGGATCACATAGGACAGTGCCAGAAATACCCTTGGATAAGATAGGAGATATGTGTGAAGGTGAAGAAGGGAACACCTATCTTCCCATTACCTACCAGGAGTACACCACCAAGGCAATTTTGGACTCAGGCGCAGGAGTTGCAATTGCCACCACTTCCCTATGGAAGCGTTGGGGCAAACCTGCACTCAGGCCAACGAGAATGAAATTGCAGATGGCCGATGGTCATATTGAGAGACCCTTAGGATTGCTAGAAGGAATAACTCTCACCACTTGTGGTGTCGAGTTTGAGCATACATTTGCTATATGTGACTTCAGCAAAAATCATGCCTATGAGATGATTTTGGGAAGACCATTTATGCGACAGTTGCAAGTGGTACAGGACTGGGGAACCAATTCTTTGTACCTGCAGCACTTAGGTGTTACGACCAAAGTCAATCTTAAGGATTACTCTCATAGAGATGTACCACCTATCCAATGGAATCCCATCCATAGAGCCAAAGATGAAACAGAATCGGTGCATTCCATAGGGTCAGGATCCTCATGGATGCATGAAGACATCCACTTATGGATGTGCAAAGTAGCAGTAGAAGAAGAGAAGAGAGAGAAAGCCAGAGAGGTAGGTGCAAGAGAAAACCATAGATCAATTCAGGACCCAGCCTATGCACCTGTAGTCTTTCCTGACGAAGAATCTGAACCCCACGGCTAGGCAGAAATTCTAGCAACCATGGATGTAGCCATCAATGAAGAACAATGGACACCTCACTGTGATGAAGATGGCTATGCCATTTCAGTCTTCTCCATAGAGCCAATCATGGGAGAGGCAGTTCTAGAAGAATGCGAACCTAGCCCTGATGCATTTGAGGATGCAAGTGACTCCGATCTAGAGTCGATCATTATGGACCCACCATTTGCATCAGATGAAGAATAATTCCATGAAGTAGAATTTCAACCCCAGAGGCATGGAGAGCTTACAAATGATGTAAGATTAGCAATACATGTGACCCCGAAGGAAGAAGGAAAGAAACGAAAGAAGAGAAAAGTCTCACCAGAAGAGGAAGAATCTTTGTTTGAGGTCCCCAAAAATTTTAAGAAATATGAGATAGATGACAGGAGAGTCATGATCAGAATGCCGAAACGAGAGGCACAATCAGGAGAGGCCAATGATAACAAAGAAACCACCAAGAAAATAGTAGTGGCCCTAGAAGAAGGAGAGGAGAGATGCACATACATAGGCCATGACCTAACAGAGGAAGAAGAGCATGCGTTAATAGCCTTGCTAAGAGAATACAGAGATGTATTCGCTTGGAGTTACAAGGATTTGAAAGGTGTTGATCCAGACATATGCTCACACACTATCCCCATGATTTCAGATGCCAAACCCTCTAAGCAAAAGCCCTATACATATAACGATAATTACGCTACCAGGATTAAAGAGGAGATAGATAGACTGGTTGAAGCTGGATTTATCTATGAAATTGAGCACATTGAGTGGGTATCCCCCATCGTAGTGGTGCCCAAGAAAAATGGAAAGATGCGTGTATGCATTAACTTGAAGAAGGTTAATGCAGCCACGATTACTATCCGCTTCCCATCACAGAACATCTCTTAGAAAGAGTAGCAGGCAAGGAAGTGTACAGTTTCCTCGATGGATTTTCGGGCTACAATCAAGTAGCCATAGCTCTAGAAGATCAGCATAAAACAGCTTTTGCCACAGAATGGGGCATATTTGCCTTTAGAGTAATGCCATTTGGGCTTACCAATGCACCAGCAACCTTCCAGAGGCTGATGTGCCATGTATTTAAAGAGTTCCTGAGGAAGAATTTAGAAGTCTATGTTGATGATCTTTGTGCTCATTCTAACATTAGACAAACCCATATTCCTGAACTCAGACAAATCTTTGACAAATGTAGAGAATATCAAGTGTGCCTAAACCCAGAAAAGTGTGTCTTTATGGTCAGGCAAGGCAAGATTCTAGGACACATAGTGTCAAAGAATGGCATATCTACTGACGAAGAGAAAGTGAGAGCTATAGCAGAGCTACCTAGGCCAAGGAATGTCAAGGAAGTACAAGCTTTCATGGGACATTGTGGTTACTACCGTTGGTTCATTCACATGTATGCTGTCATTGCAAAGCCCATGTACGGACTTCTGACAAACTTTGAGTGGACCGAGGAATGTGAGAATTCCTTCAATGAGCTTAAACGGCGATTATGTTCAGCACCAATCTTAACCACACCGGATTGGAATAAGCCTTTCCATGTTCATGTGGATGCATCCAATTATGCCATTGGATGTGTGCTGGCACAACCTACTGGTGAAGGTAATATGGATCTTCCAATTGCCTATGTTAGTCGACAATTAAATGCAGCTGAACGAAATTACACCACTATTGAGAGAGAAGGCCTAGGCATGATATATGCAGTTAAGAAATTTAGACACTATTTGCTTGCAAATAAGTTTAAATTTTTTACTGATCATCAGGCATTGCTATATCTTGTGAACAAGCCATGCAACACAGGAAGATTAGTAAGATGGTTTCTCTTACTAATGGAATATGATTTCGAGGTTGTGGTAAGGAAAGGTAGGACTCATTTGAGAGCTGATCATCTTTCTAGGCTCACATCTGGAGAAGCCCCACAAGGAGTATCTGATGACCTTCCTGATGCTTACTTGTTTAACTTGGAAGTGGTACCGCAGTGGGCTAAGCCATTAGTGCCAGTATTGACATACGGGCCTAACCATCCAGTAGTAAACACACAGAATAGAGAGGTTGTGAAAGCCCAAAAGTATCACATCATGGCTGGAAGTATGTACAAGCACACAGATCAAGGGATCTTGGCCTGTTGTGTGGAAGAGGATGAGTACGCAAAATGGTTGCAATTAGCACATGTAGGTGCATTAGAGCAACACTACTCAAAACAATGAACCCTACAGACACTAAGAAGACTCGGAGTGCATTGGCCAACTATGGAAGCTGATGTCCAAAAGATGTGCAAGGAATGCCCAATCTGTTGCACTAAACCACCTGTGGAACATGCCACTCTTTATCAAGTGTCCATAGTGCCAGATTGGAGTGAACAACTAGTATCCTTCCTGAGGACGAAAACATTCCCTCCAGACATGACTCTGGCTAGGAAAAGGAGTTTAGAACAAGAAGCCCAGGATTACTCACTCATTGGTGATAATCTATACAAGCGTGGTAAAGATGGTTACCTGAGACTATGTGTCCATGAGAGTGAGTATCTCAAGATCTTGGACACTGCTCACCAAGGTGTAGCAGGAGGACACTTTGGACCAGATCGAGTGATCAAGGCAATACTATTTGCAGGCTTCTGGTGGCCGACCCTTCACATGGACGCACATACCTATGTGAAACGTTGTGATGTCTGTCAGAGAACTCAATATCCTATACGTAAAGATGAGATGCCACTGAAACCTATGATGGGTGGACGTGCATTCTCTAAGTGGGGAATAGACTTCGTAGGTCCTATTAATCCCCCAGCTAAGGGTTCCCGTATAGAATATATCATTGTTGTGACAGACTATCTAACAAAGTGGGTAGAGGTAAAAGCCACAACGAAGAACGATGCTCAAACAACAGCTAAGTTTTTATTTGAGAATGTGTTCACTAGATACGGGCTACCTATAGAGCTAGTTAGTGATAGAGGCACTCACTTCTTGAACGAAGTGATTGAAAATCTACTCCAAGAATTCTTGGTAGTTCATAAGAAATCTGCCCCCTATCACCCTCAAGCAAATGGCCAGGCTGAGAGCACCAACAAGATCTTATGCAATGTACTGACAAAATTGGTGAACAATAAACGCTCTGATTGGGACAAACAGTTACACCACGTTGTTTGGGCATACCGAGTCGCCTACAAAACGGTACTCCAAGCCACCCCCTTTCAGATGGTATTTGGCCAAAACGCCGTGCTACCTTTGGACTTCTTAATACCTACATTGAAAGTAGCACAAGAGCATGAATGGACGGGTCATGAACTCTCCTCTAGACTTTTTGACCTTGAACGATTAGGAGAAACAAGACTGAGAGCAGCTGCAGGGATATATGCAGCAAAGAAACGACAGAAGGCATACTTTGATGCCCACGTTAAGGATAAAGGTTTAAAGGCAGGCGACTTAGTTCTTGTCTACACATTGAAGCAACATGCGAGGAAACTGGAGAAGAGAGGTTACGGACCCATGATCATTAATAGGATCTCCACGAGTGGAGCAGTACAATTAGCCACTTTAGAGGGTGATGTTCTCCCAAGTTATTTCAGCGGATGCAGAGTCAAGTTGTATCAGGAACCTCTCATAGAGGAAATGCTAAGTCGACTCAATATTGCTAAGAAACGCAAAGAGGAAGAAAAACGAATTCGAGAAGAAGCTCAAGCAGAAGCCCTAGAGCGCATATGGAGAATGAAATTAAGAAGACAAGGTAGAGAGCACCCTAGGCAAGATGCATATGCAGATCAAGGATATGACGTGGCTATGTGTGAAGTTTCAGGTGTTAGCTCACATAGAATAACTGACCGACGTCCTTTCATAACCTTAGATATAGGACAAGGGAAGAGTGCAATGACTGTAAGAGCCTTGATTGACTCAGGTGCAGCCACTAGTGCTGTTAAATTGTCTTACTGTCAAGAGTTGCAATTAATTGTCAATCCTGTGGAAGCATATCTCATAGGATTGGGAGGCGTGGAAACCCCTAGCATGGGCGAGGTGGAACTTCCCCTCTATATTCATGATGAGGCAATGACAGTTAAAGTGCTAGTATGTCAAGATGAGGACCTCACTGAACCCCTCGTCCTGGGTCAAGACTGGATTTATGACCAAGCAGTCAACTTAAACCTAAGAAGTGGACTTCTTGAGGTATGGGTGAATCAAACTAGAATTACAATTGAGTTAAATAATGGAGCACTCAAGGAACTAGAAAAGACACGGACTCCTGGTCCCTCCAGGGGTGCACATGAAGTTGACCATGCTGTTCTTGTCCAAGGCTATGTGATACAGAAGAACGAAGATCTCAAAGGAGGAGCCAGAACCACAATGGAACTCCCTTCTTTTCCAAAGGCCAGAAGGAGGCAGCAACTAAGGGCAGATCAATCACTCAAGATTCTCCGGGCGAGAGACCAAAAGAACGCGCGAAGCAGAACAACTCAGCCGATGAAACAAATGTGGGTGCGGAAAGACGAGTTGCCGGCCGTAACTAAGCGGCAACAACGATCTCAACTTCCTATTAGTAATCAACGACTTGATGCTAATAAGAGGACTCCTAAAACCTCTGTTGAGAAAGTGAAATCCATTTGGGTACCCAAGAAGTCGATGAAGGCTGACCCGCAATCAAGACAAATTTGGGTGCCTAAGGCTTGCTTGCTGGCTCAACTAACCCCACACAATTCACATCATACACGACAAGGTTCACCCGGTCAAGCAGTCGCTACCCACTCTTGTCTGATACACTCGAACACACTGCCACCTAGAAGCACGCACAGACTCACTTGTAGATGGGTCCCAATGACACAACAACTCCTAGCAGAATTACTCATGCAACCCTCCCGAGTCTCCACAAAACCAAGACCAAAAGCCATCCATGGTGTTTGGCAACCGAAGACTTGTAATAAACCCCCCGACCCCAATCTGTGAATTCATCTCCACTTACTAATTGCATTAGTCAGACAGTGCATCTTTCCATCTAGCTCCTAGGACTATCTAGGCATTAACTACACACACTATCACCGTGCACTTACTAACCACTGACTCATCATCTACCTCATGTTAATGTTGTAACGGGGACAACAACGGGTTTATTCTGTCCATTACGATGTTAACACCTGGTTCTATATTCTCACAGAACCAACAAGCAAGCAAGGCCATGGCAGAAGCAGGAGGTGCCAGTTCTCACGCCGGATCCAGCGCACAGATTGTGGATATAGAAACACTCCTCCTCGAGCCACATCTCACCGAAAGACCGCAAGAACTTCAAGCTGTGCATGTGCTCCCAATTCAGGATCCTCCTCAGGGACACACCTCTCAGGTGGGCAAACAGGCTCATTGGTTCAGTGATGTTGCAGGACCGTTGGGTGATGGAACCTATTTTTGGGAAGCTGAATTGGAGTTTAATGGTAAATGGGGACGCTACCATTTTTTCACGCGCGAGTTTGAGAGCTATCAGAATGCCGAAGTCATGCGTTCAGTATGGACCAAAGCTGGCTTGGACAGTTATTTCAGGGCCCACTTACCAAAGCCGGATTTCTTACGTTGTTCTTATCTTATCAGTACCATCACTCCGAGCAGGGCCAAGGGAGGCGACAGCACCTTTGTGTTACCCTCACTGTTGCCGGGGCACGAACTTAAAAGATTCAAACTAACCCTCAACCTGGTACGAGAAGCATTGGGCATGTATGGTATGCACATTCCTACTGAAAAGGAAACAATGGTTCCAGGCAGAATGAAACATAAAGATCTCAATAAGCTGAAGGATATGGTAGCAATGACACCGACCATTGCTCTTCACCTACGGACCGTCATGCAACATTTTGCTTTCCCCGCCCAGGAAAGATTCACCATGCCCCCAAAGAAGATATGGTTTAGCTTGTATTTGGCAGAGACAGAAACCCTCCCTATCAACGTACCACATTGGATCATAGATCAGATTCACCTAGCCCATCAACGGTGGAACAAGAAGCAGAAAAATGTACTTCACGGATGTTGTGCTCTGACCAAGATAATCTATCGATGTCTAGCCTATGACGTGCCTATTCAGCGGGCACTCGTATGGTCCCGGGCCCAGGAATTCCAGAGAAGGCTATCAGCTGCAGGTCCTCCATCAAAGAAGATGAGAGGGGGAGTCCAATTACCCTGCGCTCAACCAAGGGGAGCCACCACTACACCAGAAATTACCCCTCCCCAGACACGACGCATTAGACCATTCACCATTCGGCTTCCAAGACCAAGTACAGAGGGACCCAATCTGGTGTTTCCACCCGTCCCATCAGATTTGGAATTTCCACAGGGCTTTACTCTCAATTATCTCACTGATGAAGAAGTGGCTAGACTAATCTATGACTCTAATCTCGAAACGGAAACAGAGCGAGCTCAGGAACCACAAACCCATACAACAACGTCAGCCCCCACCCAACCGCAAGTTGTAGAAGTCGACGTCGAGGAACAAGAGACCGAACAAGAGGAAGAAGCCTACGAGGAACAAGAGTATGACGAACTTTCAGAGTTAGCAAGTGCCCCCGCGTATTCGGCTCAAATAAAAAGACTATATCGAACCATGCAGCTAGTTCAAGAACAACATAAAATGTCACTGGAAGCAGGCAAGAAACTCATGAACCAATTGCTGGCAAAGGAAGGCGTGGATGACATGTTCATCGAGTCCATAAACCTACACGCCGACGCAGTAGGATTGGATGAGGCCACTCATGAGGCAATGGCCTACATTCATCGATTTGAGAAAAGAGTTCCCGCCCGTCCCATGAGGTCCGGGAAACAAATTCATCTCAACGTATCAGCACCAGGAGATACAACGCAAGCAGACAAACATCAGGAAGCACCACTGTCACCACCATCCCCACCTCTCACTACACAACTCACTCCACCACATGACACTATCACCACCACGTCCACTACCACCACAATCGTCATGGGAATTCCACTCTCTCCGGGAATCCAATTCGGGGAAGTCACCATGCCCACTTTCACCACTCTCTTCACTAACGTCACATCCACCCACCCACGATCCCCATCTACACGGTCACTCAAACATTTGACACTATGGAAACATCTCCTGCCACTGCAGCGCTCCCTCCCCCCATGCCACCTCCATCTCCCATACCCCCTCCACCCACATCTCCACTTGCATCCACATCATTCACAACTCCCCTTCCCGCCCCCATTCCCCTTGCATCTTCACCCCTCCCTGCATCATTTAATGTAAATAGTATATTTCTAGCATTAAATCAATGTGTATATCAGCTTCAAAATGAGTACAGAGCTCTGGACAGCCGGTATCAACAACTGACAACAAATCACCAGAACTTACAAAGGCAATTTAAAATGCTGGAAGAGGAAAATGCAGAGGTGAATCAACGTTATACAACGCTTGAGCAGGCTCACCAAACACTATTGGAGGCACCCCAACCATCGACAGAATCAGGCGTCAAACAACTAGAAGCTTTGCTCGAAGTATACCAGGCCGATAACCTACGAGTCAGACGTAACTTGGCGTTACTCAGGAAACATATGGCCACGGCACTTGAAGAGAACAAGAGACTGCAGAAACAAAATGAAGAGAATTTGGAAGCGGCAATGGAAGGCTCTCCCCACGAGATAGATCCAGAGCAGTTCAAAGCAGTTCCCTCGGAGACGATGAAAACCATTTTGGAAAGCTATGCAGATCTCCTGGAAGCCCATGATGACTTGGAAAGAGAACGTGACACACTACGGAGCAGACTTAAGGAACAGGAAGAACAACCGAAGAGTGTCCCATCAACCTCTACCTCAGACGAGGTAAAGGCCTTAACTGAGCAGGTGGCAGAATTACAAAAGAGGTTACTGACATACGAGAGGCAGCCCTCTCCAGTAGTAGAACCAGAGCCAGAAGAGTTGGTCCCTATTGAGGTAGATGATTCGTACGAAGAGTCGTATGTTCCTATGCCAATGCCAGGCGGGCAACGAACCTCAGAGGGACTAGACACCTTGGAAGTGGAAGCACCCGAGTGGCTTCAGACACTGGAAAAGACAGCGAACACCCACGAAGAACGGGTGGCCATTCAGATCCAATCACTAGCGAACCTAGAAGAAACTATCATAAAGTCAGAATATTTCAGAAGCATGTCTCATCATAGATGGATCGGCACCAATAATGACCAATATGTGCCATACTGCATACTTTTGGCCGATTACAACGCCGAAATTCAACGACGATGCGGCAAGCCTCCACATTTGCTACACAATTTGGTCCAGATGATATACCGGAAAGTGCTAAGCGTGGGTCCATCCATCAACCCACCTGGAGGATCAGGCTTTTGGAAACATATCCTGAAATGGTCCGAACCTGGAATAATATGCCGTTGTTTATTAAATATAATCCTTGTTACATTCCAGTTCTTCGACGACGCACCTGGCCTGAATTCACTATTGCCGTCAGAGACATCAAAGCTTGCGCAAAATGGTTAAATTACGTTTATCTAGCACCTCCACGAGGACCCCCCACGGTGAACTACATGATTTCTACAATCCGTCACTGGAGCATTCGGCTACGCAATAATCCCGATGTGATGGCCCAGATGTGTATGAAAATATTTGAATTAATGTTGATCACTTTCAGGACGTTTAAGAACATTAAGGACCCCCACTTCTCAGGAGCAGGCTTCGTGACAGGAAACCAGGATCTGGTGTACGATATGAGTACCACCCCATCAATTGAAGTAATATATGCTTGGCACGCCAGAATCAAGTACCTCCCAGCCTGCTTTAAACAGACATTTGAGGAGATGTTCATCACAGGATTCCGGGAATATCACTCCGAAATCTTTATACCCAGACCATCACATCTCCTCCAATTATTTGCTGTGGAGAGAACTATTCACTCAGAACAATTGAGGGTGCCTCATCCAGATGTTCCCGGACCTGTGAATTGGGATGATTTGCTCACAGATCTAGCACGCGGCTTACGACTTGAAGAACACCACCTAGCCTCCGATGTCGTCCAATATTATGTTCAAAAATCCTCTAGACAAGGGTCTGTCAGGGGCGACAGACGCGAGATTGGGGGGGGGTGTTGGCAGCAGTCAGGGAACCGAAGGAGCCACAAGACGAAGAGAGTCAGAGCGAAGGGACAGCACAAGCAGACATGGCAGTCAAAGAAGATCTGGCAAGTAGGCCATCTAATTTTTCAGACATCAAGGAGTTGAGCACACAAGAAGAAAGAGCAAGTAGGGAGCTCAAAGAGGTGTATGACAAATCAATAGTGGAAATCCCTACACGAATAGTGACTTTCATCACTAAAAACCATTGTAAATATCATTTCGTATTTTTGTAGCTCCATTTTGTGCAAGCCAAGGAGTCCTTGAGCTTGAGGAGCTTTAGAAGTATCTACCTGCCAATTTTCATATTTTTTAGATCTCGTTTGAGCCCTCTAATAAGCCCTGGAACCTAATTTTTAACTAGGCCGGACACTAGGTCTGAATAGGGCCAAAGCTAGTCAAAAACTATAAAAGGAGCTAGAGAGCTCATTTTTGAGGTTGGATTGTAATTGAAATGAACTTGTAAGAGCTTTTTGAAAGTAATCTAAAGAACTCCATTGCTTCTCATCCTTTGCCTTACCTTGTGTGCGCGTGTGTGTGTATGTGTGTGCATGTCAGTGTGCTTCTCACTCACGCACTTGTGCCTTCACTTGCTCGAGGTCTTCATACCATCCTCATGTCTTCCCGGATTGACATTAGAGGAGGTGCTACTCATCACTGAGCTACAATATGTATGTATATATATGTATGCGTACGTGTACGCATATATGTATGTGTATGTGTGTATATATGTGTATGTATGTGTATGTATGTATGAATGTGTATGTATGAATGTGTATGTATGTATGTATGTATGTATGTATGTATGTATGTATGTATGTATGTATGTATGTATGTATGTATGCATGTGTAGTTGTGTATATTTGATTTCCTTTTTAATTTTTTTTTGTATGTTGTGGTTTGCAAACTTTCATATCTAGACCACTCAATCATTTGGTTGTCTCCCATTTTATGGTCAATCTATTACCTGCTTGCTAACTAAAACTTACATATTTGTTTACAAGGATTAAGTATGAGTTAACTATGAAGGTATTAGGTTGTTTGAAAATAAAACAAGCAAATTTCTCTCGATGATTTTGGAAAATGGATGAATAATTCTAAAGTATGGGCAGACATGAAGTGTTCATCCAATGCAAGTTCTTGTTCTTACCGTAGCTAAAGTAAAATAAAAAATCTGGACTGAATGAACGCTTTGTCTCCGTTCATCCTTTAAAATTATTCTTCCATCCTTCAAATTCTTCGAGGTAAATTTACTTCTCCTATTTTTCAAATGACTTAATACCTCCATAGCTAGCTCATACTTAATATTTGTATGTGAAGTTCACAAAAGAGTTAGCAGCGCAGGTATTAAGTCGACTAGAATAGGAGAAGCAAATGTGTCAGGAAGATTCTAAAGGTTGGGCAGACAATCCCAAGGGTTAGATGGACAAAATATCGTCATTCGATATAGGTATGTTGTTGGAGTTAGACGTCTGCGGAAGCACGCGAATAGCACAAGGAAGAAGAAGAAGCTTGGAGCACAAACACACAATATTGAATGTATTACTAGATAATGTACAAAGATAAGTAACCCATTAGGGCAATAGGCATATATACAAGCCGGGGGGAAAAAACCTCCTAAAGAGGGAAAAAAGTGCCCCGAAGGTCCTACTGTGTTCACACACATCACTACCTAAATATATCAACATATGTATAGTCTAACTTTACTCTCATAACATGTGTATATGTATGTTTATGTGTGTATATATATGTATGTATGTATGCGTATGTATGTATGTGTATGTATGCATGTGTAGCTGTGTATATTTGATTTCATTTCTAATTTTCTTTTTGTTTATTGTGGTTTGTAGACTTTCATATAGATATCTAGACTACTAGATCGTCTGGTTGTCTCCCATTTTATAGTCAATCTATTACTTGCCTTGATAACTAAGGCTTACATATTTGTTTACAAATATAAAGTATCAGCTAGCTATGGAGGTATTAGGTCATTTGGAAAATAGGAGAACCAAATTTATCTCGAAGATTTTGAAAGATGCATGAATAGTTTTAAAGGATGGGTGGACAGAAAGTTTCCATTCAATGCAAGTTCTTATTCTTACCTTAGCTAAAGTAAGAACAAAAACCTGCATTGAATGGATGCTTTCTTTCCACTTATTCTTTAAAATTAATTTTCCATCCTTCAAATCTTCGAGATAAATTTGGTTCTCACATTTTCCAAACGACCTAATACCTCCATAGCTAATTGATACTTAATATTTGTATGCAAAGTTCATAAAAGAGTTAGCAGCACAGGTATTAGGTTGACTAGAATATGAGAAACGGATGTGTCAGGAATATTCTAAAGGTTGCATGGACAATTCGAAAGGCTAGATGAACAAAACATCTTCATTCGATACAGGTATGTATAATTTGACCTTACTCTCATAACATGTGTATGTGTGTATATGTGTGTGTATGTTTATATGTGTGTATGCATTCATGTATAATTATGTTTATGTCTATATATGCATGTATTTATATGTATATATTTATGCATGTAATATAGAAAATTGAAAATTATACCTTAATAGTGCCAAAACAGATACATTACTCCATCCAAAATGATTTTGAAGATTGAGAATAATTAAGCTCGCACATAGTCATGTCAAACGACTTCCTTCATATACATGATTTAGACATTCCTCTTGAAGATATTTCTCATTTTTTAGAAATATCAATGCTATGTGTGTGTATATGTATGTATGTGCATGTGCATGTGCATGTGCATGTGTAAGTGTATATGTGTATGTGCATGTGCATGTGTATGTGTTGTTGGAGTTAGACGTCTGTAGAAGCACGCGAACAACACAAGGAAGAAGAAGAAGCTTGGAGCACAACACACAATACTGAATGTATTACTAGAGAATGTACAAAGATAAATAGCCCATTAGCGCAATAGGCGTATATACAAGCCGAGAGAAAGAAACCTCCTAAAGAGGGAAAAAAGTTTCCCGACGGTCCTAGAGTGCTCACACACATCACTACCTAAATATATCAACAAATTCCCCCTGGGAGTGAAGCGGTGAACAAGTAGCTGGCACTCATGTATAAGGAAGTGCCAAGCTATGTGGAAATCACTACATAAAAGCAAGTAAGCCCAAAGCTTTGCGGAAAGATTCAAACTTCTCCCTAGGCAGAGCCTTCATGAAAAGGTCTGCAATGTTCTCCTGCATGGGCACATATGCCAAGTTGATCTCCCCAGCAGAGAACCTGTCCTTGACATAATGATAACGCACCTCAATGTGCTTAGTGCGAGCAAGGAACAGAGGGTTCCTCGCAACTGCCAATGTGCTCTGACTGTCAGTGAAGATGGTGGTGGCATAAGACCGACCAACACCCGAATCAGCCATAAGGTGTCTGAGCCACACACACTCAACAGTCGTTGTGAAAGTTTCCCTATACTCAGCCTCACAACTGCAAGTGGCCACAGTAGGCTGCTTCTTGCTCAACCAAGATATACATGAGCTACCAAGCATGAAGCAAAAGCCACTAGTGGACACACGAGTGTCATAGCAGCTAGCCCAGTTTGAGTCAGAAAAAGCATGCATGTCTGGTGGTAGTGATCCCCCCTTGGGATAAAACAACCCAAGTAGCCGAGTACCACTCAAGTAGCAAAAGATGTGCTTAACCACCTACTAATGCTTGACACCTAGGTAATGCATAAACCTGCTCATCTGTGAGACAACAAACTGGATATCTGGCCGAGTAATGCATAAGTAAATCAGGCATCCAACAGCCTGCTGATAGAGGACAACATCAAATGCATCTCCAAAATCATGAAGACTCAATCGTAAACATGTCTCCATAGGAGTGGCAATAGGCTTACATTCTTCAAGGCCAAAACGTTGCAATAACGTGTCAATATATTTCCTTTGACACAAAGCCATTCCACCATCAACTTGCATAAACTGAATGCCCAAATAATGATGCAAATGCCCCAAATCAGACATCTCAAATGAGGCATGCAAATCAGCCTTAAAATCAGCAATATGCTTCTCAATAGGACCAGTGAGTAGCATGTCATCAAGATAGACAACAATGATCAGAAGCACATCATTAGCACGCTTAACATATAAGGTGCTTTCAATTGGACTATTCTCAAAACCATGTGCAATCAGATAGGCATGTATCTTCTCATACCAAGCACGTGGTGCTTGCTTTAAACAATATAATGCCTTCTTTAACCTGCCCGCCTAGTTTTCATGCACTTTCTGCACAAAGCCACAGGGCTGAAAAACATACACTTCTTCATGCAGGTCACCATTCAGAAATGTAGTTTTAATGTCCAACTGATGTACATTCCAACCATGATGGGTTTCAAGTGCACAGATGCTCCGAACAGTAGCCATACGGCATGTAGGTGCAAAGGTCTCATCAAAATCAATGCCTCTTTCCTGTGCATAACCCTTTGCAACAAGCCTACCCTTATACCTGTCAACTGTTCCATCAGGCTTACGCTTCAGCTTGTAAGCCCACTTGATGCCAATGGCCTTCTTGCCAGGAGGCAAGTCACATAAAGACGAAGTACTGTTCTTTATTATAGCATCATACTCAGATTGCATAGCAACCATCCAATTTTCTAAATTTTGTGCTTCATCAAATGAGACAGGCTCATTCTCATCACAGAAACTAGATGTTGCCATAGCATAGCAATCTGATGCAAAAGAGGCACTATGAGATCTTGATTGAGTACGATATGACAGAGATGCATCTAATTTGCTGTCACGCAAAGTTTGCACCAGCCTTTTTTGCATAGTTTTTGCCTCTTCAATGTCAGCTCTCTCATCAACAAGTGCATCATGTAGATCTGCATAAAAAATGGGATGATCTCCATCATCACATGAAACCTGCAAAGGCTGAGAATTTGTCTCATTAGGACCAGCACTAGATTGTCCATCTGTAAAAAGAGGCAGCAAAGTATCATACATGTCTTTAAAGCTAACAGATGTCTCCTTAGTACATGAAAGCAATGGTTGAATAGCATCTTCCACAAAAACAACATCATGGCTAACCAGAATGCGTTTAGTCTATGGATGATACAGACGATAGCCTTTAGTTTCAGAACTGTACCCAACAAAAATACATTTTACTGCTTTATCATCCAAATTTCTGCGATGTTGTTCAGACACTAATGCATATGCTAAACAACCAAAAACACGCAGATGAGCAACAGATGGCTTGCGATCATGCTAAGCCTCATATGGAGTGATAGACTGCAACGCTTTAGTGGGACACCTGTTAAATACATATGTTGCACACTTGATAGCCTCAAGCTAGAAACTATCTGTTAAAGCCTGACTCTTGACCATACACCTCGCCATCTCCATGAGTGACATGTTCTTTCGTTCAGCAACTCCATTTTGTTGAGGTGTGTATGGCATTGTAAATTGGTTTTTTATCCCACGTTCAGCCATAAATGCATTAAAATCAAAAGGCATATATTCCCCCGCTCGATCCAAACAGAGGGTGCCCATTTTACATGCTGATAGATTTTCAGCCAAAACCAAGAATTGTTTGAAGCACATGAACACTTCAGACTTTGCGTTCAATGGATATACCCATGCATGCCTAGAAAATCATCGATGAAAGTCACGAAGTAAAGATAATTTCCAAAAGAAGGTGTCTGCATAGGACCACACACATCACTATGTACAAGCTACAATTTTTGAGTAGCCAAAACTGCACCATCTTTTGGAAAGGAGGAACGCTGCTTTTTGCCCAAAATACAGCCTTCACAAACATGTTTTCTAGGTGCCTCAAGTTTGGGCAAAGAGGACACCATTTCAGATTTTTGCAAGCGTAGCTAGTTACGTTTCCATTTGACAAATCATGAACTGTACATCTGTCATCAACAAATTTCACAACCAAGCCAATCTTGGCTAATGCGAAAACTGATAATAGATTTTTCTTGATCCTTGACACAAATAAAGCATCTGACAATGTACAAGAATTACCATAAGCAATAGTCAAAATGATCTTACCAACTCCCATAACAGGATAAGAGGAGTTGTTGGCACATGTGATAGTATTCCATATAAGGGCAAGCTCAAGTGAAGTGAAGAAATTGCACTACCAGGTAATATGTTTGGTTGCCCCACTATCAAAGTACCAAACATCTGAGTCTGCTGTAGGCATGCACTGCTCATGAGAAGATGGATCAAAACTGTAGACAATAGCAAACCCCCATTCCTCATCCTGCACAAGATTACCAGACTCTGTTCTTGGTGTAGAAGCCTCTGCAACAACCATTCTAGGCTCTTTTTCATTTTGTTGAGGTGTATATGGCACTATACACTGATGGTTTATCCCATGTTCAACAAGAAATGTATTAGAGTTAGAAGAAATATATTCCCCCCCTCGATCAGAATGGAGGATGCCCATTTTACATGTTGACCAATTTTCAGCCAAAACTAGAAACTGTTTGAAGTACATAATCACTTCAGACTTTGCTTTCAATGGATATGCCCATGCATGCCTCGAAAATTCATTAATTAAAGTCACAAAGTAAAGATAATTTCCAAAAGAGGGTGCTTGCATAGGACCACATACATCATATGAACAAGTTGCAATTTCTAAGTAGCTCGAACTGAACCATCTTTCGGAAAGGAGGAATGCTACATTTTTCCCAAAATATAGCCTTCACATACATGTTTACCGGGTGCCTCAATTTTGGGCAAAGAGGACACCATTTCATATTTATGCAGGCATAGCAAACTAGCAAAATTCAGATGACCAACCGTGCATGCCAAAGCTTTGCATCTGACATAGCCTGAGAATCATGTACTGCACATGTTGAATCATTCACAGATCTTTCATAGTTTATCAGCTTATACAACCCATGACATAAAATGCCAAAAGCAATAATGACATCGCCATTTGACAGACCATGAACTGTACATCTGTCATCAACAAATTTCACAACCAAGTCAATCTTGGCTAATGCAAAAACTAATAACATATTTTTCTTGATCCCTGGCATAAATAAAGCATCTGACAATGTAAAAGAACTACCATCAACAGTAGTCAAAATGATCTTACCAACTCCCATGATAGGATAGGAGGAGTTGTTGGTGCATGTGATATTATTCCCTATAGTGGCAAGCTCAAGTGAAGTGAAGAAACTCCGCTGCGAGGTAATATGGTTGGTTGCCCCATCCACACATCTGAGTCTACTGCAGAAATACATTGCTCATGAGAAGATGGGTCAAAAGTGCAAATAGTAGTAAACGCCCATTCTTCATCCTACACAAGATTAGCAGACTATGTTTTTGGTGTAAAGGCCAAAACCTCGAGATGCTTATATTGGCGAACCAAAATTGGTATATATCTTTGTCACAAAAAAACAAAATAGCATGCACACCAAATTTCGTGCGATTTAGAGACTGTGACTGGAGGAGTGTTGACAATGCCCTAGATGAAGCGACAACCTACTCTGATACCAATTGTTGGAGTTAGATGTCTCTAGAAGCACGGGAACAACACAAGGGAGAAGAAGAAGCTTGGAGCATAACAGAATACTGAATGTATTACCACTAGAATGTACAAAGATAAGTAGCCCATTAGAGTAACATGCGTATATACAAGCTGGGCAAAAAAACCTCCTAAAGAGTGAAAAAAGTGCCCCGGTGGTCCAAGTGTGTTCACACACATCACTACCTAAATATATCAACAGTTTTTTAGTGTGGTCTAAGCAACGTCAATTAGATCCTTGAAAAGTTCCAATCTGTAATAAAGTGATAGGTAGGAAATGGTTGAACCACACCGTTCACAGATAGGAGATGGTTGAACTACACCCTAAGAGAGAGGATTAGGAAGTAATCCTCAACCATGGCTTTTGGGGCAAGTGGTTAGCCCATCACATTCCTAACCAAGAGGTTGTGAGTTCAATTCCTTACATTGGTATCAGAGCCTAGGAAGTAGGCTTGGGCAAGGTGGAATGACCCAATGGCCTCTAAAAAAGACACTTGGGCATCCTCTATATGAAAGGGTACAAAGTAGCGCATGTCGCTTTCACAAGTTAGCCTAACAAAGATTGAGGTGTATCTCTCAATCCATAGGTCAGATTGAGGCACGTAAGATACCGTTAGAAAACTCTCAGAGTGAGCTTTTGAACTCTATTGAGCTAGTTAGGAAGTGTGAAGCACTTGGGAAACCATGGGTGACACTTGATTGAGGGTTCAAGATACCAAAAATGGGTGAGAACAGGGTTCAAGACTGAGGTTGAGAACAAGGGCCCAAGATACCAAGGTTGCGAACAAGAAGGTTCAAGACACCAAGGTTGAGAGCAAGGGTTTAAGAGACCAAGGTTGCGAACAAGGTTCAAGAAATTGTGCGAGGTTGAGGACATCAATTCAAGGGTACCTAGGGAGTTCAAGAGGCTGATCATCGAGGCTAGAGGGATACAAAAGTATATCATTGAGGACAATGATTGACCAAGGGGGGTAAGAATGTAATAAAGTGATAGGTAGGAAATGGTTGAGCCAGACCCTTCATAGATAGGAGATGGTTGAACTACACCCTAAGAGAGAGGATTAGGAAGTAATCCTCAACCATGGCTTTTGGGGCAAGTGGTTAGCCCATCACATTCCTAACCAAGATGTTGTGAGTTCGATTCCTTACACAATCCCTCTAGATCTCCTCTGAAGTAGCATTAATCATGTTTCTTTAGACTGATGCATGCTATTAGTCTCGACTAATATGCTTTTAACATCATTTTTAAATCTTCGTGCATGCAATCCACTACAATTGATCCTACCTTTTCATGTGTGTTCTTCATTCACCAAATCTTTTTTCCCATTTACTTGAATCTCCTCTAAAGGTTCATTAGAAATCAATGACTTCTACTTTTCCTCAGCTAATTTCTTTATCCACTTATTCTTTATCTTTTCTCTTCCATTTTTCCTATTTTTGAGCTTTTTGGAACTCTTTGACAACTCCTCAAAGTCTTCAACCACCATTGGTGAGGATTCCTTTCTTTTCTCATTTGTAGAATTATTAGATAGATTTTCACTAAGGATTTCGTCCTTTTCCTTGGCTTGGGCTCATATGATTGCTTTCAAAGGTACCATGCATTCTCTTTCACTTCAAAAAGATTCAATCACCTCAATCACATTGATTTGAGTAGTTGAAGATGCTTTGAAAGGGTTCTTATGATAGTCTAGAAAGACATGCTCCTTTCCACATTTGTTGCAATATCCTTCCCAAGGCCCCTAGGGTGGTGTATGGGGCATTGTGCAATCCCTAATGAAATGGTTCCCTCTCCATATATAACATGGTCGTCGAATGTAGCTCTAGGTGTAGCAAACATCACGTTGGCATATTCACACCCATAAGAGTCTCCATATCCATAATTCCCATAATATTGTTGCTCGTAAGTGGCTTCATATTCTATAGGTTTTTTATCATAAGCATAATATTCACCATAGTTGATTTTATGAGCTCATTAAGGGGAATACTGGAACAACCTCTCTCTCTAGATTTTCTTCAGTTTGCATGTACTTTATCAACACTGCATTTTGTGTGGGGTGACTATTGTCCCAATACCAACTCAGGTTGTGGATATCTTTGATAGTTGTATGGCCTATGAGCTAATGGAGGTTCCTGATATGGAGCATATCTTGTAACCTCCCTAGCTTGTTCCCTTGGTGGATAGTTTTATGATCTATAAGGATAAGGTTGAGGTTCTCGAGTTTGTCTATTATAAGGACAATTATTCATGGTATGTATGATTGATATACTTTTGCTTGATATGGTAGTAAAGCTTGGTCCTTGCATAGGAGGTCCTCCTTAAGAATAATGTGGTGGGAGGACTAGTCCTCCTCATGCACAATCATGAGGTGGGTGGTCACCTCCACCTTGTAGACATCATCTCAACATTGGCATTCTCATGGTTTGAACCTTATAAGGTTCTGTCCTGGAATGGTTTTGTGCTCCAAGATTTTTTTCCCACTAAATTTGCCAATTCCTGTACATTAGTGGAGTGGGTTGATACACTTCTAGATGCATCTTCAAATTTGGATGAGGTCTAAGGGATCTTCAAGTCACTAGCTAGATTGTCCTCTAAGTCTGTGCATTCCTTGAGATAAGTGACCAAAGATTCTAGGCTTTTGACATAGACCAAAGTTCTCAGTCCGCCCTCAGACAAGCCTTCCAAAAATAACGAAATCATTTTTTGTTGGATAGGCCTTTTTGCTGCTAGATAATGATCCACATATTGTTGAATCTTCTTGCTATCAACCTCACTAACTCATTACTTGCTTGTTTGAAGCTATGGATCAAAGAAGAGATATTATGTCTAATCCTTCTCTTTGCAAATTCACCTATGAATTCTTCTAACAATTAATCAATGTTAGCAAATCCATCATGATTCAATGATTGGAACCAAGTCAAAGCTGTTCCAAGAAAGATAAGTTGAAATAATTCATATTGAATGAAGAATTCGTCCACTTTCTTAGCTGGTAGACCTGCTTGAATCCAGCCATGTGCTCATATGGATCTCGTGAACCATCATCATGATTCTTCATACACTTGGAAATCTAGGATGGTCTTAGCCTTTTGCCCACATCGAGTGGTGGAGGAATGATTTGAACAATAGCACACACACCTTGTCCTCATCCTTATGGGGATCTTGGAGGGAAGGGTGGTTTGTTTAGTGTCTCTTCTCCTAGATTAGGGTTGGGCAGAATACTATTGACCAACATAGAAAAATGCACATGAGGTGAGAGGAATATTTCACTAGTTGTATTGCCCTAAGTTAAGGTTTCATTGGCTTTGTTGATATTTCACAACCTTACCATCCAACTTTATGAATTTCTTTTCATGCACTAATGTATATGCCAGACAATCAAAAACATGCAAATGATCAACAAATGGTTGGGGACCCATGCCCAAACTCATATGGAGTGATACACTACAATTCTTTGGTGGGACACATATATTCTCAATCCAAAAGCTATGTGGTAAATCCTGACTTTTGACCATAAACCTTGCCATTTTCATGAAAGAAATGTTCATCTTATAATACCGTGTTCAGTTAGAAATACATTGAACTTGAAAGACATATAATCCCCCCCTCAATCAAAAGGAAGTGTGCCAATTTTACATGCTAATGTATTTTTAGCCATAACTAGGAAGTGTTTACAACACATAAATAATTTAATTTACTTCCAATGGATAAAACATCACTATGAACAAGCTACAATTTATGTGTAGCTCTAATTGAACCATCTTTGGGGAAGCAAGAATGCTACATTTTACTTAAAATACAGCTTGCATGCTTAGAATGTGCCTCAATTTTTGACAAATAGGACACCATTTCTAATTTTTGTAGTTGAATCAAACTAACAAAGTTCAAATGGCCAAAGCATGCATGACAAAGTTTTGCATCTAGAATTGTTGAGAATCATGAACTACATGTTGAATCATTCTTTCAAAAATATTTTTGATTTTTTGTTTTCTTGTCATCTTTATGTTTTGTTGAGCATGTGAAGTACGCTCTTGAAAAGTGGTGCATAGGTGGTCCATAGGTGGCCAAGGAGTTGTCAGACATTGGGAACACAGGTAGTGCACAATGTGTAGGATCACAGTTGGCTTTGTGATTAATTTAATTACAGTTTTCAAAGGTTATTTTGAAAGTTTTTATGCTTTTTCAAGGGTTTGGAAAGTTTGGGTGAACCCTCTCTTATGTGTATTTTGAGAATTCAAGGTCAAAAGTGAAGTTATGTAAAATGAAAAAGCCTTTGTATGGCCCCCCATTGAATTTTTTTTTATATAAAATCACCATAGGAAAATGTGCAGAAGGTGTTGACACTACAACTTGGAGAGCTAATTTTTATTTCTGCTAGGGATTCATCTTAAGCCCATGAAAGAGGATGCATGCCTCATGATCGTAAACCAGTCACAAACTATAGGAATCTCTTTCAAAAACATAAGAAGGAAAGTTACTTGTAGGTCAGCTAGTCCCCTTCATCTACATTATCAATAGGTAGCATGGCAACCCAGTTCGACTTAGAAACTTTATTATCCCGATTAAACATGAAATTTCCCTCCCTTAGAGGATTAGAAAATGAGGATCCTAAGGAACATGTTAGGAGGTCTTAGTCTTATGTTAAACAAAGGGATTAATAGGGAGGGAAGATGCTTTCTTGGTACTCTTCATAGCAACATTGGAAGGTTTGATTGATAAATGGTTTAGTCCATTTTTTTACACCCATTTTGCTACCTAGAACCTTGTTGAAGCTCAAAGTCAAGGACAAAGCATGGAAGCACATCAAAAGGTGGACACACAAGGAAAGGGAGCAAGTAGGGAGCTCCAAGAAGTGTATGTCAAATTTTCAGAAGAATCCCCTACGAAAATAGTGATTTTCATCACTAAAAACCATTGTAAATACCATTATCTATTTTTAGTAACTCCATTTTGTTCAAGCCGAGGAGTCCTCGAGCTTGAGGAGTATTAAAAGTACCATCGTACCAATTTTCATAATTTTTAGACTTCGTTTGAGCCCTCAAATAAGCCTTGGAACCTAATTTTTAACTAGGCCGGACACTAGGTCTGGACAGGGCCAAAACTAGTCAAAAAACTATAAAAAGAGCTAGAGAGCTCATTTTTGGGGGTTAGCTTGTTAGAGAATAGAACTTTGGTGAGAGAACTCTTTTGCAATCTAAGCTTTCCATTGTTCCTCTCTTTGATCTTACTTTGTGCGCGTGTGTGTGTATGTGTGTGCATGTTTGTGTGCTTTCACTCACGCACTTGTACCTTCACTTGCTCGTGGTCTTCATACCGGTCCTCACGTCTCCGCGGATTGACAAGTAAAGGAGGTGGTGCTTACACTTGAGCTACACCAGATTTTGGCGCCGTTGCCGGGGAGAGAGCTTCGAGGATGAGCGTTGTGATGGTAAGATCGTAGATTTGCGACGTTGGAAGGTAAAAAAACTGTCATTTCAGTTCATTTTCTGTTTTTTCCTCTTCATCTTCATCATCATCATCATCATCTCCACCTTCTTCCATCTTCTTCTTCATAGAAAATTCTTGTTTTTTAGTGCATTTTCACCATCTTCATACCATTTTTCATGCATTATTGTGTGGGAAGGAGTTAGGAGAAGCAAGGGAGAGCAAGCGCTGTGTTTTTTTCATGATTTTCTGCTCATACGGAGCTCGCCATAGCCGGCGCTCAGAAATTTGAATTTCCCGCCAAAAAACACGATTCTGTGATGAAAATCGCGATTCTGTGAAAATTCAAAATTTTTTGAAAAATCACGATTTTCTATTTTCCCGCCTAAAAGTTGGCTGAAAAAATCACGATTCTGTGGTCATTCTCAGAATCACGATTCTGTGAGTGTGCTCAAAATCGCGATTCTCACAAATCACGATTTTCAGTCAAAAAACACGATTTTGAGAAAACACGATTCCCTACTCAAAATCGCGATTCTCAAAAAATCACGATTTTCAGTAAAAAACACGATTTTGTGAAAAAAAAAGAAAAGGCGATTCTGTGTAATCACGTTTTTTTGCTCAAAATCGCGATTTTCTAAAAACACGATTTTGTGCTCAACATCGCGATTTTCATGCCAAAAACACGATTCTGAGAAAATACGATTTTCAGCGGGCTCAAAATCGCGATTCTCACAAATCACGATTTTCAGCAAAAAACACGATTTTGTGAATCACGATTCTCTGAGTCAAAATCGCGATTTTCAAAAACACGATTCTGTGCTCAAAATCGCGATTTTCATGTCAAAAAACACGATTCTCTAAAACACGATTCTGTGCTCAAAATCGCGATTTTCATGTCAAAAAACACGATTCTCAAAAACACGATTCTGTGCTCAAAATCGCGATTTTCATATCAAAAGAAACACGATTTTCTAAAAACACGATTTTCAGTGGGCTCAAAATTGCGATTCTCACAAATCACGATTTTCAGCCAAAAACACGATTTTGTGCTCAATATCGCGATTTTCAGAAACACGATTTTGTGCTCAACATCGCGATTTTCAGAAACACGATTTTGTGCTCAACATCGCGATTTTATGAGTTCACAAAATCGCGATTCTCTGAAAGTTCACAAAATCGCGATTCTCTGAAAGTTCACAAAATCGCGATTTTCTCCAAAGGTCCTGTTTGCCTGTTTTGACCCCCAGGAGCCTGAATTGGCATAACTTTTTCATCCAAAGTCCATTTTTTGAGCTCTATAGCTCGTTGGAAAGCTCGTTTCAAATCCTACACGACCTCAACTGTTTTTTTCAAGAATAACGCGTTGATTTTGAGATAGGATAATTTGAAGTTGACCCTCAAGTGGGACTAGGGAACCAAGGGGACTCCAAAGAATTTTGAACCATACCAAGGGGAAAATTTGGACTCTTGACTAAAGCTTATGAACCTGAGATCTGGTAGACACTTAGGCAAGGATAAACAAAGCATTAGATCTTCTGAGGCTAGTGTCAACCATACATCCAAGTCTTGGGCACAACAACTAAGTGGTCATCTTTTACTAAGTTCAGACACAAGTGATTCAGAAATGTCTTTTAGTATGGGAAAACCTGCAGGTGGCTCAGGGACTGCCCATCTACAAACACCAGAAGGGCCCTATAAGACACAGTTGGAATATAGTCGGACCAACCAATTAGGTGCTCGCATCTATGAGGATGGTCTAAGGCGATCAGTGGTCCAACTCAAAAATCCAGATCAATCCTTTGGACTTGAACACCCGGTGGTCAAGTTCGAAGAGGGTTCATACATTGATAAGGAAGGAACCATGTATGTGGTCACCAACCTACCAGATAGGACTGATGAGTTTGGAAATGTCATTCCTGAGAATGAAATAGGAGACCTAGAACAAGGAAATGTAGGACAAGGACCCCAGACTCCTAGAGGTAAGTCAGTTTTGACCCGAGTGATCACTCCAGACTGGATCCCTCAAGATAACAAAAGCATAGAACTATTTTTGAATAGAGAAACAGAGGAAGCCTTTTGGAGATTCAAGCCAGATCAACCTAGCCAATTGGGCATAGTCATCATCTACGAGTTCAAGGATCCAGAGATGCCAGGCAAAGTTGTTTACCTGGATAACACATCAGAGAAAATTTTCTTGGTAACAGAACATGATAGACATGCATATACTTGGAAGAATGAATTGATTTTCCCCCCACCAAGATCCAATGTTTCCCATGGCCACCAAGGAGTAGGATCATCCCACGCTCATGAAGCCCAGAGAGAAAGAACTAGAGAGAGACCTGAGGTAAGTTTTGCACACACCGTGGGCAGGAATAGATCAGGATTTGAAAATGAAAGACCTGAAAGAGAGAGACATCAAGCACATAGGCAAAAAAGAGATGAACATGATTTTCCATTGCCTAGACCCCGAGAGCACCGAAGAACCCTTAGACCCACTCAAGTGATCAAGGCAATGAAGAATTATTTTGACGGGTCAGGAGATCCTTATGATCATGTGGCCAAGTTCAAACAAGTGTTAAGAGCTGAACAGGTTGAGGATTTATTCACCCAATACGAGGCATTTGGTTTGACTCTTAAGGGCACTGCCTTGGCTTGGTTTCAACCATTGAGTAGTCGCAACTATCGCGATATAGGTCAACTGCTAGACAAATTCATTGTAGAATTTTCCAAGAGTGGTATCAGGCATAACACATCATCCTTGATCCACAGTTTCAAGCAGACACCCCAAGAAACAGTGCGACTAGCAGGTAGAAGGTTCAGATAGTACCTAGAAAGATGCCCTGCTCCCGAGTTACCCACACCAGCCAAACAAGTGGCTTTGTTCTTAGATGGCTTACTGAGCACAAAGTTAAGATCATATGTATATTTGAAAGAGCCTAGATCCATAGAAGAGTGCGTGCGGAAATGCATTGACATAGAAGATAACTTGGGTGAGGAGTTAGGATTATCCAAACTCTATAAGGATTCAGATAGTTCTACTAGTCATACTTCAAAAATCTCCACGGAAATAGAGGAGATAGCTGAGCAGGTTGCCAAGAAGCTGGGAGTCCAAAATAAACAAACACAGAGAGTCACTCTAGTGAATCGGTGTTATACTTGTGGGGGCGACCACATGGCTCCATATTGCACTATTGAGAGAAAATACACAAACCACACGGCTCAAGATTGTCCCTACAATAGGCAGGCTGTTAGACAGAATTATCAGCAACCTTACCCACAAGGTAGGTATCAGAACCAATACCAACAGCCATATTATAGACCACAACAGCAATATCAGGTACCATATAGGCCACAACCTGTCTTGGGAAACCAACCACCAGCTCCAGCCAACGTGATTCCAGTCAAATATGCTGTGGGAGAGGAAAATCCAAACAGAGCATTGGTGCCCCTAACCCCATTGATACCAGATAATGATTCTCTTGCTCATAGTTCAGACTACTCCCATGAAGGTAGTTCACATGCGTATTACACAGAGTCACCTGAACATAGTGAGATTTACTCGTATCAATATGAGGCACCACCTATGGAGCAAAATTGGGAGCCAGAATACTCCAATGTCATGTACACAAATCCTAACCCTAGGCCCCAATTGAGACAAATGAGACCACAAGCCCCTAGAGGATCTTGTTTTAGATGTCAAGGTGATCATTTCATTCGTGACTGTCCCCACCCATCATCTTCGAGTCAAGGACAGGCTATCACAATACAGGCTTTTTGCCCTGATTGTGGCAAAGACCATCTCCCTAGAGATTGTCCAAGAAACCCCTCCAGCGCACCCAAGATTACACCCATTAATGTGGTAGGCTTAGTAGCGGATTCAAGTTCAAGAAGCAGTAATGTGGCACCTATACAGGCAGTTACTAGGGCACAAGCATTAAAACAGGATAAACCAGTAGAACAATCAGAGTCGAGTGAATCGGGAGAGCCTAGTAAGAGGAAAACAAGAACATGGAAGGATACCAGAGAGAAGGCCAATCGCAAGTGGAATAAAAAGTTATCCGGACTAGAAGAAAGCTTAAAAGAAGCGAAAACAAAAATAGAAGACATTGCATCTCAAAGCCCCTCGCATGCCGAAACTCCATCCACTCCACCTCATCCCACCCCACCACCCATTGTAAATAGAACACAACCAGGGTCTGTTCTTGCAGATCCAACCCCAGAAGGCTTGGACATGATGTCCAAGGCCTACCACGCTCGACTTCAAGAAGGGCCTACAGCTGCAAACCTAGACAAGAGTTACCCTAGAGCGGACTTAGAGATTGAACGGATGAAAATGTGCATGAAAATGGTAGAACAAGCTCAAGCTATACTTGAGACTAGTCAAAAGTTCAATCAGACAAACTCTGTCAAAGGGGATTTGCATTTCCAGGGCTTACTAGAACGATTAGAGCAGTTGGTAAACAAACCACAAGTTTCTTTACCTCCACAGGCTCAACCAGTTATTGAAAGAGGAAGCTCACCACCAATGGGAGCTTATGTTCCTAATTCCACGGATCCAGGAATACCTCCTTCAATTCAACAGTACTCTCAAGAATTCTTGCGGGAAATACAAGAAGAGAAATGGACCAAGGAGAAGGGTAATTCCCCTCCTATTCCTGAGATTGATGATCTTCATGATCAATTTCCCCAAGACATTCCATCTATTTACGGAGATGAAGCAGAACAACAAGAAGACGAAAGGTTAGATTTTGAATCTAATACCTTAGAAGAACTGCCTCAATTTCCAGGCCCATGGGAATCTGAATCTCTCTAGATTAGAGCTCCCACAATACTAGTAAGAAATGAAGACTCAGTGGTTCCAAGGAACACGGATGTTGTGAAGAACACTAAGGTTCAGTGTCATCTCACTGTAGAAGAGCTGCTCAAAGCAAAACCTGAGCTTTGGAATCATGTGAAGGATCAGGTTCCAGAACTTGATTCCAACATGCCAAAAGCAGGCTCCAAGCAAAGGGTACCAGAGATACCTCTAGACAAAATAGGGGACATGTGTGAGGGTGAAGAAGGTAATACTTATCTTCCAATCACCTACCAAGGTTACACAACCAAAGCAATCATAGATTCAGGTGCTGGTGTTGCTATTGCGACCACCTCCTTGTGGAAGCAATGGGGCAAGCCCACATTAAGACCAACTAGAATGAAGCTTCAAATGGCTGATGGTCATTTTGAAAGACCTCTAGGATTGCTAGAAGGGATCACTCTAACCACTTGTGGTGTAGAGTTTGAGCACACATTTGCTATATGTGACTTTGAGAAAAATAATGTCTATGAGATGATCCTAGGAAGACCCTTCCTACGACAATTGCAAATAGTACAGGATTGGGGAACTAACTCCTTGTACTTACAGCACTTAGGGGTCACCACCAAGGTCAATTTGAAGGATTACACCTTCAGAGATGTACCACCCCTACAGTGGAATTCTATCCACAAAGCGAAAGAAGATTCCATCTCTGTGCATTCTGAAAGTTCACCTGATCCATCATGGCTTCATGAAGATACTCATTTGTGGATGTGCAAGGTCGCAAAGGAAGTGGAAAAACGTTTAAAGGCAAGAGAAGAAGGAACTTCGCTAGGAGATAGACCAGTTAGAGACCCAGCCTACACACCGATGATCTTTCCAGATGAGGAGTTTGAGCCTCATGGCTGGCCAGAAATCTTAGCCACCATGGACATTGCTGTCAATGAGGAACAGTGGACACCTCATTGTGATGAGGAGGGTTATGATATCTCAGTGTTCATGTGTCAACCCTTGCTAGAAGAATGTGACCCTAGTGATGTCATAGAAGAAGAAGAGAATGACGATGATCTGGAGTCTATTGTGATGGATAGTTGCTTTAACTCAGAGCATCACTATCTAGAAGATATAGGAGTGTTCACCCAGAAAGAAGAAGAACCTCTCACAAGTATTAAAACAGTAAACTCAAAGGATGGAAGTAAGAGTAGTCAAAAGAAAAAGAAAAGAAAAGCAGTGAAACAAGAAGAGGAGGAATCATTGTTTGAAGTACCAGAAAACTTCAAGAAATATGAAGTTGACGACCGCAAATTTTTGGTACGAATGCCTAAGAGAGAGGCCATCATAGGAGAATCATATGATAATAAAGAAAAGACCAAGAAGATTGTAGTGACCATTGAAGAGAACGAAGAGAGATGCACATATATAGGAGATGACCTAAGTGCAAGAGAAGAAATGGAGCTCATAGCTCTATTAAGGGAATATAGGGATGTGTTTGCATGGCACTATAAAGACTTGAAAGGGGTGGATCCAAGAATTTGCTCTCATACTATCCCCATGACTGCTGATGCTAAGCCCACCAAACAGAAGCCCTACACATATAATGATACCTATGCAGCCAAAATAAAAGAAGAAATTGATAGGTTGATTGAAGCTGGATTCATCTATGAGATTGAGCATACCGAATGGGTGTCCCCCATTGTTGTGGTACCCAAGAAGAACGGGAAGTTGTGAGTGTGTATTAACCTTAAAAAAGTTAATGCCTCTACGATTAGAGATAGTTATCCACTTCCAATCACAGAACACCTATTGGAGCGTGTTGCAGGCAAGGAAGTTTATAGCTTCCTTGATGGATTTTCAGGTTACAATCAAGTAGCCATTGCCCCAGAAGATCAACACAAAACAGCTTTTGCTACAGAGTGGGGAATCTTTGCATTTCGTGTGATGCCATTTGGGCTCACCAATGCACCTGCAACATTCCAAAGGCTCATGTGTCATGTCTTCAAAGAGTTCTTGCGAAAGAGCTTAGAAGTGTATGTGGATGATTTATGTGCTCATTCCCAAGAAAGAAGGTTTCACATCCCTGAGCTCAGACAAATCTTCAACAAGTGTAGATAATATCGAGTGTGTCTGAACCCAGAAAAGTGTGTGTTTATGGTGCGTCAAGGTAAAATCTTAGGTCATATTGTTTCTAAGAATGGAATCTCAACAGATGAAGATAAGGTACGAGCCATAGCGGAGCTACCAAGGCCAAGGAATATTAAAGAGGTACAAGCCTTTATGGGCCATTGTGGATACTACCGTAGGTTTATCCACATGTACGCGATCATAGCTAGACCCCTTTATGCCTTGTTGTCTAATTTTGAGTGGAACGACGAATGCGAGAATTCTTTCAACGAACTGAAGAAACGTTTGTGCACAGCACCAATACTCACCACTCCTGATTGGAATAAACCCTTCCATGTCCATGTGGATGCATCCAATCATGCCATAGGATGTGTGCTAGCACAACCCACAAGTGAAGGAAACTTAGATTTTGCCCATAGCATATGCTAGTAGACAGCTCACTGCAGCTGAACGGAACTATACCACAACTGAGCGAGAGGGCTTAGGCATGGTATATGCTGTGAAGAAGTTTAGACACTACTTATTGGCCAACAAGTTCAAGTTTTTCACTGATCATCAAGCTTTGTTATATTTGGTCAATAAACCTTGCAATACTGGACGCTTAGTAAGATGGTTCCTCTTACTAATGGAATATGACTTTGAAGTTGTTGTCAGGAAAGGTAGAACCCACCTTCGGGCAGATCACCTTTCTCGCATCACTTCAGGAGAGTCACCGCAAGGAGTGTCTGACGAATTACCCGATGCTTATCTGTTCAATTTAGAAGTTGTTCCTAAATGGGAAAATAAGTTGGTACCAGTCCTAACCTTTGGCCCTGCAAATAAGAATGTGAAAACATCACACGAAGAAATTGTAAAATCACAAAAATATCACATATTAGCAGGAAGCATGTACAAACAAGATACTGAGGGTGTATTAGCTTGTTGTGTGGAGGATGATGAACATAGTAGTTGGTTGCAACAGGCCCATGAAGGAATGCTAGGAAATCACTATTCTAAACAACGAACATTGCAGAATCTAAAGCGTTTAGGAGTGTATTGGCCTAGCATGGACAAAGAAATACATCAGTGGATTAAGAATTGTCCAAGGTGCAGAGAGAGACCCCCAGTGGAGCATGCGACCCTTTATCAAGTGTCATTAATTCCAGATTGGAGTGCTCCATTGGTAGAGTTTATGAGATCGGGAAGATTACCCAAAGAGGCTAGTCTAGCAAGAAGACGAAGCATGGAGCAAGAGGCTCAAGGCTACACCTTAGTAGGGGACAACCTATACCGAAGAGGCAAAGATGGTTACTTAAGACTATGCGTTCATGAATCAGACTATTTAAAGGTCTTAGAGACTGCACACAGCGGTGTTGCAGGTGGACATTTTGGTCCTGACCGAGTGATCAAGACCATTCTATTCTCAGGACTTTGGTGGCCCACTCTTCATATGGACGCACATACCTATGTGAAGAAATGTGACACATGCCAACGTGCACAATATCCAGTGAGAAAAGACGAGATGCCCTTGAGGCCAATGATGGGAGGACGTGCATTTTCGAAGTGGGGCATAGACTTCATAGGTCCTATTAACCCCCCAGCTAGAAACTCCCATGCAGAGTACATCATTGTAGCCACAGATTACCTTACAAAGTGGGTAGAAGTCAAAGCCACAACAAAGAATGATGCTCAGACTACGGCTAAGTTCTTATTCGAGAATGTGTTCACGAGATATGGACTACCAATAGAGTTGGTGAGCGATAGAGGCACACACTTCTTGAATGAAGTCATTGAAAATCTTCTCCAAGAATTCTTGGTGATACATAAGAAATCTGCCCCCTATCACCCACAAGCCAACGGACAAGCCGAGAGTACCAATAAGATCCTCTGTAACGTATTGACAAAACTGGTAAATAATAAACGCTCTGATTGGGACAAACAACTTCATCATGCTGTTTGGGCTTATCGAGTTGCCTACAAAACGGTACTCAACGCCACCCCATTTCAGATGGTCTTCGGACAGAATGCTGTGCTACCATTAGATTTCTTAATCCCTGCCTTAAAAGTAGCACAAGAGTATGAGTGGAATGGGCATGAATTGTCCTCTAGGATCTTTGATCTCGAACGCTTGGGTGAGACGAGGCTACGAGCGGCAGCAGGCATCTACGCTGCAAAGAAGAGGCAAAAGGCATACTTTGATGCACACATCAAGGATAAGGGATTGAAAGAGGGAGATCTAGTGTTGGTATACACACTAAAACAACATGCCCGTAAGTTGGAAAAAAGAGGATACGGACCCATGATCATTAATAGAATTTCCACTAGTGGTGCAGTTCAGTTGGCCACGCTAGAAGGAGATATCTTGCCAAACTATATTAGTGGCTGTAGAGTCAAGCTATATCAAGAACCTCTTACTGAGGATATGCTAATGAGACTCAACACTGCTAAGAAGCGAAAAGATGAAGAGTTAAGAGTGAGAGAAGAAGCACAGGTAGAGGCCAGAGAGCGTATTAGGCGAAATAAGTTAAGGTGATTAGGCCTAGAAGTCAACTCAAAAGCCCCAAAATATCACATGGATATGTGTCAAAAGTCAGGCATAGCGACTTCTCAGGTCATTGACCGAAGACCCTTTGTGACCATAGAGATAGGACAAGGGAAGGGTGCAAGGACGGTGAAAGCATTGATTGACTCAGGTGCAGCAAGTAGTGCAGTTAGACTTTCCTACTGCCAAGACTTGGGGTTGAACATCAATCCCATAGAAGCTTATCTCATAGGATTGGGAGGTGTGGAAACCCCTTGTTTGGGCGAGGTGGAACTTCCCATCTACCTTCAAGATGTTCCAATGAAAGTCAAAGCGCTAGTATGTCAAGATGAGAACCTTACAGAACCACTTGTCTTGGGTCAAGATTGGATCTATGACCATGCAGTTAACTTAAACCTAAGAAGTCAAATTCTTCAAGTTTGGGTACAAGAACAATGCATTACATTAGAATTAGAGAACTGCATGCTCCTAAATCATGGCACCACACACTCTCTTAGTTCTTCCAAGACTAATCATATGAAAGAAGATGTTGTATGTGTCAAAAGCTCTATGATGCAGAAGGAGTCAATCGTGGAAGACCAGGTTCGAAGGCGGGTGGATCTTTCTTCTTCTCCAAAGAATCAAGTAGCCACAGTAGTGAGTCCACCACACAAGCAAACACAACCGTTCACAACAACTGCTACATCAAATAGAAAGACACCATTCGATAAAAAAACAGTTCCGAGCATGAAGCAGAGATGGGTACGCAAAGGAGAGCAACCACCAACCTTGCCCCCACAAATCCCATCCATGCAAACCAACCAGGCCAGAAGACGAAGGAAGCAGCTCAGACAAGCTCAATCACAAGGTATCCAACAAGTTTGGGTGCCTAAGAAGTTAGCTGCAGCTCAACAAGGGCAATTACAGATGTGGGTACCTAAGAAGCTCCTACATCCACAACAACCTTTGTTCTCCCACATGCAAAAGGTTTCAACAAAGAAGCCCAAAGGAGAAAAGGGTAAGAACCACGTACAGAGACCTAAGGAAGATCAAATCAGCTCTTCAACATTAGTAGGAAGACATGCAAAAAGGATATGGGTTTGGAAGCCAAAAGTGCAAGTAGCCTCCACCGAACCAAAGCGTCAACCACACTGGGTACCACAATTCAGAAAGCATCCAAAGAGAAAGACGCCTGAAGTGACCTCTACAGTGCCAAATGATGTTCTAAAAAGGACTCCCATAAGGAGGATTACATCAGTTTGAGACTCAATGGATACCTCCACCAAGGTCGGCATCAACCTCCGCAAATAACATCGAAAGCCTCGAACGAGCAACGACCATGTGCTCCTTGCACAACCCTGTCTTTTGCACCATTCAGGTCATGCATTTCCAAAGTATGTATTAATATAGGGCCACATTACATGGCCGTGCATAGACACACTTGAGAATCCCACGCACAAGAGCACAGTGACATATGTCAAATATTTCTATTGTGCTAACTTTTGTGTTCTTGTTTTGTGATATCCTTTTCCTCCAAAAAAAAAAAAAAAAAAAAAAAAAGAGGGAGAAAGAAAAGCGGGAGAGAGCTTGTTCCCAGGTTTGGCTTATGAAACATGAATGATTCATGCTTAGTTGAAGGTGGAACTGTTGATTACTAGGCATTTATCAATTTGGATAGAAGTGTGTCTCGGCCAGCAGTGAGATTATTGTTGCCTTATCTGGTAGATGACAAGCATTTGGCATGAACATGGCATCTTCAACTATGATTTTCTCTTACCATGGTAGGAATGAAGAGCTTGAAGGCCCGCAACTTGAGTGATGCTTAACTACTTCATGTACCAGAGCATCCAAGGAGATATCTGCAAAGGGTACTTCTAGAGGAGAAGACTCCTGCATATGGTGAGCTAAAGAGAATATGTGAAACTCAGCTTGGTGTAGTTACCCAATGTTGCTTGCCAAGGAATATAAAGAAATTCAATTCTCAGTATTTGACAAATGTTGCTTTGAAAAGAGGAGAGAGGATCCACCACTCAAACGATCTCATCAGTGGACAAGCAACATGGACATTCATCAACAATGTTCCATCCCAAAGGCCGAATGTACAACACGAAGAGACAAACATCCATCAACCTTCTCCATGGTAAGTATCTTTACTCTGGAAACACCATAACCATGATAGTTTAAGAAACCTCTTCGTCAGCATATCCTTGAGCACTTAGCTCAAGACCCGCAATTTTTGCACCATACTTCTTCCAATGCATTTTCCAAGTAAGCATGCGTAGGGCTACATTACAAGGCCGTGCACAAGGCACATACTTTTTTCAACCCAGGCACGAACACACTTACCCATCATTCATTATGGGTTATGAGTAGTTGGCATGACTGCTCTCAACATCATCTTTGGAAGAGCTAGCGGACGTCATGGGAGCAACACCCATATCTCGGAAGCAAATTGAAGCCAGTAGTTGCTCCAAATCACTCTTGACAACCTCTTTTGAGCAACTTGCAGTTTTGAAAGCTCACAACGACACATTCTTGCTGGAATCCAAGGAACCAGCTCATACAACGGATGGACACCACCTCTCAAAGCACTACATAGAACAGCCCTTCCAACAAGGGTCTGTCAGGGACGACAGACTCGAGAGGGGGGGGAGTGTTGAAGCTCAAAGTCAAGGACAAAGCATGGAAGCACATCAAAAGGTGGACACACAAGGAAAGGGAGCAAGTAGGGAGCTCCAAGAAGTGTATGTCAAATTTTCAGAAGAATCCCCTACGAAAATAGTGATTTTCATCACTAAAAACCATTGTAAATACCATTATCTATTTTTAGTAACTCCATTTTGTTCAAGCCGAGGAGTCCTCGAGCTTGAGGAGTATTAAAAGTACCATCGTACCAATTTTCATAATTTTTAGACTTCGTTTGAGCCCTCAAATAAGCCCTGGAACCTAATTTTTAACTAGGTCGGACACTAGGTCTGGACAGGGCCAAAACTAGTCAAAAAACTATAAAAAGAGCTAGAGAGCTCATTTTTGGGGGTTAGCTTGTTAGAGAATAGAACTTTGGTGAGAGAACTCTTTTGCAATCTAAGCTTTCCATTGTTCCTCTCTTTGATCTTACTTTGTGCGCGTGTGTGTGTATGTGTGTGCATGTTTGTGTGCTTTCACTCACGCACTTGTACCTTCACTTGCTCGTGGTCTTCATACCGGTCCTCACGTCTCCGCGGATTGACAAGTAAAGGAGGTGGTGCTTACACTTGAGCTACAAACCTCATGAGGGGTGCCTAATTTTTTCACCAGTGAAAAAGCCCTTATGGCCAAACTATCATGTCCCTCCCATGAACTTTTTGTCAAAAAGTGGCTTGCTAAGCCACTTCCAGTGTCCACCCATGAAAGATAAAAGAATTGGTGCTCCCTATGGAAACCATTGATGAGTTCATTACTAGAACTACAAGGTTGAAGCGAATTTGGCATCAATATGGAATCGGGTTTTCTAGCCTCCCATACCCCATGGAACTTGAGGACACATTAGCCCAATTGAGGAAGGAACTAGAGACCTTAAAGAGGAATAAGCCCTTGAAACAAGAAGAGAGTGCAATAGCATAACTAGGGTGTAAATTGACGCCTTAAAATTGCAAAAAGAAGAGCAGCCCTAGGTGGAAGCGATAGCGCAACTCCATCAAGAGCTACAAAAAATTTATACAGATGGAGTCACGAGTGAGCTATGGTGCACAACGTGTATAAAAAAAGGATGTGTGGTCATTGAATTCCATATGTTAAATGTAACTTGTGAGTTATGCAAGAAGTCTAGCCATGAAGCACAAGAGTTCCACTCACGAGGGATTTGTGCATAAGCATATTGGGGACAAGGAGGAGCTCAGACGGGGCCTTTTCCACCACCAAATTTAATGATAGCTACACCAACTCAAGGTAATACTCGCAACCCACATCCAAACGGGAAACTTTAGAAATGGACCTAGAAGGCCGATCATTTGGTTTAGGGAGTTTTGACATTACCAAAGCAAATGTGCTCTACTAGAGGATTCTCCTCCATGCAAAAATTTTTCAAAATCTAGAGATCACTACACCATGTGTTGCCCAAAAAATAAAGCATTCACATCAAGACCATATATACATATGATTTCTATGGATAAGGAAGAAGCTCTAGATGAAACGACTATGCAATCACCAATTGATAGGTAGTACATTTAGAAGAACCAAGGACAAAGAGACAATAAGAGGTATGCCTGCTACCAATGAAGATATCCAATCAAAAAAAGAAACACAAATGAAGCCTTTGTACAAGCATATAGTAGGGCCCGAATAGAGATTGAGGACTTGCACATTGCCCATGCCCTTATGGAATCAGAGGCTTGGAAACTATTGAAATCAATAAAGAAGGAGGCTAGTATCTTTGATATTGAAATTGGACGCAAGATTCTGGCCAAAAGTTTTGCAAATCATAGATGGTGTCCACATCCACTTTAGTTGTAACAACTACTACTTTGTGTAAAGGAAGGGTGGTAGGGGATGTCCCCCTTAATTATTATAAGATCCCATAACACAATATCACTATAAGAGGACACAATCTACAAGGATTTATAGTGGATGGTGGCTCATGCATAAATATAATGCCTAAGTACACTATGGAGAAGCTTTGGTTTTAACTGTTTCATAGTAACATTGATTGACGAAAGTAGCATAAAAGTCCTTAGGAGTAGTTCCCCAAGTTTCAATTGAGGTACAAGGTAACATCTTTACTTTGTAATTTGTTATATTAATATTTCCAAAAGTGGATGGGGGTTTTCTGTAGTTAATTGGGAGGCCCTACTTACAGCATGCTAGTGTTTTGCATGATTGGGGTAAGGATACAATGTGTAAAGCATGAGGTAAAAGAGCTCAAAAAAATCCATCTAGAAGAAAGACCAAACAACTCATTTCCTTGCTATGGAGTTTTTCTAGATGAGACAAGTACAAAAGTTCATCTAGAAAAAGATAAGACTATACAAGTTGTTGGATTGGGTGAAGATTGGGTTATGATAGAAATTTATGGCAGGATAAATTATAGGTTGGAATCCTCATTCTTTTACATAGACCTCAATTAGAGATGCATAAATGGTTCCTCATTGGGAAGATCCATACAAAATTAGAAACATGTTTTTAAATCCTATTTTAAAGCTTTTTCATTTTCTTGTGTTTCGATTCATCCTTAACAGTCGTGTTATTTCTTTCCCTCGAATTTTTCATATCTTGTGGTCATTTTTTTGTGATCCAAGAGTCATTCATAGGGCTTTTGATGATTGTGGATCTGCCCATGCCCTTAGGTCTGGAAAAATCCAACCCCTTAGTACTGTTCTTCTCCCTCCCCTCTATACGTTGAGTTATAATGGCTGGATTGGATGATGTTGGCATAGTTCTTTTGCTATACGGAGTCCTAGGGTCCTTGTTTCTTGAGCTCCATGCCATCCTCCTATCCCCTCAGTTTCTCTTCCTTCGTCACAAAGGAACATTCCAACCTTCTTCCTTTGCCATTGGAGCTACCCCCATGTTGGCACTCAAGGTCAAGCACAAGGTGTGAGAACACATCAAAGTTATGGACACACAAGAAGACGGAGCATCTAGGTATATGTCAAATTTTTGAAAGAAACCCATATAAAAAACAATGATTTTGATCACTAAAAACCATCATATATATCATTTCACATTTTTGCAACTCCATTTTGTTCAAGCCAAGGAGTCCTAAAGATTGAAGAGTATTAGAAGTATCTATGTACCAATTTTCATGATTTTTAGACTCCATCTAAGCCCTCAAATAAGGCTTGGAGCCTAATTTTTAACTAGGCCAGACACTAGGTCTGGACAGGGCCAAAAGCTAGTCAAAAACTATAAAAGCAGCTAGAAAGATCATTTTTGAAGTTAGCAAATAAGGAAATGACATGAAAAAGAGCTTTTATTCTTGTTTTTGACTAATTAAAGATTACATTGCTCCATCTCTTTTTCTTGTCGTGTATGCACGTGTGTGTGTGTATGTGTGTGCATGCTTGTGTGCTTGTCACCCACGCACTTGTGCATCTCACTTGCTCACGATCATCATACCCTCCTCACGTCTTCTTGGATTGACAATTATGAGGTGGATCTCCTCACATTGGTACTTGCCATTGTGCTAGAGTGACACCAAATTTGGCATCGTTGTCGGGGATTGAGCTTAGAGGATGAGCATGTGATGGTAAGATGTAGCGACATGATGTTGGAATCATAGATAATCTCTTTCTTTTTACTCTTCTACCTACTTCATCATCATCACCACGATCTCTACTCTCCATCTCAAAGAAGATGCATCTCTACTCTCCATCTCTACTCTCCATCTCAAAGAAGATGCATCTCTACTCTCCATCTCTACTCTCCATCACAATGGACAAAGAAGATGTGCAAACTTGAGGAAAGAATAAAAGAAAAAAAAATCCAAGTTAACCAAAATTGCATCTCAAACGGAGTCACAAAATCCACTCACCTCATCCATACCAAACCATTCCATAGACCCATCACTCATTGTGAATAGATCGCAACCAGGGTCTGTTCTTGTAGACCCAACCCCAGAAGGCTTGGAAATGATGTTCAAGGCCTACCAAGCTCGACTTCAAGAAGGGCCAACAATTGCAAACCTAGACAACAGTTATCCTAGAGCAAATTTAGAGATTGAAGAGACAAAATTTTGCATGAAAATGGTAGAACTAGCTCAGGCTATGCTCAAGGCCAACCAATTGTTCAATCACACAAATTATATCAAACCAGGTTTGCATTTATAGGGTGTGTTAGAAAGATTAGAGCAGTTGGTAAACAAGCCACAGGTTTCTTTACCTCCAAAGACTCAACCAATTGTTGAAAGAGAAAGCTCACCACCAACGATACAAGAAGAGAAATGGGCCAAGGAGAAGGGTGATCCCCCTCCTATTCCTGAAATTGATGATCTTCATGATCAATTTCTCCAAGACATTCCATCTATTTATGGAGACCAAGCATAGCAACAAGATGATGAAAATTTTGAGTCTATTTCTTTACAAGAATTGCCACAATTCATAGGCCCATGGGAATCCGAATCTCTTTATATCAGAGTTTCCACGATACAGATAAGTAATGAAGACTTAGTGGTTCCAAGAAACATTGAAGTCATGAAGAACACTATGGTTCAATGTCATCTCACCTTAGAAGAGTTGTTCAAAGTAAAACGTGAGTTGTGGAAACATGTGGCAAATCACGTTCTAGAACTTGGTTCCAATGTGTCAAAAGTAGGCTCTAAGCAGAAAGTCCTAGAGATACCTTTAGACAAAATAGGAGACATGAGTGAAGGTGAGGAAGGTAATACTTCTCTGCCAATCACCTACCAAAGTTACACAACCAAAGCCATCTTAGATTGAGGTGCTGGTGTTGTGATTGCGACCACCTCCTTGTGGAAGCAATCGAGCAAACTCGCATTAAGATCAACTAGAATGAAGCTTCAAATGGCTAACGGCCATGTTGAATGACCCCTAGGATTGCTAGAAGTGATAACTCTAACGGCTTGTAGTGGAGTTTGAACAAACCTTTTCTGTATGTGACTTTGGCAAAAATAACGTCTATGAAATGATCCGAGGAAGACCCTTCCTATGACAATTGCAAATAGTGCAAAATTGGGGAACCAACTCCTTGTACTTGCAGCACTTAGGCATCACAACAAGGGTCAATTTGAAGGATTATACCTTCAGAGATGTACCATCCCTACAGTGGAATGTTATCCATAAGGTGCAAGAGGATTCAATCTCTATGCATTTTGTAAGTTCTTCTTATCCATCTTGGATGCATGAAGATACTTGTGGATATGCAAGGTCACCAAGGAAGGGGAAAGACATCTAAAAGCGAGAGAAGAAGGAACTTCTCAAGGATCCAAACCAGTTATAGACCCAGCCTATACATCAATGATCTTTCCAGATGAGAAATTTGAGTCTCATGTCTGGGCAAAAATCTTAGCCACCATGGACATTGTTATCAACGAACAACAATGGATGCCTGATTGTGATGAGGAGGGTTATGATATCTCTTTGTTCATGTGTGAACCATTGCTAGAAGAGTGTGACTATGATGAGGTCATAGAAGAAGTAGAGGGCGACAAAGATCTAGAGTGCATTGTGATGGATAGTTGCTTTGACTTAGAAGAACAATATCTAGAAAATGTAGGAGTGTTTACCCAAAAATAAGAAGAACCTCTCACAAGCATTAAAGTTTTTAATTAGAGGAAGGAAAATGAAGGTAATCAAAAGAAAAAGAAAAGAAAAGCAGTGAAACAAGCAAAGGAGGAATCATTGTTTGAAGTACCAGAGAATTTAAAGAGATATGAAGTTGAAGATCAAAAAATTTTGGTACGAATGCCTAAGAGAGTGTCCATCACAGGAGAAGCATATGATAATAAAGAAAAGACCAAAAAAGTTATAGTAACCGTTGAAGAGAACAAGGAGCGATGTACTTACATAGGAGAAGACCTAAGTGCAGAAGAAGAAGTAGAGCTTGTAGCTTTATTAAGGGAATATAGGGATGTGTTTGTGTGGACCTATAGAGACCTAAAGGGAGTAGATCCGAAAATATGCTCTCACACGATTCCCATGGAAGCTGACACTAAACCCACCAAACAAAAGCCCTACACATATAATGACACTTATGCAACCAAAATAAAAGAAGAAATTGATAGACTGATTGGAGTTGGATTTATCTATGAGATTGAGCATAATGAATGGGTGTCCCCCATTGTAGTGGTGCCCAAGAAGAACAGAAAGTTGCGGGTGTGTATTAATCTTAAAAAAGTTAATGCTTCTATAATTAGAGATAGCTATTCGCTTCCAATCACCGAACATTTATTGGAGTGTGTTGCAAAGCAAGGAAGTTTATGGCTTCCTTGATGGATTTTTAGGTTACAACCAAGTAGACATTTCCCCAGAAGATCAACACAAAATGGCATTCACCACAGAGTGGGGAATCTTTTGCATTTTGTGTGATGCCATTTGCGCTCACCAATGCACCTACAATATTCCAAAGGCTCATGTGTCATGTTTTCAAATAATTCTTGCGAAAGATCTTAGAAGTATATGTGGACGATTTATGTGCCCATTCCCAAGAGAGAAGACATCACATCCCAGAGCTTAGACAGATCTTCAACAAGTGTAGAGAATATCGAGTTTGTCTGAACCCAGAAAAATGTGTGTTCATGGTATGTCAAGGTAAGATCTTAGGTCATATTATTTCTAAGAACGTATTATCAATGGATGAGGACAAAGTAAGATCCATTGGGGAGTTGCAAAGGCCAAGGAATGTTAAAGATGTTTTGTTGACAAATTTTGAGTGCAACAACGAATGCGAAAATTCCTTCGATGAGCTGAAGAGATGTTTGTGCATAGCACCAATACTGACCAATCTTGATTGGAATAAACCATTCCATGTCCATGTAGATGCATCCAATTATGCAATAGGATGTGTGCTAGCACAACCCATAACTCAAGGAAATCTAGATTTGATTGTAAAAATCCTAGCAGACACCTAAACATAGCTGAACAAGACTATACAACAATCGAAAGAGAAGGCTTAGGAATGTTTTATATTGTGAGGAAGTTTAGACACTATCTATTGGCCAAAAAGTTCAAGTTTTTCACTGATCATCAAGCTTTATTATATTTGGTCAATAAACCTTGCAATACAGGATGCTTAATAAGATGGTTCCTTTTACTAATGGAATATGACTTTGAAGTTGTTGTTAGGAAAGGTAGAACCCACCTTAGGTTGGATCACTTTTCTCACATCACTTCAAGAGAGTCACCACAAGGAGTTTCTGATGAATTGCTCGTTGCTTATCTGCTCAATTTAGAAGTTGTTCCCAAATGGGCAAATAAGTTGGTATCTATCTTGACCTTCGAACCAGCAAATAAGAATGTGAAATCAAGCAAAGATGAAATTGTAAAAGCACAAAAATATCAAATATGGGCAAGAAGTATGTACAAACAAGATATAGAGGGAGTACTAGCTTGTTGTGTCGAGGACGATGAACATAGGAGTTGGTTGCAACAAGCCCATGAAGGATTGCTAGGAAATCAGTATTCTAAACAATAAACATTGTAGAATTTGAAATGTTTAGGAGTGTATTGGCCTATTATGGACAAAGAAATACATGAAAGGATTACGAATTGGAGTGTGTGAGAAAACACCCCCAGTGGAGTATGCTACCCTTTATCATGCATCACTAATTCCATAATGGAGTGCTCCATTGGTAGAATTTATGAAATCGGGCACACTACCTAATGAGGCTAGTCTAGCAAGAAAATGAAGCATGGAGCAAGAGTCTCAGGACTACGCCTTAGTAGGAGGCAACCTATACCAAAGAGACAAAGATGGTTACTTAAGATTGTGCATTCATGAATCAAACTATTTGAAAATCTTAGAAACTGCACATAATGGTGTTGCAGGTGGACACTTTGGGCCCAATTGAGTAATTAAGACCATTTTGTTCTCAGGAATTTGGTGGACCACTCCTCATATGGATGCACATACCTATGCAAAGAGATGTGACACATGCCAACGTGCACAATATCCAATCGGAAAAGATGAGATGCCTTTGATGCCAATGATGGGAGGACGTGCATTCTCAAAATGGGGTATATACTTTGTAGGTCTTATTAACCACCCCAGCTAGAAACTCCCATGCAGAGTACATTATTGTAGCCACAAATTATCAATGGGTAGAAGTAAAAGCCACAACAAAGAATGATGCTCAAGTGAATGCTAAGTTTTTATTCAAGAACGTGTTCACTATATACAGGTTACTAATAGAGTTAGTAAGTTATAGAGGTACGCACTTCTTGAATGAAGTCATTGAAAACCTTCTCCAAAGGTTCTTGATGATACATAAGAAGTGTGTCCCCTATCACCCACAAGCTAACGGACAAGCCAAAAGCACAAATAAGATCCTATGTAATGTATTGATAAAACTAGTAAGTAATAAATGTTATGATTGGGATAAACAACTTCATCATGTTGTTTGGGCCTACTGAGTTTCCTATAAAACGGTTCTCAATGCCACCCCATTTCAGATGGTCTTTGGATAGAATGCTATGTTACCATTAGACTTCTTGATCTTGACTTTAAAAGTAGCACAAGAGCATGAGTGGAATGGACACAAGTTATCCTCCTGGATATTTGATCTAGAATGCTTAGGCGAGACCAAGCTTTGAGCGACAACACGCATCTACACTGCAAAGAAAAGACAAAAGGCATACTTCGATGCACACATCAAGGATAAAAGATTGAAAGAGGGAGACCTAGTGTTGGTCTATACATTAAAGCAGCATGCCTCTAAAGTGGAAAAACGAGGTTATGGACCCATGGTCATCAATAGAATTTCCACTAGCAGTGAAGTTCAATTGGCCACTCTAGAAAGTGACATCTTGCCAAGCTATATTAGTGGATGCCGAATCAAGATATATCAAGAACCTCTTACAGAAGATATGCTCATGAGACTCAACACTACGAAGAAGCAAAAAGAAGAAGAGTTAAGGGTTAGAGAAGAAGCACAGGAAGAGGCTAGAAAGCGCATTAGGAAAAATAAGTTAAGGCGACAAGGCCTATGTGTCAATCCCAATGCCCCAATATATCACATGGCCATGTGCCAAACATCGGGTGAAAATAGAGGTAGGACAAGGAAAGAGTGTAAGGACTCTGCGAGCCTTGATTCACTCAGGTGCAGCAACTAGTGCAATTAGACTCTCATGCTGCCAAGATTTGCAATTGAACATCAATTCTATAGAAGCCTATCTCATAGGATTGGGAGGTGTGGAAACCCCTTGTTTGAGTGAGGTGGAGCTTCCCATTTATCTTCAAGATGTCCCAATGATAGTCAAAATGCTAGTGTGTCAAGATGAGGATCTTACAGAACCACTTGTCTTGGGTCAAGATTGGATCTATGACCATGCTTTCAACTTAAACCTAAGAAGTAAACTTCTTCAAGTTTGGGTACATGAACAATCCATTACATTAGAATTAGAGAATTGCATGATCACAAATCCAAGCATCACACATTCTCTTAGTTCTTCTAAGACTAATCTTAAAGATGAAGATGTTGTATGTGTCAAAAGCTCTATGATGATGAAGGAATCAATAATGGAAGAATAAGCTCAAAGGTGAGTGGACCTCTCTCCCTTTTCAAAGACTAAGGCATCCATAGTCGTTCAACGATAGAGCCAAGCAAAACAATACAAGACAACTGCTATATAAAATAGACAAACAGAATTCAAGATGAAAGTAGTTATGGGCATGAAGCAGATCTTGGTATGAAAAAGCAAGCAGTCAATCATACCATTGCATTCAAACTCGTTGCCCAAGAAGCAATGGAAAAATCCAAGGCAACAAGTAGCAGAACACCAACGATCTCTAGCTCAAAGAGTACTCCAAGTTTAGGTACCAGAGCGATCGATGAAGGCTGACCAAAATAACGTACAAATTTGGGTGCCTAAGAAATTAGCTACAGCTCAACAAGGTTGATTACACATGTGGGTACAAAAGGAACTCTTACATGCACAAAACCCTATGTTCTCCCACTCGAGTAAAGTCTCAACAAAGAAGTCAAGGAAAGGCAAGGCTCAGAGTCATGCACCAAGATCAAAAGAAGATCAACTCACCTCTTCAACAATAGTACGACAACAAGCACCAAGGGTATGGGTTTGGAAGCCAAAAGCACCAATAGCCCCGATAGAACCACAGAGCCAATCATGAGGGATACAAAAAGATGAAGAGACCAAAAGTGATATGTATGGAGCCGAACACTGTTCTAAAATGGATCCCTATAGGGAGGAATGATCGATTGTCATTCAACCATCGATTGATTGCATCATTTTGAGATCCAATGGATACCTCCAAATAGATATTGCATCAATGTTTGCAAGTAACATCGGAAGCCTCGACATGCAAAAACCATGTGCCTTTGGCATAACCCCATCTTTTACACCATTCAGGTCATGCATTTCCACAGTATGCATTAATATAGCACCTGTTGGAAAACAACGTCACATCAGTCCAAAGTCCATTTAGGGGAGAAACCCTAATTTTGGTACTTAGTCATTTTTGGCACAAAAATGTGTAAAATTTTTATGAGTCTATCTTGTAGAGCTTGAAGAGAGATTTCCATTGGTATATGACATTCAGTCATCAAAGATCAGATTTGGGAGAAAACTCTAACCCTAATTTTTTGTTGATTTAGGGTTTTGACCTCATATGATAGCTCTCGGCATAAGGATCATAAAAATGTTTTCATATCATTCATCAGGTAGTCAGAAGTGTGACAAAGCAGGTCAAGAAGTTATTTTTAAAGTTAGCTAAAAGCAACTTTAAAAATAAAGCAAACTAACTTAAAAATAAAGCAAAAGCAATTTAAAAAGCGATGAGATTAAAATAAAGAGCTTTTTAGTGAGTTTTGTGCATGAGACACTCAAGGCTATATAAAGAAGTGTTTGGGTCACTTCTAGGATATCCTACACCAATTGGCAATGCAAGTTTTTGGTCCCTCATTAGAGGTGGTGCTCTAGCACACATGGGGCAGCCATGGTGCACTCTAGAAGCATGTTGAGGAGAAGCTATGGAGTTCTTCTTGGAGAAGAGTGTGCTCACACTCTTGCTTATTGAGAGGACTTTCCCATCAGCAGCTTGGTGGTGTGGATCATCCATCCACATGATGTATTTGAAGATTGTCCTCTACATGAAGATTTCGGTTTACTTCAAAGACATTGGATGGTGGTTAACATAAGATTTACATCTTATGTTAAGAATTCAGGTACATATTCTCTTTATGCACACAGGTACTACTTGAAGTATATGGAAGTGGCATCCATATCAGGAGGAGTCCTAATCAGCATAGGTACAAGACAATCAGTACATGTATGCTTTATGCATATTTGGATGAGGTGTTCGAGAAGGTATATTCATATTAGTGTGAGGATTTTTGACAACAAAAGTGTTAGCATTCTTTGCTAATTTTGTAAGTATGTGATCTTTCACACACGTATCTGACTTAGGGCCTTCCATAGCCTAAGTTTAGATGAGGGTTTGTTGATTATCAATTTTAGACTAATCCTTCCTCTTTTTGTCACTCATATTCACTCTTGTACAACCTATTAGGTTACACATCTCATATATATTCAGATTTATGTCCATACATCTGAATATGTTTGTAACATTTGTATATTCACTCATGCATCTATTTTTGTTCACATAGAGTGGTTGAGAGTTTTTCTCCCACATTGTAAATTGACATTTGTATATATGATAGTGTGAGTAAGCAATGGCTTACATAACACTTTACACATGTTGTCTAATCTTTCTCTATCTTTGTCTCATCATTTATATGATTAAGTGTGGTATGTTGATGTTTTTCTATATTGGAAGATTGTTGGATTCTATGTTATAGATTCTGGACCTATGGAACTATGGACCTGTGGTATTAGTAATCGGCCTACTAAATTTCCAACATTTGGTATCAGAGCTTTAGGGTTTTGGCATCAGAGCATTCAGGCTCTCAGATTCCCAGGTTCCCAGACTTCCAGGTTTAAAACATATGATTTAAGGGCATCTTTTAATATTTTACATTTGACATACACACTTAATCTAGATGAGTAGATTCTCAAATTAGACAATTCAGCCATATGTTTATTCGTCAATGTGGAGTATGAAGTTGATGATCCATTAGTAGCCAAATACTTTTGGAAGAGTAAAGTTACTTTACAGAAGTATTGTTTGAAGACCAAGACTTGATGAAGAGAAGGCTACTTCAAATTCAAGGAAGAACAATGGTTTGGGGAAGGTGAAGGAATCAGATCAACATCAAATCACAGGTATCCATTTCTACTATCAGATTATCATTTGCAGGTCATATCTTAGAAGAGAAGTTATGAAGAGATTTGAAGGATTCAAGGAGTGCTTTTAAATACTTTCATTATTTGAAAGTTAAAGGCTACATCAAAACAATTATCTAGAGGTTTTTCTAGAGAGTTTTGAGAGAATTCTTTCATAGCAAGAAAGTTCATCTAAGAAGACAAATGTGGAGAAAATATTAGTTTTGTTTTCGACCAATCTTGTGTTGTAAGTTGGTTGGAAGTTATTGCTCACATTTGGTATCTAGAGAGGTAACTCTAGAAAGGTAATTCATCATTCAGACAAAAGTTTGATGAATTTAGTCATATCACTCATTTGAAGCAGAATTTTGATTTAGGAGATATGAGGAGATGGTAAAACATGATTCTATGTTCACTTCCATTTGTATACCATGTGTGTTTTGTCTCTTACTCTTAGCACTAGAGGAAGAGAAAAAGTCTATTTGAAGAAGTCAAGAGTGCTTGCTACTTCAAGATAAAGAGAAGAAAAGGTATGAAAGAGAAGTTTGAAGATGTTGACATCATCATCAGGTAGAAGAAAGATGCAGAAGAAAAAAGTCCAACATTTCCAAAAGGAAAGTGAAACTTCCTTTTCTCTCTTATATTTTCCATATACTTTTCCTATTTTATTCTCTACATCCAAAGACAAGTCTACGAGAACATCTTGTGTGAAGATAGTTTAAAGAAGAAGCAATTTTTTGTTTTGCATAATACTTGGTCATGATTTAGTAGATTTGACAAAGAATTGTGTAGAAAGGCAGCTTATATGTTTTGACTCATATGTGTATGAGTTATGTTGAAGATATTGAGCAGGTAGCTATATATTCCCTCAAAGAATTCTTGAAGTATCAATACAAAGCTACTTGGTATATGACAAGTTGCAAAGAAGTACATTTCTTCTTTATCTAACTCTTGAGGTAAAAGAGTATTTATAGAAGATGTTGGAGACTTGGAGAGAGGTTTTATGTTTGGAAAGGTTACCTCATATTTAGTATTTTTAGAAAACTTCAGAAAATTCAGATTTTTAATGTACTAGTCAGTTGAAGAATCTACTTTTTATGATTGTCTTGATTTTTGGATACATGCTTGTATTCAAAAAAGGTGTTCCATCAGATCCTATCACTTGATTGAGAAGTGGAGTTAGCCAAAAGAAAGACAAGCAGGTACTATCACATTTCACCTGGGTAGAATATGAAGATATGAAGTATCAACTTGCAACTTTTGGAGTTCTCAAGGTGAGAGTTTGTCCACTTATGTTTCAAGTAGAAGTTCAAGATTCTTGAGAAGTATTTAGTTGAAGAAAAGTTTTACAACATTATGTGAGAAGCATGGACACTTAAAGACATTCAGGTAGCAAATCAAACATTCAATCATGAAGGTTTGATGAGAGCAGATTCTACACAGGTATTTTGTTGTAGAGATGATAGATCTTGGATAGATCGTGTATGATATTGAGTATTTATGATTCAGATATCTATTCTTTGTTTGAAAAATTCTTAGCATTGGAAGAAGTAAGTCAAAGATTCAGATTCTATCATATTTGTGTCGCAGAGAAATAGAAGAAAGATACTTGTTATGTTGCAGAAGTTTATGAATCCTACAATGCTTTCAGCAAGGTTTTATGATTTAATAATCACCTAACCTTATTCTAGATTTAGGGAAGTTGAGGAATGATAGGGAAAGTTATTGGCATGTGTAGATTGCTAATAAAAAGGGTTAAGAAATTTTGTTTCAGATACAGGTATTGATCACTGAAGATCAGATTTATTGAAAGAAGGAAGGCCTTCCAAATTTCATAAAGTCTGATATAATTTGAAGAATTCTGGATACTAGTGTTAAATCATCTAGGAGGGTGATGAAACATGAAGACTTATTTTCAGCCATATGTAAAAGAATGCAGATTCATATCTACAGGTATTCATATTTCAAGTATTCCTATATTTTCTTTGTCAGTTTCTCTTTATGTTCCAACTTTGTAAGAAGAAAGAAGAAGGAGAATGTCTGGAGAAAGTTCGTGTTAGGTGTTCCTGTTCAAGAGAAAGTTCCAGAATTCTATTAAAGAGAAATTTGATATTTCAGAAAGGTATGTTTCAAAGGTGTGCACATTTATGTTTATACCAGATTTTGAAGGAAAGAGGTATGAAGGACTTACAGATAAAACAAGGATGAAGACAAGATGACATTATAGATATGAAATTTTGAGACTCATAGGTTGAGTTGAGTTGAGTTGAGTACAGTCAGAGATGAACCAGCAGTGTTCATAATACACTAAGTTGTGATTTGTCGGTCACAGGTTCCAGGATTCAGTACCTGATTTTTTTAGTGTATGACACAGCAGAAGTACATTGAGAAACCTTTCTTAAGGTAAATGCAAATATGTGGATCCTAGTGTATGTTTACAGGTTTGAGAAGACATGAGATAGCAGTTCAGATTCAATTCATGCTATATATGTTGTCAAGCAGTGATTTCTTGATGTGTACACTATTGGATATCTAGTTTGCATATTTTCTCAGGTATTATGGTTCATATTCAGTGATTCGGTTTTGAAGAAGACTTTTGAAGAAAAAGTTTGAAAGTCAATTCGGGAGTACAAGTTTGAAGTTTATGACAGTTTCCAGATGAATGAAGTTACATATCCAGTTCAATTTGTACCAATATGACATTGCAAGGGGGATTGTTGGAAATTAATGTCACATCAGTCTAAATTCCATTTAGGGCACAAACCCTAATTTTGGTACTTAGTCATTTTTGGCACAAAAATGGCTAAAATTTTTATGAGTCTATCTTATAGAGCTTGAAGAGAGCTTTCCAATGGTATATGACATTCAATCATCAGAGATCAGATTTGGGAGAAAACCCTAATCCAAATTTCTATTGATTTAGGGTTTTGCCCTCATATGATAGCTCTCGGCATAAGGATCATAAAAATGTTGTTAGATCATTCATCAGGTAGTCAGAAGTGTGACAAAGCAGGTCAAGAAGTTATTTTTAAAGTTAGCTAAAAGCAACTTTAAAAATAAAGCAAACTCACTTAAAAATAAAGCAAAAGCAATTTAAAAAGCGATGAGATTAAAATAAAGAGCTTTTTAGTGAGTTTTTTGCATGAGACACTCAAGGCTATATAAAGAAGTGTTTGGGTCACTTCTAGGATATCCTACACCAATTGGCAACGCCAGTTTTTGGTCCCTCATTAGAGGTGGTGCTCTAGCACACATGGGGCAGCCACGGTGCACTCTAGAAGCATGTTGAGGAGCAGCTATGGAGTTCTTCTTGGAGAAGAGTGTGCTCACACTCTTGCTTATGGAGAGGACTTGCCCATCAACAGCTTGGTTTACATCTTATTGTTGCTCTAGCACAATGGTGAGAACCACGTTAAGAAGCTCCACCTCCTTAATGTCAATCCGCGGAAGAGATAGGAGTGATATGAAGATCGTGAATGTGAGATGAAGTGAGAGTGAAGGTGAGAAGCATAGAAATGCACACACACATACACACACACAATGAAGAGACAAGCAAGACACAATGGAAGGTGGGAAATTAGCTCTATTACTCAAGAACACTATTACAAGCTCAAAAGAACTCTAAACTCCAACAAGCTAACCTCAAAAATGAGCTCTCTAGCTCTTTTTATAGTTTCTAGACTAGCTTTGATCGGTTTCACATCTAGTGACCGGCATAGTTAAAAATTAGGTCCTAGATGCTATTTGGAAGGGTAAACAGTATCTAAAAATAATGAAAATTGGTACGCGCATTCTACCTAAGCTCCTCAAGCTCGAGGACTCCTTGGCTTGCACAAAATGGAGCTATGGATTACAAAATGGGGTTTTCTATGTTACATATGTTACAATAGTGATAAAAATCACTGTTGGAGGTTTTTGGAAAGTATTTGAAAACATAATTATTTGAAAAACGATTCGACTGGCTCCCTGCTTTGTCATTACATGCTTCCGTGTCGTCTGTGCCTCTGGCTGCTTCCAACACCCCCCTCCCTCTCGCTTCTGTCGTCCCTGACAAAACCTTGCTGTGAGGTCTGCCGGATATAGTTCTGTAGTAGGTCTTGAGCGAGGGTGTGCTCGGAGATACGAATGCCTCGGGCTAGGTCGGCCTCGAGTTTCTCCTAGTCGATTGGTTGCGGTTCTTTCGGTGGCGGGAGCTGATAATGTGTGGAATAGACCATTCGTTCACAGGCAAATAATTGTAATAAATGAGTAGGCCTGCTTATGAATACCTCTGAATGGTATTCCCAAAAACCGGTTGTGAACATCTCTTCGAATGTCTGCTTGTAGCACGCCGGTAGGTACTTTATTCTGTAGTGCCAGGCATAACAAACCCGTAGCGATGGCGTTGTACTCATATCATATACCAGATCAAAATTGCCATGCTCAAAGCCCGGGGTGTTGACATGGGGTGCCTTGACGCATCGGAAGACTTTAAAAATCATTTGCATCATGTCAAAGATTTTGACAGTCATATGCGCCGCTATATCATCCATATGCTTTAATCTAGGGAGCCAGTGGCGAATTGTAGCCATCATGTAGCCAACAGTTGGTAACTCAATGGGTGGCTTAAAATAGGGGTAATTCAACCAGTCTTGGCACTGCTTATTGTTTTGTACCTTAATAGCAAAGGCAGTCCAGGAGCGGCGTCGTGGCACTGGTCCCCAACACGGGTTATACTTCAGGTGCAAAGGTGCCTTTACCCATGTACTCATCATCTCTGGATACTGCTGTAGTAAATTTTTTCGCCACTCTGGTTGATAGATCCTTCCTTTCTGTGCATCTAGTGGCAAATCAGCCGCCTCGAATTGAGTTGCATGCGATGGTTTTTTACCTGTCTCTTTCTCAATGGCTAACTGGTATTTGGCCATTAACATGAAGTACGGTTTATATTGTAGCTCGTGCCCAGATATGTATCGTCGCGGGGCCAATTGAGCAAAGAATGGAGACTGTAATATTCGTTCTTCTATCATCGCCATGGCATGTAATTGTGCCTCTACTCTAGCTGAGTGCGTTGTTCCAAGTTCCTCAATAGTCTTCATCCACGCGGGGGTCGGAAGTTCGTACGTCATCTGACCTTCGGCCGTGACGCGTCCGCCTGGGATGGGTTGTGGCTCGTATGCTTCTTCAAACGTTTCCTCCACCGGGATGGTGACCGTTTCTTCCTCAGCTGGAAGCTCAGGTGGGGAATCTGGCCTTGGTGGCGCTTCGTATACTGCAATCCTTGATTCAAGGGTCGATACCTGGGCCCGTAATGAGTTGAGTTCCTCTAGGAGGTCAGGAGAGGGGTCCACAGGTGCTGGTACGTCTTGGTGTGCCGGTTCTCGTAAGTGGAGTAATTTGTGATCTTCTTTGAGTTTCTGTAACTCCTCGTTCATGCGGTCATATTCATCTAGCAATCTTACATGATCGTCTAGCAGCATCCTCATTGAGTCGGAAGGAATGGCTTTGAACCTGCTAGGACTGAGTGGTTGGTCTGGGTGGTCGAGCGCTGCTTCTAAGTTTTCTCGGTTCTGATCCTGTAAGCGCTGGTTTTCTTCCTTGGCGGCTGCTAGGTGTCTTCGTAGTAAGCCCATGTTGCATGTTAGCGTTGCATTGCGGACTGTCTGGGCTGTTAATAAATTATCCAGGTCAGCCGTGGCTTCCTTGGTCTTTTCTTCACTTTCTAGTTCCAATTTGTGATAAGCCTCGCGTAATTCTTGGTAGCGGGTGTTCAGAGAGGCATTCTCAATGGACAATAAATTAAGCTGCGACTGTAAGTCATTGGTTGTCCTCTGCAGCTGCTGATAATTATCACCAAGAGATGTGAACTCATCTCTTACTTGTGTCATACATATGAACATCTGTCGGAATGCATTATCTACAGTGGGTGATAGTATTAACGGGGTGCTAAATGAAGATGCAGCTGGCGTGGATGCAACGGGAACGGGGAATGGGGATGGGAAGGTGGATGATGTAGTGATTGTTGAAAATTGTGATGTGCCTAAAAATGTTTGTGCCGTGAGTGAAGTGAGCGATGGTGCAGTGGGTGGTGAGATGTCCATGTCGGTGGACGCATCTAGTGCAGTGACCGTGAATATGGGTGTGATTGTGGGTACTCGTGCTGGTGTAAATACGGGATTTACAAAGGTTGAGGGGTAATTTACAGGGGGGCTGGCTGGAGCAGCTTGGTGGAAAGGGGAAAGAGGGGTTATGGTGGGTCGGGGAGGTGAGACGGGGGAGAAGGTTAATGGCGGGGGGAATGGGAAAAGGGGTCTTGGAGTTGTGGGGAAAGATGGAAAAGATCGATGAAGGAATGGGTTGGATAGAAAGGTGGGTGTGGGAAGGGGTAGATTAGGGCTAATGGGCGCGGGAATTGTGGGGTGAGTGGTCGTAAAGACGGTTTCTGCAACACCACCGGCGAATGAAGATGTGGGTCTGGGGGAAGGAGGGTGAAGAGGGGAGGCTGGATGGACGGGTGGTGAGAAAGGGGCGGTTGGGGTGGTCGGTACTTCAGTGACTACTGAGGTAGGTACAATTGTAGCGCGGGGTGGGGAATCTACAATGATGGTTTCTACGGCCAATGATCGTTCGGGGACGAGGCATGCCTCCCTGGCTTGTTCTGAAGATTGTGCTCCGGTTGGTACACGAATGTATTCGCCGGGCTTTGAAAGTAGTCGTACTCTGCGGGGGTCAAACTGTGGCAGTGGTTTTCGTTGCAAGTACCTGAGTGCCTCGTTGGAGCCTACTGATTGGACTAATTCTTTGAATCCTTTGATATATGCATCTTCGAATCCGCCTGTGACAAGTTCTTGTTCTATTATTTTTTGGCTCTCTTCCTCTGTCAGCTTCTTGCGTGCCCAAACTTTTTCCATAGTTCTATACAGCTTCTTGATAGCTAGAGTGTAAGCTGCTGCCTCATAAGTTTCATCTTCATAGGTACTTGTATCGCCATGCGTGTCGGTTTGTTGTCCTTGGCCATCTGTCTGTTCCTGCTCTTGGGATTCATGTGTTCCCTGGCTAGCTTCGTCGTCTCCTTCGTCGTCATCGGTTGCTGTCCTTTCATCATCGGAGCTGGACACGACCTCTCCTTGTGGCTGATCCCTGGGTGTGGTAGGGTAGCTAGGCCTTTCAAATTCTTGAGAAAACATTTGCCCTTCTGAAAACTGGAACTCATTGGAGAATGCATCGGGCATCTCAAAATCAAATGTTTGGTCCAGTGGCTCTGCTTGTCCTGGTTCTAAATGCGGTATTGGAAAAGAGAAAGCTTCCGCACCGATAGTGGTGGGAAGTTCAGCTGCTGTGGTGATAGTTTCTGTGGTTGTGGCTGCTTGGGGTGCGAGAGTACTGGTGGTGCCCTCCGTTACCACTGGTCTAGATAACCTTATGCGAATAGGTTGTACTGTGGGAGTGGCTGCTGTTGGTGACTGCTCTGGAGATGGTTGTGGAGAGGGTGATGCTGGGACTTGTAGGCACGGGATAGTACCTCTCATCCGCTTTCCAGCTCTGCCTTTGCTAGACTTTCTAGCCTTCCTAGTGGTACCTTTGAATGCTTTCAGTTCCTCACTGGTCATGGCACGCTCAATTGGCAAGTCATATGCCAAGCACATATATATGATCCTGGTGAGGGTGCAGCACCCATTGATTACCTTCTTTCGCTCCCACCTATGTTGTGCCAAATAGAGCTGATCAATTATCCAGCTAGCTAGATCAACTGTTTGCGGTCCAGAACATGCTAAGTATAATCCAAACCAGATTCTCTTGTGGGGCATGGTAAAACGATCCTGAGCTGGGAAAGCAAAGTGCTGCATGCATATCCGTAATGGCTTAGAGAGCTCAGGTGTTATAGCAGAAATATCCTCCCACTTAGTTACGTCACCACGCTTCATCTGCTCTGGGACTAGCCGTTCTTTCTCCGTTGGAGTGTGTGTTCCATGAATCTTGATGGCCGCTCTGATTAAATCCTTCGAAAGATAAAATCTTTTGTAAGGTGGATCATCCACTAAAGAAGGCAAAATAAAGGTTCCTGGGATGTCCTTATTCTCTGAGGCCAGCAAAGTGGTGATTAAGTAATAACACCTATAAAAGTCAGGTTTGGGCAGAGGATCACTGAAATACTCCGTAAAGCCGGCTCTAGCCCAAACATGAGTTAAGTCCTAGGTGTTCTGTAGGCCTTCGAATTCTCTTGAGAAGAATTGATACTTGCCCCATGTGCGGTCATCAAATGTCATATTTGCTTCAAAAATGAAGTCAGCATCAGCTAATGGTCCTGCTAGGCCTTGGAACCAGTGAGAGTTACGGTGTATCTTCTCTGTGTATCCGATAGGTGGGTTATCGATTGGCATGGGTCCCGGAAATCCTTGGAACTTTGGCGGTGGAGCGGTCGGGTGGGATTCTGCGCGTAAAACATTGAGGGGCACAGCAGCCACGCTGGGGCTTGCTTCCGATGGTCCTGCTTCGGTTTGCATGATGACTGGTGAGCTAATGGAAAGGATCTGCTACAAAAGATTAACACATTAGTATGGAAATTAATTATGATCCCATTAAGGTGAGACCGCAATCCCTTTCCATAACCGATGTGTAACCCGTGTAGCCAAGTGTCGTGAAGTGATTGATGCAATGATCTTTTTGCAGAGCTAATGCAGGTCTCTAGATGCCTACATGCTTCAGATTATGCATACATTTCTTGATGAGCTTTTATTATGCATGATGTGGGGTTTGGGTGTATGAATTTATACAAGGTTTGGTTGAGGGTGAATTAGTACAAGGGTGGAGTTTAAACGGGGTGGGAGAATTGTTAGATAATGGGGTACAAGAAGACGTTTGGATACGTTTAGGTATCCATTTCCTAAGAGTCTTGGAGTGGGTGGTATGTTTCTGCTGAGGAACAAAAAGCGGTATCGGGTTTGGTGGTATTGAAGGATGAAAAGGTTTCTGAGGGGTATATTACATGGCTTGAGGGTTGAGATATAATACATTGTTTAGGTACCCAAATCTGCATGGGTGTGGGTCTATGGATAAGGTATTTCTTGGCGATCCAAATCTGTCGAGTATTGATGCTTGTAGAAGAAGATCGAGAGGACTTTGTATGCTGACTCTGCTTTTTTTGAAACTTTGTCCTGTTCTTGTCTGCAGTGTTGCTGATAGCCTGTGGTTGCTGTCCTTTTGGCACCCATATTTGTTTTGTGCCACTTATTCTGTGATGTTGATACTGCTGCTTTCCTTGCCTTGTCTGGTGGTATCGTTGGTCTGGGTTCCTCTGTTGTGGTTGACTCCTTCGAGGTTGGGTTTGAGAGGTCCATTGGACGCTCTGCTTTGGAAAAGAAGGGAGATCCAACACTTGCGTGACTTGCCCATTAGGAAGTGATTCGTTCTTCATCTTTAATCTAGGCCAGTCCGCAGCAAGTTTGGAAGGATGAGCACCGCAGGGTGTTGTGCTCATTTGGCCGCTGATGCAACCCACCTGACCGCTGATTGTGTTCATCTGCCCTAGCGATTGGGTAGCTGCCCTCTCTAGTTTGCAGGAAGCCCCAGGGAAGATCTCCTGTCGTCCTTCTGATTGACAATTGTCTATAGCCAAGCCCGAGTGGGTTGGTGTAGACGTGACGTGACTGGTCTGACCCAAGATCTTCCGGTCTTCCGTCGCATGCGTTTCATAGGGTCTAGGGTTACAAATCTCAATCGGAATGTAATTAAGGAAGTCAAGCGGTATCACTCGCTTTTGCTCTGAGGTTCCGATTTGTATGGAGCCTTGTCTAAGATTTAGGTCCACTGAGTGATCGTATAGCCAATCTTGGCCAAGGATTAGGGGTTCTATCAGGTCGTCATCGTGGCATACTAGTAGCTTCGCTGTCATGGTCACATCCTTAATGAGGATAGGAAGGTCCATCTCACCCATGCAAGGGGTTTCCATGCCTCCTAGCCCTATGAGGTATGCCTCAATTGGCCGCATTTCTATTCCTGAATCCTTATAGTGGGACCATCTAATCGCACTAGTCGCAGCACCTGAATCAATTAAAGCCCTGAGCTCTTAGCAAGGGTTGCCGTGCTCTAGCCTGACTGTAATGAATGGTCTCCTGTCCACTATACTAGGATGAGTTCGTGACTTTACCTCACACATAGCCATGGGATATCTGGGTGTTGTATCCAGATGGTTATACTGCTCTCTCCCTAGTCCTTGTCTTCTCAACTTCATGCGTTTAATGCGTTCTATTGCTTCTGCCTGAGCTTCCGCTCGTATTCTATTTTCTTCCTCCTTACGCTTCTTTGCCCACGTGAGTCGTCTAAGCATATCCTCAGTAAGAGGTTCCTGATATAGCTTGACTCTACAGCCACTAATATAATTAGGCATTATATCTCCTTCTAAAGTGGCTAACTGTACTGCTCCACTTGTTGCGAGTCTGTTAATGATCATAGGTCCATAACCTCGCTTTTCTAACTTACGTGCGTGTTGCTTTAGCGTATATACTAGAACTAAATCTCCTTCTTTTAAGCCTTTATCTTTCACATGTGCATCAAAATATGCTTTCTGTCGCTTCTTCGCTGCATATATGCCTGCTGCTGCCTTTAGTCTGGTTTCTCCTAATCGTTCCAAGTCCATTATTCTTGCTGATAATTCATGGCCGGTCCACTGATGTTCTTTTGCAACCTTAAGGGTCGGTATCAAGAAGTCCAAAGGAAGCACAGCATTCTGACCAAAAACCATCTGAAAGGGAGTGGCATTGAGTATAGTCTTGTAGGCCACTCGATATGCCCAAACAGCATGGTGTAACTGTTTGTCCCAATCTGAACGTTTGTTGTTCACGAGTTTCGTCAGTACGTTACAAAGGATCTTATTAGTGCTTTCAGCCTGACCATTGGCCTGAGGATGATATGGTGCGGATTTCTTGTGAATCACCATAAAATCCTGTAACAGATATTCAATGACTTGGTTTAGAAAGTGAGTGCCTCGATCACTCACTAACTCTATAGGCAGTCCGTATCTTGTAAAGACATTTTCAAATAAGAATTTTGCAGTTGTGTGTGCATCATTCTTTTTCGTGGCTTTTGCCTCTACCCATTTCGTAAGATAATCTGTCGCAACAATAATGTATTCCGCATGTGTACCTTTTGCAGGGGGGTTAATGGGTCCTACAAAGTCTATACCCCACTTAGAAAATGCACGTCCGCCCATCATGGGTTTCAATGGCATTTCATCTTTGCGAGTAGGAAACTGAGTTCTTTGGCACACATCACATCTCTTGACATAGGTATGAGCATCCATGTGAAGAGTGGGCCACCATAATCCTGCAAAGAGGATGGCTTTGATTATCCTATCGGGTCCAAAATGACCTCCTGCAACTCCTTGGTGTGCAGTCTCTAGTATGCTCAGATAATCGCTCTCATGAACACATTGTCTTAGATATCCATCTCGTCCTCTTTTGTATAGGTTATCGCCAATAAGTGAATAATCTTGAGCTTCCTGCTCTAGACTGCGTTGTCGAGCTAAGGTCATGCCTTGAGGGAATGTGTTCGTCCTCAAGTATGTCACTAATGGTTCACTCCAGTCTGGTGTGAGAGACACGTGATATAATGTAGCATGCTCTACTGGTGGTCTTTCACAACAAACATGGCATTCCTTACACAACCTGTGGACATCTGCTTCCATCGTAGGCCAATATACTCCTAATCTATGCAGAGTCTGTAACGTTCGATGTTTTGAATGATGTTGCTTTAATGCACCTATGTGTGCTAATTGCAACCAATTCGCATGTTCTGATTCATCTACACAACAAGCAAGAATCTTTTGATTATCCTGTTTATATATGCTTCCTGCCATTATTTGGTATCTTTGGGACTTGGTAATCTCTCCCTCTTTGATCTTTAACCTAGGATTCTTGGGTCCATATGTGAGAATAGGGACTATAGGTATAGCCCATTCTGGTGCTATCTCAAGGTTAAACAAGTATGCATCTGGTAATTCATCCGCTACTCCTTGAGGAGCTTCTCCTGAGGTTAATCTTGAAAGGTGGTCAGCTCTAAGATGTGTCTTTCCTTTCCTGACTACGACTTCAAAATCATACTCCATGAGTAATAGAAACCAACGTATCAGTCGTCCTGTGTTACATGGTTTGTTGACTAAGTACAATAGGGCTTGATGATCCGTAAAGAACTTGAATTTGTTGGCCAACAAGTAGTGCCTGAACTTCTTTACTACGTAGATCATCCCTAATCCTTCTCGTTCCGTCGTGGTGTAATTCCTTTCTGCTGCGTTCAATTGTCTGCTCGCGTAAGCTATGGGGAGATCTATGTTACCTTCATTCGTGGGTTGTGCTAACACACATCCTATGGCGTAATTGGATGCATCCACATGTACATGGAATGGCTTACTCCAATCTGGGGTAGTCAATATAGGTGCTGAGCACAAGCGTCGTTTAAGTTCATTGAATGAATTTTCACATTCATCTGTCCATTCAAAATTGGTTAAAAGAGAGTACAAAGGCTTGGCTATGATTGCATACATGTGTATGAATCTCCTATAATATCCGCAATGGCCCATAAATGCCTGTACCTCTTTCACATTAGTTGGTCTAGGTAAATCTGCAATTACCTTCACCTTTTCTTCATCCGTAGAGGTTCCATTTTTTGACACAATGTGTCCTAGAATTTTGCCCTGTCTAACCATGAAAACGCACTTTTCTGGGTTCAAACAAACCTGATATTCTCGACATTTGTCAAATATTTGCCTTAATTCTGGGATATGCGTCTGTCTTACACTTGAATGAGCACATATGTCATCGACATAAACTTCCAAGCTCTTGCGTAAAAATTCCTTAAAAACATGACACATGAGTCGCTGGAAAGTGGCGGGTGCATTTGTTAAGCCAAATGGCATCACGCGAAATGCAAATATGCCCCATTCAGTGGCAAATGCCATCTTGTGTTGGTCTTCTGGAGCAATAGCTACTTGTTTATAGCCTGAAAATCCATCAAGAAAGCTGTAAACTTCCTTGCCCGCAACTCTTTCCAATAGATGTCCTGTGATAGGAAGAGGATAACTATCTCTAATAGTTGCGGCATTAACCTTTTTAAGGTTAATACACACATGCAATTTTCCATTCTTCTTGGGCACAACCACAATGGGGGATACCCATTCGGTATGCTCAATTTCATAGATGAATCCTGCTTCTATCAAGCGATCTATCTCCTCTTTAATCTTCGCAGCGTAGTTATCATTGTACGTGTAAGGTTTCTGTTTTGTCGGTTTTGCATCCGGAGTCATAGGGATTCTATGAGAACATATATCTGGATCTACTCCTTTCAAATCTTTGTAACTCCACGCAAAAACATCTCTATATTCGCGTAATAGGGCAACTAGCTCTTCTTCTTCTTCAGTTGTCAAATCATGCCCTATGTATGTGCATTTTTCTTCCTCTCCTTCTATGGCTACGATTATTTTCTTGGTTTTCTCGCGGTTATCATATACTTGTCCGTCATTCGCCTTTCTATTAGGCATTCGTACCATGATTTTTCTATCTTCGATTTCATATTTCTTGAAGTTCTCGGGTACTTCAAACAAAGATTCTTCTTTTTCTGACATGGTTTCTTTCTTCTTTCTTTTCTTGCCTTCACTCTTAGTAGTCACTTCCGTGGCTAATCTCACCTCATTCGTAATTTCCTCGTGTCTCTGCGGGTGAGTCTCTACTTCGTAGAAATATTCTTCCTCTGATGCAAATGGAGAGTCCATGATAATTGATTCTGAATCAAAATCACTTGCATCCTCAAATGCATCAGTGTTAGGTTCACACTCTTCTAAAATTGCATCGCACATGATTGGCTCTATCGTGAAAACTGAAATGTCATAGCCATCCTCGTCACAGTGGGGTGTCCATTGTTCTTCATTGATGGCTACATCCATGGTTGCTAGGATTTCTGCCCAACCATGGGGTTCAAACTCTTCGTCTGGGAATACTACAGGTGCATAGGCTGGATCTTGTAGGGTTCGTGGATGTTGTTCTGCACCTAAGGTCCTGGCTTCTAACCTTTCTTCCTCTTGTTTGGCTACTTTACACATCCATAAATGAGTATCCTCATGCAACCAAGAAGGATCTGATTCTAATGAGTGCACAGATTCTGTCTCTACTGGTGTCTTATGGATGGTATTCCATTGTATTGGGGGTACATCTCTATGTGAATAGTCTTTAAGATTGACTTTGGTAGTCACTCCTAAATGTTGCAAGTACAAAGAATTAGTTCCCCAATCTTGTACAATTTGCAACTGACGCATGAATGGTCGTCCCAATATCATCTCATAAGCATGGTTTTTTGCAAAGTCACAAATGGCAAAGGTATGCTCAAATTCTACACCACAAGTGGTGAGAGATATACCTTCTAGTAAGCCTAATGGTTTTTCTATGTGTCCATCAGCCATTTGTAGCTTCATCCTGGTGGGTCTTAATGCTGGCTTACCCCAACGTTTCCATAAAGCCGTGGTAGCTATGGCTACTCCGGCTCCTGAATCTAAGATGGCTTTCGTGGTGTAGCCCTGATGGGTGATCGGAAGATAAGTGTTACCTTCCTCTCCTTCGCTCACATCTCCAATCTTTTCTACGGGTATCTCTGGTACCTTATCTTGTGATCCTATTGGTGGGGGAGTGGTAGCAAGCTCGGGGAATTGATTTGCTACATGCTTCCACAATTCTGGTTTTACCTTCAATAACTCCTCCAGAGTAAGGTTACATTGTACTTTGGTATTCTTGATCACTTCCGTGTTTCTAGGGATTACTGATTCTTCATTCCTCACTATTATCGTAGGTGCTCTCATACTAATAGACTTTGCTTCCCAAGGTCCTGTGAACTGAGGTAATTCTTGTAAAGAATTAGATTCAAATCTTGTGTGTTCACTCAGTTGTTCTTCCTCTACATCATCGTATATAGAGGGGATGTCTTGGGGAAATTGTTCCTGCAAGTCATCTATTTCTTGAATAGGAGGATGGGTTCCTTGTTCCTTTCTCCATTTCTCTTCTTGGATTTCTCTCAAAAATTCATGTGAATATTTATGTATGGAAGACAAATTGTCTTGACTTTCTGTATTGGGTACTTGAGACAGGGATGGTGCATTCCTTTCCTGTGTCTCTGGGACAATAGGGTTCCTATGCTGATCCTTTTTCTCTTTGCTTTCAATCAAATATTCTAGCCTCTCCATTAGTCCTTGAAAGTGTAATTCGGGTTTTGCCATGTTATTCCAATTAAGATATCTAGAGGCTTCGAACAAAGTTTGTGCTAATTCTACCATCTTCATGCAAAGTTTAGTTCTCTCAATTTCTAGATCAGCTCGAGGGTAGTTCTTACTCATTTCAGCTACTTGAGGTCCCTCTTTTAATCTAGCCTGATATGCACGAAACATCATGTCTAGATTTTCTGGTATGGGTTCCGCTAAAACTGTTCCTGATTTCTGAGCTGGATTCTCTTGATTCAATTCCTGTGAAGTCAATTCTTGGATTTTGGCTCTAGATTCCTTTAAACTTCCTTCCAATTCCGTTATCTTTTTACTCCATTTTCTCTTAATTCTTTCTCTAGAATCTTTCCAAGATTTTGTCTTTTTACTGCTAGATTCTGCAACTTCACTGGTTTCGGCTACTTTCTCTTGATTAAGCTTTTGGTTCTGTAAGAGCGCCTGGGCTCTTGTTATAGCTTGGATAGGCACGTATGTAGGGTTGGATCCATCTGCGTTATTTACAATACCTATCACGTTGATCGGTGTCACATTCGGAGCGTTAACAGGGTTCTTAGGACAATCTTTGATTACGTGCTCTTTGCCACAATCAGCACAAAAGCCTTGGATGTTATAGTACTGTGATTGTCCTGCTATCGGGGGGTGTGGACAATCCTTTATGAAATGATCTCCTTGGCACCTAAAGCATGGTCCTCTAGGGCCCTGTGGTCTCTGTTGTCTTAATTGGGGCCGTGGATTTGGGTTTGTGTACATCACATTAGCATAGTCGGGCTCCCAACTAGGTTCCACTGGTGGACTATCGTAATGATATGTCTCCACGTGTTCTGGTGACTCTGTGTAATATGCGGGTGGACTATCGACATGCGTAGAGTCGAAACTGTTTGAGTGTGGGTCACTCTCTGTGATCAAAGGTGAAGAAGGCACTAAGGCCCTACTTAGGTTCTCTTCTGCAGCAGCATATTTGACTGAGATGACATTTGCTAGTGGGGGTGGCTACTGAACTAAGACAGGTTGAGGTCTCTGTTGAGCCTGGTATGGGTAGTTCTGAGGAGGCCTATAGTAATAAGGCTGAGCATTGTATTGGCCTTGATACCTACCTGGCTGTGCGTATGCTTGCGGGTAGTTCTGTCTCACGGTTTGTTTGGTGTACGGGCAGTCCTGAGCCGTATGATTCGTGTATATTCTCTCAATTGTACAGTATTGGCCACTAGGGTTGGCTTGAGTTAGTGGTGCATTGGGACACACATTTGCCATATGATCACCACCACAGGTGTAACAACGCTTGTTTGTTAGCACCCTAGGTTTACTAGAAACTCCTAGTTTCTGGGCCACTTTTTCTGCTAGGTCTTCTATTGAGCTAGACAATTTTGTGGATGCTAGAGATGAACAGTCTGAGTCCTTATAGACCTTGGAGAGTTCCAACTCATCTCCTAAGTTGTCCTCAATGTCTATGCATATTCTCACACATTGCTCTAGCGTTCTGGGTTCTTTTAGGTACACGTAGGAGCATAGTTTAGAGCTCAACAAGCCATCTAGAAACAATGACACTTGCTTAGCTTGTGAGGGTAGCTCTTGCATTGGACATCGTTCAACATATTGTCTAAACCTACGTCCTGCCAGTCTAACTGTTTCTTGAGGGGTCTGTTTAAAGCTATGAATCAACGAAGACGTATCATGTCTAATCCCACTTTTAGAGAATTCAGTGATGAATGACTCTAAAAAGTGATGGATGTCTCTAAATTGCCTTTGTTGCAAAGGTTGGAACCAAGTTAAAGCGGTATTCTTTAACGTTAGTCCAAATGCGTTGTATTGCGTGAACATGTCTTCAACTTGTTCGGCTCTTAGTACTTGCTTGAATTCTGTGATGTGGTCATAGGGATCTCCTGTCCCATCAAAATAATTCTTCATTGATTTTACTAATTGAGTTGGTCTCAATATTCTTGCGTGTTCACGTGGTCTAGGTAGAGGAAAATCATCTCTACCACCTGGTATTCCATGATCTCTTTGTCTATCCACTCTATTAGTGTCCGTGGTTGTTCTATCTCTCCCTATGGGATGAGTGAAGCTTACTTCTGGTCTCTCTTTATTTCCCTCTCTTTGATTTCCATGGGCTGAGGATGTTCCTGCCCCTTGTTGACTTGTATTCATGTTTGTTCTAGATGGAGGGAATACCAATTCTCCTCTCCATGTGTATGTGTTTTTAGCACGGTCGGGTACCACAAAGACTCTTTCTGAAGTCTCATCCAGGTATACAACCTTTCCAGGTGTATCCGGGTCCTTGAACTCGTATATAGTGATGATACCTACCTCACTAAGTATCTCGGTCTTGTACCTCCAAAAGGCTTCATCCGTTTCTTTATTTACAAACAACTCTATGCTTCTGTTGTCCTGAGGGATCCAATCCGGGATTAGTACTCGTGTCAGTACAGATTTCCCTCTAGGTGTTCTAGGCTCTTCTAATGGTTCTTTTCCTTGAGGTTTTGCTTCCGTCTCTAATTGAATCACGCCAAACTCGTTGGTATTGTTTGGCTGCGTACTTAAGATGTACATCGTTCCTTCCTTGTCTATGTACGCGTCTCTCTCGAATTTCACCACTGGACGTTCCAATCCAATGGGTTGATCGGGGTTGTGCATTTGCACCACTTGCCTTCGTAAACCATCCTCATAGATGCGAGCACCTAATCGGTTGGTTCGGAGAAACTCTAGTTTTGTTCTATAGGGTCCTTCAGGTTTTTCTAAATAGGCTACATTCGACCCTCCTTCTGGTCTTTCTGTGCTAAATGCCATTTCTGAATCACTAGTATCTGAGCTCTCGTAGGGATAACTAGTGTTCAATTGCTGAGCCCACGATCGTGCAGTAGTTCTTACACTTGCCTCTGATGATCTAAGGCTTCGTCGGTCTGACTTACCTATATGTTTGCCCGATCTAAGGTTCATTAATTTTCTTCCTTGCACACTCAGTACACGCTCAGATCGTCACCGATTCTTTGTTATTACTTCTTGTTTCTTTTTAAAGGTCTTTAAGTTCTTGTCTTAATGTATGCGTCAGGAATTTGACTTTCCGTGATAATTTTGAGTTCTCGTTCCGTCAGACTTAGGTTCTTTCCTTTAGGTTTTCGTGTCACACACCTTTACTTTAGTCTTGAACTTGAAAGAATTAAATATCTTGAACTTGAGGCGTTCCTATCGTCTTAATCCACAATGCTAACGTTTATCCTAAGCTAAGAATTGACTGAGGGGGTTGAGTAATCTTCCAACCTCGAGTCACCTTTTCTGGTTGCTCTGATGCCCAAGAAGCCGTGCTTCCCAAGCTTTATACCCTTCACAGCCTTGCTTTGGTTGTCTTTGATTGCCCTTGCTAGACCTAGAAAAATCCAATATTAGACCAATTCACAGTTGGATGATCAAGCACTTAAGTACATACACCTTTTAAGTCCCTTCCCTTTTGCCCAACTTTTCAATGCTTGCCCCCTGGCTTTCAAGTCCCAAACTAGGTCAACCCCAAAATAGCTTTCTAACGAGCTATTAAGCTCAAAAAACGGACTTCGGATGAAAAAGTTATGACCGTTCAGGCCCTGGGGGGTAAAAACTGACAATTAGGTTTTTCTCCAAATATGAGCAAAGGGGTCTCCGATGAGTCTAATCACCCAAAAATTTCCCAAAAATAGCCCCAAAATTGGCCAAAAAATGAAACCCTAAATTTTGCGATGGGGGTGCACAATCGCGATGGTCTGGGATGATCGCGATGGTCTGGGACCGTCGCGATGGCGTGAGGGTGCACCGTCGTGATGGCGTGAAATTGGACAATCGCGATGGCGTGAAAGTGCACCGTCGCGATGGCGTCAGTCAACGGTCAACATGCACAATCGCGATGGCGTGAAGAGCACCGTCGCGATGGTCTGAGCGCGATGGCATGAACTTGCACAATCGCGATGGCGTGAGCCAATCGTGATGGTCTGAGCGCGATGGCGTGAGCCAATCGCGATGGTCTGAATTTCTGAAGTGTCGCGATGGTCTGAAGTGCACCGTCGCGATGGTCTGGGTGCGATGGCGTGAAAGTGCACCGTCGCGATGGTCTAGATTGCCACGTGGCACCGTCGGCGCGATGGCGTGGGCCAATCGCGATGGCGTGACACAATCGCGATGGTCAGAGACCGTCGCGATGGTCTGGCCAAGCCGTCGCGATGGCGTGAGCCAATCGCGATGGTGTGACACAATCGTGATGGTCTGAGACCGTCGCGATGGTCCACCAAACTATGAATTTTTGCAATGCAGCTGTGGATTCCTACACAAGCAGGGGTCGCCTACACAGTGGTGAACTCGCCTTCCTCAAAATCCGAACTTTGCAGACCATCGCGATGGTCTGACATAGTCGGAAATTTCTGACAGAAATTGAAGTTTTTACCTTTTCCAAGCTTTCCTGATGCACTGGAGCTCTGTACCTGCAAGAAAACTCAAGAAAACCAAAGTACACACAAGCACAAAAGCTCTCTCTCACTCTCTCGCATGCACAAATGAGGGGAAATGAGGAGAATGGGTGGATATGGTGAATTTTCTGATTTTTTTGGAGATGAAGATGATGATGCGGTGATGAAGATGGAGTGTGGGGGAGGTGAAAAACACTAAAAACTAAGTAAAAACAACAACAAAAACTGAAATTTTTACCTTCCAACGCCACTTCTTGTTATACTCTTACCATCACACATTCGTCCTAGACTCGATCCCCAGCAACGGCGCCAAATTTGGTGTTGCTCTAGCACAATGGTGAGAACCACGTTAAGAAGCTCCACCTCCTTAATGTCAATCCGCGGAAGAGATAGGAGTGATATGAAGATCGTGAATGTGAGATGAAGTGAGAGTGAAGGTGAGAAGCATAGAAATGCACACACACATACACACACACAATGAAGAGACAAGCAAGGCACAATGGAAGGTGGGAAATTAGCTCTATTACTCAAGAACACTATTACAAGCTCAAAAGAACTCTAAACTCCAACAAGCTAACCTCAAAAATGAGCTCTCTAGCTCTTTTTATAGTTTCTAGACTAGCTTTGACCGGTTTCACATCTAGTGACCGGCATAGTTAAAAATTAGGTCCTAGATGCTATTTGGAAGGGTAAACAGTATCTAAAAGTAACGAAAATTGGTACGCGCATTCTACCTAAGCTCCTCAAGCTCGAGGACTCCTCGGCTTGCACAAAATGGAGCTATGGATTACAAAATGGGGTTTTCTATGTTACATATGTTACAATAGTGATAAAAATCACTGTTGGAGGTTTTTGGAAAGTATTTGAAAACATAATTATTTGAAAAACGATTCGACTGGCTCCCTGCTTTGTCATTACATGCTTCCGTGTCGTCTGTGCCTCTGGCTGCTTCCAACACTTATGTTAAGAATTCAGGTACATATTCTCTTTATGCACATAGGTACTACTTGAAGTATATGGAAGTGGCATCCATATCAGGAGGAGTCCTATTCAGCATAGGTACAAGAGAACCAGTACATGTATGCTTTATGCATATTTGGATGAGGTGTTCGAGAAGGTATATTCATATGAGTGTGAGGATTTCTGACAGCAAACTTGTTAGCATTCTTTGCTAATTTTGTAAGTATGTGATCTTTCACACACGTATCTGACTTAGGGTCTTCCATAGCCTAAGTTCATATGAGGGTTTGCTGATTATCAGTTTTAGACTGATCCTTCCTCTTTCTGTCACTCATATTCACTCTTCTACAACCTATTAGGTTACACATCTCATATATATTCAGATTTGTGTCCATACATCTGAATATGTTTGTAACATTTGTATATTCACTCATCCATCTATTTTTGTTCACATAGAGTGGTTGAGAGTTTTGCTCCCACATTGTAAATTGACATTTGTATATATGATAGTGTGAGTAAGTAGTGGCTTACGTAACACTCTACACATGTTGTCTAATCTTTCTCTATCTTTGTCTCATTATTTGTATGATTAAGTGTGGTATGTTGATGTTTGTCAATATTGGAAGATTGTTGGATTCTATGTTATAGATCCTAGACCTATGGAACTATGGACCTGTGGTATTAGTAATGGGCCTACTAATTTTCCAACAGCACCACAGTACAAGGCCGTGCATAGACACAGTCGAGAATCCTAGGCATATGAGACACATTTGACATATGTAATCTATTTTTTTGATACTAGCATCTTTCTTCTTGTTTTATGACACTGTTCAAAAAAAAAAAAGAAGAGAGGAAGAGAAAAAAGAGATTAAAAAAAAAAAACAACAACAAAAGAGAAGGTACAGGACCATGTGCTCACAGAATCTCATCCGTGAGCCATCAACAAGGACATCCATCAACAATGCAAGAGAAGCCAATGATCAACCACCATGAGGGGAGTGCAACACAAAGAGATAAACATCAACCGGCCATTCACCATGGTAAGAATCCCTCACTTTGGAAACATTATAGCAACGATAGATTAGGAAACGTCTTCATCAGCATACCCTTGAGCACTTAGCTCAAGATCCAAATTTTTGCACCATACTTCTTACCATGCATTCCCCAAGTAAGCATGTATAGGGCCACATTACAAGGCCCTGCACAAGGCACATATTTTCTTAAACCCATGCACCAACGCACTACCCATCATTCATTATGGGTTACAAGTACATGGCATGAACACTATGCAACATATGTTTGAAAGATCCAGAGGACATCAAGGTTATGACATCAGTACCTATGAAGCAATTCAAAGCTGCTAGCTACTCAAAATCAACATTGACAACCCCTTTTGAGCAACTTGCAATTTGTGAAATCTCAAAAATATAGTGTCATGCGGGAATCCAACAAAGCAACAGTACATATAATGGGACTAAAACTTGCAAATGCTAGCAATGATAAAAGGAAGAATAGGACAACCCACCCCACTACATTTGGAAGACAAACTGCTCTTTCTGATACATGATGAACACTACCTCTCAGAGTACTACATGGAACATCCACTCCGACAAAGTTCTATCAGGGATGACAGACTCAAGGGGGGGAGTGTTGGCATCATATGGGAAGATGCCAAGTACGAGCATGTATGCAGATCTAGCACTAAGGCAACCCATCAATTTTTTCCAATCCTTACACATTTTAAAAGTGATTCTCATCACTAAAAACCGTTGTAAATACCATTTCCCTTTTCTGTAGCTCCATTTTGTACAAGCCGAGGAGTCCTCGAGCTTGAGGAGCCTTAGAAGTAGTTGCCTACCAATTTTCATATTTTTTAGATCTCGTTTGAACCCTCAAAGAAGCCCTAGAACCTAATTTTTAACTAGGCCGGACACTATGTCTGGACAGGGCCAAAGCTAGTCAAAAACTATAAATAGAGCTAGAGAGCTCATTTTTGGGGCTAGCTTCTTGTAGTTTTGAGCTTGTATGAGAACTTGGTTGTAATAGAAGAGCTTCCATTGTCTTACTCTCTTTGTTCGTGCCGTGTGTGCACGTATGTGTGTATGTGTGTGCATGTTGGTGTGCTTCTCACTCACACATTTGTGCCTTCACTTGCTCGAGGTCTTCATACCATCCTCATGTCTTCCCGGATTGACATTAAAGGAGGTGCTACTCATCACTGAGCTACACCAAATTTTGGCGCCGTTGCCGGGGAATCTAGCTTTGAGGACGAGCGTGTGATGGTAAGATGTAGAGAGGACGCGTTGGAATGGTAAGTAGTAGGTAAATTTCTTGTTTTTTCTCCATCTCCATCTCCATCTTCATCTCCATCTTCATCTCCTTCACCACCTAGCGAGTTTGAGAGAGAGCGAGTGTGTGTTCTTGTTTTTGTGTGCTTTTGCATGTTTCTTGCAGGTTTCAGCTCCATCATCATCTCCAGCAAGCTCAGCAGGTACGGAATCTCTCTGCGCAAGCCCCGAGGCGTCGAGCTCGAGCTATCGCGACACACCGAAAAGTTGCCCCAATCACGATTCTGAGTGCACCACGACACTGCGTAGCCCTAGAGCTCCTAGGATCACTAGACAGAACAGAAAAATTCACCATACCCCGACCTATCGCGACACCTCGAGGTATCGCGACACTCCCAGGTATCGCGACACCTTGACCTATCGCGACACTCCCAGGTATCGCGACACTCCCAAGTATCATGACACCTCGACCTATCCCGACACTCCCAGGTATCGCAACACCTCGACCTATCGCGACACTCCCAGGTATTGCGACACTCCCAAGTATCACGACACCTCGACCTATTGCGACACTCCCAGGTATCGCGACACCTTAACCTATCGCGACACCTTAACCTATCACGACACTCCCAAGTATCGCGACACTCCCAAGTATCGCGACACCTCGACCTATCGTGACACCTCGACCCAATCTATCGCGATACATGGGCTTAATGCATGAAATTTTAGTGTGAATCAATTGAGTGAATTGAGGTATATTTGGGCTTAATTTTGGACACATTGGGATAACATTAGAGCCTTAGGAGTGGGCAAAAGACCTAGAAACCAGAGAGAAATCTCATGAACCCTGAGAGCCTGTTTTGACCCCTAAGTGCGTGAATGGTCATAACTTCACCAGACGAACTCCGATTGATGAGATTTTGGTCTCGTTGGAAAGCTTGTTGAGAATCCTACGTGGATCTTGACTGGTTTTTGTAAGAATCATACGTGGAGTTTTAGAACATGTATTTTTAAGTTGGCCATTCGGTAGAATTAGGTGGTCATAAGATTTTGGGGGTACAGTGAGTTACTCCAAGGGGGGCCTGTAATTGTTGATGTGTGTCAGTCAATCCATTGTGGTAAAGGAGCTATATTAACTTGAGAACTTTTGCAGGAACATTGTGTGCAAGCAAGACATTCCAAGGCAAGCTAGCAAGGGTGTGTACCAAGCTTGGGAGAAGGCTTCCTGGGCTTGTGCAGCAGTCTGAGCAACCAGAGGATTGAGGTTGGAAGTTCTCTCAACCCTCCTTTGTCAATTCCTAGCCTAGGCTAAGTACGACTTAGGTGTGGTAATTAATTAGGTCAACGTCAGGCACAAATTAAGTCCAAGAGAACTAATCAACCAAGTGCAAGCATTAAGTAGGTCTTAAGTGCGAAAACCCTAAGGGACAAAAGTAAACTTGAATCGATCACTTATCAAGTGTGAAATTCACTTAAGTATTCCTGACGACGTGATATCAGACAAGATCATAAACATAATAATCAACTAAAAAGAACAAAGTGATTGGTGCCAATTAACCTGCAACGAGAGTGTACTTGGGACCAAGGGGGTAGAGAAACCAGGCATATGAACCTTAGGTCAGGCAGACACTTAGGCCGAGACAGACAAAGCCTCAGATCTTCTGAAGCTAGTGTCAATCACACTGCTAGGTCTTGGGCCCAGCAGTTGAGTGATTACCCATACACTCCCCGATCAGAAACAAGTGATTCTGAAATGTCCTATAACATGGAGAGACCAGTAGGTAGTTCAGGGGTGGCGTACCTAGAAAAGCTAGAAGGACCTTACAAGACTCAATTGGAATACATCAGGACTAATCATCTAGGTGCTCGCATCTACAAAGACGGCCTGAGAAGATCTATGGTCCATATTAAGAACCCCGATCAACCCCATGGATTAGAACACCCGGTAGTCAAGTTCGAAAATGGAGCATACCTAGATAAAGAGGGGACTATTTATGTAGTCACCACTCTTCCTGATAGAACAGACGAGTTTGGAAATGTGATTGCAGAGACCGACATGGGTGATATAGAGCAAGGGAACTTAGAGACAGAGCCAAGAACTCCCCGTGGTAAATCCGTCTTGACCAGAATCATGACTCCAGAGTGGATTCCACAGGATAATAAAAGCATAGATTTGCTTTTAAACCGAGAAACCGATGAGGCTTTTTGGAGATATAAACCTGCCCAGCCTCAGGAAGTAAGTGCTCTCACAATCTATGAGTTTAAAGACCCTGATAGCCCAGGCAAAGTAACCTACCTAGACAATACATCAGATAGGATCTTCGTGGTCACCGAGCATGGCAGACATGCCTACACATGGAAGGGTGAATTTGTTTTTCCCCAACCTCAGTCTAATGTGTCCTACAGCCACCAAGGAGTTGGGTCCTCCCAAGCTCATGGAGCTCAAAGAGATAGAGGTAGAGACAGACCTGAGGTAAGCTTTGCCAACTCCCTGGGAACAGAAAGGAGGAGAACAGGGATAGATAGAGAAGAAATCGAGAGACCTGGAGCCCCAAGGAACCAGAGAAATGCCGATGATTTCCCTTTGCCAAGGCCAAGAGAACACACTAGGACCCTAAGGCCAACTCAACTGGTGAAGTCCATGAAGAATTACTTCGATGGCACTGGAGACCCATACAACCATGTGGCAGAATTTAGGCAAGTCTTGAGAGCTGAACAGGTTGAGGACCTATTCACGCAATACAATGCTTTTGGTCTAACCCTCAGGAACACTGCCCTTACATGGTTTCAACCCCTGAATGAGAGGCAGTTTAGGAGCATATACCAGCTCCTAGAGGCATTTATCATTGAGTTTTCTAAGAGTGGCATAAGGCACAACACTTCCTCCTTGATTCATAGCTTTAAGCAAACACCTCAAGAGACGGTCAAATTAGTAGGAAGACGGTTTAGGAAATACCTAGAGAGGTGCCCAATGCCTGAGTTACCCACACCAGCCAAGCAAGTGGCTTTGTTCTTAGATGGATTGTTGAGCACCAAGCTCAGGTCATATGTGTATCTGAAGGACCCCAGAACTATAGAAAGAGTGCGTGCGCATGTGCATAGACATTGAGGATAATCTAGGCGAGGAGTTAGAACTATCAAAAATCTATAAGGATTCGGATAGCTCTAGTAGCCTCACATCTAGTCAATCCACATCCATTGAGGAACTTGCAGAGAAGGTAGCTCAAAAATTAGGTGTCTCTAGCAAACAAATTCCAAGATTTGCCCCAGTCAAGAGGTGTTATACGTGTGGAGGTGACCATATGGCAAGTGTTTTTTCTCTTATGGCCCAACCCCAAGTGAATCCTAGTAGCCAGTACTGCACCATAGAGCGAAGGTACACCAACCACACCGCACAAGACTGCCCTTATAACAAACAGACTGTCAGGCAAAATTACCCTCAGCCATATCCACAACAGGGTAGATACCAGAATCAGTACCCACCACAACAATACGGTAGACCACAACAATCTTATCAGCCACCTTATCAAGGGCAACAGAGACCTCAACCAGTCCTAGCGCAGCAACCCCCTGCTCCAACCAATGTGATCCCAGTGAAATATGCATCTGCTGAAGAAAATCTGAATAGAGCCATAGTCCCAGTCACACCGTTGTTATCAGATAGTGATCCAAGTGACCATAGTTTTGACTCCACACATATTGATAGCCCACATGCTTACTACATGCAGTCACCAGAGCATAACGAGTCATACTATTATGAAGACCCAAGTGAAAATAGTGGGGAGCCTGAGTATGCTAATGTCATGTACACAAACCCCAACTCTAGACCTCAACCTAGGTAGGTACGGGCCCCATTTCCTAGAGGACCATGCTTCAGATGTCAAGGAGATCACCTTATACGTGATTGCCCACTGCCTGCCCCTACACAACCCCAACCAGTGACAATTCAGGGCTTCTGTCAAGATTGCGGAAAAGAGCATCTCTTACGAGATTGTCCGAAGAATCCCAATAACCTGCCAAAAATCACCCCTATCAACGTCATTGGACTAGTAGTAGACTCTACAGGAAGTGTAACTTCCACTGCCCCAGTGCATGTGGTCACTAGAGCTCAAGCCTTGCAGCAAACTAAAGGAGTAGGGCAGGAGAAGAGTTCTGAGGTTAGTGAGATGGAGAGCATAACCAAGAAAAGGACAAGAGCGTGGAAAGATAGCCGGGAGAGAATGAAAAGACAATGGTCACAGAAAATGAGCGAACTTGAAGAAAGCTTGAGAGAAACAAAAGCAAAGATAAGTGAGCTCGCATCTCAAAATCACTCTCACACCACCCCTCCACCACCGTTTCCATCTCCCGCCAATCCATCACCTTCCGTTTCCCAACCTTCTAATCCACCACACATAGCCCACCCACCACCCAGAGTCGGATCAGTCCTTGCCGATCCCACTCCTGAGGATCTAAACATGATGCTTAAAGCATATCAGGCCAAGATCCAAGAAGGGCCAAATGTGACAGATCATGACAAATGTTACCCTAGAGCCGATCTAGAGATAGAGCAAACAAATCTTTGTGCTAAGATGGTCGAATTGGCGCAAGCCATGTTTGAAGCCAGTCGCTTGTTCAATGGCTCTAACTCCATTAGAACACCTTTGCACTTTGATGGTCTATTGGATAGATTGGAGAGGTTACTTGCAAAGTCTGGACAAGGAGCCACATCCCAGGCTAAGGAGAGGGCAAATGATAGGATAAACATCCCTCCCCAGGAAGCTTATGTGCCTAACTCCACTGAACCAGACACCTCTTCTTCTATGAATAGGTATTCACCAGAGTTCCTGAGAGAGATTCAAGAAGAAAAATGGGGAAAGGAAAGTGAAGTCCCTCCCCCCATTGAACTTGTGGACGACGCACATGATCAATTCCCACAGGACATCCCTTCTATATATGAAGAACAGGAGAGTGCCCCATCTCATGAGAGATTAGATTTTGAGTCTAATTCCTTGCAGGAATTACCCCATTTCACTGGACCCTGGGAAACCAAATCTACTTGCATGAGAGCACCCACAGTCATGATAAGGCATGAAGATTCGATCATACCTAGGAATACGGAGGTAGTAAAGAACACTAAAGTGCAGTGCAACCTCACTTTAGAAGAGCTACTCAAAGTTAAGCCAGAAGTGTGGAAACACGCAGCCAAAGAAGTGCCAAACGTAACAAAATCTCGTTCCCAGGTAGGATCCCACAGAACAGTACCAGAAATACCCTTGGATAAGATAGGAGATATGAGTGAAGGAGAAGAAAGAAATACCTATCTCCCAGTTACCCATCAGGGATACACCACCAAGGCAATTTTGGACTCAGGTGCAAGAGTTGCAATTGCTACCACTTCCCTATGGAAGCATTGGGGCAAGCCAGCACTCCGGCCGACGAGAATGAAATTGCAGATGGCCGATGGCCATATTGAGAGGCCCTTGGGATTGCGAGAAGGCATAACTCTCACTACATGTGGTGTTGAGTTCGAGCACACTTTTGCCATATGCGACTTTAGCAAAAACCAAGCCTACGAGATGATTTTGGGAAGACCATTTATGTGGCAATTGCAAGTGGTACAGGATTGGGGAACCAATTCCTTGTACTTGCAACACTTAGGTGTTACAATCAAAGTCAATCTCAAGGATTACTCTCATAGAGACGTACCGCCTATTCAATGGAACCCCATCCATAGAGCCAAAGATGATACGGAGTCAGTGCACTCCATAGGATCAGGATCCTCATGGATGCATGAAGACACTCACTTATGGATGTGTAAGGTAGCAGTAGAAGAAGAGAAAAGAGAGAAAGCCAGAGAGAAAGGTGCAAAGGAAACCCATAGATCAATCCAAGACCCGGCCTATGCACCTGTAGTTTTTCCTGACGAAGAATTTGAGTCTCACGGCTGGGCAGAAATTTTAGTGACTTTGGATGTAGCCATCAACGAAGAACAATGGACACTCCACTGTGACGAGGATGGCTATGACATTTTAGTCTTTTCCATAGAGCCAATCATGGGAGATTCGGTTCTGGAAGAAGGTGAACCTAGCACTGATGCATTCAAGGATGCAAGTGACTCTGATCTAGAGTCAATCATTATGGACCCACCTTTTGCATCAGAAGAAGAATACTTCCATGAAGTTGAAGCTTACCCCCAGAAACACGGAGAAATCACGAATGATATGAGATTAACCACATAAGTAACTACTAAGAGTGAAAGAAAGAAAAGAAAGAAGAAGGAAGTTACTCCAGAGGAAGAAGAATCCTTGTTTGAGGTCCCTGAAAACTTTAAAAAATATGAGATAGACGATAGGAGAGTCATGATAAGAATGCCTAAACGCGAGGCACAAGTAGGAGAGGCCTATGATAGCAAGGAGACTACCAAGAAAATAGTTGTAGCCATAGAAGAGGGAGAAGAAAGATGCACATACATAGGGCATGACCTGACGAAAGAAGAAGAACAAGAGTTGACAACCTTACTGAGGAAGTACAGAGATGTATTCGCTTGGAGCTATAAGGACCTGAAAGGGGTAGACCCTGATATATGCTCACATACAATCCCCATGACCTCAGATGCCAGACCCTCTAAGCAGAAGCCCTACACATACAATGACAACTATGCCGCCAAGATTAAAGAAGAGATAGACCGCTTGGTGGAAGCCGAATTTATCTATGAAATTGAACACACTGAATGGGTATCCCCCATTGTAGTGGTGCCCAAGAAAAACGGCAAATTACGAGTATGCATTAACTTGAAGAAGGTTAATGCAGCCACTATCAGAGATAGTTATCCGCTTCCTATCACTGAGCATCTATTAGAAAGGGTAGTAGGCAAGGAAGTGTACAGCTTCCTAGATGGGTTTTCAGGCTACAATCAAGTAGCCATTGCTCCAGAGGATCAGCATAAGACGGCTTTTGCCACAGAGTGGGGCATATTTGCCTTTTGGGTAATGCCATTCGGGCTTACCAATGCACCTGCTACCTTTCAAAGATTCATGTGTCACGTGTTTAAAGAGTTCTTGAGGAAGAATTTGGAAGTCTATGTGGATGATCTATGCGCTCATTCCAACATTAGACAGACACATATACCCGAACTCAGGCAAATCTTTGACAAATGTAGAGAATATCAAGTCTGCTTGAACCTAGAAAAGTGTGTTTTCATGGTCAGGCAAGGCAAGATCCTAGGACACATAGTTTCAAAGAATGGCATCTCCACTGACGAAGAGAAAGTGAGAGCCATTGCAGAACTACCTAGGCCAAGGAATGTCAAGGAGGTACAGGCCTTCATGGGGCATTGTGGTTACTACCGCCGGTTCATTCACATGTATGCTGACATTGCAAAGCCCATGTACGGACTTCTGACTAACTTTGAGTGGACTGATGAATGTGAGAATTCCTTCAATGAGCTTAAACAAAGATTATGTTCAGCACCAATCTTGACCACACCAGATTGGAACAAGCCATTCCATGTTCATGTGGATGCCTCCAATTACGCTATTGGATGTGTGCTAGCACAACCTACGGGTGAAGGTAATATGGATCTTCCAATTGCCTATACTAGTAGACAACTGAATGCAGCTGAACGAAATTATACCACCACTGAACAGGAGGGGTTAGGCATGCTATACGCAGTTAAAAAGTTTAGACACTATTTGCTTGCAAATAAGTTTAAATTTTTTACTGATCATTAGGCTCTGTTGTACTTGGTAAACAAGACATGCAATACAGGTAGATTAGTAAGATGGTTCCTCTTACTAATGGAATACGACTTTGAGGTAGTGGTGAGAAAAGGCAAGACTCATTCGAGAGCAGATCATCTCTCAAGGCTCACATCAGGAGAGGCCCCAGAAGGAGTGTCAGATGACCTACCTGATGCTTACTTGTTTAATTTGGAAGTGGTACCGCAATGGGCTAAGCCATTAGTGCCAGTATTGACATACGGTCCTAATCACCCGGTAATGCACACAGAAGATAGAGAGATAGTAAGAGCTCAAAAGTATCATATCTTGGCAAGAAGTATGTACAAACATACAGAGCAAGGAGTATTGGCCTGTTGTGTGGAAGAGGACGAGTACGCTAAGTGGTTGCAATTAGCACATGTAGGTGCATTAGAGCAACACTAGTCAAAACAACAAACCCTACAGACCCTGAGGAGACTAGGAGTGCATTGGCCAACCATGGAAGTTGATGTCCATAGAATGTGCAAAGAATGCCCAATCTGCTGCACTAAACCACCAGTGGAACATGCCACTCTTTATCGAGTGTCTTTAGTGCCAGATTGGAGTGAACCATTAGAAGCCTTCTTGAGGACAAAAACATTCCCTCAAGATATGACTTTGGCCAGACAAAGAAGTTTGGAACAAGAAGCATTGGATTACACAATCATTGGTGATAATTTATACAAACGTGGTAAAGATGGTTACCTAAGACTGTGTATTCATGAGAGCGAATACCTCAAGATATTAGAGACTGCTCACCAAGGTGTAGCAGGAGGACACTTCGGTCCAGATAGGGTGATCAAGGCAATACTATTTGCAGGATTTTGGTGGCCCACCCTTCACATGGATGCACATACCTATGTGAAGAGGTGTGAGGTTTGTCAGCGAACCCAGTATCCCATATGCAAGGATGAGATGCCATTGAAGCCTATGATGGGTGGACGTGCATTCTCTAAGTGGGGAATAGACTTTGTGGGTCCTATTAATCCCCCAGCTAAGGGTTCACATGCTGAGTATATCATCGTGGCCACAGACTATTTAACCAAGTGGGTAGAAGTGAAAGCCACTACGAAGAATGATGCTCAAACAACAGCAAAATTCTTATTTGAAAATGTGTTCACTAGATACGGATTGCCAATAGAATTAGTAAGTGATAGAGGCATACACTTCTTGAATGAAGTCATAGAAAACCTTCTCCAAGAATTCTTGGTAGAACATAAGAAGTCTGCCCCCTATCACCCACAAGCTAATGGCCAGGCTGAGAGCACAAATAAGATCTTATGCAATGTGCTGACTAAACTGGTGAATAACAAACGCTCTGATTGGGACAAACAGCTACACCACGCTGTTTGGGCATACCGAGTTGCCTATAAAACGGTACTCCAAGCCACACCCTTTCATATGGTGTTTGGCCAGAACGCAGTGCTACCATTGGATTTTTTGATACCTACATTGAAGGTAGCACAAGAGCATGATTGGATCGGCCATGAACTCTCCTCTAGAATCTTTGATCTCGAACGTTTAGGTGAGACACGATTGAGAGCTGCAGCAGGGATCTATGCAGCCAAGAAGAGGAAAAAGGCGTATTTTGATACACACGTGAAGAATAAAGGCTTGAAAGCAGGAGATCTAGTCCTAGTGTACACATTGAAGCAACACGCACGGAAACTAGAGAAAAGAGGCTATGGACCAATGATTATCAATAGGATATCCACAAGTGGAGCAGTACAACTAGCCACTCTAGAAGGTGACGTACTACCAAGTTATATAAGCGGATGCAGAGTCAAGTTATATCAAGAACCCTTAACTGAAGAAATGCTCAATTGGCTCAATATTGCAAAGAAACGTAAGGAAGAGGAAAAAAGAATTCGAGAAGAAGCACAAGCAGAAGCTTTAGAACGCATCCGACGAATGAAACTAAGAAGACAAGGTAGAGATCAAGCCATGACTGACAATCATGAAGCTCTGGGTTATCACATAGCCATGTGCGAGGCTTCAGGTGAACAGTCCCATAAGATAGTTGAACGACGACCTTTTGTGACCCTAGAAGTAGGACAAGGAGAGAGTGCAAGGACCGTGAGAGCTTTAATTGATTCAGGAGCCGCCACTAGTGTAGTTCGGCTATCTTATTGCCAACAATTGCAATTGGAGGCAAAACCCCTAGAGGCATATCTCATAGGGCTAGAAGGAGTTGAAACCCCTTGCATGGGAGAAGTGGAGCTTCCCCTCTACATTCAAGAGGTCCTAATGCCAGCAAAAGTGCTAGTATGTGAAGACGAGGATCTTACCGAACCTCTTGTCTTGGGCCAAGACTGGATCTATGATCACGCAGTCAACCTCAACCTAAGAAGTGGACTTCTTCAGGCATGGGCAGGCCAAAACTATCTTACGATTGAATTAGAAAATCAAGCACTCAAACCATTAGGAAAGGCACCAACTCCTGGTCTCTCCAGGAATCCACATGAATGTGAAGAGATGGATAGGTATGTGCTTGAAGATGAAGAGGTGTTGCAAAATCCTTGATCTACACCAGCCAAATGAACTCCAGAAGTATATGGTGGGCCCTTTTAGCTTGCCAATGGATGTATTAGACACCCTATGTACCTTGGAAGATCACTCTCAAAAAGATAGATCAAAACAAATAAGTTGGAGTTAGCTCAGAGGTGAAAACTTGCTATTCTTGGTTCATACACCTGTCCAGTGTTTTACATAATTCTCTGAGCACAGCAGCAATTAGCTTAATTCCTCTTGGGGAAGTCTAGGTAACTTAAAGAGCTAACTTTCAAAAGTAATATCATAAAAAATAATGAATCACACGCTGAGAATGAGTTTTAACAACTGATGACATCATCCCGATTTTCACGGGCTTCTACAATTTGAGACCAGTGAGCAGAAAAATCAACATAAATCACAATGTAGGAATCCAATGATTATGAAAATTTGTATGGTTATACTAGACAGTACTTTAAATCCAACAAGTCTTAAATTACTGAATTTGGATAAGTAACCACTGAGAAACACCTCTGACAAGATGAGTGAAAAAACTCGGGTACCTGACAGAGAAGTGAAAATGCACAGACACTGTTGACTTCAACTGAACATAACTGAAGATTGCAACATTCAAATGACATGAAAATTTGTGAGCATATAGTAGACTTATAGAGCTAACTTTACCAAGTTAAATCACTGAAAATGATGCACCACGCTCAGAGAAAACATCTCTGCAAGTTGACTGAAAAAAACTGAGAGTAATGGCAGTGAGTAGTACACTTCACAAGAACATGGAAAGATGAACTCAAATAATCATGAAAATGAAAGTATATTGCTTGTACAATACAGTGAATTACTGATACATATGTGTGCCTTGTAATCACACCTTGATATGGCATAAAGCTCAGCTCTTGGAGGTCTTCACATAGGTCTCTCTAACCACGACTAAAACTGCCATCTATTTATAGTTGAGTTTGGGAGGCTAACTTCCCTCAATCACTCTCCAATCAATCAATGATTGATTTGATTCTCTACCTACCACAAATCACAAATTCGTGGCTCCTCTTTGCATTCTTGATCAAGTGGACTCAACCACTTAAGATTCTTTCACTTTTACATTAAGTAAACTCTTCAAAAGTTACAAGAGGTAGTTCACAAGTGAACTTTACATAGTCTTCATTTTAAGGCTTTTTCTATGACTTTGTGGGACTCAAGCCAATACTTAGGCTTGTCATAGACTTGCTCCAACAGCTCCCCCTCAAGCCAAGTATGCTTGAGGTCTTCAATCTTCCAAGATTACCTGCAAACCAATCATAGCCTTGAATTTGCAAAGCTTTGTACCATCCAATGCTTTGGTTAGAATATCTGCACATTGTTGATGAGTGGACACATATGATATTTGAATCTCTTTGCTTAGAACCTTTTCTCGTACATAGTGATAATGAACTTCAATATGTTTAGTCATTGCATGAAAAATAGGATTAGCAGCCAAATGAATAGAACTCATATTGTCACCAAAAATAGTTGGAGTTCCAAACTCCAATCCAAGATCTTTGAATAATGTCTTCATCCACATAGCTTCTTGTGTAGCTATAGCAAGACCTCTATATTCAGCTTTAGTAGAAGAGAGAGCAACTGTGGGTTGCTTCTTGGATGACCATGAAATAAGCTTTGAACCTGCAAAGGTAAGATAACCTGAAGTGCTGCTTCTATCTTCCTTGGAGCCGACCCAATCTGCATCAGAAAATAGCTTCAAACCTAAATCAGATACATAAGGATAATAAAGTCCTTCATTTATGGTTCCTTTGAGATACTTGAGAATCCTTCTGGCAGCATCCATATGTGGTTTCCTTGGTGTGTGCATAAATTGACTTAGCACACTCACACTGTAACATATATCTACTCTTGTCAATGTGGCATAGTTGAGACTACCCACTAGACTTTGATATGATGTGATGTCCTCTATGAGTTCACCTTCATGTGAGCTCAATTTGTGATTGACCTCCATTGGAGTACCTGCAATCTTACAATCTTGCATCTTGAATTTTGCCAACATGTCCTTAATGTACTTCCTTTGAGTGAGAAACAAACCATGATCTTTGTAGACAACTTCCAAACCTAGGAAGTAGGTAAGTGAACCCAAATCACTTATCTTGAACTCTTCTCTCATCTGATCTTTGATCTTCTTCATACCATCTGCATCATTTCCTGTCAATATAATATCATCTACATATACACATAGGTAGATGACCTCGGAATTACTCTTTTTAATAAAGAGTGAAGGATCTGCCTTGCTTGGTTGAAAGCCTTTGTCCTGCAAGAATGAAACAAGCTTGAAATTCCAAGCTCTTGGAGCTTGCTTGAGACCATACAATGCTTTGTTAAGTTTACACACATAATCAGGATAAACTTGGTTCTCAAAACCAGGTGGTTGTGCCATATATACCTCTTCTGTTATCCAACCATTCAAGAATGCATTCTTTACATCTAGTTGAAGTATCTTCCAATTCTTGGAAGAGGCAATACTAAGCAAAACCCTAATAGTAGGCATCTTTGCCACAGGAGAGAAGGTCTCCTCATAATCAATTCCTTGAGTTTGTGCAAAGCCTTTTGCTACAAGCCTTGCCTTATACCTGTTAATTGAACCATCAGAATTCTTCTTGAGTTTATAGACCCATCTTGAGCCTATTACCTTCATGGATGAAGTCTTGGGCACCAAATCCCAAGTGTTGTTTTCCTCAAGTGCTTCAATCTCTTCCTTCATTGCATGATTCCATTTTGATTTTGCTTTGGCCTCTTCAAATGATGATGGCTCCTCTTGGTTTATATCCTGTGCTATGTAGATAGAGTGTTTAGTTACTAATGAGGTGTCAAAACCATACCTTTCTGGTTTTTTCTTTTCCCTCATAGATCTTCTTAGGCCATGATGTGATGATTCTGCCTCATGTCCAAGTTCTTGCAATTTTGCTTTACCTTTAGACTTCCATGCTTTGATCTTTTCCATCTGAGATTCTTCATCATCCTCTGAGGTGTCTTGTTCTTCAATCTTCGGTTGTTCTCTACCAAGCTTTGGAAAATCTTCTTCAAGATTATATGGTAAATTGACCTTCCTGCATGAATCTTCATACCATGAATTGTTCTCATCAAAAACTACATCTCTGCTTACCAAGAATCCTTTGTTGGTAGGGTTGTATAACCTGTAGCCCTTTTGATTGTTGTCATATCCAATAAATACACACCTTTCTGCCTTTGGATCCATCTTGCCTCTAACCTGTGAAGGAACATGAGCAAAAGCAATACATCCAAAAATTTTACAATGATCTAAGCTTGGTCTTCTTCCATTCCAAGCCTCATATGGAGTCATCCCATCAAGGGAGTTTGAAGGCAACCTGTTAATCAAGTAAGTGGTTGTAGATACAATCAAGGGATTCTCAAGTAAGTGATTGAGAATCTCACAAGTAGCTCGCCTAAAGCTTGAGCATTGGTCGCTATTGGGAAGCTTGAGCAATGGTTCGCGAAAGGCTTGAGCATTTAGCTTGTGTCTAACCTTGAAGTCATCTCAACGAGAAGAGTTGAGAAACAATTGAAGACAAGAGACGAGTCAAAGCGGACTTGTAAAAGGAATTGAGCAAGTAAAGCTCACACAAAGCCACATCAAGGCAAAGGAAGGAGTCAAGAGGACTCGTCGAAGGAGTTAGAGCTATTGAAGCTCACTCAAGCCACATCAAGGAGTCAAGAAGACAAAGGAGTTTTTGAGCTAGTTTAATGGAAGCTCACAAAAAAAAGATTGAAGGAAGGAGTCCAAATTATCATTCCAAGATAGTCTCAAAGGTATAAAATCTTGGAATATTTGTTGTGTTATATTTCAGGTTATGAAGATAGAAGAGATGGCAAGAGAAATCCCTGCCTTTGAAGAAGAAGAGAAAATCATTCATGATTTTCTATCATGGTTGGAGGACCAGCCATATGAAGAACTTGCAGATACTAGAAATGAAGGGGGAGTGTTGAAAATGTAGCAAGCTTCAATGGAAGTTTTTCATAAGTGGCCTCTTGATTTATCTCTAAATATCTCATCCATAAGAACCTTCTTTTAAGCTCTAGCCTTAGATTCATATTTCTCTTCATATGAACGCATGTTTTAGAACTATCCCTCTTTAGTTTTTCAAGCATGGAATTAAGAAATAGTATTTTTGTTCTTTCGGTCACGTATATACCAAATCTCCTAAATTTGTGCTTAGAAGAAATCACATCCACGATTCACTCCTTGAATCATGCATGCAAGTTGAGAACTCACCGACTGGTGCAACTCTCTATTTAAGAGAGAGGCGGAAAGTTGTTTGTGTGGATTCTCTCTCATAGATGGCACCTATTGCTGTATGAGCCATGCTTCTTATGTATCGAGAGTTTTGAAATAAGAATCGATTGCATATTTCTCTTTTCAGTTTCTCTCTCTATCAGTCTTGCTCTCTGTACAACAATAACATTTACAATGTGCGAGAGTTAGCCGTAAGGATATTCAAGTTTGTGAGCTATCACAAATGATGAGTCACACATGTACAGATCCTTGCGAAACCATCAAGATGCGGACTGCGGACAGCTACAACAAAGCGAAGAACAGTATATCATTTGGTAATATTGTTATCTATTTGATACTGTGTAGACATTCATTATAGATTTCCATTATCTCTCTTGAATATGAATGTATAAGTCTCGGGACAATATCAAATATGATATTGTGATAGGGATATACATATGAATGTAGTTTGCTTATGGATGGGAACGCCATCGAGTGATGTGATAGCACCGGCAATGATGTTTTCGTTGGTGACTTAAATGTATAACATGGGCATTTATACTCATATCTCTTTTGGAAGGCCACTTGGTGAACGTGAAAGTAATTGATTTGATGTATTAATTCTTATATGAATTAATACATACAACATGGTGGTGTATATTATATGTTTTGTTGCAGGAAGTAAACATCACGAGTTTTTTCATATGATATTGGTGAATGGATTTATATGAAGGTGCTACAGGATATGCAGATCGTTGTTCTATTAATCTGATGGTCATACTATGCATGCAGATTGATGCTCTGTTGATGTGATGGTGATACTATGCAGGTTATGCCTCCTACAAAGACTCTTTGCAATGATGTGATTGATAGGAAAATAATACATCGGCCTTGTGATGTATATGAAAACATTACAGAATATTAGGAAGCTACTTCAAAAACATATGTGTGTTTTTATCATGTGCAGGAAGTATCTTGAAGACACATAAGGACCTCATGCATGACTCTGCGTTAAAGGGTTCACATGGAACCAATCCATAAATATTGATATAAGAAGATTCTTTAAACTGATGTATTAAGTGTTCATATGAACTCATCAATACATACATATATTCGAGATGTTATATGTAGGGATACATCTATATAAGTTTATGTTGTTGGTTGTGCAGGTACAACAAGAAGTGTTGAAAGAAGAACAGTGAAATGAGTTATTGAAGAACAGTGAAATGAGTTATTGATATGTGACATAAGAAGGTTGCCTATGCATATGATCCTTTTGCTAAACTGTTCATAAAAGAGATTGATGACCACTTAGAATATTGAATGACATTAGAATGTCGAATGACATATGCTATACTATATGATTCTATGCAGGGATAAAAAGTATGAGGATCATATGACTCTATGCAGAGATAAAGGTATGAGAATATGAATGTAGTAATAAGCATTGTGGTTTGTAAATGCAAGTATTTGAAAGTTGTTATATATGCTGCAGAATACTCATAGAATTCTGAAGAGAAAAGATCTTATATCATTTTGATCCATTTGTAACATTCTATGTATGAAGTTGTGTGGCATTGTCAAGATGCATTGAACTTGAGGTTTATCACTAAGAATAAATTCGATTGAAATTCCTAATTCCGATCCCATTGGGTAATCGGCCCACTACATTCGGCATGTGCTTCGGTATTGCATATACCTACAATGAAGATAACGATGTTGTTCTTGTCCAGAGTTCTATGGTGCAGAGGATTGTCAATCTTATCGAAGGTACAAGAGTCAATGAGCAGTTCCCAGCTGTTCCAAAGAAGATTCTAAACATGCAGACCAAACATCACACGACACGAAGGAGACCGCTGATCAAGAAGCAGGAATGCCAACCAGTGCAACACGGAGTACCTCGTGGCGTGAAGCAGATCTGGATACGCAAGGATGAAAAACCAACAGCTCTAGTAACAGGTTCTCGGGGAGGCACAAAACAAGCCACACCATCAAGGATACAAGTGAAGGAGTACCCTAGGCAACCTCCTAGGCATACCACGTCTATTTGGGTCCCTAAGCGGTCAATGAAGGCTAGCCCCAATGCTAGACAGATATGGGTGCCCAAGGCCTCTTTTTGAGGCCAAATAGCTCCAACTCTAGTCACGGGCATAATTCAACACTCACAAGTCCTCTTGACAAACAACTCAGGAACTCTACCTAAATCCCACACTAACACACACTCAGTCAAACCTAGGACTGTCTGGAAATGGGTACCCAAAAGGTCCCAAATCCAACACAATCTCGATCATAAATCTTTACCTGTCCTTAGCTCTAAGAACTACGAATCCTCGATTAAAGTTTGGCAAACTAAACCCTATATCAAACCCCCTGACCCAATTTTGTAAATCCATCCACTCTGATATAGGTGCATTCTGAGTCCATTGCATAACCAAAGTATGCATCTAGGATGACACTAACCTCTAATCATCACTCACATCTATCACAAACACTTCACCTCTAACCACTAACCATCTGGATTGTCATGTTAGTCTTGTGGAGGGAACACCATTACATCCTGTTTCCTACGCAACACTAATGTGCCTTTCTTCTTCTAGCAGATAAGCATCAGAAGTGTCATGGCAGCTGTAGCAGGAACAAGCTCCCAGGCGGGCACTAGTACTCAAAGCAATTGGGATACCATGCCTGTGGAAGCTCCACTGACAGCAAGACCTGAAGAGCTTTTGAATGTGAGAAGAATTCCTATCTCAGATCCACCAAGTGGCCTAACAGAAAGAGTAAAGGGGCATTCTCACTGGTTCAATGAGATGCCAAGAGATTTGGGAGATGCGGACCACATCTGGGAGTCCAAGTTGGAATTCGGAGGAGTCTGGTGGACATTTCAATTCTTCTCAAGAGAATTTGAAACCTTACAGAATGCAGCTCCTCTTCAAGATATTTGGCTGAAAGCGGGGTTGCAAGATTATTTTAGTGCAGCTTTGCCTAGACCTGATTTTCTGAGGTGCTACTACTTGATTGCCACACTGAAGGCGACAGGAGATAAAGATCATTCAGGCACATTCCTGGTGCCCTCTCTATCAAACCAGGAGGAAATGAAGAAGTTTGAGTTGAATATTACTTTAATTAGGGAAGCCCTTCAGATGTATGACACCCATGTACCTTCCGATCGAGATCCTTTGATACCGGAGTCTATGAAGAACAATAAAATCAAGAATTTGAAAGAAATGTGTGCTCTCACCCCCAACATCGCCATACCATTACGGATGTGCCTTCAACACTTCGCACTTCCGGTGCAAGACCGGTTCACCCAGCCTCATAAGAAGATCTGGTATGGGTTATACCTAGCAGAGACCGGGAGCTTACCTATGAAATGCCAATATGGATCCTTGATCAGTTATATGAAGCAGGCAAGCGAGGAGTGAGGAAGCCTACTTTGAATGGCTGCTGCACCATTACAAGAATCATCTACAGATGCCTTGCTTATAATGTGCCAATTGCACGAGCCCTCAAGTACTCACAATTGGAATTCTTCCAGGGGCGGAAATCAGGGGTCCAACCCACTAAAAGAATGCGTGGATCTCTATCACAGGTTCTAATTCCTCGTGAAGTCACCACAGAAGCCTCCAGTAGAGAAGAAGGACAAGTAGCCCCTTTCACAATCCATCTTCAAGGACCCCAATCAGGAAGCATGGTACAACCCACTCCATCAACCCCCCCACTACCCACAGATGCGGAGTTTGCATCCATGGCTCCACTGCCAAAAGACCCATCTTTTGACTTTGAAAGCTTCTTGCAGACAGCTCACTTATCGGAGAGTGAGTTCTTCTCAGACACGGACGGCCCCGAATCATCATCCCAGAGAGGACGGACACATAGTGAGGCTAGAAGGGTGCATTGGGAAGATGAGGCACAACATCCTCACACTGAAAGCACACAGAATCAGGAAGAAGCACAGGGGAAGGAATTAGAGGAGAGTGAGGAGGAAGCTCCTGCCTACACGGCACAACTTAAACGACTATACAAAACGATCAGATGTCAGAAGAGGCATAAGATGTCAGAAGAGGCCAATAGAGCACTGGTAAATCAGATGCTGCAAGCGGAGAATGTAGACCCTCAATTTGTAGAATCATTGAACCTTTTAGAAGATACATGCGGAATCGTGGAAGCCATGAGGACCATGGTATATCGAAATACCCCTCAATATGACCAACGAAGGATCGATACGCGACCGCGAAGGGAAAAGATGATTCAAATGGAAGTCTCTATCGCACTTCCTACCACCACTCAAGAAGATGTTCACATGGCCAACCCATCCAACAGTGATGAACCCGATGTACATATCCAGGTACCATCTCCACCATCACCTCCCCTCCAGCCCTCAGAACCCATCACCACTAGCCATTCTGAACAACCAGTATTAGCCATTAGTGAAACTATAACACACACCACCATTTCTCCACCCGTCCCTTTACCTCCACCCACCAGTTCTAGCCAACTTTCTGAACCCCATATAGGTAGCCCTTCATATTTCCCTTCCCTTGGATAGCCACTTGCCACTAGGCTGGCCTTAACTCACCCATTTCCATTCACCAATACTATTCCTCTTTCCCAACCCCAAACCATTGAACCCCTCTTGACCTCCACAGAGCCTACACAAGTCACCCTACCTCCGTTCTTGGCAAACCTGGTGGAGCAAATTGAGAATTACAAGAGAAAATCCCATTCCCACCCCACCTCCCCCACATTCACGGCAACCACTCACACACCACCCACCATCCCTGTGTTCACTATTCACACTTCACACACTATCACATCCGATCCCATGGACATTTCACCACCCACAGGAGCACCCACCACCACATTTGTTCCAACATCATCACATTTCACTTCACTCATAGGCACATCATCCACTTTTCCCTCCCCCATTTCCCGACCCTTTGCATTTCCCACCTCTACCCCTGCATCCACATCATTTAGTCATGCACTAAACACCATGTTCGAAGCGGCCACACAACTTAAGCAAGAGTATAGATTACTGGAAGAGAATAACACAGCGCTGTGCAATCTCTCGTCTCAACTCCAGGCACGTGTCAATGCCTTGGAGCTAAGTAACACAGCACTACAACAGGAAGTGACCACCCTCCAACAATTCCATGTGGAGCTCGAAGCCAAACATACAGAGACGACGAGGGCAACGGAAGAACAACTCAGAGATCAGCTAGCCCCTAATGCTAGATTACAACGAAATATGGCTCTACTTTGACGCCACCTAGCGGCTGCACAAGAAGAAAATAGGAGATTATAGAAACAAAATCAAGACAACCTAGAAGCCGCCATAGAAAATACTCCAGGGGCACCCATCGAACCTGCTAACTTCCGGGCCGTCCCTTCAGAAAGCATACAAAAATTTTTGGAAACCTATGCCAACCTCTTAGAAGCACATGATCGGCTGGCTGACCAAGTAAAAGAGCTACAAAGATCCCAAGTGCCTACACCACAACCACCAGAAGCTAAAAAGATGGTCAATGCTGCCACTTCACCAGAGCCTGAATCAACAACGACCAATGAGGTACTTGAGCTACGACAACAAGTGGCAGAATTAAAGATCAAGCTGTTACAGTATGAAAGACCCCCCTCTCCACCTGATCAACCAATAGAAGAAGAAGCAGTAATCATTCCAGTGGAGGAAACATTTGAAGACAACTACGAGCCTCAAGCCATTCCAGGAGGCAGCATCACGGAGGAAGGACAAGACACATATGAGGAGCCACCGTCGGCATGGATGAAACAGGTAGAAGAAATGGGGCCAACTCATGAGGAACGTATCTCCACCCAGATGTTGGCCATGAGGACTATTGAAGAGACCATACTTCAATCGGAATATTTCAAGCACTTGGCTACCAGGCGACTGATAACCAGCTCCGAATTACAATATAAACCATATTTTGTAATGTTGGCAGACTACAACGCCGAGATCAAATGCAAAACCAACAAGTACCCTACTTTTGCTACCCAGTTTGAACCTGAGGACATTCCAGAGGACACCCACAAAGGGAACATATTCCAACCAACCTGGAGGCAAAAGTTATTGGAAACCTATCCAGAGATGCTACGAACATGGGATCACGCGCCCATGCACTTGAAGTATAACAATTGCTACGGGCCAGTGCAACGGAGAAGATCATGGAAGGCATTTGCCATCAATGTTAAGAACAATGCCAATTGCAAAGAATGGCTCAATTACCCCGCCATTGCACCCCCAGCCGGCACACCTACTATAGCTTACATGATGGCTACCATCAGACATTGGATGCCACGCCTCCACCCCATGGCTGACGTCGCTGCACAGATGATGCTCAAGATACTAGACATGATGCAAATGGTGTTAAAGACCTTCCAAAATGTACGTAATATTCAGCCGCCAATTCCGAGCTTCATCAACGGTAACTATGATTTACTTTATGATATGAGCATGACCCCGAGTATCAGAGTGGCTTATGCATGGCATGCACGAATAAGATATCTCCCTGCTTGTTACAAGCAAACGTTTGATGACATGTTCACCATCGGGTTCTGGGAAGCACACTCAGAAGTATTCGCGCCACGCCCAACTCATCTGCTCCAACTGTTCGCGTGCGAACAGACAATGCACTCAGAGCTCTACACCACGCCCCAACCTGACATGCCTGGTGCAGTTAACTGGGAGGCCCTGCAGAGAGACCTGGTCAAGGGACTGTGGATTAAAGAACAAGAATTGGCAACAGACATACTACAGCAATACATTGATCAAACTGGGGATCAGAGGTCTGTCAGAGGCGACAGACGCTAGGGGGGGGAGAGTGTTGGTATGGGAAGACGCCAAGTACGAGCATGTATGCAGATCTAGCACTGAGGCAACCCATCAATTTTTTCCAATCCTTACACATTTTAAAAGTGATTCTCATCACTAAAAACCATTGTAAATACCATTTCCCTTTTTTTTAGCTCCATTTTGTACAAGCGGAGGAGTCCTCGAGCTTGAGGAGCCTTAGAAGTAGTTGCCTACCAATTTTCATATTTTTTAGATCTCGTTTGAACCCTCAAATAAGCCCTAGAACCTAATTTTTAACTAGGCCGGACACTAGGTCTGGACAGGGCCAAAGCTAGTCAAAAACTATAAATAGAGCTAGAGAGCTCATTTTTGGGGCTAGCTTCTTGTAGTTTGGAGCTTGTATGAGAACTTGGTTGTAATAGAAGAGCTTCCATTGTCTTACTCTCTTTGTTCGTGCCGTGTGTGCGCGTGTGTGTGTATGTGTGTGCATGTTGGTGTGCTTCTCACTCACACATTTGTGCCTTCACTTGCTCGAGGTCTTCATACCATCCTCATGTCTTTCCGGATTGACATTAAAGGAGGTGCTACTCATCACTGAGCTACAGGGAGTGTTGGCACTCAAGTTCAAGCACAAGGTGCAAGAAGACATCAAAGTTGTGGACAGACAAGACAAGGGAGCATGTAGGGCGCTCCAAGAAGTATATGTCAATTTTTTGGAAGAAACCCCTAAAAAAAGTGATTTTCTTCACTAAAAACGATTGTATATATCATTTCACATTTTTGCAACTCCATTTTGTTCAAGCTAGGGAGTTCTCGAGCTTGAGAAGTATTAGAAGTATCTATGTACCAATATGATTTTTAGACTCCGTCTGAGCCCTCAAATAAGCCCTGGAACCTAATTTTAAGTAGGCCACACATTAGGTCTAAACAGGGCCAAAAGCTAGTCAAAAACTATAAAAGGAGCTCGAGAGCTCATTTTGGAGGTTAGCGAATTGGGAATTGAAGTGAAAAAGAGCTTGTATTCTTGTTTTTGACTAATTAAAGATTCCATTGTTCCATCTCTTTGTTTTGTCATGTGTGCACGTGTGTATGTATGTGTGTGCATGTTTGTGTGCTTCTCACCCACGCACTTATGCATCTCACTTGCCCATGGTCATCATAGCCTCCTCCGTCTTCCCAGATTGATAAGTCTGAGGTGGATCTCCTCACATTGGTACTTGCCATTGTGCTAGAGTGACACCCCAACATCCCCAATACCTATGACTTGTCTTCTTCATCTATTATCTTCGTCCCTAGCCCTTCCCTTGCTCCCTCGGTAGCTCATGCTCTTGTCCCTCTGGCTACCCAGGATCCCAATACTCCTCTTGCATCTCTGGCCACCCCATTGATTTTGCACCCCCTCCCACCCACCTTCTCTCTATCCCGATCTCCCACCACCACAGTGCCCCTCCCCTCGGCCTCCATGACCCCTCTATCTTCACTAATTCCTTTATAAAGAGCATGACCCACTCTCCCCCATCCTCCTTTTCCCCTCATTCTAATCCCCCTCACCCTTTCTGAGCATCTCAATCCTCCTCTTGCATCTCTGGCCGCCCCAATGATTTTGCAACCCCTCCCACCCACCTCCTCTCTATCCCAATCTTCCACCACTACAGTGCCCCTCCCCTTGGCCTCCATGACCCGTGTATCTTCAGTAAGTCTTCTACTGAGAGCATGCCCCACTCTCTCCCATCATCCTCCTTTTCCCCTCATTCTACTCCCCTTGCCCCTCCTCGGCTTCCATTCTCGATCATCATGACCCATCCTCCACCCTTACCCTTTGCTCGCATATGGCCCTCCCACCTATCAATTTGGATGACCTATTTTCAAAGACTAACCTTCGTTAGACAAGTCTTGAATGCTTGGCTAGTATCCTCAAGTCCACCCTGGACAGATTTGACATCTGGGCCATCCTTCATACCTTTCTGTGCTTTTCTAATGGTATCTTCATAGCCCCCTTCATTGTTATTGGCATCCGATCTTTCGAGTCCAACCATCACTCCCATCCCTTTCTTTATTCGGGTTTGTCCCAAGACAATATTGTTGCTTTTTTCCTCCATAATTTTAGCCATGACACTATCATTGACTCTAGAATTCATGCCCTTCTCCACTTCTTTATCTTTCACTTCCTCTTTCATAGCCCATCTTCCTCCCAACCTCTCTATGGTATCCACATGGCCGAACCTTTTTAGTGCTTCATCCATAGTTGCGATTTTCCCTATGTTTGTTTGATGTTGGGGTAATTGAAACTCTGACCTCAATGGTACGTTGTTGCTCTTTCTAATGGCACCCATTCCTTATCAGTCTACTTCATCCCCCTCTTAGCATGCGATGTATCACCTACTTGGATAGTGTTTACCTACTCCTTGTGCCACCCTCTCCCTCCTCCCTAACCTCAATCACATGACGGTTTGCCCCTCTGCCTCAGCTCCTCCTCCCTCATCCTTCGACCCTCTCCCTAGCCCATCGCCTATGCCACACTAGCCTTCAGTTATACCCATTGGCCTCTCCTTCCTCCCATACCCTCTATGTCCATCCCCACATTCTAGATACTTATTCGGATCCAAGACGCTCTTTCATCTACCCATACCCCCCATACCTATCGCTTTTCCCATCATGAACCCACCATCTCATCCCATTCCTTCACCCTATCGGACCCCACACACTATCTTGATTGACACCACCTCTACCTCCAAGCCTATGTCCCAACCTCCCACATGTCCCCCTTCCCCTCCCACCAACCTCCACCCCACCTCAAAGGACCCTCATCTAAGTGACGCCCTTTCCTTGGTCTCCTTCAAGATGCAACCGCCGCCACTCTTGATGGTGCTAACTCCACACAATATTCTCTCAACTTAATCTTGACAATCGTTTCTCTCCATTAGTAGTACACCTCCATGATTTCCCATATTCGGGTTATGGTTGTGTCCCAATGGCATGTTACCACTCCTTGACCTAGGCTATCATGCTGAGCGTGATGTAGCTCATAAGGATTTTTTTAAGTTGTGCACTCATTCCTCCCTCAGCCTTTGTGGCAGTCCCACTTATTCTATTATTCAACATGAGTGTGATCACATTTGCTGCTATGTTAGTGGGATCATGGCACTTCCCCTTATCTCGGAGCACCCTCCGACTTTTGCATTCCTTGGTGCCCCACTTGACATTGCTCTCCCTCCCCATTCTTCCACCACATTCTTAGCTTGTCTCATCTAGCCCACTTAGTCTTTGGAGAAATCACATGTTTTTTCTTCATGTAGCTTCATGTTCCTCTTTTTGAGTATAAGGCCCTTGTTGATCCTTCATCATCGGCATAATGTGTTGATTGTTGTCCATTTTATCAGTTGTATATTTTTTCTCTAATGATGGTAGTGCATATTTTGTTGTTCATATCTCTCTCAAGTTGTGTTTTTTCCCTTTCCTCTCCCCTCCCCGTCCCCTTCCTTGACTTTCCCTTTTAGCTCCCCTCCCCATCCCTTTATTTTCCTTTCCCCTTATCTTCCTTATTCTTCCCCTTCCCTTCCCCTATCATGGCTCCTCTATTGGGCTACATGTTCCCTGGTGGGTGGTTCATGTGTAGTTCCTCTTTCATGACTCCACAATTGGCACTAGATGTTTCATGACTCTAATAGTTCATACTTGGTGTTTCATAATCTCCTATGTGTGGTTACTATTTTGTCACGCTCTGCCTTGCTTTTGGTTTTCTACTCTTTGAGATGGAGAGCCCATTAGGTGGTGGAAAATTGTTGAGCATGTCATAGTATTGACTTGGAGAAGTGGTGCATATGTGGCAAAGAAGTTGTCAAACAATGGGTGCACAGGTAGTGCACAATGTGTAGGCTCACAATTGTCTTTATGATGAATTTAATTACAGGTTTCAAAGGGTCTTTTGAAAGGTTTTTTTAAGGTTTTTAAGGTTTTTGAAGGGTTTCTAAGGTTTTGATGAACCCTCCCTTATGTGTACGTTTTGAGAATTCAAGTTTAAAATTGAAGAAGTTACGTAAAGTGCAAGAGCATTTGCATGGCCCCAAAATTTTCTTTTCTATAAAGTCAATATAGGGCAAAATAACATATCATTGAAACGGATATGAGAAGATCTTGGTGAAATAATTTTAGAGCAAAGCAAGAGAAATACATCATACGAAGTACAAAGGCTTGGGAAAATGTATGCACCAAGGAGTGGGGAAGTGGGTTGCACAACCAAGGCTCAGATACACTAAGATCCACTGAGATACACATATGAATGCAAGTCAAGTCAAGAAAGTGGCATACACAAAAGGAGTCGACAAGTCGAGTAAGGAAAAAGGGAGAGAAAAATAGACATAGATAAGAAAGATAGGGATAAGCAAAATTCAAGATCAAAAGTGAAGAAGTTATGCAAAGTGGAAGAGCCTTTGTGTGGCCCTGTAATTTTGTTTTCTATGAAGCAATATAGGGCAAAACATGATATCATTGAAACAGATATGAGATGATCTTGGTGAAAGGATTTTAGAGCAAAGCAAGAGAAATACATCATATAAAGTACAAAGGCTTGGGAAAATGCATGAGTGGGGAAGTGGGTTGCACAACCAAGGCTCAGATACACTAAGATCCACTAAAATACACATATGAATGTGATTCAATTCAAGGAAGTTTGCATACACAAAAGGAGTCGACAAGTTGAGTAAGGAAAAAGGGAGAGAAAAACAGACATAGATACGAAAGATAGGGATAGGCAAGGAGACATAGTATGTGCAGAGAACTTGAGAGCCAATGATTTGTGAAGAAAGTATCCTATGCTCTCTTGTGGGTGCAGACAAAGGTGTTTCAAGGCAGAAGGCAACCAAGGTTGTGACCATATTACTATCAAGGAGGTGTGCAGGTCAACATTAGAAGTGATTAGGACCTCAACCTTAATGGATGCTTGAGTGCAAGGGTGCACAAGAGCAAGCCATTGAGCAAGGTGAGGAAGTGGCATAGAGGTTGGCTGCATAAGAACTTGGGGTAGTTTATTATACTTATGTCTACTTTTTTGTACATTATCCTCAAATTCTATGCATAGTGAGTATTTTGTCTTATTCTAACAACAAAAGGTATTTTAATCACAATGTTTATTTTGTCTTATTTTGGCTACAAAATTTATTGTAACCTTCTATTTTAATCAAGACAGAGTCTTTTGACACATGTGTCTTTCTCCTGCTTCTCTAATCTTCTCCTACACTCAAGCGCCTTTAACTAAATAATCCCCCAACATCCTCCTGATTTAAATGTGCAGCATTAGCATATTTATGCTTATTAGTAGATGAGCTCCATTTACCTTTGCCCTTCTAGCTAGCTAAGAAATCTTGATCTATAACACACTTTATTGACATATTTGTCTAGATTGATCTTCGTGCAACAAAACAAAGAATAACTCCTCTAAAGTTAAGTCATTTTGATTGCCTTTCATCATCAAACAAAGAGTAGAAGCAAAACACCAATAAGAATACGGAAGACCGTTAAGAATAGTCTACACAAGTGAACTAATTGACAAGATTTCATCAACAAAAATCAATAGCTCTTTCCAATCCTTGATCTTTTTTAAAACAAAATTCCATTGTGCTCACTCTCCAACTATTTTTGAAGGTAAGAAACACGAGGCATATTGCTTGCCTAATATAGTATTGTAAGAGTATCCCATGCATCTTTGGTTGTTCTACAAATGTGAGGACTAATGGCATGTTTGATAGATAGAACTACCAATGCATGTGCATGCGCATCTTTGCCAGCAAAATTGTTGTGTAATAGCTACAATACGAATCGATACAAAAAATAAAATCGAAGATCATCATCTTAGACACCACGTGCATCACTTGCTATCATACTATTTGTAAGTGTAGGAGGACATAATCCAAGACACTACATAAGATTCCACAAGCCTTTTGTTTCCAATAGATGACGCATCATGTATGCCCATAATGGGTAGTTGGAACCATCCAAGTTATCCTCAATGGTCAACGTACAAAATACATCATTGCTTTTAGCCACAGCTAATGATTATATAACTTGATGCAAAAAATTGATTATATTTCAAAAAAATTGAACAAATATGACCAATCGAGCTCCATTAAACATTTAGTAGACTTTGAGACACTTGTTGGCAAACCAAAAAAATGTATATATATTTGGAAAATAAAGAGAAAATTTCCTACATAATTTTTGTATTGTTTTGAACTGCTAATGACCCCGAGTATGCTCACCATTTTTCATGTCAATGATGCCCTAAAGAAAGCAACGGCCTACTCTGATACCGATTGTTGGAGTTTGAGGACTGCAAATGCATGAAAACAACACAAGGAAGAAAAAGAAGCTTGGAGAAAAACACAGTATTAATTGTATTTCTTAGTGAATATACAATACAAGTAGTACATTAGGGTTATAAGCATCTATACAAGTGGATGGAAAAACATTCTAAAGAGGGAAAAAGTGTGTTCATACACATCACTACCAAAATATATCAACATTGTAAAACTCTTCAAGTTACTTTACCATATTCCTCCATTTTGATCACTACATTCATCATGTGCTTGATTTGCAACATGTATGGAGGGAAGAAAAGGAAAATCACAAGAAAGAGAAGAAACGGGTGTTGACCTTAACCAAGTGATGCCTCTATTGACCTTTGGATCTTGTAGACGCATGTACCCAGAGGATAGTACAGAAAGGAAATCTCACAAAAATACTTAGAGAATAAGAAAGAGGCAAGAGACTAGACACCACATTGGGTACAATCTCCCCCCCCCCCCACATACTCTGATGGATAAGTCTATCAGAGTATGTATATTTATAGGTATTTCTCATTAAATCCTGAATAGAAGATACATGAGGGCAATGCTTTGAAAAGCATGCTTTTGCTTTATTTACAAAATCATGATCTACTATTTTTACAAAATCATCGCTTTCTAAAGCGATCTATTGTTTTTTTTTACAAAAAATAACTAAAATACTATCTTCTAAATAATCTTTTAGATATCTCCAAAAATATTTGAATAATTCCACGTGCATTCACACCCTCATGAATATTCGCTTGCTAAATCAAAACACAAAACACATTAAAAACCCTCATGACATTAAAAATCCATATAGCATTCCATTATTCCAGAAAGTATAACATGTCTCCCAGTTGATGAGCAACTGACCTCGGTTGATAAAAATAAAATAGACATGGATGATCAGTCACATGTCCAATCACTGAACATCATAAGCATGTTCCATGTAAAAACACATGCATAGAATTGGAAAACTAGAATTTAATGTGATTGTGAATGATAAGCAAAAATCAAGTGATCATAATGTGGAGTTCGTGATGTCTTATGAATTCCATTGAGATTCTTCAAGTGAGTGGTTTTTATATTTAACTAAATATCTATTATATTGGTTACCTGTGTGTAGTGGTAACATCATAATTAAATATTTTCTTTGGAATTAAAATTTCAACATCCTCTTCTAGCAAAGGAGGATCATCTAAAATAGGAGTGAGTGGTAAAGTTCCTTTAAAAGATTTCAATAAACTGATATGAAAAGAATTATGTATATTTCAATGAGAGGGTATATCTAGTCTAAAAGCATTCTCATTAATTTTTTGAATAATACGGAAAGGTCCATAATTAGGATGTTATGAAATATTCTTCTAACATCACGTAATTATTCGTAACCATAAGAAATCATTTTCATTAAATTCTTTAGCTACTTGTTTCTTATTAAGATTACGCATGTATCATTCTTGACTCTTCTTAATGTGCTCATGAATCTCATGAAGTGTAGAAATATGATCTTGTGAAAAAGCATCAACCATAGGTATGTCCACGCATGTTCACACCCTCATGAGTCTTCACTTGCTAAATCAAAACACAAATCACATTAAAACCCTCAAGACATTAAAAATCCATATAACATTCCATTATTCCATAAAGTATAACATGTATTCAAATATGTTTGGAGATATTTAGAAGAATATCTAGAAGATAGTATTTTAGTTATTTTTTTGGCATTCACACCCTCATGAATCTTCACTTGCTAAATCAAAACACAAAACATGTTAAAAACCCTCAAGACATTACAAATCCATATAACATTCCATTATTTCATAAAGTATAATAGCCTCAATGATAAAGAATATAAGCTAAATTACCCATGTCAAAGAAAAAAAATTGATCTATCATATCAAAGACTAATATTGAGGTAGAATGACCAAAAAACTGAATTGAGAAGCAAAAATGAATTTCCAAGACTTACAAGCATAATTGATCCTCTTATGTTTTGTGAGAAAAATTTAGCATCATTGTAGTTCTTTTTCTTATGAGATGAGAGCCACAAGCCTAGTAACCTTGAGCTATGAAGAGGTATGAGCTAATAATTCCTTTGAGTTACCATAATTTGGATCCCCCACTGAAACAGTAAATGCATTAAAAATAGCTATAACATCAAATACATGTAGACACGAGGATAAAAACAAAGTTATGGAGAAATCATTACAAAGAACAAGCATACCATGAGCTATAATACCACATGTTGCATGGAGGGAGGAGGAATTGAATATGAGAGAATCTCACGATGAAAAGAAGATGTTTGCATCCATAGACCTACATGAGATGGGAAAGTTAAGAAGTTAAGAGAACTCGTAACTCTTGTCATAGAACAAAAGTAAAGTTCACATGAGGTAAGTCTAAAGAAACCCAAAATTAGGCACCCAAATATTAAGGGCAAAACCCTTGATAACGGGAGAATACATTGGCATGGAGACTAGGATTGAAACGCTACAATTCAAATCCTCACCCGTTTCTTCTAGTTCTTTTTTTTCTTTTGCTCGTCCTTGGTTAACATATTTTCCTTTTGGTGATAAAAGATTGGTCTTATCCATTAATCATCTCATTATCTTATATATGAGAAGTTCCATGAGAACATCTGCTCTTCAATCTACTTAACAAGAGTAGAACTAATAGGAGAACTTGGGACTACCTCTATTTCTTACATATTAGTGTATTTATCTTTCATAACGATATGTCAATGAAAAATCCAATTTGGGGATGGAAAGCAATACTTACTCAACAATAGGGCATACATATACATAGCTTTGGCTCTAATATTTGTGTAAGCATTCTTGAGTTTGTAGGGTTTTTCACATGGATAAACTTCTCTTTGTATTGCTTTATTTCATCATATTTTTCTTTTCCATTACTTGATGCCATCTTTGAGAAGTTCCATGTGAACTTCTCATTATCTTATATATGAGAAGTTCCATGAGAACTTCTCATTATCTTATATATGAGAAGTTCCATGACAACATCTGCTCTTCAATCTACTTACCAAGAGTAGAACTGATAGGAGAAATTGGCACTACATCTATTTCTTACATATTAGTGTATTTATCTTTAATAACAATATGTGAGTCACTCTTCTCAATCCCACTCACTATGTTCCTTCATATCACCGTAAAATTTCAATTCGGGAATGGAAAGCAGTACTTATCCAACAATAGAGCATACATATGCGCAGCTTTGGCTCTAATATTTGTGTAAGCATTCTTGTGTTTGTAGAGTTATTAACATGGATAAAATTCTCTTCCTATTGCTTTCTTTCAACAAATTTTGTTTTTCCATTACTTGATGCCATCTTTTCCTCTTGTATCTAGTGCTTGACTGTGCTTATTTTGTGGGTGAATTCTTATAGTATGACATTGCTTATGACAATACAAACATGAAGTGAAATCATATAACGCGATTCTTGAGTTTCAAGAACTTTTCCGTTCTTGGAAAGAAGATTCAAAATAATTTTGAAGATTGAGCTCAACACTCTCAAATGTCTTGAATTCGGGTGTACTTTTCGCAAATATATCTAACACATCAGCATATGGTACCTCGGTAGTTGACATGCATATAGAAATGCCAAATTCAATTCCTATGGATTTGATCTACGCAATGTGAATGATGTCTCCATGTAGAGCCTCTAGATCTGCCTAGGGACCCATATATTTTGATCAGCTACGAGGCCACGTGCATGAATTCATGGGTGCAATGTTTGCAAGCAATTTATTTTGTTTTCACATGCAAGAGAATGCCAGTTTTCACTAGTACAAAAGAGAGTATGAACTCCAAGCTCTCCATCGCATCGAATCTCAAAGCTGTATCAATCATCATACATTCTCCTGTGCAATGGAGTCCGTTCATTCTATATTAACCATTCATTGAAGGGCAATTTTAGTAGGTACAATGGTTCAAATATATTTTGAAATTTGACGACAGAGATTCTCTCTTTAGTTTAGTCCCCAACAGCAGCATGTAGTTTTAAGTATATTGAGTAATAAAATTATGGCGTTTAAACTTAATACAGAGGAACCACCTAAATAATGTCCTGTAAAAATATTGAGCACAATGCACTCAGCACTTGAAAGCCTGTAAAACTACGTTCAAGTAGTTTAAGAATTCTTATCAGACATGGCATGATTTCTCTCTCTAAACAGATCCTCTTAACTATTTCTGTGAGCCTTGAAGTTGTCATATTTGCCTCATCAGTCCCAACTTAAAATGTTTCAGAGACAGTGATGCTAATATGATATGCTACTATACAATGGTGTCCTCTCTGCATCAATTGTTCAATTTTCTAAAATGATTTCCCTTTGGTGGAGGATCTTGGCACAATGGCTATCTCGCAATGAGTCGGAATCCCAATCTGCATAGTTCAAATGTTACTTTATATTAAGTTCAACAATATCCAAAAGCTCAAGAGAACTCAGGAGATGCAAATTTTTCACACAGAGTATAGACAATGCATCAAGCCCAAAATATTCATGAATAATCACACAAATTTGGCCAGAATTTTAAAAGCCTGATGGTATAGAATCAAAAATATTTGATCTATTATCTTACCCCAGCCAGTGATGGAAGATTCCTAGCATTCTTGACTTGCTACTGCAATATTGGACATTAGGACATACCCTGTGAGGTTCCACCTGTTGGCTGTAATGAGGTTCTCAAATGCCCGCCTGCCAAATTCCATGTTTTTGAACATAGCACAAGCTCCCAGAAAAGCTGCCCAGACAGGAGAACTTACTGAAGATGGCAATCTACTGGCATATTCTTCTGCATCCCTTAATAGTCCTGCACGGCCAAGAACATCAACCATGCAAGCATGGTGCTCTACAGTAGGTTTGACTCCATAGCAACTAATCATCAAGTTATAGAAGTAAAAACTTTCTGATACTAATCCAACATGGCTGCATGCAGTTAGGAGGCACACAAATGTGACTCCATCTGGTTGTATGCCTTCATTTTGCATCATAAAAAAACTATGCTGAGCTGATTCATGCCATCCATGATCAGCAAACGCTCCAATGATAGCGTTCCAGGAGATAGCATCTCTCACAATGATTTTCTTAAACACATCAAAAGCAATGTCTAAACAGCCGCACTTCGAGTACATAGTTATCAAGGTATTGCTGATAACCAATGCCGGATCCATTCTCTCTCTCAATAATCCTTCATGGATTCGCCTACCATGATCAAGGGCTGCTAAGGTGGAACATGCCTTCAAAACACATGCATATGTGATTTCATTTGGTTGTACATTATCTTGCTCCATTCTATGAAATAGCTCAAGCACACTCTCCTCATGACCATTATCAGCTAGTGCCGCTATCAGACAAGACCAGGAAATGACAGTTCTTTCTGGGAGGTCATCAAAAATTTTGCATGCTTCATCCAGCCTATCACACTTGGAATAAAAGTCAAGCAAGCAATTACCAATATGTTTATCTAAAGAAAACCCTTGCTTTGTGAGATCGATATGTACTTGCATTCCCCTTTCAAAAGCTGCTTGGCTAGCACATGCTTTCAAAATACAGACAAAAGTGATCTCATTCGGAGCCACACCATGCCTTTTCATAGAACAATAGTGACTAACAGCCTCATGGACAAATCCACATTCAGCAAAACCTAAAATCATGGCAGACCATGATATTACACTGCGTACAGTAAGCCTTCTGAAAATATGAATAGCACTATCCAAAGTCAGACACTTAGCATAGAAGTCTACTAAGGCATTCCCTAGTATGAGATCAGAATCAAAACCTCTTTCTACAATCATGTTATGGATCTGTTCCCCCTGGTCCAATTTACATATGCTTGAGCAGGCCCTCAGCACACATGTGAAACTCACTTCATCAGGTTGAGTACCCACCTCTATCATCTTCTTGAAGACCTCTAATGCAAGTTTCCCATTATCTTGGTCACCATAGCCAGCAAGCAGTAAATTGAAGGAACCTACATTTTGCAAAGGTAATCGATAAAATATACTATGAGCATCCTGATAGGTAGCAGTTTTCAAATAAAGGTCACATATGGCACTGGCGACTGAAAAGTCTGTGTCTAATCCCTCAAAAACAATATCAGCATGGATTTCCTTACCCAATGAATATGAATTCAAGTTGACACATGCTTTTAACATGCATAAAACCAAAATCTTGTCTGGTTGTGTCTTTTTTTCCCTCATTTTCTTGTAGAGATGAAAAGCTTCTTCATCTGGTCCATGCTGAACATAGCCTGAGATCAATGCAGACCATACTACCAGATCCGGATTTGACATTCCATTAAAAAGAAACCGAGCAGCATCCAACCTGCCACATTTTGCATAGAGATCAATCAGAGTGCCTCCTATATGTTTATCAGTATCTAGTCCTTTATAGATGAGTTCAGTGTGAAGCAATTCACCCTGCTCTAGATTTCCAGCCAAAGCATTAAATTTGAGTATTGACATAAATGTGAGTTCATTTGGTTGAATTTGATCCTGCTGCATCTGTTTAAACAGTAAAAATAACTCTTCTAGATCCACCTTGTCCAGATATCCAGAAAACATCAAATTCCAGGACACAATATCCCTCTTGGGCATCATATCAAAGACTTTGCGTGCATCATCCATACAGCTAAACTGGACATACATATCTATAGCTGTATTTGCAGCATACATGTTGCCTTCAAGGCCTCTTTCAACAATTTTGGAATAAATGAGCTGTCCTTTATTTACAGCAACAACAGTTGCACAGGCTTTTAGTAAGGACACAAGTGTCACTAAATTTGAATCTGTGCCTTCTTGTTCCATTTTACTATGAAGCTTAAGGGCATCTACTCCACAACCATGTTGAGTGAAAGCTGCTATCATCGTGCACCAGGTGACAACATCCCTTTCTGATAGATTGTTAAACACATTGTGTGCCTCGCGTAGGCTGCCACATTTTGCATACATATCTATCAGAGCACTTCCAACAAAAGCATCTACAGCTGAGCTTTTTCGCAAAGCATCATCATGTATAACCATTCCTTCTTTCCAAGCATTTAAGGAAATGCAAGCTTTTAGAGCAGCAACTATACTATGAGATGAATTATTGAAAGATGATGCCTTCATTTCCTGATATAACACTAACGCTTCATCTGGCTTCCCACCCTTAGCATGAACAGAAATGATGGCAGTCCATGCATGTGTAGTCTTTTCTGCAATGCTACGGTATACCTTGAATGATTCTGGCAGGTTTCCAAATGAGGCGAATGCATAGATAAATTGGCAACTTAGCTTGGATGACCAATACCTCTCATAATTTGACAATATTGCATGCAGTTGCCTAGCTGCAACCAAATGATTTGCTTGAACACAATGTTGCAAAAGGCAAATCGCAGCACTTTCTGGAATATGCACATTCTGTTTCCCCAGAGATTCCATGGCCTGTAAAGATTCTTGCACAAGCCCCTGCTTGCAAAGATTAAGCAAGCCTTGAATGGCTTGGCTGTGAAGCGTCTCACCTGTGGCTGAGTACGTTGTAAACCGTGCACCCTCATAATAGCCCCTTCGCATTGACATGCAAATATATTTGCAAACTGATCTAGAACAAAGCATAAGTGGAACCACATGATGACCCAATCAAGACTGGAGAAGCAGCCTGTGCATAATAGCTCGAACACCCACATGAGCAATATAATGAATACATTAAGCATCAACAAATTTTTACACTTGAATCAAGATGAAATGACTTGTTCTCGGGTAAATAGGAAGCACGAATTGCTTTGTAAAAGTTCAAAGAGTAAGTAATTACTAATCATTTCATCAGACACTGTTTACCATTATCCACCTCCAAAATGTTGATTAAGAGCCAAAAAACTAAACAAAAATTCTTCACACTCAGAATGACCCGTAAAGTACAAACTGTGATTCAAAAATAAGTGAAACTCTGCAATGGAAGTGGCAAACCTGTACTGTGATGAAAGCTTTGCTGCTATCATTTATTTTCCAATGCAGTCAACAGAAGAAGCTGAACTTGCAGAGGTATGCTGATGTGGTTAAGATACTGTATGCTTTAAACACATCTTAATAATGTTTTCGAAGTCCAACATGCTTTACAGCAAAGGAAATTTACACAGAGTGATTGCATGATTTAGAGTTGGAGTATACAAAACATCAATACCATGAAGAATAATTATGTGTGGGTCATCAAATGCATGACACTCAAATAGCATAACAGATGTAAAGTCTGATTTTAAAGGTCAAAATGTGTAACCCCTGAATGAAAGCCAAGTGAACAAAATTTGCAACAACAAATATTCTTTCTCTGGGGAAATTACAAAATAAGGAGTCTAATCAAAATCAACTTACAAGAGAAGGAAAAATTATAATAACCAATATTTCAAGGAAACCCATATGATTATCCAACTGTTGGAAACAGCTGAGATGATGATGACTGTATCACTCTTTCAGTTTACACGACTGATATTATCCCCATTATCCATGAACTCATTGTAAGCCCAAGTTTGAGATTTGAAAAGGGTCACAGTTACAGCTCAGCTGAATCAGCCTTGGAAATTATCTCCTTTCAAAGAGTTTTGGGCTGCTACAAGGAATCGAAGCACCTCTTCAATATTGCAGCTTGCTTCAGGTGAAATCCGCCATTCATTCTTCTGGTGAGATCTGCATATGAAGCAAACAAAGAAGTTCAATTACTTGCCCTTCTCAACAAGAGAAAATAGAATTCTTTAGCCTCAGCATTGTATAAACAGGTGATTATAAGATTCAAATTTAGCAGACATTGTCCACAAAAAGAAAAATAACAATAAGAAGATTTCACAATATGCCACATTAATCACAAAAATATAGCTCAAGAACAAAGATAACAGCAAAAGAATAATCCCATTCATCCAATTGTTTAATTTCATGATTTGTCACAATCATTCATACTCATAAATTTGTTTCACTTACGTTTCTCTTTATCTTTTCAGGTAGTTTCATTCAGTTTACCAAGATATCAGAAGTTCACCAACACAGGTGATTTGGTAGTTGTATCCAATGAAAAGCAACCGTGTATGCAAGGACTGAGCTTATAGTTATCATGTCGAGCCAGATCTTTGACTGATGATTTGTACAGATTCAGGAGGGTGTAGTTTCTATCTTCAAGTTCTCCTTATCCTAAGTCAGACAATGTTTTCCTAAGCCGAAGTTTGTGAATTTTTAGTCAGTCACAAAGGTTCACTTTTTTGGATTGAAGTTACTGATGAATCATGAAGTCATGTGTTCCTATGCATTTACACAATGAATACTCATTGCTGTGAGCTCATCTCTGGAATATGGGTATCTATAGACTAAACTACACATGCTTTACCAAAAACTTTGTAGTTTCCACCTCAAATACTCAAATCATAAATCCTTTTTTGTCTCTATCTTCATGGAAAACCTCCATACGAGAAACGGTTTGGATCTCTGAATCTTCATATGTGCTTTCATCAGCTTCCTAGGCTCTTACTAAAGAGGGGTTGAAGGAGAATGTTTGTCTGGAAAAACAGATAACCTTCTGCTAGAAGGTTAGAGCTTCTTTTTTGTATGTTCATATGCAGTGGGCACTTGAATTGAACATCCCAGCACTAAAATGTGCACACAGCTATGCAAGTTTGTTTGCCAACAGTTTCAACCGCCCTTTGTAGAAAGTAACACATTGGCAAGATGTCTGAATGATTCTTCTATTTTCGGAACAGCCAGCCCACAATTCCTCAACATGTATTCTCAGATATGATATCTTTCATATACCTCAGCCTGAGCTCCAGCATCACAATCAGCTATCAGCATCAACATCAAAAGATTCAGCAATAACATCAGAAACTCCAGTTCATAATTGATTTAACTTTTCATTCATGGGAAGGTCACATGTACATGACTTATCATTAAATTCCATAGGTTTGTAAGTTATTTGCTCAATTTTGTTATTAGACTCCTACGTCATTCGTCTCCAGAATGGTTTCCTTGTATATTATCTATTTGTAAAACATCTTTTTTAAATGATCTGTCACATTGACCCTCCTTATGCTTTTGTGTTTGTTATCATATCTTTTACGTGTGCACATCCAAAATCGACAGTGAAATCGGCAAAATGGCACAACATTTTCCTAGAGTTCTTTCCTTACAGAAAATCAGTTGATTGACAAAGTGAGAGATCAATAAGTTAAACTGGCATTACTGATCTTAAGTTTAAAGTGTACACGGTAGCTGTGAGACTTTATGCAAGGTATAGCTCCTTACATGCAGCAAGATCTCACTTCAGCTAAATATATTTCACTTTATTTCCCCCTTTTTTGTAAAAGCAACATGGGCGGCCTGAGACCCAATTAAATCACCATCATAGCCATCAATGGCCAACATAAAAGATGTTCCACCAGGTTTACATCTTTTTTTCTTTTCAAGGATATGCATGAAGGCTAAACCTAAGAGCCCAGAGGAAATGCCTCAGGTTTCATACACGAACTGCAGAAGGTGAGGAAGGGAATGACATTATGCAAGCTGAAAGGGAACTCAACCAAAGAAGATTCCAGCACAGAGGTGTCCCCTTTTTATATTTTGTACAAAGAAACCCTCTTCCATTAGTTATTGGGAATGAAAAAAAGTATCAAACTTAATGAGCTCTTGCTCATTTAAGTTCAGCAGGATTTAGCAAAACGGGAGAAAAAATATTTTTATTGACTCCAAATATACAATGAACTTCATGGTTCTCATGTAATACTGTCTTCTGAAGGTTGCACCAAATTAGCAACATCTGTCATCAATACAGCCCTAAGCCCTCCTAATCAAAAGGAACATAACTTAAAAAAACAAGATTTATATGCTCTCCAGAGTACCTGTTATTGTTATCGACGCTGAAAAATGCTAGAAAAGTCTCAATCCACCATATGATGAATTCTGATGAGAGCCAAAGAAAGTTGCATTACATTTGCCATTGCCAGGCTTAGTATGAGATACAAGGTCATTTTCGTTACAAATGCAGAGAGACATTTGGACCACCCTCCTGAGTCATGATATATCAAGAGAGAAGATGTTTGAGCATGTTTCTTTCCTTAAGCTATGGATACATAGAGACAACTACTGAGAGGATGAGAGTTCAAAAGGCATGTTACAGATTTCTTTGAACATGCCATCACTCAGCTTGGTTCAGCTTCAGATACAGCAGTCACAACAGGACCTTGATCTCATTCACACAAAAGCAAACAGATTGATCATGTAACTGAGCTATGACATCCAAACACACATGATCACATATGGTCTCACAATATCGATGGGGCTTCAATTGACGACTTGGATCGATGTATCTCCAGATGCCTGGTTAAGGTGTTGATCATGAAAAACATCAAGGGGAATCATCTATAAAACCAAAATAGACATGTGAGATGGAGGCAGTTTTAGATAGTTGTAAAAGGCACCCGTTAGAGAAAACTTCCGGTGAGGACCCATAATGACTTGGAAGCATCTGTGTAGCTCTTCGCGATTTCTATGGAATCAGAATCTGACAGAAAACAACCCATCAACCCTTCACGTTCACGTATACAATAGTTGCATGTATTGTGATAAGTCACGAGTATTAGCTTCTAATTTCAGGTTTATTTATTACTGCTGCTCTACCACGTGTTCGACCTAGCTCCTCAACAATATTGAAGACATTCTTCTGCTCATTATCAGAGAAGACTTAATTTCAGATTAGGGTTTGCTAATTTGACTGTTTTGAACATCTATTCATTTCCAAATGCACATATTCTCTTGCATATTACCTCTTAGGCACTTTTTCTCTAAACTTTGTATCTACAACCCTTTTCATTCAGCCCATATTCAGTTTTGTATCATTACACACATTGCATATTGACATTTAGTACTTATTTTAGTGTGTAGTTAGTATTCAGCTGCTACACTTTGAAAATTGTCTTCTCTCTATTCTATTCATCTCATTTAATTTGGCTAAGGTGTATTATGTGCTAAGGTTCTAAGTGTTCGAAAGATCTCGGATTATCTGAGATCATTAATTGAGCCTACCTCACTTCCAACAAAGGAGAGACTCCCATCACCTCTTCATCTGGGATAAATTGCATTAAAAAGAGCTGCCGATTAAAGATAGATACCTTAGCTAAACCTCAAAAAACCTGGATTATGAAAGATTTTGCTGCCAAGAACACTCTCTTTTTCTAATCCATAACAGTTGCAACTGTAGAAGGGAAGCACTGAGCTTGCTTTTTTGCGTACTTTATATTTTTTACTACCTGTTACTTGATTCTTAGAATCTGAAATCATTGTTTTTTAAAACAAAATCCCAAAATTTTGGGTGCAAGTTTGCAGGTCAAAATATTGGTCAAGTCATGTCAAAATATGATGGTCTGGAGTCATCTCTGACTATTGAATCTACTGGTGGCAATCAATTTGGTCAGAACTGTTGATTGATCAAAGTTGGTCAAACCTGAAAACAAATTTCTAACACACACCAACAAACCTTGCTTCACTAGCCAAATGTCCATCTCTATGTAGGAAATAAACTCTAACTTGCTCCTCCTCAGTTTCTCATTACTGTTGCCACCCATTTGGTTTTATAGAGCTTGATGCACAAGTTGGGTACAAACAGTACATTTGATAAAGCTTTACACTCTCCTCAATGATTGGCAATTTGAACTTTGTCCTTGCCTTCTATTGGACGACTTTTGTTGTTGCCTAAATACACTTCACTATAGTGGTTTTCTAACTCTTAGAACTTTGAAAATATGAGAGGTTTCGCTGCTGTCAAAGATTCACTGTTGTGAGGAGTTCGAAGTAATTAGGACATTGGACTTTAAACAATAACTATGCTTAGAGGACTTCGTTTGGTGCTTGGAGGTAGAGGCTTTAGAGTTGTTCTTCTATTTATAGTAGAATTTCTCGAGATGCCACGTTCTACGACAATAGTTCCAGCTCAACTTCGTCGATGAATTGCTAGAGCCTTGTTTCAAAGTATTGCTACAGTTGTGACTCGCGTTCTTGGCCTTGTTGAATGGTCCCTTAGCTTTCATCGTGCTTTCTTGCGAGGATGACGACTTTGCTCGAGTGTCATAGACGAGCAAAAGTCGTCGTACTTCCTCCCAAGTCAATACTTGACCACGGTTGTAAAGGGTTGTGACAAAGGTTTCATAATACCTAGGAAGCTTCACTAGAAACTCGTCTTCCACACAACACAAACTCACGTTGGTAATCTTCAAAAGTGGCAATGTCTTTGGTAATAGGATCCTGAGGCCTAATGGAGAGGTTGTGAAACTCGGCTTCTAAGGCGTAGATTTTAGAAGGGGCTTTATCCTCATAAAAATCCTGCAAGATTTTCCAAGCCTCGTGGAGAGTTTTGCAAGAGGTAATGTGGCCTTTAGTCAACTAATCACATGTTAGAATTAACCATTTTAAAGCTCTCTTATCTTTGACATTCCATATGTTCCATGCCGCTAAATCACTATCTTTGTCTGGCTCAGGTTCTATAGCATCAACTACTTCATACAATAAGATTGTATATAGATATGCCCTAATCATATCCTTCCATAAATTATAGTTTCTACCGTTTAATCTCTTATCCTATGGCATGAAAATCGGCATAAATGACGGCAAGTACAATTGACTTGAAGAAATTGTGCTCAAAATAATAGACATGGTCGCCATTGAAGCAAATTGAACTTTAAAAACAAATCACCACACTTGCAAAATGGAATCTGAATTGGCACCAAAATTTAAGATGGGCCCCAATGGATGCCAAAGACATCCGGCCAAGGGTTGTAGACCGACCATAGAACCAGATCTGAAAAGTAGAGCGAGCAAGATAGCTCGTTCCATTAGTCGGAAGGGTCGGAGGGGACCAACTACTTGGTATTGTGTCGGGGGGCTTAGAGTAGCCCCACTGAAAAAAATGGAAACCCTTAGGGGAGTGGGCAGGGGGTTTAGAGGAGCCCTAGACTTGTTGACACCTTGGAGGGGGGCTTAGAGTAGCCCTAAAATGCACGGAGAGACACTTTTGGTTTAGAATAGCCTCCCAAATCACATACACAATGTTCTCTTTCTTATATTATTGAGTTTACAAAAGTAGGGCACTTAGTGCTAAGAGTGCCAAAAATGAGGGTTAAACCCTATGAAAGTACAATGTAACCTTTGCCTACGAAGTAAGATGAGCCAAATGGTGAGGCAAAATGGGGGTTGGAACCTTTGGGTAAATACAAAAGGAACCCCTTGATGAGGAAGAGTGCGAAGAACCTTGTGGCAAATACAAATAAATGCCTTACAATGTACTAATGGACCCTTGAAAGATAGAAAATGGAGAGTACAAGGATGAGCACTTAGTGCCAAGAGTGATGCCAAATGAATTATGAAGGTAATGGATCCTTATGAAAATGCAAAGGAGGCGTTATCAAAATAACCCCTTCAAAAATGGCTTACGATGATGCGATCCAACCCCAACCCCATAGGCAAAGTGTATGTAGTCCTTATCTGAAACATTTGAACTTTCAATAATTGGCTAAATTAGTGTCCCTTCTGTTTGTATGAAGGCCTTGAATTCCTAAGGAATTAGAGGCTTAAAGTGCCAAGATGAAATTCATTAAGTATTGAAAATGATTACAGATCTGTATGAGTTTCCATGTGATGTTACATCATCACTGAGGTCAAGTGGAAGTACAAAAGGGTCCATGCTCCTCAAGCTTCTAACCAAGTACAAAGTTGGGAAGAGATCCTCCTTACATAGAGTTGGAGTGGGTTCTCCAAAGTACATATGTGGGATAATTCCCCTTGAAGGAGAATGGATACAATGATAGAAGCAAATGGCAAGGTACCCAAATACAATGAAATATAATATAAAATGGAAATTGATTGTCTCCTAGATACAAAATGAAGATGCATTCATGCAAATACAAATGAAAATGAGATAGGAGAAATCATGTCGTCAACACGTACTAGTCTTGTACGATGGAATACGTTTAGTTCACATATGATAGCATATGGTTTTAAACAAACTAGAAAAAATTTTGGCATATGATGATATTATGTATGTTCAAGAATAAAATAAGTATATAATTAGTGGTTAATATAAGTTATAATTGTTTCTATACTAAATTTTAAGTTTTAACTACGAGTCTATATTTTGAGCAAGTCTAAGTACTAAGTTTTAACTAGGAACTTCTTGAATCTTAGTCTTAGCCTAATGTTTCTAAACTCTGGACATTTCATATAACTAACTTTATGTTAACTAGAAGGGGGAAACATAACTATAGTCTATATTATATAAGTTTTATCATCTATGTCACCAACAATATGACTTTATGCATACATACATACATACATACACACATACATACATACATACATACATACATACACACACACACATACATACATATACATATATATATATATATATATATATATATATATATATATATATATATATATATATATATATATATATATATATATATATATATATATATATATATATATATATGTGTGTGTGTGTGTGTGTGTGTGTGTGTGTGTGTTATGGCATTGAGCAATGATGCTAATTAAATGAAAATGGCTTATCGTTTACCTCAAAACTGAAGGTTGGGCAATGGAAAGTTGAAAATTCCGACTCACGATGGTTTATGGATAATGGCACAAGGCCCAAGCCTCAAGCGTATAGCCTACAACTCTCTGATAATCTATTTGGAGCACTAAGTCCTCACTATAGAGACTAGTTTGTCTCGAGTTCAACTCTCTAAGCTAGCAAGGTTGAAGCCTAAAGGTTAGCACTTGAAAGTTGAAACTCAATGCCAAAGGCTGAAATGCTTGAGCCTCGCATTGAGCAATAAGTGCTCAATGGACAGATGACATGCTTTCTCCCGCAAAGTCACATGCTCTGAGCTCTCTTGCGAAATGCCCTAACAGATGAAGTCGAATGACATTGAACGTTGAAAGCATTAGAATTGTAGTCACTTCAAAGTTCATTTCAATTTTCGTGAGTCCAAAGTCGTGAAATGAGGGCCCAAAAGTGCATGCTCTCTGGATTTTCATGTACATCCAAGTTTCCCACTCAACTTTAAAAAAATAAAGCATTTGCTTTTGATCGGATCCGATTAGGTCCAAGTCTCCATGCACAAAGTCCATCGGACGACTCGGATTCAACTTACAAGATGGGACGGAAAGGACACTACCAGACTAATCAAGTCCTTCAATGAATGACGGCAACCATGGACAACGTTGATATTGCAGGAACAATTGCCCCTCTTACTTGAGTATTTTCAACTCCACTTGATGAAGATGAAGTAGCACTTTGAGTTGGGTTCTATAAAAGCCTAGAGCGGTTGTTGTACACAATCCAATTCCTCCTCCTAGTCCCTTCACCTCTACTTCAACCTCATCCCATAAATCAATGATCATGAGATAATATTGGAGATGTCTTTATCATGCGTGGAAGTTGCTTCCATTGAAATGATCTACTAATACCATGGAGGCAGTTGCCATGTCTCTCAAAATAGACCTAGGCAAATAAGTTGTTCAAGCTAACTCTCTCATAACTCTCACAAATTTGCTCTAATACCAATTGTTGGTTTTTAGATCCAGAATCAATATACAGACTAAGTAGAAAGAGAGAGAGGAAAAAAAATATAAAATATGGACAAGTGATATAGACAAGATATGGCAAAAGGAGCCAAACTAGCTCCAAAATATAACTATAATACAAAACTTACAATGGAAGCTCCTAGACGATCAAGGCAACAATAGATGATTTATGAGCTAAAACTCATGTGTTTGTATAGACAAAGCTCAAAAAACGAAAATCTCAAAAAAATCGAGCCAAAAAGCACTTAGAAAACCCTTTTTATTTCTTTTTTATAACTTGCACATGGATTTAATATATACATTGGATTATAAGCCACCAAATTTTGACATGTGTCATCTTCTTTTGACATGAAAACATGCTTTTGCAATTTTGACCTGAAAGTTTGATTTCTTATCATCCATCTACTGTCAAATACCAAAGTCTTACATAAGGTTGGATAGCTCTCATTGAGCTCTACAAGAGTTTTAAGCAAAATTTGATCATCTTTGGCTTAGTTGACTTGTCTTTGAACAAACTTTGACCAGGGAATCCGAGCTCCCTTGTGGAAGGTTGCTCACATTTTTAAGATTAAAGCCATCTCACATTCTAAGCAATGAGCATCCTATTTATCTATGCACACTGTTCAAGCAACATTGGTCTTGGAAATGGTCCCATTTTTAGGAAATGGTAAAAATATAATCAAAATCTATTATTGTATATGTGCTTCTCAAGGTATATAACACTTGGGTATTCGACAAATAATCAAAAGTCAAACCTTAAATTTCAAAATTGTAAGTGAAAAGCACTTTTAGTATGAAAAGAAGTAGTAATACTTATCAATATCTTATATAACTTCAAGAATAGATCCATGGGTTATCATTAGATCATGTGGCACTTGGAATTTTTTTTTTTTTAAGTAAAAATTAAGTATCCCAAAAAATCTTCCATAATTTATGACAAGATTTATGTGAGGCAGATTTTGTGTTTATTTTTAGATTGAAAATTGTGTTTTTGTAGCTTGAAAATCATGGCATAATCAAGTCTATATAAAGACTAGACTTTTGATAATTAGAACCATCACTCTTGGTGCTTTTCTTCTTGAGCTTGTGTCCGAGAAGGAACTTGAGGTCCCTTGAACTTGGAGAGAGGAGTTGTGTTTTCTTCATCATCTACAAGTCGTGTAGTAGCTTGGAGCTTATATACTTGGAGGAGATCATCTTCAGCTTTGGAGATTGAGGAGTTTTGCTATCTTGTAACTTCATGTACTTTAACATGGAATGTAATGAATTTATCTGGAGCTTGGCTCCTTTCATCTCTATCATGTGTTTTCTAGTTTTCATTTTGTCTTTGTTTTCTCTCTGTCTTTATATTGATTGTGGACTTAGAAACCAACAATTCATATTAGCAAACGATAATCTAGAGTATATAAAGAATTTGGCTATATGTAAGAAAATTCCTCATGGCATATGGAGTTCAAGCTCATGCTTACATTCAATTATGATATGCAAATTATGAGTCTTTATGAAGATGCTGAATTTAATGTTGAAGAGTTATACACTCCAAGAGGCATCACTTCAGAATAATGAAGATTCCAACTATTATGGAAGCAATAAACAATTTATATTGGTTGGATTTGCAGATTGGAGAGCATTGCTTCCTTGTGTACCTATGAAGTGATGTTCAAATCTACTTGTCAACATTCTAGTGCTCCTTGGGGTTAGTCACCCATCATATTTGGGAGTTGGTAAAACATCTTAATGGTCATGAAGGAAGACTTTTGTGAGCAAGAAGGGGTTTTATCTCTACATTCAAAACTTTATAGTGGATTTATAGTACCTTGTATTTGTGTGTGTGTGTGTGTGTGTGTGTGTGTGTGTGTGTGTGTATGTGTGTGTGTGCGCACACACACACACACACAAATACAAGGTACTATAAATCCACTATAAAGTGTGCACACACACACACAATAGGTTTAGATGAGAGCATATAGTTTGATTTTAAAAGGATTGGCCAACCTTGATAATATTGGGATATGTTTGAGTCTATATCCTATATCAACATAGCATATTGCAGTTATTTACATCCTTCCAAGTAGTACTTGGTTGAGAAGAGTGAGGGATGTGTGAGTTCTCTTTGTGATCTGTGTTTGTGGAGAGCTCTTCATAAAGGTCCTCCTGTGTGCTTATAGGGATACTTTGTATGATATGTAAAAATAATCGCACCTATATGATAGCTAAAAACTCTCTTGAAAATTGGAAACTAAAGACTTGTGAATGATGTGTGTGTCACTCTCCTCCCACCCAATATATCCTCTTGCATTCAAAATAGTAATGATCTGGAATGGTCTAGTGCTTCCATGTGGCCATCATGTAGCACTCATCCCCATTACCCTTGAATACCTTGGGATATCCCCCAAGCTTGAGACATTGTCTATGGCTGGCCTTCGTCCCACACACACATGGAGTGGTCTTTGAAGACCAATGTCTTACACTTTCTTCCCCTTCTAAAGATCATTGTCCTCAATGATCAATGAGGGAAAGTACTTGCGAACCAGATCTTCTAATTCCCAAGTAGAGTCTGTAAGCGGTAATCCTCTCCAAGCTACTAGATACTCCTAGATGACATGGTTTCTCAACCTCTTCTATCTCCAATTTAGTATCCTATCTTGAGAATGATCTGTGCTATCATCCTGCAAAGAAACAATACCCTCTATTAGATTATCCTCCCTGGAAATATACTTTCTAAGTTTATTGATATGAAACACTGGATGGACTCTACAATCTGGAGGAAGCTCTCATCGGTATGCAACATCACTAAGCTTCTTAACTATCTAGTGAAGTAGATCTACCTAGCACTTGTGGAAAAACTCTATCTCCTTCCTCAAAGACTCTAGGAGATCTCTTCCTATCAGCATATTCCTTTGCCCTATCATCTTCTTCCTACAACTTGGCTTTAGCTATTTCTAGATTTGGTTGGAGGTTCACTAAGAACTCCGAAGCACTAGGACATTTCTTTGGCATTCCTATGGTACAAAGAGGAGTAGGATTCATGCCATAGTTCATCTCAAAAGGAGACATTCCTGTCACCTTATGAGGTCTATTGTTATAAGGAAACTCTACTAGTGGTAAGTGACTATCCAATCTATGTGCCTCTGAGTCACACATGCCCTCAACATGTCCTCTAGAATCTGGTTGACCCTCTCGATCTGGTTGATCCTCTCGATCTAACTATTTGTCTCTGGATGATCACCACTACTCATTTTCAATGATACTTTCGGTTTGTCAAAAACAAACTTCCACAAGTGTCCTATGAATTTGACATCCCTATCTGAAACTATGGATGTCGTTAACCCATGCAATCTGAAGACACGCTGGATAAACAACTCCGCTACCTGTGGCGCTTCTATCGTCTCCTGTGTGGGTGTGAAATGAGCCATCTTGCTCAATCTATCTACCACAACTAGGACAGTATCTTGCTTCCTTTGGATCCGTGGTAACCCCACTATGAAGTCCATGGATACACTCTCCGAGTTATGCTCTTGAATCTGTAAAGGATGTAAAAGACATGGTGTCTTTACCCTTTCTGCTTTGTTGACTTAACACATAAAGCATTGTTGAACATATGTGTGGATATCTCTGGCTAATCCAAGCCACCAAAATGTTCTTCTAACAAGCTGAATTGCCTTGTCAACACCAGGATGCCCTGCACAAGGAACATCATGGTTATCATGCGTGACTTTTCTTCCCAAATACCGAGAATCTAGTACACAAACCTTTCCTTTTTGTTTAACTATTCTATTCTTCTTTGAGAAGTTGAAATACGGACTTGACTTTGTTTGCTTTCCTAGGGGAAGAAATAGCTAAAATAGCCTAGCCTCCTATGATAGAATCATCACTGATGGCTCTAATGATCTGTAATAAATGTGGATCTTCCACATGTGCTTCCTTAATATCTTGAAGCAATGAGCCTTCTAGAACTATAAAGCTCATCCGATACACTATGTGTGATAATCCATCAGCTACTATATTCTCTTTGCCTCTTATATACACGATTTCCATGTGAAACTCCTTCATGAGCTCCTAACGAGCATGTCTGCCTCAAAGATCTAGCTAACTACAAAAGTACTTGAGTGTATGGTGATCAATGTACACCTTAAAGTCCTCACCATAAAGATAGTGTCTCCAGACTTTAAAAGCATGCACCACTGCATACAACTCTTGTTCATGCAGATGCCAATTGCGTTGTGCACTACTCAACTTTTTACTTTCAAAAGCTATTGGCCTGCCATCTTGACTCAAGACTGCCCTTATGGTTATGCCACTAGGATCTGTCTTTAACTCAAATGGTTTCTGCCGATCTACCACTTTGTCGGAAGTGGAGTGGACCACAATAACAATAATCATAGGTTTATAGGATCTTCCAACACTTGAACCTTAACATACATACCTCAATACTCAAAAAGATAATGAGTGAGAGATTGAGATAGAATAGACAGGATCTTTCAAAGTGTACGATAAGCTAGGATGCTCATCTATACTATCTTATATTCAAATGTCAAATTACATGTGTGAATGTGATACAAACTAACAATATCTGAATCTAGGCAGAAATAGGAACTAGATACAAGAAATTGTGTGCCTATGAAGTATGAAGAGCGTGTGTGTGTATGAGAATATGGAGAATATGAATGGACATATGTAGACTTATTACTAATAGTATCTTGCTCACACGAACTCCTCCAGATGTCTCCAAATGTGGAGCACACCTCCTCTAAGAGTGTAGAAGCTCTCCCTCCAAGAGGGCCTCCAAGATCTCCTCCTTACGTTGAGCACTTTAGCTCCTCGAGAAGATGATAAACTATGAGGCAAGCCTTACTTTATATAGCAATTGAATGCCTTAAGCGTATCAAAAAGCATGTGTAAAGCATAAAGCTATGAATGTATGTCTAAATTTAGCACCAACTTTTGCAATCACCAAAAATTACGCCAATTTGCTTTTGCTTTTCCAAAGTTCAACTCTAAAAAAACTTTCATCGTTTTTTTGTTGCCGATGGGAATTGATCCCATGCCACCTAGATGGAAACGTTTTGCTTTATAAAACTTTCCCACACATTTCCTTGTAGAGAGTCTAAGATATACAATATATGCTTGCAATGTTGGACTCACATTGTTTCCAACAATCCCCCCTTCAAAAAGGTTCAATAATCTACAAAACTTCATGTGTCTTTTCTTGACTTCTTTCCACTGAATCTTGAGTTGACTTTGCATGAATGTGGATACTTGAGAAATTGCAGGTTGAATGTTCGTATGTGTATTACATAGATATAGCTTGACTTTATAATGTAGCATCAAATGGTTCTGCATCTGCTAAGTGCTTCCGATTGTAATGACACATTGACATCCATAAGTGTCTGCATAGGCTTAGAATCTGTCATCTCAAATCTTTCCAATAATTTCTCAATGTATTTATGTTGTGTCATGTAGATACATTCATCTTTGTATATGAACTCAATCCTGGGACTTGTGATAATCATATCACTTTGTAGTGCATCTTGAACACTAGTTGGTGCATTCTCAACTCAAGTAAGAGATAAAATATTAAGACTCTCAAAATGTTTTGCATAATTTACTTGATATGTTTGTTGTCTCCTTGTTTGACTTCTAGTTCTTCCAGTGTATTCCTTTATACCACTGACCTTCTAGGTTTGATATAACCACTTTGGCATATTCTTGAAAAGTGGTGGAATCCTTTCTGGTTCTTGAGTTTCTCTTTCTTCTGGAACTCTAGAACCTTCTTCAACTTAATAAGTCGGAACTTCAAGAGGTACTTATGATGGACTAGGTATTGATGTAGGTAATGAAACTCTCTCTTCACCTGCATCTCTTAGGGTTTGAGAAGGCTCATCACCCCCCTTGTATGGCTGAATGTAAACATCCAAATTCCTTCAAAAATATGCATGGTCATCTGCTTTTATGAATTTAGAAATCTCTTCCTTCTTATCATAAATCTGACTTTCTACAGTATATGCATTACATGAGAGCTTCTTGAAAGGTAGTTCGTCAAGTCTTCCTTCAAGACATCCTTCACGTGACTCTTCATCATCTAGTAAAGCAAAAGTAGGCAAACTCTCCACCATACCTTGATCTTCCATATGCTTGAGAGCTGTGTAACTCATATGACCAAATCTAGCATGCCACAACTTCATGTTCTCCATAGGTGTCATAGACCTAGCAACATTAGCATGACTTATTTTGGACAATACAAACATTCCACTTCTGTTTTCACCTTGAAGTAGACAATGCTCCTCATCAGGTGAGAGGATCTGACATGAATTTTTCTTAAGAACAACTTTATAACCTTCTGACAAAAAAGTAGATATAAAGAGCAAATTCTTCTTCGTGTCTAGAACATAAAGAACATTAGAAATTATGAAATTTCCATCTTCTCTTGACTTTAGGTTCACTTCTCCAACACCAACAACATCTAAATCATGACCATCTGCAATGATCACTCTTCTAGCTGAAGAGTTAGAAAGGGAAGAAAATACCTTTCTGCAACCTATCATATGCTTAGTAGCTTTAGAATAAAAAATCCAAGGAGTATCTAAGATTGCATTTAATGCCGCTTGATCAAAAGCTACTTCTTCAATAGTAATACATGCATATCTACCTTTGAAGATTTAGGTTTTGGATCATCTTCAGCACTATTAACTGATGCTTTCTTCTTCTCATTAAAAAATCCTTGTTTTGGAGTTTGCTATAAAATGACCAGGTTTCTTACAGTAATGGCATACTCTTTTCTTTGAACCAGATGTAGACAAAGACTTTTTCTTTGGGTGTAGAGGAAGCATTAGGGGTAGGACTAGAAGACTTAGGATAAGAAGACTTACTTTCCTTCTTGGTTGTTGATTCTTCTTCTCCTTCTTCTTCTTTCCCTTCGACGATGATAACATGGCTTCATCATTCTTTTCCATACCTTTTTGTTGATCTTCATCTTGAAGTAACACGAACTGTAGCTCTTCAAATGAAAATTCAAAGCACGATATGTAGATGGAAGTGAGTTTAAAAGTGTATTTACCATCTTCTCATCTAAAATGTTGACTCCAACATTGAGTAATTGATACCATAAGTCTTTGAGCTTCAAAATATATGACTGAACTGATTCACCAACTTTCATCCTTGTGTTGACTAGTTGTCTCCTTAGATTAGCTTTTCTAGCAGGTTTCTGCTCAACTCCAATCAAGCCTGTCCAGAGGTTCTGCATGACCTGATTTGGGGTATAATATGCCTCGACTCCCATAGCAATATATGAAAGTGATAGTGCATCCCTTGAATCTCAGCTTGATTGCTCTTCTGTAGGAAGTAATCTGATAGTAGTACTGATGATGGAGTTTCTTCTTCTTCACTCATCTGGATTGCTCTTCTGTAGGAAGTAATCTGATAGTAGTACTGATGATGGAATTTCTTCTTCTTCACTAACCTCTTCTAGAAGATAAAGTAGCCTCTTCTCCGACTTGTCTTGGCCTTGGAATCTGGATAAGTGCCATTGACAATATTCCATAAGTCCTTAGATACTAACAGATTCATCATCATAAAACTCCACATTGGATAGTTAGACATGCCCTCAAGCTTGTCTTCATTCTCAAGTCTATAGTCACTCATCTTGTTAAGGATGTATATCAATTATGCTCTGATACCAAATGTTGGTATTCTAAGCTCTGATACCGAATGTTGGAAGTGGGGTGGACCACATTAACAATAATCACAAGTTTACAGGATCTTCCAACACTTGAACCTTAACATACATACCTTAATACTCAAAAAGATGATGAGTGAGAGATAGAGAGAGAATAGACAGGATCTTTCAAAGTGTACGGTAAGCTAGGATGCTCACCTACACTATCTTATATTCAAATGCTAAGTTACAATGTGTGAATATGATACAGACTAACAATATCACAATCTACGAAGAAATAGGAACTAGATACAAGAAATTGTGTGCCTAAGAGGTATGAAGAGTGCGTGTGTGAGAATATGGAGAATATGAACAGTTTAGAACTGTTTTACAACAAACCCGAATTCTGATTATCTAAATCAGAAACTAGTGAATGACAAAGTGGGACAGATGTAGACTTGTTACTCACATTATGTTGCTGACACGAACTCCTCTAGATGTCTCCATGTGTAAAGCACACCTCCTCCAAGAGTGTAGAAACTCTCCTTTTAAGAAGGCCTCCAAGATCTTCTCCTTGAGTTGAGCACTTGAGCTCCTTGAGAAGATGATAAACTATGAGGCAAGCCTTACTTTATATAGCAATTGAATGCCTTAAGCGATTCATATTGAAAAGCATGCGTAAAGCATAAAGCTACGAACGTATGTCCAAATTTCACACCAACTTTTGCAATTGTCAAAAATTACGCCGATTTGCTTTTGCTTTTCCAAAGTTCAATTAAAAAAAACTTTCGTCGTTTTTTTTCTGCCGATGGGATCGATTCCCACGCTGCCTAGATGGAAACATTTTGCTTTATCCAACTTTCCACACATTTCCTTGTAGAGGATCTACTAAGATATACAACATATGCTTGCAATTGTTTCCAACACACTTCGAGTATAGGAGCCTCTGAAACAGCTTGTTTCGAAGTATCAAAACTTTCTTGTTTCTCTTGCTTCCCTGCAAACGACACTTTGCCTTGAAGCAAGTTAGTCATAGGCACTGCTATCGACAAATAAGAAGAGATGAATTTCGATAGAAACCGGAAAGTCCTAGAAATGACCGTAAATGCCCCCATCCTGAGGAGTAGGCCAAGCTAGAATAAATGCGACCTTGGGATCCATTTGAACCCCATCGGCCGATACAACATGCCCTAAATACTCTATCTTTGTGAGGAACAACTGAGTCTTTTCTGGATTTGAAAATTTGTGAATTTGGATGGTGGGTGGAGATGATACTCCTCAATGGCTATGAAGCAATAATCGATCGACCGGTGGCTTGGTCTTCTTGCTGAAGTGCTCAACCTTTCCATTTTCAAGTACTGTTGATTACTATGATCTACTAACACAAGAAAAACATATTAATATTAAAATAGACATTGATCCCAGTATTGTGAGACCTTGGTCCCTTTCCAATACTGACATGATTCCCAGTGTAGCCCTTGTGATGTATACGTGCAATGTTGATATTTAGCCTAAAGCAATTTAACACTAATCTCAAATGACTTTCATGCTCATGTACAAACCTATTATACATTAACAAGTCATCAACGAAATCCACAACACACTTTCCAATGAGTGGTCGTAAAATATCATTCATTAACATCATGAAAGTAGCACATGCATTAGTCAAACCAAATGGCATAACTAAAACTCATAATGCCCGAAATGGGTCTTGAAAGCTGTTTTATATACATCTTGTTCCTTTACTCTAATATGATTGTAGCCACTTTTCAAATCTATCTTACTATATACAAAGGCTCAACCAGAGCATCTAAAAGATCTTCTATCCTGGGCATGGGATATATGTGCTTCATGATAATCTTATCGAGTGCTCTATAGTAGACTCACATACTATAAGATCCATCTTTCTTCTTCACGAGAAGAACTCGTGTTGCAAAGGGTGAATAGCTGGGTCTAATCAGCCCTTTCTACAAATACTCGCCCACGACCTTGTTGACTTCATTCTCCTCCTACAAGCTCAATCGAAATGGTGGTCGAGCAGTAGGACTCTCTCTTGGTACCAATTCGATTCTATGTTCAATGTTCGTGCAAGGAGATAAACCCGAAGGTAATTCTTTCAAAACAACTCTTGGAATTCTGCTCTTACTTTATCTAAAAGTATTTGAGCATTCCAACTAGAGTTTCGATGACTACATGAATCCATCACTACACACGATGAATAAAGAAACTAAATATACTTAGAATAGATCTTGAGCAACTTGGTAGCGGTTACCAATCGCGTCTCTTGGAGATCTAGCTCTTCACAGATCAGTAGTCGCCTCCCCTCATGCTCAAAGTAATAAATATGTGAAGCAAAGCCTATGACTAGTCGTTTCCTAGCATGCCACTTTTTACTTAGGACTACATCAAAACGTGCCAATCGTGCTATCTTAAAATCCAATCTGTCCTCATAGGACTAGATCTAAATGGGTAAACCTACCACTCGTCGGTCCCACGTCTCAATTCCCATTTCGTCAGCTAACTCTATTGAGTATGCATACTCTGACCGCACAGT
>CM035411.1:169442483-169552483 GCA_020310875.1 Ceratopteris richardii | reverse complement strand
AGCCTACGAACCAAGTAAACTAACGTGCTATATACTTTGTCAAAAAATTCAGTAAATCTGCAAACAACTAATCGTTCTTCTACTACGTCAAGGATATCGACCATTGTTACAAACAAAAAGGGTTTACCAACACGTAGCGATAGTATCCCCTCAAAAACTTCATATTGTTTATCTAATTTTTCATTACTTTTTGAGTGTTTTTGAGTGGAGAGGAAAATAGCATGGAGCTTCCTCCGGAAATATTACATATTATAATGTTATCTCAAAAGGTCGGTAAAGAGAAACAAGTTTCTCCTTAAACATGGGCGAGAACGAAAACAACTTCGTGAATTAAAATACCTGGACAGATGGTTGGATAGTGGTACAGGTTTATTCCACTTCAAGTCAATTGGTGGATGAAGCTTCTCACTAAGCCAGAGCTTTCTTCGAGCGATTCAAACTAGGAATCATAATCACATCATACAACACGTAAGTTAATGGAAGAAGGTGGAAACAAATTATAAGCAAATATAAATCCATAGTATTAGCTAAAGGTTCTAATGGGTGCAAAAATTTTGACATTCAGGCCTAACAGCAGTCTCATCACGAATGAGGTAGTGAAATTGACAAGAAAGAAATGGAAAAGCAAAACCTCACACACTACAAATAAGAATTCATACAGCCATACAAACCCGTATGTTTTAGTGCCATCAGATCTAAACATCATACTATGCAGGGAAAGTCCTTGAAGGCGTCCAAACCATCTTCCGCTTTCCTTCATTTAGGATATAGTCATTGATGAGACCGACTGTGCACCAAGACTCTGGAAAAAAAAAATATGACCCGACAAAAACCTTTTTGAAAAGCACTTAGAATAATTTATTTAACATACTCAGGCTAGAAATCAGTTGTAATCTTGTCTAACCTTTGTTTTGTGGGATACTAGGAGTGTCGGGAGTACTATGCCCATTCACTTGTACAACTGTTCTTTCAAAATTAAAGCTCAAGGGAGTAGATGTTTGCAGAGCCTTCATTTTTTTTTTTTTATGTATTCTATATAATCAATAGAAATTTAGATAAATTTTTAGAACTTCAGTTGTGACTACAAAAAACGAGCAATGAACAAACATTTTCTAATGAGCTTATGAGAGGATAACATGAATAAGATTTTTCCTAAATCACCCTTGTGGGAGGACATGAGTGGGGTAGTGAACAATTGGCTTAATTATAAAAACGTGGACTTAAAACATAGACTTAGAAATATCCGTGCATGCCTACACATTTTGATGTGTACAAGAAACCAAAACATATATGTATCTATGAAAGAATATAGAAACTATGGTATACAGAATGGTGTAATGAATGCAAAAAAAAACTCAGGAATCTTTACTTTTACCTAATACAACGAGTTTCATAGAGTCCACACTGATGTATGTATGTGTGTGTGTGTGCATACGTGTGTGTGATGGGCACACAAAAAGAAAAAAATCTATGATCATCCTTAAAGGATGGAAATAGACCATTATCGAAGCATGTCTCTCATTCCACATCTCGTAGTTCGGTTGGTTTGGCATTGGCCTCTTGAGGCAGGGGTCCTGTGTTCAACCCTCGGGTTGGACATGTAATGGTTTAGGCCAATTTAAATGAGTTGAAACTAATTGTAACCTTGTCTAATCCCTGCTTTGTGGGATACAGGGGTTCCTCCAAGTATTATGTCCATTCACCTATACAGTTATACTTTCAAAGTTAAAGTTGGGGCAGTAGGTGTCTTCCCATTCATCTTTACAGTTGTATTTTCACATGTATGCTTATACTTTTAAAATACTATGCCCATTCACCTATACAGTTGTACTTTCAAAGTTAAAGTTATGAAAGTAGGTCTTTGTCGGACCTCCATTGATTAAAAAGAATCATGTCTCCCACATTAGAGCCAAGAGGCATATTGGTCGACCATGTGACTTAGCTACACCTTGAAGTGCAAAAAGCCTCACTATATCGACAAAGCCTTCAACTAGATTTTTGGATCATTCTAGCTGTCACGGTACTTACCATGGAGGATATTGAGAAAATTTGTCAAAGACCAATATGAAACTTATTGTGAGCTGAAGAATCGTCTATATGATTGTCCTCTTGTAACTACACACCCCTCTTTTTGAACCATATTTCTAGCACCTTACAAAAGATTCTTGATTTTCATTAGCTTCCTAGAAGCTTTTCCATTGTTCCAAATCTATAACATCTTTTATTACCTCACTTGGTATCCTCATTCTATATCTTCTTTTTCCTTGCGTAAATTGTGTGCCAAATCTACCATTGAACCTTTTCGGTCTCAAAGGTCATTATGGCCTTTTAAGGACCATTAATAAATCATTTCGAATCCCCTCTCTCTCTCTCTTTCTCTCTCTCACACACACACACACAAAGAGGTAGGCACACACCTTGCAGGACAGTTGGCATGGCTACATTCAAACATCACTCGGGGCTAAGGTTCGTGCAATAGTTGGCAAAATGAACCCGAGAGCCAAGATGACCACCCGCAACTATGCTTTATAGTGACTTCGTGTAAGGACTTTTTATCTGCACCAAAATGTTTAAAAGTTTTGAGATGAAGAGAATGTAGAAGGTGAGCACATTCTCTTTCTCACGCACACACCACATTGCACATGGCAAAGAGCTCACGCATCAGTACATTCATATGGTGAATTTCAAAGATAGCTAAAAAAGAAGAGAGAGTCTAAAATCCGCAGGTGAGTTGGTTACGCACTCATCTTTTGAGATAGAGGTTGTGTGTTCAATCTTTGCAGGTTGTTGGACATAGTTGGGACAGTGCGGGTTTGTTGGACATACTTACATCGTAGAAACTAAATGTTTTGGGCAAATCTTTTCTTGTAATGCTTCGACATTTTAACCCCTACTTTGTGGGTTATGGGGGTTGCATTGGTACTATGCCCTTCATTTGTATACTTGTTCTTTCAATACATTCAAGCCTAGAGAGATTACACTTCGATCAAACTTTGTTTCAAAAAAAAAAAGGGAAGAGAGAAATGTCCATGTGTGTTTGTCTGGATGGCTGGAACCTTTGCCAATTAATGCGGGGGTGGGGTTTTGACCCCTACCAATGGTTGTGGCATGTAATGGGCCTTAGGCCAATTCGTATCACCTTCGAATAGCCTGATATGTCTAAGCGCTACTTTTTGGGATATGGGGGGTTCCATGGGTAATATACCCACTTCACTTGTACAATTGCTCTTTCCAATAAAGAAAAAGTGAGTGAAAGAGAGAGAGAGGGACAAAGAGAGAGAGAGAGAGAGCGAGAGAGAGAGAGAAGGTCAAGATGTGCAACAGGAGTGTTTGAGTTTTTTGCCTCTCATTTGCGAGAGGAGAATTCAAGCCCCATATGTTGCATAGACTTGATCTCAAAGTCTCTCATTAGTCTTCAAGAATTTTTGGTGGACTTTGTTGACAAGGAAAAGGTCATGTGTGTTGTGGACTCCATTTTGACAGTTCAAACCAATCTCCTCATTTGACCCTAGGGCCATATTTTTTGAGATCCTATCTTTAGAGGGCCTTCAAGTTTTATTAATTCCTAGTAGGTTTTAGGTGTTCTACTCTTATGTTTGTGGGATTCAGGTGGGATTAGGGGGGTTCTATAAGTACTATGTTCTTCATTGTATAGTAGCACTTTTAATGCATTCAAGCTTAGGAGATGTAGTTCGTAAGATCAAACTCCCCCTTAATATATATATATATATATATATATATATAAGAACGAAATATTTGTTTAATGAGGAAAAGATCCAATGAACTATAGGAAGTGATGTGTGAGGGGTTTGTCAACACAAAGCATCTCATGTTGTACGGTCATTGCCTTCTATATATTTTTACTTTAGCGGCACATCAACCAAAGAAAATTTAGCAGAGTGTCATAGAGGCCATTGTCTCTTCTGACCCCTTGAGTGATAGAAGGAATAAACAGAGTCTAAGAATAAGTCTTATTAATTAGAGAATACCATTCTAAGACTTTTCTTATCATTTCTAAGATAGTCCAATGGTTGTTGAAAGAAGTAAGCACAAATGCCATGGTCACAGATATAGAGGAAAAGAAATTATGCAATATGTCATAAAGTGATAGGTAAGAGATGGTTGAACCACACCCTAAGAGGGAGGATTAGGAAGAAATCCTCAACCATGGATTTTGGGGAAAGTGGTTGTTGGAGTTTGAGGTCTCTGGAAGCACATGAACAACACAAAGAAGAAGAACAAGCTTGGAGCACAACACAACACAAAATATATTATTGAGTGAATCTACAAAGATAAGTGACCCATTAGGGTTATAGATGTATATACAAGCTGAGGCACTCATTGTCACTCTAACATGATGGAAGTACCACCATGCTGAAGGTCCATCTCATAAATTTCAATCTGTGGAGATGTGAGGATGATATGTCGATCATGATCGATAGGATTGCACAAGTGAGTGAGTGAGATCTCAAGAATTCCTTACAATGCTCCAAGAATTATTGAATCTCAAACGTACCGGAAAACCCCAAAACTGAGTTCTCTAGATCTTTTTATAGTTTTTTATTAGCATTGGCATGTTTTAGACCTAGTGTCTGGCCTAGTAAAAAATTAGGTTCCTAAGCTACTTTGAGGGCTCAAATGAGCTCCAAAAATTTATGAAAATTGAAATGTAGATCTTGCTTGTACTCCTCAAGCTCAAGGAATCCTTGTCTTGCAAACAAAATGGAGTTGGAACTACCAAAATGATTATTTACAATGGGGTATAGTGATGAGGATCACTTTTTATTATTATATTTTTTTTGAAAATTTTGGAGGCTTTATTGTCCTCCTCCCCTTCTGTGGCTTCCTTGTTGGCTCAGACCTCCTTGGTCTCTTCTACCACTAACACTCCACCCTCTCGATTTTGACATCCCTGACATATACTTGTGGTGTGGGGTGATCAATATAGTACTAAAGTATATTGGTAATGAGTTCATGTTATTTGAGGTGGAGTCTCCTTGCTAGGTCAGCTTCAAGTCATTGCCACTGGCGCATGGGGCATCTGGTTGAGGAAACTTGTAATGCATTGGAGATGAGCACCTCAGAGTGGTATTCCTAGAAGCACGTTGTGAACATATCTTTGAATTTTTGCTTGTAATAGGATGGGAGATACTTCACCCTATAGTGCCCGGCATAGATGACCTTTATTGATGGTGTCATGCTCAATTCATAGACCAAATCTAAATTTCCGTGCTCAAATTTGAGGGTGGACACATGGGTACTCTTACATTCCTAAATGATTTGAATACCACTTGCATGAGGTCGAATATCTTCATGATCATGCGTTCAATGACATCAAGCATTGGTTTCAGTCTAGACATCCAATGGCATGTAGTAGTTTAGGATTATCTCATAGGATTAGGAAGCGTGAAAACCCCTTGCATGAGTGAGGTGAAAGTTCCTATCTTGATACAATTCCCTTAACGTTGAAGCTATTAGTGTGCCATGATGAAGATCTCACAGAACCTTTGATCTTGGGCCAAGATTGGATATATGATCATGCAATCAACTTAAACCTAAGAAGTCATCTTCTTTAGGTTTGGATAAATGAGAAACACATTAGAATATAATTAGAAACTAGTTCGACCAATGATTATGGTTTGACACAGGCTCTTAGTCCTTATATGTCTAAACTTGGAGAAAATAATGTGGCATGTACCCCTACATCTATTGTGCAAAATGTCTTGCACTCTAATGAATAGATCACGCAACTTGTGGAACTCCCTTCTTTTCCAAAGACGAGTGTCATATCGACAACTCAACCATGGAGGCATGCAATTCAACAACAACAAGAACATGAAGCAAAAATTCAAACAAATCTATGGAGATACCCACCTATTCTAGGAGTGAAGCATATACGTGCATGAAAAGGTGAGAAACCAATTGATCAACCATGTTCTAAGCCATCATCTAAGAAGCAAAATGAGAAACCAAGGTGACGATCAATAAAGCAAGGGAGAAATCTACTAACAAGAATTCTCCAAATTTGGATACCAAAATGGTCGATGAAGATCGACCCTAATAACTCACAAATTTGGGTGCTTAAGGCTTGCTTGAGAGCTAAAGTCTCTTCCCACAAGCCTGTAGATTCTAGGAATTCGCAATCCACTCCAACCCCTCATGCATCTAGAAAAAAAGTTATTGTATCTAGTGCATCATGTAATTTTTTTTCTAGGACAATTTGGAATGGGTACATAAATAGTCCCAACACCAAATCAAATCACCATCTCTGAATAAAATGTATAAACCCTTAACCATCTCTTGTAATCCCATAAGAGATTTATGCAAAGTCAACAAACCTTGTAACAAACTCACCCACTATGGCACCACCTACCATTCCTTGGTTCACTATTTGCCTCCCCCGACCCTCAAAATCTCAAACCATAAGTACCACAAGGGGAAGCAACTATGATTTAGCCATTGGCTCCACTAGTTCCACCAGAGTTCAAATTTTCAATGATAAGAGGACTAGAGTATATGGATACATTTGATTTTGAGCAATTCCTTCAAGGATTTCCGACATTCCTATTGTTAGGTGTGGATTTTGGATCAAAAGAGGAAGATTAACAAGATACAATAGAACCATCAAGGAGACAAAGAACAACAATGTACAGATGAAGAGCACCATGTGGAGAATGAGTTCTGCTATGCGCAATGGAAATGTGTAATGAAACCTTGTATGTCCAACACTTGGACAAATAGTTGCACCTTAGATAGCTTCCTGCTCTCAATACAAAACGCAAATGGACTTGAGCCTTTAGTCAATCAAAGTAAACAAAGAGAGCTTTCTAACAAGCTATAAATAACTTAATTTGGACAAGTTTTGATTAAGAAACACAACTAACAAAGATGAACTACCTATCCACACAGGTATGCTGAAGAACTAAGCTTCACTCTCGGACTGATAACTCTCTGAATATATATCTTTTGAGAAAGATATTTGGTATAGAGAAAGTAGACACAAATAGCTTTCCAACAAGCTAAAAGACAAGTAATTTGGATGAGTTTTGGTCAGGAAAGTAAACTGACCAAAGTAGACCACCTGCACACATAAGTACACTATAAAATAGGACTTTACTCTTTGATAGATATCTCACATGATGTACATCTTCTGAATGAGATATTTCGGACACTGAAAGTAGATGCCAAGAAATTTCCAACAAGACAAAAATAAAGGAATTTGGATATGTTTTGGTCAGGAAACTTAACCGGCCAAAATAGAGTACTTGTCTACACAGGTATACCAAAAAATTGGACTTCACTCTTTCACTGATATCTCACAAACTATATAAGCTTTCAAAGAGATATTTGGTATGCAGAAAGAGTACACAAGATAAGCTTTCCATTGAATGTTTTAAATGCAAGAAATGTACACTGAGATATGAGCTTCACAACAGAGCTCTATACAAACTAATGTGCACCTGGAAGGAGTCTAAGGGAAGACAAAATGATAAAATGTCTAGATCCGACTACTGGGAGCTCTTGCCTCTTTCTCTCCTTGTTTTGAATGTGCTCCCACTTCACTTTTATAACCAATGAGCATGTGAAGAAGTTTGTGCCTCCTTCTTAACTCACCACTTTCCCCACTACATGCTACTAACTACAAGGCAAGATATTGTATCTCTTACTCATCATGAATTTTGACTAGACTTTTTCTTTTATTATTTTTTCCTTTTTTTTCTCTACTTTTTCTTTATCTTTATATTTGGTAAATTTATCCAAGCATGGCTCATATGAAAATGAGCTTGTACATTTATCTTCAACACTCCCCCTCAAGCTCATTTGGGAGTTATCTTCATCCATGTCCTGCAAATTTATCACATCCTTGAAACCTTTGAGTTTAGAAGCATCCAAGAACTTTGTAAACATATCTACAACCTGTTGTTTGGTTCTGATGAACTTTATCTCCACATCTTTGCTCAATACCTTCTCCCTTACATAATGGTAGTGGACCTCTATGTGCTTGCTCCTTGCATGAAACATAGGATTGCTTGCCAAGTAAATACTTGACGTGTTATCATCGTATATAGGGATGGTTCCAACTTGCACTCCAAGATCAGCCAAAAGCTTTTTAATCCACATTGTTTCACATGTGGCAAATGCTAATCCTCTATATTCAACCTCCATGGATGAAAGTGCAACAGTAGGTTGTTTCTTTGAGCTCCATGTGATAGGTTTGCTTCCTATCATGAACACATAACCTAAGGTTGATCTTCTATCTTCCTTTGAACCTTCCCAATCAGCATCGCTAAAGCCTTTGACCTGCAGTTCTTCATCAAACTTGTAAAACAAAGCATGATTAACTGTATGCTTTATGTATCTCAACACTCTCTTGGTTGAATTTAAGTGTTCACTTGTCGGGCTTGCATAAACTGAGAAAGTACACCAACAACATAAGATAAATCAGGTTTTGTAATGTTTGCATAGATTAATGATCCTACAATGCTTCTGTATGTCATTACATCTTCTAATGGTTCTCCATCATTTGAACAAATCTTTGTATTTGTGTCCATGGGTGCAGTGAGTGGTTTGCATTCACTCATTCCAAATCTAAAAAGAACATCCAACAAGTACTTCCTTTGCATCAAGTAGATGCCACTCTTTCTATAAATAACTTCAATTCCTAAAAAATATTTTAGCTCTCCAATATCTGAAATTTTAAACTCCTTACCAAGCTTCCTTTTGATATCTTGAATCCCTGTACCATCATTTCGTGTTATGATGAGGTCATGGACATATATGCAAATATATACCTCTCTATTTTCTTCCTTCTTCATGTACAAAGAAGGATCTGCACTACTTAGGTTGTATCCACACTTAGTTAGATATTCTACCAATCTCTGATTCCATGCTCTTGGTGCTTGCTTCAAGCCATAAAGTGCCTTCTTCAACCTGCAAACAAAATTTGGATGGTTTTCATCTTCAAATCCAACCGGTTGACTCATGTATACCTCTTCTTGTAGTTCTCCATTAAGAAAAGCATTTTTGATGTCGAGTTGATATAATGGCCATCTCCTTGAAGCACTAATTGCTATTTAAGTTCTGATAGTTCCCATCTTTGTAACAAGGCTGAAAACTTCATCATAATCTATGCCTTGTGCTTGTTTAAATCCTTTGGCAACTAATATAGCTTTATATCTAGCCAATGAACCATCAGCATTCCTCTTTACTTTAAACACCCATTTGTTTGGAACAATCTTCATACCTTCTTTCCTTGGCACTAGCTCCCATGTGTGATTATCTTCGAAAGCTTTGATCTCCTCTTTCATAGCTTGCTTCCATTCCTTTTGTGTGCAAGCTTCTTCATATGTCTCAGGCTCTTTGTCTTTAATAACCTACATAATGTATGCAAAATGTGTTGCCATAAAACTATCATAACTCAACCTTTGAGTTGGATACCTTGTCCTTGAAGATCGTCTTTCATTGCCTTTAGAAAGTTGCTTCTTTAACCTATTTAGCTTTACCATCGGAGTGATTACCTCTTCATATTCTTCTTCATTTGCATCTACCTCACTGTTTGGAGTAGCACTTGCTTCCTTAGCTCTACTATGAGATGAATTTGGAGACAAAGAATGACTCCCCCTCCATGTTGAACATTCTTCATTTGATGTAGATGCCTCTGGACCTGAAAGCTTTGTGCTTGATTGTTGAACTTCTCTTTGATTTGTTCTTGCATAATCATCACAATCTTGTTCAATAATATTTTCCTTTCCTTTATCTTCATACCATGGTCTTAGTTCATCAAAGACCACATCTCGCGAGACTCTTAATTCCTTTGTTCTAGGGTTGTAACACTTGTATCCTTTTTGGTCCATCGAGTAGTCAATGAAAATGCATTTTTCTGATCTTGGTTCCATCTTTGTTCTAACTTCTTGTGGAATGTGAACAAAGCAAACACATCCAAACACTTTGAGGTGTGTAAGATCAGGTTTCTTACCGGAATATACCTCTTTTGGAGTCAAGTGATGTATTCCCGATGTTGTGCACCTATTCATCAAGTAAATGGCGGTTGTGGTAGCTTCAGCCCAATAGTACAATGGTACCTTCATCTCGTTGAGCATGCATCTTGCAATTTCAGCAATTTGCGTATTTTTTCTCTCAGCTAGTCCATTTTGTTGTGGTGTATACCTACAAGTGAATTGCCTTTTGATTCCATTCTCTTGTAGAAAATCTGAAATTCTTTGGAGAAGTATTCTCCTCCACCATCGGACCTTAAGGTTTTGATAGACCTTCCTGTTTCTTTTTCAACTTCAACTTTGAATCGTTTGAATATAGAAAACACCTCTGATTTCTGCGTCATACAAAACAGCCATACCTTTCTTGAGTGATCATCAATGAAGGTGAAAAAAAATCTATTACCAGCCATTGATGCCTCTTGGGTTGGTTCCCATACATCCGTATGTATCGATTCCAAGATATTTGGAGCCACATAATTGCTCCTCTTGAATGGCTGCCTCGTTTGCTTTCCTAGTTGACAAGCTTCACATAACTCATGTAGTCCAATGCTATTAAATTTTGGAAGACCTCTTACCACTTCATGTTTGCTCATGTCCTTTAGCTTTGGAATGTTGATGTGTCCTATTCTTTTGTGCCATAAGTCCAGCTCTGAAATCTTCTTGTTTCCACATTGAATGTACATGACCTTTCCATGTGGATGGTGGACGTCCAAAGTGAACATCCTTCCTTCTCTTCTACCTCGAGCAATGACCTTGAAGCCTTCCTTTGGATTCTTTATGAAGCACCCATTCTCATTAATATGAAATGATAACCCTTTTCTACCATTTGTCCTACTGAAATCAAGTTCTTTGACATTGTAGGAACATGAAGAACATTAGATAGTACCTTTGCTCTACTTGTATCTCCAAGCCTTATATCTCCAATATGTTCAATCATGTGTTGAGAATCATCACCTGTTTCAACACATCCTTTTCCACTTGGTACCTATAGATTAGTGAACAAACTTCCTTGGCATGACATATGGTTACTACAACCCGAATCAATGTACCATTTTTGTCGTCTTCACAAGAGCTTCTATACTTATGTCTCATTGCAAGTAGTGTGTCCTTGCTTCCTTCACTTGAGGTGCTTGCATAGTTGCTTTGGTTCCTTTGATTGCCTCCATTTGGTCTTCCATTCTTCAGCCAACAATCACTAGCATAGTGTCCTACTTTACCACAATGATAGCATGTTATACCTTTATGAGAATTGTAGGAGCCTCGACCTCTTCCTCTACTTCTACCTCGACCTCTTCCTTGTGTGTTGGCATTTGATGCATCCTTGTTGTCTTCCGAATTGTTTTGATTGTAGTTGGAGTGGTTGTGACCTCTTCCTTTTCCTCTTGAGCCTCCTCTTGAGTTTCTTCCTTTACCTCGACCTGCATATAACATTTGGTTGTGGCTGTCCTTTCCTTTGTACCACCGAAGCTAAGCTCTTCTGTGACAAGATGAGGGATTAGTTGTTCAAAACCTGGATATGCATCTTTCAAGTTAATGGAAGTTATAAAAGGCTTCCATCCTTCATCTTCTCTCAACCCATTGAGAGTATAACACACAAGATCTTCGTCTTCAACCGTTGTGCTAGTAGAAGTTAAAGCATCGCTTAGCTCCTTAATCTTCAAAGTATATTCAGCTATGGATTGATTGACTCAAACTTTTCTTGATTATGTTCAACTCATTCTTGAGTTGAAGTTTCCTAGCTTTGGTATTTGTTGAATACATCCTTCCAAGAGCTTCCTAAGCATCCTTAGCTTTCTCTAGATGTTGAATATGCCCTACCATGGCATTAGTAATGACTTGCGAAATGAAGAACATGACTCTCCTATTCCTCTCTTCCCATTCTTTTGCTTGCCTCCTTTGGACTTCGGTGGCTATAGCTTGATTGATTTGAGGTTGAGCATCATTGCCACTCATAATACCCCGTAAGCCTTTGCCCATTAGGTATTTGGTCATTCTAAACTTCCACACAGGATAGTTATCCTTATCCAACTTCTCTACTTGTTGACCCAAGTCAACCATTGAAGAGTATCAAAGACTTTGAGAGTTACCTCGAATAGTTATAGTCCTTTGCTTTTGCGTTTGTGAAACTCCTCCTTGTTTTATAGCTCCTCTTTTGCTTTTCTTTATCTCCAGCTCTGTTGATGAAGCTTCAGCACAAAGTTTTCTCTGATACCAACAGTGGAGAATGAGGTCTCCTATGCGCAACAGAAATGTGTAATGAAACCTTGTATGTCCAGCACTTGGACAAACAGCTACACCTTAGATACCTTGTTGCTCTCAATGCAAAACTCAAATGGACTTGCACCTTTAGTCAATCAAAGTAGACAAAGAGGCTTTCTAACAAGCTATAAATAACTTAATTTGGACAAGTTTTGATTAAGAAACACAACTGACAAAGATGAACTACCTGTCCACACACGTATGTTGAAGAACTCAGCTTCACTCTCGGACTGATAACTCGGACTGATAACTCTCTGAATATATATCTTCTGAGAAAGATATTTGGTATAGAGAAATTAGACACAAATAGATTTCCAACAAGCTAAAACACAAGTAATTTGGATGAGTTTTGGTCAGGAAACTCAATTGACCAAAGTAGACCACCTGCACACATAAGTACACTATAAAATAGGACTTTACTCTCTGACAGATATCTCACAAAATATACATCTTCTGAATAAGATATTTCAAAAACTGGAAGTATATGCCAAGAGCTTTCCAACAGACAAAAATCAAGGAATTTGGATATGTTTTGGTCAGGAAATTTAACCGACCAAAATAGACTACTTGTCTACACAGGTATACTGAAAAATTGGACTTCACTCTTTCACTGATATCTCACAAAACTATATATGCTTTCAAAGAGATATTTGGTAAGTAGAAAGTACACAAGATTATCTTTCCAATGAATGTTTAAACGTAAGAAATGGTTATATATACACTGAGATATGAGCTTCACAACAAAGCTCTATACAAACTGACGTGCGACTGGAAGGAGTCTAAGGGAAGACAAAATGACAAAATGGCTAGATCCGAATACTGGGAGCTCTTGCCTCTTTCTCTTCTTGTTTTGAATGTGCTCCCACTTCACTTTTATAACCAATGAGCATGTGAATAAGTTTGTGCCTCCTTCTTAACTCACCACTTTCCCCACTACATGCTACTAACTACAAGGCAAGATATTGTATCTCTTACTCATCATGAATTTTGACTAGACTTTTTCTTTTATTATTTTTTCCTTTTTTTTTCCTCTACTTTTTCTTTATCTTTATATTTGATAAATTTATCCAAGCATGGCTCATATGAAAATGAGCTTGTACATTTATCTTCAACATGCCACACCCCCTCAAATGAAGAGTAGGAATCACCCAGATCTCAGGGTGAAGATAGGCAGCCAAGTGATCAAGAAGAAGAAAGCTCAGCCAAAATGAATGGTCACTTTTCAACAATGCTAGGAGAGGTATTCCTCTTCGTGTGACACATTTCCATGTGATATCTAGGGGCCTTTGGGAAGGATATTCACAAGATGAAGCCTTTCCACATTATCATTCCTAAATTGGCTTACACACTATCATCTTAATTTAATTTGTTTAATGTGTTATAGAGCTTTGGCCTAAGCCTCTTCTCGTATTCTCTTCTCTTCCTCATAACGTTTCTTTGCATCGAATCACATAAGCATATCTTTTGTCAAGGTCTCTTGATAGAGCTTGACTCAACATCCATTTATGTAATTGGGCTGCATGTCTCCTTCTAGAGTGGTTAATTATATTGCCCCACTTGTCGATATTCTATTATCCATAGCCATGTTTCTCTAGTTTATGAGCATGCTGCTTCAAAGTGTATACCAATACTAGATCACCAAATTTTAAGCCTTTATCCTTTATATGTGCATCAAAATAGGCTTTCAGTTTTTTCTTCACCGCATATACTCCTCTTGTTGCTCTCAATCTATTCTCTCCTAAGGGTTATAGATCCATGATCTTGGATGATAGCTCATGGCCGGTCCAGTAATGCTTTTGTGCAACCTTGAGGGTGCGTATGAAAAAATCTAAAGGAACCACCATGTTTTGGCCAAATACTATTTGAAAGGGAGTGGCATTGAGGATGTTGATATATTTAGGTAGTGATGTGTGTGAACACACTAGGACTGCCGGGGCACTTTTTTCTCTAATGCAGAAGGTGTCAAAGATGATGATATTTTGCATATTCCTGTTCGTGCGATTTCTGCTGCACCTATTGTAGAGCAAATTCATTGGGATGGCAGAGATGCCTATGCACATGCATTGATAGCTTTGTCTATCAAACGGCATTACTCGACCAGATATTCAGTTTGTTGTCTCATAGATGAGCAGGTTTATGCATTGCCCATGAGTCAAGCATTGGTAGGCGGTTAAGCGCATCTTTCTCTACTTGAGTGGTACTCAGCTACTTGGGTTATTTTATCCCAAGGGGGATCACTACCCCTAGATTTGCATGCTTTTTCTGACTTTGATTGGGCTGGTTGCTATGACACTCGTGTGTCCACTAGTGGCTTTTGTTTCATGCTTGGTAGCTCATGTATATCTTGGTTGAGCAAGAAGCAACCTACTGTGGCCACTTCCAGTTGTGAGGCTTATTATAGGGCAGCTTTCATAGTTACTGTTGTGTGTGTGTGGCTCAGATGCCTTATGGTTGATTTGGGTGTTGGTCAGTCTTCTGCCACCACCATCTTCAGTGACAGTCAGAGTGCATTGGCAATTGCGAGGAACTCTGTGTTCCATGCTCTCACTAAGCACATTGAGGTGCATTATCATTATGTCAGGGAGAGGTTTTCTACTGGGGAGATGAGCTTGGCATATGTGCCCATGTAGGAGAACATTACAGACCTTTTCACGAAGGCTCTGCCTAGGGAGAAGTTTGAAGCTTTCCGCAAAGCTTTGGGCTTCCTTCCTTTTGTGGAGTGATTTCCACATAGCTTGGCACTTCCTTATACATGAGTGCTAGCTCCTTGTTCACCGCATCATTCCCAAGGGGGATTCGTTGATATATTTAGGTAGTGATGTGTGTGAACACACTAGGATCACCGGGGCACTTTTTTCCCTCTTTAGGAGGTATTTTCCCCCGGCTTTTATATACGCCTATTTCCCTAACGGGCTACTAATCTTTGAACATTCTCTAGTAATACATTCAGTATTGTGTGTTGTGCTCCAAGCTTCTTCTTCTTCCTTGTGTTGTTCGCGTGCTTCCGCAAACGTCTAACTCCAACAGAGGACCGTTTTATAGGCCACTCAATATGCCCAAACAACATGATGCAATTGTTCGTCTCAATCTAAATGTTTATTATCTACGAGTTTAGTTAATATGTTGCATAGGATCTTATTCACTCTGCCTATCCATTTGCTTGTGGATGGTATTGCACTAACTTCGTGTGAATCACCCTAAAATCTTGTAATAAATATTCAATTACCTCATTCAAGAAGTCAGTTCCTCAATTGCGCACCAAATTTATAGATAGGTACTACCTCGTGAAGAATTTGGTCATCGTTTGTGCACCATTCTTCTTAGCGGCTTTCACTTCTACCCATTTGGTAGGATAATTTGAGACAACAATTATGTATTCCACATGGGAGCTTTTAGCTAGGGAATTGGTAGGACCAATGAAACCTATACCTCACATAGAGAATGCATGTCCTCCCATCATGGACTTTAGTGGCATCTTGTCCTTACAAATAGGATATTGAGCCCTTTGACATGTATCACACCTCTTCACATAGGTGTGTTGTTATTCTAGCACAATGGGAGTACCAATGTGAGGAGATCTACCTCATAAATGTCAACTTGTGGAGATGTGAGGATGGTATGATGACCATGAGCAAGTGGAAGGCACAAGTGCATCTTGTATTCAAGAGCTCTTAGTCCAAAGTTCCATAAAAATGCCAACCCCAAAAGTGAGCTCTCTAGCTCTTTTTATAGTTTTTGACTAGTTTTGGGTTAGTTCAGACCTAGTGTCCAACCTATTTAAAATTTAGGTTCTTAAGTTAGTTTGAAGGTTCAAACAAGCTCTAATTACATAAACTAATAAATGGACTCTTCTAGCACTCCTAAAGCTCAAGGAATCTTCGACTTGTACAAAAATGGAGACAAAACTATAAAAAATGGGTATCTTCAATGAAATGAAGTGACGAAAAGCACCTTTTGTGGAATGATTGATTTGAGAAAATAATTGGGCATATTCCTTGTCGGATCTATGTTGACTACCCTATTTGCTCAATCCTAAGCCTTAGCCTTGTCTCTCTTGCTATCCTTCTTATCTGAGGCTTCCCTATCTACTGAGTCCTCCTTGACGGCTAAACCCCCCCCCCCTTCTCATGTATGTCACTCTTGACAGACCTTTGTTGGAGGGGTTGTTCTGTGTAATACTATAGGATGTGTGCTACTAATTCATGTTCTTTTAAGCGAAGTCCGCATGCAAGATCTACCTTTAGTCACTCCCAATCAATAGCACATTGGACCTTTGGATGTGGCATTCTATATTGTTCTTAATGGATAGCTTGTTCCAATGTGAATAATTGCAGCCTGTGAGTGGGTTTACAAATGAATACCACAGAGTGGTATTCCCATAAACTTGTCGAAAACATTTCTTCAAACATTTGTTCGTAGCATGCCAATAGGTACTTGGTTCAAGCATGCCAAGCATACACAGTCTTTAGGGGGGCATGGCACTCATGCCATAAACTAAATCATAGTTGCCATCATTGAAGCCAGTGAATATATATACAATGCTTTCACATGATGGAATGTCTTGAATACTACTCTCATCAATTCAAAGATTTTTATTGTCATTTATGTAGCTACATCTGGAATCGTCTCGAGGCATGGTATCCAGTGGTAGATTGTGGATATCATGTATGCCACCATGGGTGGTCCTTGTGGTGGTGGGAGATATGGGTGATTGAGCCAATCAACACATTTTTCATTATTATGAACCTTAACACTAGTGTTGTACCCAAAGAGGATACTATAGTGTCCTCTTTTCTAATAAATAAATAAAAATCATGCGTACTAATCAATTAAAATTTTGAAACAACCTTCAAGCCCCATAAAGATCTATATGTAGATGCTCTTAAAATATATATATATATTTTAAAAATAACCTTATTTGATGACTCAAAATATAGAAACAGTTGAATATGATTAAGAAAAACTATTTTTCTATAGACTTATATATGAGAAGAAAGAAATACCTCCATTAAAAAAAAGACCTCATATTGGAATAATTTTTGTAATGCTTATTTAAAGTCATATAATCATCTAAGACAATTCTTGGGAATTAGAAAAATTAGTTTTACAATAAGAAATTTACTACAATATAGGGTGAGCATTATAAAGTTATACACTATAGGAGCTTTCTATATGATATTGATGCATAAAAACACTAAAATGGATGATAATTTATTTCAAAAACCATCATATAGTATCATACAAATATGCTGCATGTCTTCGAACTGATAATTTTTGTACCTATCTCACATACCAGTAACAATCTCAATATTTCATTGAATAGCCATATTCCACTTTGTTGAGAATAAAAATTCATCCTAAAAAATTAGCTTTCCTTAACGATATAAGGTATATAATATCAATCAAAATAAATCTATAAACATTATAAACCTCTTTATATATAAAAAACTAGCATACTAACTTTAATCATGTAGCATATGCAATATTTGCTCAACAAATAATCTTTTCTTAGCATAGAAAAATAGTAGTGTTGTTTAACTTCAAGAAACAACATAGAAATTAGACTCCTAAGGTTGTAAAAAAAGTTGTTTTTAGCTTTAAGAATCTCAAATAGTATTTCAATAATAAAAAATGAGTCATATTCATACCATCACTTTGTAAAATAATTCATAGATGATATCACTATCATGATTCTATTGCAATTGCAATGATGAAAATTATGAGATCATGATTTTAATAAAAAATGACCACTAACTAACATCACTATAATTTCTATGCCAATATTGAAATTAGCATCATAAAATTAGTGAATAAATCTTATTTTTTCTATCCTTAAATGAAATCTATATTTTTCTAGAAATATTAAACCCTTATGCTAACATATTGCATAGTTATATTTATAAATGGTTCTTTTTAGTAATGTAAAACATTCATCAAGTAATGTCTCTTTTTTAGGATACCAAAGTGTCCAAGTACAACACTAGTGTTAATAGTGAAAGCTATCAACAAGTGTCTTCGTGGAACTAAACTGTAGTATAGGTATATAAAATATGCAACAAGGCATGTGACCACGTGATCATCATCTCTTCATAGGTCTTGAGTAAGTGTTTGCACCAGTTTGGTTGAAAGATAGTGCCTGTGCTGGCTCATTCTGGTACATCTTTCGATTGAGATTATGTTGCAAAGATGGGCACTTTCCCAATGATGCACTTAACTTTTGTGTTGTAATAAGCTAATAGAACGAAGTAAGGTTGGTATTGGAGTTCAAAAGTGGTGATGAGGTGCCTATGAGATAGATTAATGAAATACTCATAGTTTAGTACAACTTATTCTATGTTTGTCATGGCTTGTATATGAATGGCCACTCTTTCATCATGTGTTTGGCCAATATCTTCAACCTGTTTGAGCCAATGTGGTCATGGTGCTTCAAATATCTCTTGGCCCTCTTCACTTACATGATTGCCAAGTATCGACTATGATTCATATGCCTCTTCAAATGTTTCTTCTATGGGGATCTCAACTATTTTGTTTGGTTCTGGTACTTTGAGGGATGATGATGGTTGTTCATATTGGAGGAGCCAAGCTTGTAGTTCTTGTACTTGCTTTTGTAACTCCACCAAGTCGCTCGGTTTTGCAATGGTTATGGTGGGCTCTAGAACTGATTGAGGTCATGCTGCCTGTTATTGTCATAGTTGAGCCACTTCCTCAAATAATTTATCATGTGATTCTAACAAATTTGCATACTCTTCTAGTATGAGATGTATGTTCACTAGGGGAATTGGCTAGAATTTAGATGGACTGATTAGCACACCAAGTGTGCTCTCTATAGAACCCGTAGGTTGTCTTAATTTTGTGCTATAATCTTTTATTCTCCTCATGTGCAGCTGCATGATGTCTCCATAGTAATGCCATATTGCATTGAAGCTTTGCATTGTGTTCCATTTGTATGTGTAAATGAACTTCTATTGCTTTCACAGATTCTTGGTCCATATGATGAATCTTTGACTCTCGTTCATTATGGGATTGCTATAAAGAGTTGTATTGATCTTCTAATACAATGTTGCTTGCCACAAGCTCAAAGAGTCTTTCCTGCAAGTCTGTAGGCTTGTGGAGGGCTTTGTTGCACTTGACTAGCTATTGGTATTTGTGCCTCAATTGATTGGCATAGTTAATCATAGATTTGATTGATGAATCTACAATCATGGATGCAGGTTGTACATTATGTAGTGTAGGGGAAAAAGAGAGCGAGGGTGGGAAGAGTGAATGTTGTGGAAAATGGTGCAAGGAGTGGAGGTGATGTAGGTGGAGGGGGATTGGGGAAGGTGAAGTGTGGGGGTGGGGAGGTGTAGTGGGTGGTGAAATGCACATTGCCTTGAATGTGGATGTGGGTGATGTGTTCACCATAAAAACTGGTATGGTTGGTGCAATGCTTGTGGAGTCTAACAACAATTGAGACATTGTAAAAGGTTGTTGACATTGTGAAGAGTTGGCCCACCAAGAAGGAAGTTGGGATTGTTGATGGAAGTTAGAGGAAAAATGGGAAGCCAAGGGTTGGAAGGAAGGTGGGAGTGAACCTTGAGGTGGTTGCAATTGAAACAAAGATGAGAAAGGGGAAGAATAGGGAGGTATGAAGCTAGTGTTGGTTGAGTGGTTGGATGACCTATAATGGTCAGTTGAATGGTGATATGACATATGGTTTCTTGAGTGGCACAATTACATAAGAAGGATTTGGTTAGGAGGCGGGCCATCATCGAGGTGCTCATGTGGTAGAATGGGTTGATGATAGAGGAGAAAAGTTGTGACTATGAAACTGGGTGGAGAAATGTAAAGGTGGGGACTATGGTGGCTATGTAGACTGGCATTACCTTCTTGGCCCTAAGGGGTGAGTGAGGTGGGTTATGGAAAATGAGTTCTTCTAATTGAGTGACTGCTTCAACAATGGTGGTGGGTTGAGGTTCGGTAGTTTGCACAGGGGTTATTGCATTCAGATCCATGGTGCCTATGGTGATTGATGATGCGGAGGTGCTGGTGGCTTCAGTTGTAACCAACGCATATGTGGTTGCTTTTGTTCTAGTAATTGGTATCTAGATGTTCTTACTTGATTGTTGTTGGGCATTGATGCATCGCCCATTGTATTGGACTCAGGGTCTTTATAACATGTAATCAATTGCTTCTATGATACCATGGTCTCTACTAAAGTTCATAATGATTCCATGAATTGTTGGTCCAATTCTACTTCTTCAAGGAGTTGTTCCATGAGTACATGACTTCTATGCAGAGAAAGCCTTCCTTTGGCCCAAAGGCTTTCCACTGTTTGTCATAGTCGTCTAAGTTGAGCTGTGTGGGTAGGTTCTCCTTCGTCTTCTTCTTCTTCTTCTTCTTCTTCTTCTTCTTCTTCTTCTTCTTCTTTTTCTTCTTCTTCTTCTGCTTCTTCTTCTTCTTCTTCTTCTTCTTCTTCTTCTTCTTCTTCTTCTTCTTCTTCTTCTTCTTGCCCTTGTCTCTCTTAATCCTATGTGTGAGTAGCTTGTTTCTCTCCTTCCCTACTTGTCTGATGTTTTGTTTCAAATTCTATTTCTGATCCTATTTCTATGTTGTCTATGTTGTGAAAAAATTGCTCAAAGTCAAAAGTACCTAATTTCTCTAATTTGAAAGGTACTTGGAACTCAAACTTAGGGGGCAAAGGAGGGGTAGTGGGTTGTGTGGTGGTTAATTGGATATACCATGCCTAATCCTTCTCTCTCCATGGTCATATAATTCCCTTCTACATCATTGAGTTGCTTGCTTGCATATGTAATGGGAAGATCAATGTTTCCTTCACTTGTCGATTGTGCTATCACACATCCAATAGAAAATTTGAAGCATCCATGTGAACATGGAATGGCTTGTTACAATCACGTGTTGTCAAGATTGGGCTTGAGCATAGTCTTCATTTCAACTCATTGAAAGATTTCTCACACTCTTCACTCCACTCAAATTTAGTCACGAGATTGTATAAAGGCTTGGCAATGATAGCATACATGTGAATAAAACATTGGTAGTATCCACAATGTCCCATGAAAGCTTGTACTTCCTTGACTGTCTTATGTCTAGGTTATTCTGTGATAGCTCTCACTTTGTCCTCATCTGTTGAGATTGTTAATAGTTGAAGTTTCTGCAAGAAAAGTTGCTTAGTCGAATATTTAAAGTTGTTCAGTTTGCTAAATTGGAGTTTGCTCAGTCAAATCTTGCTGACTCGGATTTTTGATGAGTCTAATTTTTGAAAGTTAGTTACAATTTGGTTTTAACAACTTTGTCCCATGATGGAAACGGTTGTATTCATGTGATGTGGATGTTTTGTTTATTTAATATGACTTAGTTTGTATGTGATGAGAGGTTGAACTAAGGGAAAATCTTGGAATTTTCCTACCAAAAGTGATTGTAGCTTTGTACTCCTATTTAGTGCTCAAGCTCTATATTATTGATAATTACATAATCTTGTTTGATGTATTTCTGATCATTTTGAGTAATCACTAGTGTGTGTTTCATTGTGTGAGCAAGTTGTGATGTGTTGAAGAACCCCAACACATTTGGCGATCCTACTCTACTTGCTCAAAGAATCAAGAAATGAATGTGAAGAAGAAGGGGAAGATTTGGTATAGTATATTATACATGAGTGCAAACTCAAGCTGGTAATGTGTATCCATTTTCTGATTCATATGATTGGTACAAGGCATAAGAAGATTCAAATTTAGAGTTTGACAAAGAGGGAGAAGGATCAGGTGCATCACAAGCAAGGCTGGTGAGTGGAATTTTAGGAGTGTTGATCCTCACTATAGGAGTAAGAAGGCGACTCCAATTCGACCCGCTTGCAGGGAGTACTAGATAAAGACCTAGGAGTACACCTCAGCCATTGCCTATGGCACAACCACTTCCTAACCCCAAAGTCAAGGCAGCAGGTTTCAGAGGAGGATCAAAAGAAAATGCAGATTGCCATGTTGCTCAGTTTGAAATCAAATGGACATCAAATGGTGATCCAGCACTATACAGTGATGCAATCAAATTACAACAATTTGCAGCCACATTAGAAGGAAAGGCTATGAGTTGGTTCAACCAATATGATATTGCCCATTTTGATACTTATACCGCATTAAGAACAACATTCTTGCAGAGATTTAGAAGAGAAAAGACTCCCTCTGATGTTTTGAGAAAACTTAGAGCAATCATGCAAAAGAATATGTTGCTAGAAGATTATGCCCAGAAATTCAGAATTTCGGTGGAAAGATTACAAGATAATGAGAGACCTACTGATGAGATGTTAGCAGGCTATTTCCTAAAAGGACTAAGAAGCAGTATTAGACATGCAATAGCCAATATTAACATAGCTGGCAGATTTGATGTGTTGGTATTAACAATTGCTAGGGTAGAAAAGAGGTTTGGCAGAGCAAAGAAGAAATATAGTGATTCCAATTTAGATGAAGAATCTAATTTAGAATCGGATTCTAGAAAAGGTACGACAAATTTAGATTTGGAAAATGAAGAGGAAGCAGTTTTAGTACAAAGACATCGTAAGTCAAAAGGGAAAAAGGGGGAGGAAGAAGCTCTGATTAGTCATAGAAAGAAGAGTGGATATTCAATAATTGCACCCAAAGAAAAAAGGTTTTGTGAGATATTTGAGAAAGAAGGTCATACTACAAGTCAATGTTGGTACAATCCAAAGCATAGAGGTGAATAGTCAAGGCATGAAAATATAAGCGACAATGAGGTTGCAGCAAATCAAGCAATTTCGATTCAGGGAAAAGGTGGTTTTCAGAGGCAGCAGTAAGGGAGACCTCCATGGAGGGAACAAGGAAATCAATAAGCAAATCAACAAGGAAGACCAGCCAGAGTAATTCCATGTGGGTATTGCTCTGCCCTAAATCATTCGATTGGTCTCAATTGTCCATTATGGGTCAAACATGGAGAGGAAAGAGGTGTACTAATTATTAGGTATAATCAGAATAACCAGTAAGGGAAGCAACAACAATAGGTTCAGCAAGCTGCTCAAGCAAATGTCATTGTAATTGACTTATCAGATGAAAAGTTCCAGGGTGATCCAAGTTCGAGTACATCAAAAATAGGAAACAAGGAACATATGGACCAATGGAGTTGTGATTCTAGACAATGTATTAAGATGAAGGAAGTGGAATTCTTGGCGGTAACAAGAACAAAAAATAAGGGTCATATTGATTGGCATGAACAAAGGTAGATTAGGGATTAGGTACAAAAACGGATCCAGCAAGGTCAGGAGAAGTAGTAGGAAATTCAGATGATATCAAACATTGGTGATAACCTAGTGCCAACTCACACACAAAGGAAGGAAGATAGGGTTAAACCTAAGAAGGAGCTAGACAATGATTGGTTTGAGGTAATTATTAGTTCTCCTTCACAATTATCTTTGGATCCATTATTATCTTTAGTTCCAAATTTTAAGGAAAATTTGTGGAAGAAACTAGTTGGGCAACAATAAGAGCCAACAAATGCGTCTACAATTTCAGCATCAGCCAATAATATTGATCCACCAGATGTGGATTTTGTAGTGCTAGTTATTCAAGCACAATATAGGTAGAGTATGTTTGATGAATTTTTGTTGGATGGTGGTTCAAGTGTGAACATCTTACCAAAACATATTTTTAAAGAGACAAGGAATGGGGCATTAGCTCCAGCACCTTTTCATGTCAAGATGGAAGATCAGACAAGAGTGCAACCTTTAGGGATTCTGAAGCAGAAGCAAATAGTAATTGCAGGTATGACATTCATGGTCAATTTTTTGGTAATCAAAATGTCAATATCTACCTACACATATGGGATGTTGCTACATAGACCATGGTTCAAGTTAGCCAAAGTAAAGCAAGATTGGGCTTTAAATGTGGTGGTTATCACTAAGGAGAAAAAGCAAGTTACAATCCCAATGCGGGGAAGGTAGAATATGTCAGTAAAAGAAAAACCTTTAATGGCCGAGACCATTAGTTTAGCTAAGGAAATAGAGGATGATGAAGAAGAGGAATTCTTGAAGGCAAATCCAACAGTGGTCCCAGTTTTGGAAGTGGATGTTGAAGGAGTACTACAAAAAGAGGAGCGATTGCTAGAAAATAGATTTGAGATAGTAGCAGGTGACAAGATAGAAGGAATAAAGCTGAGACAATTATTTGAGCAAAATCTGGAAATTTTGACTTAGCAAAAACTGGATCAAGAAGATAAGGAGGCGATAAATATGGTAGAAAAAATATATGAACAAAAGTATGCAATGTTTGGTAGGGTGAAGGAAGATGATCTTTAGGAAGTCAATTTAGGTACAAATGTTGAACCCAAAATGGTGCAAGTAAGCAATGAATTGGAAGGTCTATTTTTCGATGATCTGATTTGCTTATTGAAGGAGTATATTGATGTATTTGCTTGGGATTAATCTCAAGTAAAAGGGATAGATCCAAATCTACATCAACATCGGATCAATTTGAAGATAAATGTTGTTCTGGTGGTGCAGCAAAGGTATAGGATGAATGCAAACTTTGCAAAACAGGTCAAAGAGGAAATTGACAAGCTCTTGGCAGTTGGATTCATCAAACCTGTAAATCAGGTAATGTGTTTATCACCCATTATTAATGTTCCAAAAAAGAATGGGAAATTGTAGATTTGTGTGGATTACAAAAATTTGAATGCAACCACAATTACAGATCCTTTTCCAATGCCATTCTATGATGTAGTGCTGGATGGAGTAGCAGGGCATGAGATGTATAGCTTCTTAGATGGATTTTTTGGTTACAATCAAATCAATGTTGCTGAAGACAATCAACATAATACAACATTTATTACAGAATTTGGGGCATATGTGTTCACAGTTATGGGTTTTGGACTCAAGAATGGGCCACCTTCATTTAATTATGTTGCCCATAAAGTTATTGAGCCCTATTTGCAAGATTTTATGCAAGTATTTGTGAGATGGTTTTTTAGTGTTTGGAAGGAAGACACAACACTTGATACATCTGAAGTCTTAATTTGATAGATGCAGAAAATTCAAAATGGTGTTGAATCCATTTAAGAGTGTTATTGTAGTAAGGAGTGGCATTTTGTTGGATCATGTTATTTCAAGTTCAGGAATGTCTATTGACATCAAGAAAATTGAGGCCATCAGGACAGCAAAAGCTCTGTCTAATGTAAAGGAGTTAATGAGGTTTGTGGGCCAGATTAAATGGCATGCCAGATATTTGAGGTACTTAGCTATAATTTCATTACCTTTGACACACTTAACTAAGAAGGATGTTCCTTTTGTATGGGCTGAACCTTAGGAGAAAGCTTTTCAGTTGTTAAAGAAGATAGTGTCAGTAGCACCTATTTTGCAGCCTCTGGATTGGCCTTTACCTTTCCATATATTTGTAGATGCTTTTGATGTAGCAGTAGGAGCAGTTTTGATGCAGCAAAAAGAAAAGGGATGGTATAAACCAGTTTACTATGCTAGTAGACTTTTGTGTTCAGTAGAGAGGAATTATGTGGTAACTGAACAAGAGCCATTGGCGATGGTGTATGCTTTGAATAAATTTAGGTATTATTTGTTGGGAAATAAAGTAGTTTTTCATGTATTTGGGTAGCATACTCAGCCATTGCTTGAGCTTCTATACTTCCTAAGCTTCTAAGCTTCCTAAGCTTCTCTTGAGTATCATGGAATAGAAAAAGTTCAAAATGATTACCTTCTTATAGTTTCCTCCCTTGATATGTATTGAGATGTTTTCTCCTAGCTTCATTAATCCACTTTTGAAATTTGATGTAGCTTGTATGTCTACTCCCGGTCCTTTCTTGAGAGTTTCTACAACTTCAAATGGTTGCATTGACCTCCTTCAAAAGTTCCAAATTCTTTGAAATGCTCTAATACCACTATTGGGGGATGAATTAAAACCTCTGTAGCTTTGAAAGGGTGTAGGCCCTCACAAGTTGTTTTCCACAGTGACCAAAAGCCATTATTTTGGATCTAACTCAAAATTTAGATGTGAAAACATAATGGAACTTTCTAAATGAAAGTAGATACACTCTGATATCTATAGCAGCTTAAAACATTGATTTGGACACTCCAACATGAAGAACCAACCTCTATAAGTTAGAGTAGATGTCCTTGTTGTTGTCTGCCCATGTGTAGAGAAATATGTTGACTAATTAATCCAAATTGATGTGACAATAGGTAGGCAATACGTGAACAAATTGATAGAGTTTATATTACTTTGGAAAAGAAAATTACAATTGATTGAACCCACCAAGCAATTCTTACACAATTTCCAAGGGAAAAAGGCCCTTCCAACCTGAAAGCATACACTTTACAGGAATTCCCTCATTGCCAAATATATGTAGGGTAGTAAAGTAATACAGATGTTTGTGTCTAAGATAGATAGGATGTCATAGCTGCAATCACCCTCCAATCCCCAAATCCTTCAACCTCCGAACTAAGAAGTTCAAGACACTAAGGAAGAATGAAGCCTTTCTTGAATCCTGGGAATCAAAAGTGGAAGCATGTTGATCTTTTCCCCACCTATCGTCCATCGGTTGCCTCTAATGCTTGTCCTTCCACAGGATCACACCTCATCAGTCCCCAACCTCCTATGGTTTCATGATGATGAACTGGTATTGGACACATAGACCTCTCATAGCTTCAACCATGGGAGCCTTCACACTGTGAGGGTCCGGATTCGACAGTTTCCTTTTCCTTTCCAACATTGATGCCCAAGCTTCTGTTGCAGCTCTTCCTCTTGAGTTTCAACCTTCTTGCATGCATTGTAGCGATCTTTTGTCCTTCTCAATCAGCACTCATTAACCACTACCAACACATTTGTCTTCCTCCTTGACACTGTAGAGAGTTTCTCTAATCCCATCTAGAATCATCAACTATACTATCACCCAATTCTTCACCTTCTCTGCTATGTCGCTTCTAGTCTTAGTTTTGAACTTTCTTATATATTCTATCTTTGCATCTATTCTTGTTGCTCTATGGCTCTACATTTCCACTACATCTACTATCTCCTATGTACTACTATTTCTTCCTTATCCTAAAGTTCTTATATCTGTGTGTGGCTACATGCATGTATTGCACTTAGCTTCAAGCTAGAAAGCTATCATGCCGATGGCATATTGCACGCTCTCTCATAGGGTACAATATACTATCTCCTTGTGGCTACTTGGAAATATATGCATACATATCCTCCTCTTGCCTTTGTATTCTCCCAATAACTATAGCAGCTGCCTCTCCTGACCCCCCTAATGCCCCTTATATGGGTCTATCTATTTCTCTCTTTTTCCCTCCTCCACCTCCCCTAAGTGGGTATTTCTATCTATCGTTATCTATCCCTTCTCTCTTAGGTGCATACAGTGTATCACTATATGATGGTGTGTGTCTATATTCCTCACATCTCCATAAGGTCCCTTATATATTGGTATTGCCTCGTTTTGCCATGTTGTATTATGATAGCTTTGATCGCCCAATCTATCTATTTGCACGAGGGAATTATACTAAGATCTTGGATTTACATCCCCCAAGAAGGGCATTATAGATGGTGACCTTACATTTGTGGTGTGAATGTCAACTGAAGTTAATGCTTCACTTATCAATGCTCATACGTAGTCAAATTACTCATGGGTGCATAACTGTCTAGACATCAAGCTTGCATTATGCTTGAGGTGGATATGCTCTACATCAAATCCATCATTTGGATGGTGCCATATATGTAACTTGAAGAATAGCACCTATGTGCACATTATTTCTTTGTATTAATTGGTTGATCACTTATGATCATTTCTTGTAAGGTTCAAGGTACTTACCTTTGTAAAATGAAAGAGTAAAAGGCCTAAAAGCCACGATTTAGAAGTGTTTGAGGTTGATTCTTAATCAATCATTCAAGAAGTAGATATGACTTCAACTTTCTCTTTTCCTAGAATGTAGCAAAAGATTCCAATCATTTAAATTACCAAACCTGCCTAATTTCGAATTCAAATTCATGAAGAAATGGCATGATCATATCCTCAAGAGTATATATAAACTCCAAAACATTTTTACATTAAGTAGAGGGTTGATTTGAAGCAATACATATACTCTTTGATCATTGTTTGGTGCCATTTCTATTTTATGCTCCTTCTTCCTCAGACTCAATCAACTTGCAGAGATCTCTGCTCCCTATAAAGAGCTTCAAATCAAGTGCTTAAGCGTTCATTGGAAAGGGTATAATGTCTAGTTTATGTATACAAATTTTCAAGTCATTTTGCTCAATAATTTTAGAGAAATGTGAGTTTTACAGTCTCGGGGTCATTGTCTACACATCCCTAAAAATTTGGGATGACATCCAATCGGTCTTAAGGTGATTTCTCCTTCATTGGTTGTTATAAATTAGGGTTTTTATGCATTTTAGTAACTCAAACCTATGTATGACACTCCCTTAAGAGGAGTTTTTCCACTTTTAATTGTGCTGGCTGCTCTCAGTGTTTGAAGTCATAACTTCCATCCATTTTTAGAAGGTCCTTGTGAGCTAGTCAAGGTGCAAATTATCTGTTTTGCATCAACTTGTTCTTGTTGATGTTCCAAAGTACCTATTGGGTTTTATTGCACTAACCAAAAGCCAACAAGGTCTAGTTTACATATCCAAAGAGCTAGCTAGTCCTATGCTGGTTTGCTAGAACAACTTCACCACTTGACAACTCAACTTTCCAAGCCTCTCCAAGCTTCTCCAACTTCTTTCAATAATAGTATTTGGGTGGACACTAATCTGGATTGGCTGATACTTACTTTTGGAACCCATAGGCACAGTCCTCTAGAGTTGATGTCATCATTTTCTTTAGACTCGCTAACCACCAAGTTTTCGGGAGTGCCATAACTGTAAAATTAGTCTGAATGTGTCCAAAGACCTTCTTATGATAATTCAGTATCATGAAGATCCAACAAATGTATAGTGCCCACTTCCAAAGTTTGTGCCACCCCAGAGCGGACAAAACAAGGTTATGGATAAAAAAAGATGGGTGAAGAGAGATTCTAGTCTAGAATGGAGGATCAAAAGAGGGGAAACGATGGGTTTTATCTAGATTTTCTACCTTTATCCAAAAATTGAGGTGTGTATAATGGTATTTTCTCTAGTTTAGGTATGGTATACCTTGAGCCTGGATACATTTAGTGGAGTCAAAGGCTCATCTTTTAGTGAGCTATGTGAGCTTTTATCTTCTCACATCCCCATCCAATTAAAGTTATGAAGTTCTTCCCCACACCTATGAGTGTTTGCTGACCTGTAAACTCTTTCCATGATCCACTTTTCATTAAATGCAGCTTCCTATTCGCACCTCCTAGCTTGGAAGGAATAGGTGATCTAGTCTGGTGATTTTCATCCTACATGGTTGGTCCTAACCGTTAGTATATGATCAATGTCTACCCCTCATGATTGTATGCACATTTTGTAAGGCCCCCTTTATGAGGAGAAGCCAAGCGTGCATTACCCAATTGATGGGAATCCCAACTTGCATGTTGGATGAAGGTCATATTGGACCATGTAAGGTATTATAAGGAAAGGGAGTTACCAGGGTCCCCAATTGTGGGGTCCGGGGCAGCGGTGAGCAGCCCCGGCTGGGGGGTCCAAGGGGGCCAACGGGCCCCCTGGCGCTGGCCCCCTGGTGGGGGTCCGGGGGCAGCGCCCTCGGCACGATGGTAAAGGGAATATTCCATGGAATATTCCCTGTTGGAGTCAAAAATCATTTATATTTGTTAGGTCGGTTCAACCAGTCTAAGCCGTGGATGGCAATTATGCGGGCTGTGGCCGCCCACGCTGTACCGCCCATGTATAGCCGTCCATGGCAGGCCACCCATGATCCTATATATACATGACTTTTGCACTACCTGAGACACTGAGTTGAGCCAGCATACCTCTACCTTGTATCTCCCGTTCTAGAGTTGTCTAAATCACCATTTAAGCTCTACCTTGAGAGCGCACGGGTGGACAACGCCATCATCTTTGTACTTGGTGCTAGTAGAAAATTATTGAGATTCTCCTATATCTGTTATCTTCTCTGCTATTGCTCCTGTGTTATATTGCGTAACTTTTGTCTTACACTAACTCCATTAAGTGCCTAAACTTCACTTTTCTTGCTCCTGTCAATCATTCACTCACTCCATCATGCTACTTGTATTCTCTACCTTGGCCTTGGCTAGGCCTAGAGAGACTTCTCTAACTAGAAATGTTGCATCCATCTTCCCTTGATTGTCCTCATCTCTCATTCTATTCTCATTGGGCTTATCCCTTGGGACTGCCATATCTATACCATGATGCTACATCTTACTGTGCATAACCCATTGATTTCTTTTTTAATGTCTTCGTTGCATGCAATGATATAGAATTGTGGGCCCTCATATGACCTCGTTCTTCAATATTGGATCTTCTAATCTGATGGCCTTGTTATGTGCAGCTAACTCCCTTTGGTGCATGAATCCATACTGGCTTACATTTGCTATCACATTAATTTTTCCTGATCGTATACCTGCATGTAATTTTGTCCCCAATCATGGATGACTTTTGCATGTATGAGCCAACGTCCTTCCAAAAATAATGGAAAACCTCCTATTTTAAGCGAGAGTCTAAGTATGACAAAATCCAAGATAAATTTAGATCCTTGTGTTGTTAGTGTGATTCTTTCCACTATTCTGATTGGCTTCACCCTATTTTGTTCTTCCATTGTTACGTTGAAATGTGCTTCCTTTGTTGGGTGGAGTCCCAACCTTTTCATCATTGATTCTACCATCAGGTTGATCCCAGACCTGCCATCTATGGTAACTCCTAGAATCTCTTGCCCAACTACTTTAACGGGATGAGATAATCGATCAGTGGGGCCTATGCTATAAAGAAATTACTTAAGCTACTCTGTATGGAGACCGGTGCTTTAAGCAAGCAACAATGCTTATCATTTCACTTCTGGATCATGCATCCATTCAAAATGGCTCATATAGCCTGGCTTTCCACTATTCTGATTGGCTTCACCCTATTTTGTTCTTCCATTGTTACGTTGAAATGTGCTTCCTTTGTTGGGTGGAGTCCCAACCTTTTCATCATTGATTCTACCATCAGGTTGATCCCAGACCTGCCATCTATGGTAACTCGTAGAATCTCTTGCCCAACTACTTTAACGGGATGAGATAATCGATCAGTGGGGCCTATGCTATAAAGAAATTACTTAAGCTACTCTGTATGGAGACCGGTGCTTTAAGCAAGCAACAATGCTTATCATTTCACTTCTGGATCATGCATCCATTCAAAATGGCTCATATAGCCTGGCTTGTTGGTAGGTGTTCCTTAAGATCTAGTTTACTGAGAGGGTTGTTGTCAGGGTTCTTTTTGTGAGTTCTGACATCATATGCATCCTTTATCATTCTTTCTTTCCTTGGCTCCTTTTCCTTACTATAAGGTGCTCCTACGGCTTGGTTTAATATCTAATTGTCTAGTCTTTGCATATCTAGGCATGATGAGGTGTCATTAAAGTGGACTTTGTCTTGTTCGATTCTTATGGCCATGGCAATGAAATCTTCTGCCGAAGCACTTGCTGCTAAAAAATCTTAGAGCTTGTGCTTACTGCTCATCGGAAGCACCTTTTCTAGCCATTTCTTATTAAGAAATGTCTAGGAGCTGCCAATAGCTTTGCCATTAATGCTTTCATTTGGGTTATTGGTTCTAGAAATGAATCATCTTTTCTCATATTCAGATTTCCACGCTCATCCAAAACTTGTTAAGTGGAGTTCCCTAGTCTGAACACAAAAGAAAACTCAATATTTATTTCATGCCATGTGGTGAAATGGTTGCCCTCAAATTGGCAGAACCATTTATCAGCTAGTCCATCTAAGGTTGTAGGGAATAGAGACATGAAGGCATTGGTTTGTCCTTCTAATCCTCTACTTTTACATAATGCCTGAAATTGCCTAATATGATCATCTGGGTCTTCCACCGAAGCTCCTTTAGAACTAGGAAAGTTAATGTTGATTCTTGAAAGAAGTGCTATAAGATCACCTTGGGCCATCTCCAAATCGTCTATACTTCATGGTTTGCGTTGCAACCTTCCTCGAATGCTAATGCTCAATTCCAGACTAAGGGATGTAGGTTGTGAATGAGTTTGGGTCATAGATAGTGCAAGCCTCAATAGACGAAGAGCTACCAAGCCGTGGTCTCACTAGGCATGCCAAAATTGTACAGGTCAATTTTGCAATGGATTTGATTGTGTATGAGGAGATCAGGGAGGCAGCATGCCTATTGCAACTCCAAATTGCCAGACTCTATTCCTCATGGCCTCATGTGTCAACAATCTTCACCGCAAGATTATAGTAAAAGTGGAATCATATAGACAAGAAAATCGATCCTAAATAGACATGATGACAAGTAGGCAATCAATGAACCAATTGATAGTGTTTATATTACTTCAGAAAAGAAAATTACAATCGAGTGAACTTGCCAAACACTTCCAAAACAATTTCCAAGGGAAAAAGGCCCTTCTGACTTGAAAGCATACACCTTAGAAGCATTTTGTCATTGTCGAATATATGTAAGGTAGTAAAGTAATACAGATGTCTGTGTCAAAGATACATGGGATGCCACATATGCAATCAACATCTTGGTCCTAGAAATATTTCAACCTTTGGACCGAGCACTTCAAGACATTAAGGAAGAATGAAGCCTTTTCCAAATCCTTGGAAGCACAAGTGGAAACCTACTAATCCTTTCCCCGCATATCATCCGTCAGTTGCCTTTGATGCTTGCCCTTTTGTAGGATCACCACCTCGCTCGTCCCCAACCTCCTACGGTTCCATGACAAAGCATTGGTATTTCTGGTGCATATTAGACATCTTAGAGCTTCAACCATGGCAACCTTCTTGCTGGGAGGGTCTACATTCGATAGTTACCTTTTCCTTTCCAATTTTGATGCCCAAGATTTTGTTGTTGTTCTTCCTCTTAAGTTCCCACCTTATAGAGTTCATTGTAGCTAGCTTTTGTCCTTCTAAGTTAGTACTCATTAACCACTGTCGACATGATCATCTTCTTCCTTGAAACTTAGAGAGTTTCTCTAATCCCATCAAGAATCATCAACTATACTATCACCAAGTTCTTTACCTTCTTTGTTGTGTTGCTTCGAGTCTTAGTTCTCTGAAGTTTCTTATATCTTTTATCTTTGCATCTATTCTCATTGCTATGTGGCTCTGCATTTCCATTACATGTACTATCTCCTACGTACTGCTATTTCTTCCTTATCCTAAAGTCCCTACATCTATGTGTGACAGCTTGCATGTATTGTGCTTAGCTTCAAGTTCGAAATTTATCTTGCCGATGGCATATCGCTCTCTCTCTCTCTCATAGGGTACAAAATACTATGTCCTTATGGCTACTCAATAATATATACATATATATCCTCCTCTTGCCTTTGTATTCTCCTGATAACTACAACATCTACCTCTCCTAACCCCCCCTAATGCCCCTTATATGGGTCTGTGTATTTCCCTCCTCTGCCTCCCCTAATTGAGTATGTCTATCTATCTTTATCTACCCCTTCTCTCCTCCTAGGTGCATGCTATGTATCGTTGTATGTGCACGGTGTGTGTCTATATTCCTTTCCTCTCCATAATGTTCCTTATATACTAGTATTGTCTTGCCCAATCTGTTCATTTGCATGAGGGAATTATATAGAGATCTTGGATTTGCACCCCCAAGAAGTGTGTTACAGATGGTGACCTTAGGTTGGCCGCATGAATGTCAGTTAACGTTAATGCTTCTCTTATCAATGTTCATATGTAGTCAAATTACTCACGGATGCATAAGAGTATTTGGGCAAACACTGATCCAGATTTATGTACATTCTAACTATGATGAGTTTCAAGTGCAGAAATGCGACAAATGATTTTCATTCAACATGTGGGAGCAAAGGTCTCATCAAAATCAATGACCTTCTCTTGTGCATAATCTTTGGTAACAAGCCTAGCCTTATACCTATCAACTATTCCATTGATCATATGTTTAAGCTTGTATACCCATTTGATTCCAATTCCCTTTTGCTAGGAGGCAAATCACATAAAGAACCAGTAGCATTCTTCACAATAGCATCATATTTTCATTTCATAGAAGCCATCCAATTTTCTAAATTCTCTGATTCATCAAAAGAAGTAAGCTCATTCGCATAAAAAAGATTAGAGACAGTCATTGCATAACAATATGATGCAAAAGAAGCATTATGAGAGCCTAAAAGAGTACAATATGACAAAGATGCATCTAACTTGTTGTCTTTCAAAGATTACACTCACGATTTTGGCATAGTTTTGCCTTTATATGCACCTCTCTAATTATTAAGTGCATCATGTAAATGTGATTAGAATTAGAATGGTCTACATCATATTGAAACATGTAAAGGTAGAGAAATTGCCTTAATAGGAGAAACATTTAACGATCCACCTATAAAAAGAGCTAGCAGACTATCGTACACAACCTTCGATCTGACTAGTGTCTCCTTGCTACATGAAATTAAGGACTGAAGACCAACAAAAATTGATGCAAAAAGAATACCTATGCTGTAAGTTTTTGAGGACAAGAAAGTATCCGAATAAAGATAACTCTATGCAAAGAAAGAGGCTTCTCATAAAAAGCAAGCCATATACATTCATTGAGGGAAAGTTGTACATATATGGAAAAGATAACTCATTTAGGAAGTGTATGGAAGGAAGAAGAAAAAGCATGATACATTCTCCAAACTACACATGAAGGACCATGTGGTGGGCACCTCCCTAGCCATATTAAGATTTAGAGAATCCTAGATGCTAGCTTATGGTGGTCAGCCTTAATCAAAGATGTAGAAGAGAGAGCTGAAACATGTGATGCATGTCAAAGATGTGGACTAAAACACACCAAGCAAAGATAACATCCATTGGTTATATCCATTACATGGCAACCCTTTGAGAAATGGGGATTGGATTTTATAGTTCTTATTTATCCTACATCTTTTCCAAGAAAGGATGAATTTTTGTTGGTTGCCAAGGACTATGCAACAGAGTGGGTTGAGGCTATTACTTCTCTAGGGGATCGGATTTTATAGTTATTATTTATCCTACATCTTTTCCAAGAAAGTATGAATACTTGTTGGTTGCCAGGGACTATGCAACAAAGTGGGTTGAGGCTATTACTTCTCTAGAGAAGTAATAGCCTCAACCAAATAATCCTTCCTTGCCTAAATATTTTTGTATAAGGAGAGCCATGTAGAAACTCAAAAGCCTCGATGGAAATTACTCCATATACCACTTGGAAGGGGGAGTGGCCCGTAGCTTCCTTGCATAGTCGAAAGTGGGTTGGCATGCAAGGAAGCTACGGGTCACTCCCCTTTCCAACTGGCATATGGAGTAATTTCCATTGAGCCTTTTGAGTTTCTACATGGCTCTCCTTAGACAAAAATATTTAGGAAAGGAAGGATTATTTGGTTTCGACTAGGCTCTCATCACTCAAAAAAATGGAGGAGGTTTGTTTAGATGCTAAAAGATAATTGCAGAGGACACAAGATAGAACAAAGGAAGTTATGTTAGAAATTAGTGGCAAGATAAAGTATAGGTTGTAAGGATTGTTCTTTTACATGGATCTCAATTAAAGATTCAATTGTGAGGTAAATGGATTCCTCATTGGGAAGGTCCACACAAAATTAGATAAATGCTCTAGTGGGGTGCAATGCACTTAGAAACTCTAACTAGAGATGCACTAGTGCTAGTCAACATTTCAAGGCTCAAGGCATATCATCATCAAAACAAATAATTTAAGCTCTTTAGGTCCCCTGACATTTTGCATAGTTAGGCCAAGTTGTACATAGCTCTCCTATTGCTTTTTTATTATCTTTGTCATTATTAGCTGATGCTATGTGCTTATTTTGACGTATTTATTCAAATTTTGATGTCATTCAACAGTTTAAGTCATGAGGATGACATTGGGAATTTTCTATATCTTTTTGAGAATTTTTTTGGATTTCTTTTCTTCTTTTCTAGACCTTTCCTTGAGAATTTAGAAGGAGGAAATGGAAGATCTCTAGTATTTTCAGTACCAAATATTCTTTACACATGTGTACTAATTTTCAAAATTATTTTGAAATTTTTAATTGCATTTTTTATTTATTTTCCTATTTTCATTATTATGAAAAAAAGCCAATCCCCAATATCCTTAGTTTTTCCTTAAAGGTAAAATAAAAAAAAGGGGGGGAGCTCTAGTCCCATTTTTTCCTTGCCAACTTTGTGCCTAAGTAGTTGAATGATTCAATCTTCATCCGGCTCTAAGTTCTTGAGTGGTTCAATTTTCATCTAGCTTGAGATTTTGTCATCCTTGGCTATGTAATTTGGCAAATCTCTCTATATACATTAAGAGATATGAAAGTGCCTTGGCTTGATAAGTGGGTTGAAAAGGTAGCCCCCCCTCCACCCCCCCTTTTTTTATATTAAGCCCACACCCAGCCTCTGCTCCCTTCCTCGAGATGTGTGATCCTTGTGAGTACTGCTCTCCCCCCTCCTCCCCCCTTTTATTTTTTTATCCCAAGGTCCTCCTTTTTTATTTTTTATTTTTAAATCTTATGGTGTTTTCATTTCTTTTGTGTTTTGGTTCATTCTTAGGGGTCATATCTTACTTTTCTCCCCCATCATTTTCATATCGTGTGGTCATTTTTCATGATCCAAGAGTCATTCATAAGGTTTTTGATGATCATGGATCTGTTTCTACCCTTAGTTTTTCTGAAATCCAAGTCTTTAGTACTATCCCCCCCTCTCAATGTTGAGTTATAAAGGTTGGATTAGATGATGTCGGCATAGTTCTTTTCCTATATGAAGTCTTGCAGTCCTTGTTTCCTGAGATCCATGGCATCCTCCTATCCCCTTGATTTCTCTTCCTTTCCTTCTTCTATCGGCATTGGAGCTACCCTCAATGTCCCAAGTACCAATGACTTTTATTCTTCATCTATTGTCTTGGTCCCCAGCCCTCGCCTACTTCCTCAGTTGCCCCTGTTCTTGTCCCTCTAGCCACCCAACATCTCAATCCTCCTCTTGCATCTCTGGATGCCCCATCGATTCTGCACCCCCTTTGACCAACTTCCTCTCTATTACGATCTTCCATCTACAACCCCAGTGCCCCTCCCCTTGGCTTCCATGACCCCTCGATCTTCCCCGAGTCCTCCATTGAGAGCATGCCCCACTCTCTCCCATCCTCCTCCTTTTCCCCTCATTCTACTCCCTCATGCCCCTCCTCTGCTTCCATTCTCGATCATCATGACCCATCCTCCACCCTCACCCTTTGCTCGCATATGGCCCTCCCACCTATCGATTTGGCCAACCTATTTTCAAAAGCGATCATGAAGTATTTGGAAAATGATGGACCATGTTGAACTATCCTTCTTGAGAGCTCCACAATGATACCCTTAGAGTAGAAAACTGAGCTCCAAGCATCGCACATACCAGTCCACATAGAGTCTACAAAATATGTCGAAAACAAAGTACACAAGGAGCACGAAGATAGATTTCATAGATTTCAAAAATGTAGTCAAACTTACAGTCTGTGGTTGACCAAGCTGATATATGTTTTATTTAGGAACATATACAAAAGTGTCGGGTGTCCATTTGGCCTTTCACATGGACACTAATAGTAACAATCTCCCACCAAAGGCCAATATGGCCAAAGTGACCATGGGAGAAAAATAAACAATGATAAAGAATACCTGAGTATAAGTATACAAACTACACCTCCCACCTGATGGGCATGTTACACAGTATACAAGAAACTGTGTCATGAATCAAGTAACCCCATCAAGTGACAATAGTGTGAAAAGCTATCTTGTGGTAGAGCTTTAGTCAAAGTATTTGAAACATTATCTCGAGTATGAAACTTCTCAAGAAAATGCGCTTAGTGGCTTAGCAGTCTCTAATTAAATGATACCTCACCTCAATTTGCTTTGTCTCTGCATGATAGATCGGATTCTTAGCCGAATCAATGGCACTCTGACTATCACTGAGTAATCGAGATATATGTTGAGGTAGAACCATATCACGAGCAAGATAAGAAAGCCACAATGCTTCCTTACATGCCTCACTTGTTGCAACGTACGCTGCTTCTGTAGTGGAAAAAATGGGACATTCTTGAATATGAGATCACCAAGAGATAGGACCTCTGGCAAAATGAAAAATGTACCATGATGTAGACTTACGATTGTCTCACAACTAGCATAATCAAAATCTATGTAACCAATAATGGATGTTTTCCCTCTACTCAAGCATAGACACTTGTCCCTAGTGCCACTCACACATATATCTTAGTCGTACTAAGGACTGCTTCCCAATGCTTCTTTCCAAGATTGGACATATATATGCTCACAACTCCCACTGCAAATGCAATGTCTAGTTTCGTCGCTACTATAGCATACATGAGACTACCAACATTAGAATGATAAGGAATTTTGGTCACGAATTCCTTTTCCTCATGTGATTTGGGGCAACCAACCTTGCTCAATTTCACATATGTGGGTAAAGGTGTACTCAATGCCTTTCCACCCTGCATATGGAATATGTGAAGTACTTTGGATATGTACTCACTTTGAGACAAGTATATGCATCTTTTAATCCTATCATGAGTAATGCACATGCCAAGAATATGTTTGGAATCCCCCAAATACTTCATATCAAATGTCACACTCAACTTCTTTTTGAGAATTGACAAGTCATAAGAGGACTTCCCAACAATCAACATATCATTGACATAAAGTATCAAGCTTCCATCTGAGCATCTATTTGTGTAGAAAATGATCCTCATTGCTTTTGGAATAGCCTTGATGCTTCATAAAAGCATAAAAATTTTGGTACCATTGTATAGGGGATTGTTTAAGTCCATATAAGCTCTTCTTCAGCTTACAAACTAGACTTTCTTTGCCACGAACTACATAACCTTGTGGCTATTCCATATAGATTTCATCTTGGAGATCTCCATGCAAGAAAGCAATTTTCACATCCATTTGGACTAGCTCTAAGTCCTCCATTTCTACAACTCCGAGCAACATTTGCAAGGTAGTCATCTTGACCAATGGAGAGAAGATTTCCTTGAAATCAACACCATGTTGTTGCTTAAAACCCTTTGCAACAAGTCATACTTCATAATCTGGAGAAGCACTATCCAATGTGAATTTTACTTTATTTACCCATTTACATGGTAAAGCTTTCCTGGCCTTTGGCAAAGGTACTAAATCCCAAGTACCATTCTTGTGAATAGAATCCAACTCACTCTTCATGGCACACTCCCACTTGACATGATCCTCTGTCGGCATAGCCTCTTTGTAGCAAGAAGGCTCACCAACATCTGTTAGCATAACAAAATCCAAACCTAGAACATATCTATCAAGTGGATGTGATACACTTGCAGAGCATCTCAAATGGTTGTTGAATTGGAACATTTGCAGAATGATCTGACCAAACATTCTCTTGAACATCCCTAGTGCATCATTTTTATGCATGCTAACTGGAGGACTAGTATCCTCAAACACCACTCTTCTCAGTTCAACCTCCTTAATGGTTTATGAACCTTAGACTAATTGAAAATGACATCACTTCTTATGATCACTAACCATGTTTCAAGATCCCAGAAGCGATACCAAAATTGGCTTTCTTGACCACATCCAAGAAAAATGCATTTCTTTGACTTATGATCCAACTTTTGTCTAAGATTCTTGTGTATATGAACATATGATTCACACCCAAAAACTCGAAGATGGTCATAATGTGGTAGCTTCCCTACCCATAACTCTTGTGCCACTTTCAAACCTTTGGCAGTACTAGGTGAAAGGTTAATCACATGAACTGCAGTTAATACTACTTCTGCCCAAAAGCCTTGTGAAAGGTTTGCATGATGCATTATAGAAACTACTCTATCCTGAATAGTTCTATTCATCCTTTCAACTATACCATTTTGTGCTAGGGTATAAGGAGCTGTAAACTCTCTACAAATTCCTCTAGACTGACAAAAAAGGCTGAATTCATGTGAAGTATACTCACCCCCATTATCTGAACATAAATCCTTAAGCTTAATTCCATTTTAAGTCTCAGATAGGATATACCCAGACTTTTCTAGTAGGATCATCTATGAAAGTGATAAAGTAAAGAGAACCACCTAATGACCTTGTGGGCATAGGACCACACATCTGTATGAACTAGATCTAAAGGTTGAATTTAAGAGTCAATGTGTATCTTGTGCACATTCCTAGTTTGCTTTCCATATTGACAATGCTCCCAAAATGAAAAATGAGAGAAAGATAACACAAGTAAGTAGCCAAAACGAGAAAGATTTTCCATTCCACTATGAGATATATGGCCCAAATGGCCATGCCAAATACAAGCCATAGGCTATTCAGTAACAACTAACAAGTGTTCTTTTTGTGATACAAATAAAGAATAAAGTGAGCCAACTTTGCTTCCTTTTGAAACTTTGATATGCAAATAAAGGAAAAGCGAGCCAACTTTGCTTCCTTTTGCCCTTTGATATGCAAAAGGATTGAGCATAGAAGAGCACCTTGTAACCAAGGTCATCAAGTTGACCAACACTGACATCAAACTACGTGATAACTGAGGTACATGGCATACATTATGCATACTAAATTTTGAACCATCAATGAAATGCACAACCACATCTCCAATCCCGATAATATCACACTGATAAGAATCATCAAGTCTCATAGTACCAAGAGATTTTGCTTCATAAGTAGAGAACCACTCTCTATGTGGTGTCACATGGAAAGAAGCACCAAAATCTAGCAATCATATGTGGGAAAGAGAACCAGCCATAAGAGAATCAATAGGCATTTTGATGTTGTGTCAACACATCAACATCATAAAAAATAGCATTGATTTTTTTTCAATCTTCACAGTTGAAGTAGATGGTGTAGGTAGCTTTTTAACATGCCCATCAACATTTTTCCCTTTACATTTAGCATTCTTTAATGCATATCAATCTTTCTTCATGTGTCCTTTCTTATGAAAATAATGCCATTCAATATCCCTCTTCCTTGATTTACTTCTACTCTTAATTCTTTGACCATTCTTTTACTTGTTCTTGCTCATGCCACATTGTTGATTCTTTCCTTGGTAAGAATCATGAACATTATATGCATCTCTACTCTGAGTGCCAACATAGATTTTCTACAAATCTCCTCACTCAAGAGTGTTCCACATATGTCATCATAGACCAGTTTACCACTAGGTACATTGTTGCTCATATCAATGCAAAATGTATCTCATATGGCAAGGTGCATAACAACAAGATTGCTTTCATTTCATTATCCATGTCCATTTTTTGCACCTGTAACTGGGAGAAAATAGCATCAAACTCATTTAGATGAGCAACAACACTATTTGTATCCTTCATGCAAAGGTCATATAACTTTCTCATCAGATGCACTTTATTTGATGTCGTCTCTTTTTCGTATGTATTGCATAACTTCTTCCAAAGATCCTCTGCACTTTCATAGTCCAATACTGTAAAGTAAACATTATCTGCAAGGTGTAATCTAAAGACCTGACCATTTCATCCAACTCATCCCAATCATCTTCATCCATGTCAACAGGCTTCTTTAAGATTCCATTTATTGGCTTCCATTGCCTGCTCTGAATTAGCACATTGTTAATCTGATTCTTCCATAGAGCAAAATTTGTGCCATCGAATTTTTGGATCTCTAAATGGTCTTTGTCGTGCAAGTTATAACTCCTCCTTGGAGGTGCATGAGACATCTGATGCCATGATGATAGAGAACTGAATAGAATGATAATGGAGCTAGAAGAGTCCAAACACCACTAAGGCTAAAAAAAGGATGGCAAGTGTCAATTACCAATAAGTGTATCAAGGAGTAAATCGACCAATGCATAGTTGAAAAAACCAAAAAATCTAGAAAAATTTTGCCAAAGTATCCTCTATAAAATGATCATATGAAAAGTGTTGAAATCTCATAAAAATTCAAGTGCTAACATGTTATGCCACATAGTGAATCACTGACTCCACTACATATAACTGGTTACCCAAAAGAAGCCAACTAGGCTTATCAAGGACCTATGAACATCTAGCATACATCTCCTATGGTGAGGCTGGGTAAGCCTTCCACCTACATCATCGAAGAGACCCTGTCATCTATGTGTCTCCCAATTAAGAAAATCTCACCATGACCCTCTTTATCAATGTCAAAGGCATTATGCAAAAACGTAACCACTATATCAATGACCACATGGACGTACATAAGTGATATCCATAGAAGCATGCATAGTGTGTATGTGCTCAATATATGCAGTAAAATGGCACTTAAAGGATGATTTCACATCTCAAAAACTAGCCAACAATACCTGCAAATGTTTGTCAACTCTATTCTTTCAGCTCAAAAACCTGCATAAACTTGTAGTGGTTGCTCCCACCACAACTAAAACCTTTCAAGAAACCTGTAGATTTACTAGTGTAGCTGAACAACATAGCCCCAAAAAATGAATATTCATTGTCAGACAAGTACAAAGAGCACTCTTCTTGATGTTCTTGAACCTTTGTAAGAAGAACTATGCATGAAAGTACTCCAAAATGGCTCCAAAGATCACCCCAAAAATGCTTCAAAACAGGCTTTGAAAGCAAAGAATGAAGATTTGAGGACCCAAAACATGTTCAAGGTAATGTTAACCTTTGTCTTTCCCCTTCTTCAGACACCACAAGAGTGTAGCTTAGTGGCAAGAGAGCTTGTCAGTTAAACGAGCTCCAAGGGGAACAAAGTGGGATGGGTGATCTCCTTGGAAGTGCCAGAAACCTCTATCTTCATTGATCATTGAGATCCTCCCTTGCACACAGCGTTGCCACCTTATTCATAAGCCTTGGAGAGTGGATGCTCACTTTGCTCGCACAAAAGGAAGAAAGGCTTTTCGTCGAAATGCTCTGATACCAATGGAGTACTTTGATAACAATGCACCACACTGAACTCTACTTCTTGAGATCTCCAAGATGATACCCTCATCGTAGAAAACTAAGGTCCATGCATTGCACACAATAGTTTGCACAAAGGCTACAAAATAAGCAAAAAACACAATACATAGGGAGCATGAAGACAAATTTCGTAGGTTTTACAAATGCGGTCGAACTTACAATTTGTCGCTGACCAAGCCACTATATGTTTTATTAAGGAACATATAAAAAAGTGTCCAGTGGCCATTTGGCCTTTCACATGGATGGACACTAATGATAGAATATCCTTCATTAGGTTGGTCTTGAATGCTTGGCTAGTATCCTATGGTCCACCCTCGATAGATCTGACATCTGCACCACCCTTTGTACCTTTCTACACTTTTGTAATGGTACACTAATAGCCCCCTTTGTTGTTGGCATCAGATCTTTTGATTCTAGCCGTCATCCACCTCCCTTTCTTTATTTTGGTCTATCCCAAGATGATACCATCGCTTTTTGCCTCCATAATTTTGGCCTCAACTTTATCATTGACTCTGGGATTCATGTCCTTCACCACTTCTTTATCTTTCACTTCCTCTTTCATAGACCAAGTTCTTTTCCAATGGCACCCATTCCATCCTAGTATACTCTATGCCCCTCTTAGCATGGATGTTCCCCTACACGAAAAACATTTACCTCCTCCCTATGCCACCCCCTCCCTCCTCCCTACCCTCAATCACATGATGGATCCCCGCTCTACCTCCGCTTCTCTTCCCTCATCCTTTGACCCTCTCCCTAGCCCATTGCCTGTGCCACTTTAGCCTTCAATCATACCCATCGGCCCCTCCTTCCTCCCTAGCCCTCCATCCCATACCCCCTGTGTCCATGCCCACCTTCTAGATACTTATTTCGATCTGAGTTTTAGCACTCTTTCGTCTACCCCATACCTAAGTTGGAAATATAAGAGTTGGATCAAGAAAACATAGGAAGAGAGCCTAAAATGCCTAGAGGCAAGTCAATCCTATCTAGAATCATAGCGCCAGAATGGATTCCCCAAGACCATAAAAGCATAAAACTCTTCTTGAATAGAGAAATAGATGAAGCATTTTGGAGATTCAAGTCAAACAAGCCTAGTTTGAAGTAGATGGAGTGATCATATATGAATTCAAGGATCGTGATGTTCTAAGGAAGGTAATCTATTTGGATAATACCTTTGAAAGGATCTTTGTAGTCACAGAACATAGAAAACATGCATGCACGTGGAAGGTTGAACAATTTTCCCCCTACACAAGTCAACTGATCCCCATAGTCATCACGGGTGTGGATGCTCTCATGTCCTAGGAAGTCAAAAGGAGAAATCTAGAGAGCAATTAGAGGTAGGTTTTGCAAATCCATTGGAAAAAGAAAGATCAGGGCTAGAAACTGATATAACAGAACCAAGAAGACCTTGAGGGCATATGCGCCAAAGAGGCATGGAAAAATTCCCTCTGCTTAGACCATGAGAACATCCTAGAATTTTGAGACCCACTCAACTACTGAAGTAAATGAAGAATTAATTTGATGGTACAGGACCATACAATCATGCAGTTGAATTCAAGCAAGTGTTAAGAGTTGAACAGGTTGAGGATTTGTTCACTTGATACAATGCTCTTGGATTAACTATAAAGAATATAGCCTTGACATGGTTTTAACCCTTGCATCAAGGTTAATGCAGGGACATTAACCAGTTGCTAGAAGCATTTATTATAGAGTTCTCCAAGATCAGGATCCAACATAATACCTCTTCATTGATCCATATCTTTAAGCACAAACCGCAAGAAAATGTGAGATTAGCAGGACATAGCTTTAGGCTATACATTGAAATGCGTCTCATCTTAGAGCTACCTACTCAGGTTACACAAATTTTCCTATTCTTAGATGGCCTATTCACTACAAAGCTACGATCCTATCTCTATCTGAAGGAACCCCAAAACATAGAGCAATTTGTAAGAATGTGCATTGACATTGAGGACAATTCGGGTGATGAGTTAGAACTATCTAAGCTCTATAAGGATTTTGAATGTTCTACTAGCTTCAGATCCAAACACTCAACCTCAATAGATGAATTAGCAGAACAAGTGGCTCCAAAGTTAGGAGTACCCAGTAAACAAACCTCTAGAATGGTCTCAATGAAGCGATGTTACACGTGGAGGGGACCACCTGGCCAACATATGCCCCTTTATGGCTCAGAATTCAAGAAACCTAAATGCCTAATATTGCACCATTGAGAGGAAATACACGAACCATACTGTGCAAGATTGTCCCTACAATAAACAGGGAATCATGCAAAACTACCAGCAACCTTATCAACAGCCAGGTAGATATCAAAACTAGTATCAACAACCATACCATAGGCCACAACAACCATACCCGCCACACTATCAAGCACAATAGAGACCTCAACCCATGTTAGGTCAATAACCACCACACCCTGCCAATGTAATCTCAGTTAAATATGCTGCAACAAAAGATAAATTAAATTGAACCATAGTGGCAGCATCCTCGATGACCTCAAATAGTGATCCTAATACGCAAATTTTTTACTCTACTCATGTCGATAGCCCACTGGCTTAATACACAAAATCACTTGAGCATAATGACGTCTATCAATATCGAAGAACATTAAAACCTAATTGGGAGCCTGAATACTCCAATATGGTGTACACAAATCTGAAATCTGGGCTACAATCAAGACATATGAGACCTCAAGCCCCTAGAGGACTGTGCTACAGATGTAAAGGAGATCTCTTTATCCATGATTGTCTGCTTCCTCCACTACGGTAGCCACAATCCATCGTGATTCAAGGCTTTTGTCCAAATTGTGGAAAGGATCATTTCTTGAGAGATTGTCCTAAAAATCTATCCAACACTCAAAAGATAACTCCAATCAATGTTATTGGCTTAGTAGTAGAACCTAACAAAATTATGACTAATATCACCCATATACAAGTACTCACTAGAGCACAATCTCTACATAAGAACCTAGAAATAGATTCGAAAAAGAAGTCAAAGGCTAGTGAGTCAGAGAGCAAAGATAAAAAAGAGAATGAGGTCTTGGAAGGATAGCCGAGAAAGAATGAAGAGACAATGGTCAAGGAAACTGAGCAAGTTAGAAGAAAGCCTTAGAGAAACAAAAACAAAAATAGATGAGATTGACTCTCAAGCGCACTCTCAAACCCCCACCATCCATCTCACCACCACCTAGAGCAGGATAAGTCTTAGGATATCCTACTCTTGAAGGCTTCGACATGATGTTCAAGGCCTACCAGGTTCAACTTCAAGACGAGCCAAACACTCTTGAGTTGGATAAATGTTATCCCTATACAAATTTAGAGATCAAAAGGACTTAGCTTTCTACAAAAATGGTAGAATTAGCTCATGCTATGTTCGATGCTAGTCGTCTTTTCAATAAGACAAACTCATTCAAACCATTTCAATAAGACAAACTCATTCAAACCACAAATACACTTTGAAGTACTTTTGGAGACACTAGAGCAGTTCATAGCTAAATCCAAGACTTTAGCTACACAAGAGGCTCAAAATAGTGGAAGTGAAAGGATAAGCTTACCTTCATAGGAAGCTTATGTTTCTAATTCTACAGATGATGGAACTCCTTCCTCTATACATTGTTACTCTCAAGAGTTCTTAAGAGAGATACAAGAGGAGAAACGGGCTAAAGAGAGAGAGGACCCTCCTATCCAAGAAGTGGATGATCTTCATGATCAATTCCCTCAAGAAATTCCTTCTACATATGGGGAGCAAGAAGAAGTGTAGTCCAATGAAAGATTAGACTTCAAACCAAATTCCTTATAGAAATTGACTCACTTCATAGGCCCTTGGTAATCTAATTCTATTCAAATGAGAGCTCCCATAATCATGGTTAGAAATGACTCCGTTCTATCAAGGAATACAAAAGTAGTTAACAGTGCTAAAGTGCAGTGCCATCTCACTTTAGAGGAACTACTAAGGATTAAACTTGAGTTCTGGAAGCACATAACAAACCAAGTGCCATAAGCAGTTGATTCCCACTCTTAGGAAGGATCTCAAAAGATGGTACCAAAGATACCTATAGATAGGATAGGAGATATGAGCGAAAGAGAAGAAGGAAATACTTATCTGCCTATCACCTACTAGGGCTATACAACAAAGACAATCTTAGATTCAAGAGCAAGAGTTGCCATTGCCAACACCTCCTTGTGAAAATGTTGGGTCAAGCAAGCTCTAATACCCACTCGGATGAAATTGCAAATGGAAAACGGACACATAAAAAACCACTAGGATTGCTAGAAGGGATAACTCTCACCACATGTGGTGTAGATTTTGAACAGACTTTTGCAATATGCAAGTTTGGGAAGAAGCATGTTTATGAGATGATTGTAGGTAAACCATTTATGATGCCATTACAAGATTGGGGAATCAATTTCTTGTACTTAAACATTTAGGGATAACTACCAAGGTCAATCTCGAGGACTATTCCCATAGAGATGTGCCACCCCTGCTATGGAATATCATCCATCGAACACTAGAAGAGATAGAGTATCTGCATTCCATAGGATCATATTCCTCATAGATGCACGAGGATACACACTTATGGATGTGTAAAGTTTTAGTGGAAGAAGAGAAGAGACTAGATGTTAGAAACTCAAGTGCTAGCAAAAATCCTAGATCCATTCAAGACCTAGCCTACACACCTATGGTATTCTGAGATGAAGAATTTGACCCCCATGTTTGGGCAAAAATTTTAGCCGTTATTGACATAGCATTGAACAAAGAACAATGGACACCCCTTTACGATAAAGATGTTAATGAAATCTCAGTATTAATGATTGAAACTCTCAAGTTTGACCTTGTTATCAAGGAATGTGTGCCTAGTGCAAAAGTATTGCCAGAAGACAGTGATGAGGATGCTGAATCCATCCTCATGGAACCCTTTATTAGGTAGATGCTATGACTAAAAACAAGAAGCATGTGAACTTGAGGTGAGGCTAACTATGCAAGTAGATGGTGAGAGTGAGATGAATAAATGCAAGAAGAAGTCCCCTAGACAAGAAGAAGCAAAATCCTTATTTGAAGTGCCAAACAATTTCAACAAATATGAAATAGAGGATATAAAAATTATGGTGACAATGCCTAAACAAGAAGCTTTCATGGGAGAGGTGTATGATAACAAGGAACAAACTAAGAATATTGTAGTCATGATAGAAGGCGTAGAAGAAAGATGTACCTATATAGGACATGTCTTGAGTGAAGAAGGACAAAGATTAATCGCATTATTGATAGAATATAGAGATGTTTTCACTTAGAACCATAAGAATCTGAAAAAGAGTGGATCTAAATATTTATTCTCATAGGATCCCTATGACTTTAGAGGCCAAGCCAACCAAATAGAAGCCTTACACCTATAATGATAATTATGCACCAATATCAAAGAAGAAATAGATTGATTGATAAAAGCAGGATTCATCTATGAAATTGAGCATAGTGAATGGGTATCCCCCATTGTGCTATTTCCCAAAAAGAATGCCAAATTGTTCATGTGCATTAACTTGAAAATTTTTAATGTTGCCACCATATGAGATAGTTATCCACTTCTAACCACTAAACATTTATTAGAATGAGTAGCAGCAAGGAAGTTTATGGCTTCCTTGATGGATTTTTAGGTTCTAACCAAGTAGTCATTGTTGTAGAAGAATCAACACAAGATGGCCTTTGCCACTGAATGGGGTATCTTCGCATTTCATGTGATGCAATTTGGGCTCACCAATGCACCTACTACATTTTAGAGGCTGATGTGTCATGTGTTTAAATACTTCTTGAGGAAGAACTTGGAGGTCTATGTGGATGATATGTGCACTCATTCCCAGATTATACAAATGCACATCCCAAAGGTCAGAAAGATATTTGACAAATGTCGTGAATATCAAGTCTCCTTGAACCCCAAGAAGTGTGTCTTCATGGTCATATAAGGCAAGATTTTAGGCCATATTGTGTCAAAGTATGGGATCTTTGTTGGGGTTCTTCAAAACATCATTACTTGCTCACACAATAGAATGAAACACACACTAGAGCTTACTCAAAATGAACATAAATATTTCAAATAAGATTACATAATTATCAAGAATACAGAGCTTGACCACTGAACAAGAATACAGAGCGATCACTTTTGGTAGGAAAATTCCAAGATTTCCCCTTTTGTTCAGCCTCTCTTCATGTACAAACTAAGTCCCATTAAATAAACAAAACATCCACATCACATGAATACAACAGTTTACATCATGCGACAAAGTTGTTAAAATCAGATTGTAACTAACTTTCAAAAATCAGACTCATAAAAAATCTGAGTCAGCAAGATTTGAATGAGCAAACTTTGATTTAACAAACTAAACAACTTTAGAAATCTGATTGAGCAAATTTTCTTGCAGAAACTTCTACTATTAACACCTGGCACTACGCGATGGATGACTTGTAAAAATCTGACCTGAACTGACAAACCCTTGATCAATCACAACCACACTCAATTCCCTATTTTGGTTCTCCGTTCGTGCCAATTCTGAGATCATCGTACTTTCTACAACTCTTCCAGCTTCTACTTTAGTATCCATTTGCACCATAATTACCCTTTGGACTACCTCTTCCCAAACCAAGTCTTACTAAATCTAATCCTACATTTCTTCCTTCAGATCCTATTGTAACAATTTCTCCTTAAGCTCTTCTATTTGGTGTAGTAATTCCTCTTTGTCTTTCTGATTCTGCTCAATAATCTCCAACAACAGACTTTCATATTGAGAAACAAAACCATCTTGTAAAACTTCATAAGGATACCGAATTAAAGCTTCCAGTCTTTCTTTAATACCATTCCATAATTCTTGCATCCTCTTTTGCATCTGCTACTTCATTAAACACATATCTATTTCAGACATTAATACAACATCCATCTCTACTCCTTCCATCTACAACATCTGTCTTTCCAACACCTGCAAAGGTCTAATTCTTCAATTTAATACCTCATTCTCCAACTATAATGCTACATTTGCCTCTGCCAAATTTTTCATCACGTTGTTTACCGTCTCCTGCATCTTTATTGTCTAATCTTCAAATACCTGTAAAGATTGTTTTACCTTTACTACTTCTACAACTTGTTGCTTTCTCAAATCTGCCATACCTACCCCATACTGTTCTGACTTTGATTATAACTCCATCTGCAAACCTTGAACTTGCATTTGTTGTTGTTGATATTCCTCTGAATTTAGTATTTCGTTCAACAACTTTTGTTCTTTTAATAATTCATGTTGTTTCACCATAAATCGATGCACTGCCTCCGATTTTTGATATGCATCCTGAACAACCATTATGACCACATAAGAGGTATGATCTATCTCCTCAAAAGTTAACGATATGATTGAATCCATTCTTCTTTTCTTTGACAACCTAAAACTCTTCCCATAACTGTAGGCATGTCCAATTCTTCCATTACCTTAATCGACTTATCATGTAAAATAGTAATTTTGGGGGTCTCTACTTTGATCTTCTTCACAATTGATAATGCCTCATCCGCTTCATAATGTGCCTTCAATAATATTTGATATGTATCCTGCTAATGGTCCTCCAATGTAACACACTCCACTTCATTTTGCTTTTGCACAAGTGAAAATTGTTGCTGCAAACCTACATTTTGGCCGTATAACATCACCTTTCTCCACTTTCTGAACAAATTGAAACAGTCCTGCCAAATATGCAGACAACCTACTATTTGACAACAATTTTCTTTTGTTAGAAAAGAAAATCTTTCCATACATATGGTCATATATCCAATGAGCCCAGCTAATTTTCTCTTCTCATTCCACCCAACACAGAGGTGCATAATTATCTTTTGACATATAATCATACTTCACAATGAAGCATAACCTTTCTAAATACTACTTCAATTGCTCCCTTTGCACATACGAAACATTCGTGATCATATAATATTTCCTACCACCTTGGCTAGGCCCGAATTCCTTTCTTAATGCATCCTCTCGACATTTTGGTACTACTGGCTCCTTCAAAATCGATTAATGAAAAACTTTCAAAATTAATTTAAGGGACAACCTTACATGTGATATCCGACCTTTAATTTTGTGTATAATATCAACTTGATTTTTAGCATAGTAGTTGGATTTCCAATTCTCCCAAGGTAACGTTGCAAAAGATCACAAAGCTATCTGATGTAACCATGCTGCATTTACTGGTGTATTGATATCTAGCTCGAGCTTGAAATCTATGTAAGGATCCATTAATGACTGAGCCAATTTACTTGCAGATAATGATGTCTGCTCCCTTTCTTCTTCTTGCATAGAACTATCATGCTCCTCAATCAATGTACCATAACCCAATCTCCGACTTGAAATAATTTTAATTTAACATTCATATTTACCCAAGCTTGTCTCCTCCTTTGAATGATTTCTGTGATATAAGAACTCACTAAACAATCTTCCTCTAATTGTAAAAGGTATTTGCTTCTATGCTTAACTTAACGTTCCGAAGACATCTTTTTCGTAGTTACTCATAAACTTGGAACCACAAATTCCTTTAGAATAATTCTAAACCATATACTAATCTGAATGGTGTCATTCCCGTTGTTACCTTAAAAGCTGTTTTGAATGACCATAATGCTGAATCTAACATCAAATCCCAATTCTTATGATTATCATGTACCAATTTTTTAAGAATCCTTAATAAATTCTTATCGGTATTCTCTACATGACCATTCGCATCTTAGTTTGAGGATGATTGTAAGAAAATAAAGCTACCCTATGATTTGGACAATGTTTTTCCAAATCTGACCAAAGAAGAACCACATACATCAGAGGATGTCAACTCAGAAGATGAACAACAAATTGATTTTGAAGCTTGGAAGTCCAAGGGCAAAGCAAAGTTCAAAAAATTGGAAGACATTCTAGAGTCATCCAATCAAGCACTTGGAAGATCTTCAAGGGAAAGCAAGAAACCTATAAGGTATGGCTATGACACATCACTAGTCGCCAAGCATTCCATATACATAGCTAAAGACTTTATGTCAGAGGAACCTGCTTCATGTGAAGAAGCCAACAAGAAAGAAGAATGGTGAGAAGCTATGGAGGAAGAAATTGAAGCACTTCAAGAGAATAGCACATGGGATTTGGTTCCCAAAAAACCGTTCATGAAGGTAATAGGATCTAGATGGATTTACAAAGTGAAAAAGAATTCAGATGGCATGATAAACATGTATAAAGCAAGGCTAGTAGCAAAGGGGTTTGTTCAAACCCATGGACTGGATTATGAGGAGACCTTGTCACCTGTAGCCAAGATTCCAACCATCAGAGTTTTAGTAAGTAGTGTTACTTCAAATAATTGGAACGTGTACCAATTAGAGGTTAAAAATGCATTCCTTATAAAATGGTGGATCTTTGAAGAGATCTGCATGGCTCAACCACTAGGATATGAAGACAAAGACAAACCTGATTATGTATGTAATTAAGGAAGGCACTGTATGGTTTAGAGCAAGCTCGTAGAGCTTGGAACCATAGGCTGGTCACATACTTGCAAGACCAAGTTTTTGTTGCAAGCAAGGCAAATTCTTCATTGTTCATTAAGAAGACTAATTTAGAGGTTATTTATCTATGTGTTTATGTGGGAATGACATTATCATTACAAGAAATGATGCCAATGGCATCAAGAAGATTTAAACCCAGATGAGGGAGGAGTTCAAGATCAATGATATTGGATTGCTTACATATTTTCTTGGTTTAAAGATTGTCTATACAGATTCTGGTGTTTTCATTTCTCAAAGAAAGTATATCAGGTACACCCATGGAATTGAATCACAAACTCAGTGCTAATGAAGGAGAGCTACTTGAAGACATTACATGTTATCAAAGACTTTTTGGGAGTCTCAATTATGCAACACTAACAAGAGTGGATATATGCTATGGGGTGAGTACATTGAGTTCATTCATGCATACACCAAGAAAACCTCACATGGAAGATGCCAAAAAGATTCTAAAGTACTTGAAGGGTACCATAAATGAAGGGATATTTTATCCATTTACATTTGACTTGGATATCAAGCTATACTCTGATGCATATTGGGATGGCTCAAAAGATGATATGAGGAGCACCTCTGGCTACTTATCTTTTGCAGGATCTAAGTTGATTTCAAGGTCATCAAAGAAACAACCAACTATGGCATTGTCATCAACTAAAGCTGAATATAGGGGTCTTGCAAATGCAACACGAGGCAATGTGGTTAAAGCTACTCTACTGAGACTTGGGACTACATACATACACTCCAATGAACTTTGGAGATAATATTGGCTCACTACATTTGGCTGCTAATTCTATGTATCATGCAAGGACTAAGCATATTGAAGTCCATTACCATTATGTGAGAGAGAAGCTACTTAGCAAGGACATACAATTTTCTTATGTGTCTACAAATCGACAATGTGCAGATATGCTAACTAAATCCTTGGATGGAACTAAATTGAAGAGGTTCAAGATGATGATTGGAGTGCAAGAGATTAAAGTTCATATGCTCATTCATGTATTAGCACATGAATGATCTCTTGTAAAAGATTGTTTTTTACTCCTTGTAAAAGTGCATATGTAGAATCACTACGAATTATGAATTCATACGAGAATCTCTCCTCGAATTATTTGGTGAGGATTTAAAGCAAATCAAGTCCTAAAACTTTGGATAACTTTTAAGTAAAGATTCAAATTCAAATTTGAATCTTGGCTCCAACAAAAAGCTATAAAAATAAAAGCTATAGATATCTTGTGCATAATCAAATGTGTCTTTGTTAGTTCTGAAATTACCTCATTAAGAAAATGAGCTCCTCTATAACTCACCAATTCCACTGGACATCCAAATCTGAAGTGTATCTATAGGGAATACAATCTTTGTAGGACTTATTCAACATAATATGCCATCTGATGTGATACTAACTCACGAAAGAATGCTCTTGGAGCATGTTCAACCAGACTCTTCCACACAAATGAATGTTTTAAAAAGCATGTAGTAAACTAATAAATTTATGGCAGGGTAAAGTGGTTCATATAATAGTGAACTTGTGTGCCCTGAAAGAGTTAGTGGTATTGGAAATGAGTTAGTGGTATTGGTGATTATGTGAAATACCAATGTATGGGAATGGCACTTCAAGTTTTTGAGACCTTGGGAGAAAGGAATTTAGTAACTTGGAATACTTTAATTGTTGGCCTCTTCTCTGTTGGTCTCAATCAGAATAAGGTCCTATTCTATAGTATTGCAGTGGGAGATCCTCATTCGTTCGACAACTGGAACCAGAGGGGTGTGGGGATACATCCTTGGAGACTATATCACAGCTAATACAATTTCATTTGATAGGAGTTACATCTCTCTCTCCCAGCTCCACACATGCTCAATGCAACAATTCCAAAGGTTAGTACGGGAAGCTTCCCAATATTCAAGAAGAAATAAATGTCCCCAGAAGAAGAGGAGGGGCCAAGGGGGTGGTCGCTTGCCCCTTGACATGTCAGATGACAGAGCGGAGGGTACGAGTGTACATATTATCTTGGCTTCCTTTCCAGGGGGTTATGGAGTACGAGCGAAAGAAGGTCTCTTTTGCTCATGGGCATCGGTCTTGGTATTGCACATCCAGCAGTAGCTGTTGCACTTGTTACATCAGAGGTCTTTGTTCAACAAGTAGTAGGGAAAGCTGCTCAAGGTACAACAGAGAATAGTGCTACACAGACTGAAACGAAGGTTATAGGGAAAGCTGCTCAAGGTACAACAGAGAATAATGCTACACAGAAGTTCAATCTGGGTAGTGTCAAAGAAGGAGCATTACTAGCAGGTTTTTGGTGATTATGTGTTGCATTGTTTTCTATGGGAATGTGATTTGGTTCTTTAATGAAGGATATGTTCCATTTTGATAGTTATTGCCTGCGCTTACATCCTTGTTTCTGAAATATCGAAGAGGTTTGGACTCATTTACTATAGTTCAACATCCCACGAACTGTCTCAGGCCGTTGTTCTTGTGGTTGGGCCTCTTGCCTCTTGAAGTGGGGGTGAGGGTTCAACCCCTGGCAGCAACATGTAAGGAACATGTGAAAGATGTTGCATGTGGCTGATGGGCCACCGTTTGTCCAACCTTGCGGTAGTTGTGACCGTCGTTTAACCCAGTCTTGTAAACCCCTGTTCTTGTGGGATAAGGGGGGTCCCATGGGTACTATGCCGTTCCTTGTACAATTGCAATTTCAAAGTTAAAGCCCGGGGGAGTAGGCCTCGGAACATCCATTTACAAAAAATATCCTACGAACTTCCTACATCCTACGAACTTCCAGGAGGAAGCATATATGTCCTGTGCACTTTGCAGATAAGGAATATTTCCAAGTGTGGGCCAAAAAGTGGGGTTTTAGACTTCTTTGAGGAGCGTTCAATGGAAAACTTCATAGATACATACATACACAAATATATATATATATATATATATATATATATATATATATATATATATATATATATATATATATAAACCACAGCCTAGAACGTTGAAGAGCATGGCCGAACATTCAAGATCTAAGAAGATAACAAACGCGTTGAGTGTGTTTGAGGAGTGAGCGATAAGAAGGAATAAACTGTAGTATTCCTTGATGATGGGCAAGGTCAATTCAATTCCAATTGCTAACTTTGTAAACGTTATGAAAAGGCATTGAAGTGCCTAGAAGCTGATTCTTATTGTGCGAAGGAAGACCTCATCCCTCTTTGCCCATAACTAGTGCGCAAGTGAACTCACCTCATAGAGGGGTATACGGGGCTTATGAACAAGCATCCCTGTTATATATATGAATTGGATGGTGACTCTCTTATACAAGAGAAATTTGAGGCTCACTAGAGTAAGCAAAACATAGAGAAAGCGAGGGAGAAAGAGGGCGAGAAAGGGAGTGAGAGGGAGAGAGAGAGAGTAGGAAAGGAAGGAGGAAAAGTAAAAAGTAGGAGAGAGAGTGGAAGAGAAGAAGGAAGGGAAGGGAAAGTGAAAGGAAAGAGGTGCTGGTGGGAGTGTAAGTGCATGTATGGGTGAAAAGGGGAAAGAGCAAATGAAAGAGTGAGGGAAAGTGCAAGAATATGTGTGTGTGTGTGTGAGTGAACAGAGGCTAGTAAGAAGGAGAGGGCTTGCGTATGTGGGCATGAGCGTATGGGAGTGAGTGAGTGTGATGGATTGAGAAAGAGAGAAGGGCTAAGAGTAAGAGTAAGAGTAATCAAAAGAAAAAGAACAAGAATTAAGTAACCATAAGAGCATGTGAGTAAGAAGAGAGAGCAATCCCGAGAGTTAGTTATTATAGTCGGTATTTATTCACGTTTGAGCAAGGCTAGTGGACCAATCTCAAATGATTTGAGCAAAACATAGGTATATCCACACATCTTTCTCTTGGGCAGAGACGCCTAACATTTTGGTGATCCTACTAGGGTCCCCAAAGGAAATAAAGCAACTATCCATCACAATGGACTCTAGATCATCATCGTTCTCTTCTTTTTCTATGAAGTCACTAAGGTCACATTCTTCTAGCAAGGGCTGACACATGAACACTGAAATATCATAACCCTCCTCATCACAATGAGGTGTCCATTGTTTTTCATTGACAGCAATGTCCATGGTGGCTAAGATTTCTGCCCAACCATGAGGCTCAAATTCCTCATCTGGAAAGATCATCGGTGTATAGGCTGGGTCTCTATTTCGTCTATCTTCTTGAGAAGTTCCTTTTTCTCTCTCTTTCAGGCGTTTCTCCTCTTCCTTTGCAACCTTGCACATCCACAAATGAGTATCTTCATGCATCCAGGATGTCTCAGATGAAATTTTAGAATGCACAGAGATCGAATCTTCTTGCTCCTTGTGGATAGAATTCTGCTGTAGGGATGGTACATCTCTGAAGGTGTAATCCTTCAAATTGACCTTGGTTGTGACCCCTAAGCATTGCAAGTATAAGGAGTTGGTTCCCCAATCCTGTACAACTTGCAGTTGTTGTAGGAAGGGCCTTCCTAGGATCATTTCATAGGTAGTAGTTTTACCAAAGTCAGATATAGCAAAGGTGTGCTCGAACTCTACTCCACAAGTGGTTAGAGTTATCCCTTCTAGCAATCCTAGAGGTCTCTCCACATGGCCGTCAGCCATCTGAAGCTTCATTCTAGTTGGTCTTAATGTAGGTTTACCCCATTGCTTCCACAAGGAGGTGGTTGCAATAGCAACACCGGCACTTGAATCTATGATTGCTTTGGTTGTGTAACCTTTGTAGGTGATCGGAAGATAAGTATTACCTTCCTCACCTTCACTCATGTCCCCTATTTTGTCTAGAGGTATCTTTGGAACTTTCTGCTTAGAGTCTGCTATTGGCATATTGGAATCAAGTTCTGGAACCTGATCCTTCACATGATTCCATAGCTCCGGTTTGGCTTTGAGCAGCTCTTCTACAGTGAGATGACATTGAACCTTAGTATTCTTCACGACTTCGGTGTTTCTTGGAACCACTGAGTCTTCATTTCTTACCAATATTGTGGGAGCTCTAATATGAAGAGATTCAGATTCCCATGGGCCTGTGAACTGTGGCAACTCTTGTATAGAATTGGATTCAAATTCTGACCTTTCTTCTCTTTGTTGCTCTACTTGGTCGCCATAAATAGATGGAATTTCCTATGGGAATTGATCGTGACGGTCATCAATTTCAAGAATAGGAGGGGAAACATCCTTCTCCTTGGCCCACTTCTCTTCTTGTATTTCCCGCAAGAACTTTTGAGTGTGTTGTTGAATTGAAAGAGGTTCTCCGTCATCTATGGAGTCAGGAACATAGAGTTTCTTTGGTGATGAGCTTTCTCTTTCAACAGTTGGTTGAGCCTGTGGAGGTAAAGAAACTTGAGGTTTATTTACCAACTGCTCTAATCTATCTAGTAAGCCCTGGAAGTGCAAACCCGGTGTAATAGCATTCGTCTGATTGAATGATTGATTGGCCTCGAACATAGCTTGAGATAATTCCACCATTTTTATGCACATTTTTGTCCGTTCAATCTCTAAATCTGCCCTAGTGTAGCTCTTGTCTAGGTTTGCAGGTGTTGGCCCTTCTTGAAGTCGAGCTTGGTATGCCTTGAACATCATGTCCAAGTCTTCTGGGATTGGATCTGCAAGAACAGACCCTGGTTGCGGTTTATTTACAATGATTGGTGGGTGGGGATGAGGTGGTGTGGATGGAGTTTCGACATGCGAGGAGCTTTGAGCGGCAATATCTTCTATTTTTGTTTTTGCGTCTTTCAGGCTTTCTTCTAGTTTGGATAAATTTTTGGTCCACTTACGATTGGCCTTCTCTCTAGTATCCTTCCATGTTCTTGTTTTTCTCTTACTAGGCTCTCCTGACTCACTTGGCTCTGATTGTTCAGCTAGTTTAGCTTTTTGTAATGCTTGTGCCCTAGTAATTGCCTGTATAGGAGCCACATTATCACTACTAGAACTTGAATCTCCTACTAGGCCTACCACATTAACTGGTGTAACCTTTGGTGCACTAGAGGGATGTCCGGGACAATCTCTCAAGAGCTGTTCCTTGCCACAGTCAAGACAAACGACTTGTATTGTGATGTTATGCCCTTGCGTCGGAGGATAGTGGTTGGGGTGGTTGTTGTCCTGGTATAGGTTGAGGGTGGCCATATCCTCCATGTTCATACGGTCTAGTTGATCCTTGTGGTCTTGGGCATGGGTTATACCTAGGAACTTCTCTATCTTGTTCTCTAGGAGGGTACCCGTATGGTCTACATTGGGGTGGTGCAAGTGGTCGTGGTTGTCTATTCACTGGATAGTATTCGATGTTGTGGTTGGGGTACTTCTGCTCACTATAAGAGTACATGTTAGGCTCTTGAGTTGGTTGTCTACTGTAAGGGTAAGGTTGTGATAACCCTAATCCTTCTCTGGTGCAAACATGAGATGGATGATCTCCACGGCAAAGTGTGCAACTTCCTAACATTGGCAATCTCAAGGAAGAGTTCTGGTAGTTCCTTTGTCCTTGTACCCCTAATTTCTTGGCCACTAACTCTGCCACTTCCTCCACATAGCTCCAACTAGAAGCTTCATTGCTCCTTGTATCCTCTGTTTTGGTAGGATCTTGTGTGATTTTGAGATCCTCAGCTAAGTTGTCTTCCAAATCTATGCCCTCTTGAAGACACTCACTCAGGGTTTGCAATCGTTTTACGTATACCAAGATTCTCAATGTTCTGTTGGTTAGACCTTTTAAAAATAGAGATATCATTTTTTGCTGAGAAGGTTTCTCCGTCATAGGGCATCGGTTTACATATTGATTAAATCTTCGTGCTTCATTTTTTACTGTCTCATTAGGAGCTTGTTTGAAACTATGTAGTAAGGATGACGAATTGTGCTTAATCCCTTCCTTAGTGAATTCCCAAATAAATTCTTGGAAGAATTGTTCAATATTGCCAAAGGAATTTGGATCCAAGGATTGAAACCAAGTTCAGTATATTCCCGTGAGGGTTAGCCCAAAGGATTCATATTGCATGAAAAATTCGTCCACTTTCTCCGCTCGCAACACCTGCTTGAATTCTGCAATGTGGTCATATGGCTCTCTTGTGCCATCGTAACGATCTCGCATACATTTGGCCAATTGGATTGGTCTCACTCTTTTGTCTGGCTCTGGGGATTGCATTATGATGGGGACACCTTGGGGCGGTTCTGTCCTAAAGGTAGGTCTATTCATATTTCCCATTCCCTGGCTAGTGTGGCCGTGGGGGTTATTTCCTGGCATGCTAAATTGCTCATGTGGTCTATTGGGTATACTACCTTGGCTCGTTTGTCCTAACATCACATTTTCTGTTCTTTGCTGAGTCTCGAATGGGTTTTGTGAGGTAGTTGCATGATCTCGAGCTAGCTCTCCTCGTTCATTAATATGATCAGGGTTTTCAGTTACTACATAAATCTGGCCCATCTTGTCCATGTAGACTCCACCATCATACTTAACAGCTGGTCTTGGAATTATTTCAGATTCTATGGTGTTTATCATTCTTGCTACTGACCTGTATAGATCGTTGAGGTAGATGGGTATTCCTTGCAGGTTAGTGGATATGTATTGAAGAGACATCCTATATTCCCCTTCCACTGTAGACATAAGACCTTCCCTAGGTATGGATCTATGCATGTCTTCAGAAGCCAAGAGTCTCTCCCAGTTAAATGACATTCTTGACTCACTCGTCTGTGAACTCAGCACGTAGTGCTGACCACTGAGTTATGAGTCCGTGACTTGGTTGTGTGGTTGACACTAGCCTTAGATGATTTGGTACTTTATCTCTCTCTTCCTAAGTGTCCACTTGATCTTAGGTTCATAAGCCTTGTCCACAAGTCCAAAATTGTCCTTGAATTGCTCAAAATCTTGTGGAACCCCTTGCTTCTTAGTCCAACCTAAGGGTCAACTTGAAAATAACCTATCTAATAATCCACGTATTAATTTTACCAACAAACCTACGAGCTTTCCAACAAACGCAAAATCACTCTGAACGGATTTCGTATGAGAAAGTTATGCCAGTTCAGGGTTCTGGGGGTTAAAACAGGGAAACAGGACCTCTTTGGGAATACCTCAAGACAGGCGATACGATACCATATTTTCCACGATACACGATACGACTATGGATGATACCACCTTAGACGATACGATACCACCTTGGAGACTACGATTGCAATACCAACTTCCACGATACGATACTGGAAATGGTCACGATACGATACCTTTGATTTGCACGATACGATACCAAGTTGACAGGCGATCCGATACCAAAAATTACACGATACGATACTGGTTCTATGGACGATACGATACCAAAGGGTCAGACGATACGATACCACTTTTTTGCATGATACGATACTAGATTAGGCACGATACGATACCAAAATAATCGATGATACGATACTTGGCCTATCGACGATACGATACCAGCAATCACACGATACGATACTAGGGTAAGGGACGATACGATACTTGTCTTTAGATGATACGATACCAACCATTCATGATACGATATTAGAAATCTCACAATACGATACTGGAAATATGGATGATACGATACCACATTTTTGCACGATACGATACCCAAATCTCAGGTGATACGATACCACCATCATGTGCGATACGATACCGCTCAATCAACGATACGATACCACTGGGGCGACCGCGATCGCGATACCAACACTTGACGATACGATACCAGAATGGTATCGCGATACCTCAAGTGAGCGTGCACGATACGATACCTCGACAAGTATCGCGATACTCGGGAATTCTGGTATCAGGATACCAAAACTCAACCGGACACGATACTTGGAGATTTTTAAGCCCAAATTCAAAAATTTTTTGCACAAATGTGTACCTTAGGTTCTCCTTGTCACTCCTATCAGCCTGTAGATGCAAAACCACCCTTCAAAGTCGTGATACGACACTCACAATACTAAACGCAACTCTTGTCACTGTGTGATATTGTCACTCAGTTTTTTTGAAGTTTTAACTGCACGATTCTTTGTATTTCTTCCACGCTCCAGATCTGAACACTCTCTGAACTCCTTGCACACCAAGAATGAAGAAGAAGAGGCGAAAAACGGGAATGTATAGGCAAAAAAGCAGAAAAAATAAAGAAAGTGAAGATGGAAGAGATGATGATGATGAAGAAGAAGAGGGAAAACTCAGAAACTGAAGTGAAAATGGTGATTTTTTTACCTTCCAACATCGCTACTCTACGTCTTACCATCACATGCTCTACGTCTTACCATCACATGCTGGTCCTCCAAGCTCTCTCCCCGGCAACGGCGCCAAATTTGGTGTCAGTCTAGCACAATGGTAAGTACCAACGTGAGGAGCTTCACCTCATAAATGTCAATCCGTGGAGGTGTGAGGACCGGTATGAAGACCAAGAGCAAGTGAAGTGCACAAGTGCGTGAGTGAGAGCATACAAACATGCACACACATACACACATGCGCACGCAAGGTAAGAGCAAAGAGTGGAACAATGGAAGGACTTGAATTACAAAAGAACTCTCTTACAAATCTGAAATCTACAACAAGCTGCCCCAAAAATGAGCTCTCCATCCCTTTTTATAGTTTTTTGAGTAGTTTTGGCCCTGTCCAGACCTAGTGTCTGACTTAGTTAAAAAATAGGTTCCAAGGCTTATTTGGGGGCTCAAACGGAGTCTAAAAATTATGAAAACTGGTAGGATGATACTTCTTATACTCCTCAAGGTCAATGACTCCTTGGCTTGAACAAAATGGAGTTACAAAAATGGAAAATGGTATTTACAATGGTTTTTAGTGATAAGAATCACTATTTTTATAGGGATTTCTTCTGAAAATTTGACATGTGCTTCTTGGAGCTCCTTACATGCTCCTTCTTCTTGTGTGTCCTCTTCATTGATGCGCTTCCATGCTTGTGTGTGACCTTGACTGTCAACATATTTGCAAAAATGCTTTTGCTTCTTTTATTTCTTCTCATCTTTGTCTTCCTTCTTCAAGTGTGCAACATTAGCAGACTTTTGCTTACTAGTAGATGAGCACCATTTACCTTTTCCCTTCTAACTATCTAGGAAAGCTTGATTTGCAACATGCATAATGTACCTATTCTATTGTTCAAGGCAAAGGATCAAGCACAGGATCTCGCCACACATGTAGAGGAAGCACATCCGATTACCACATGTGCGACTCCATTTTGTCCAAGCCGAGGAGTCCTCGACCTTGAGGAGTCTAAGTAGAAAGCTCATACAAATTTTCATAATTTTTGGAAGCCATTAGGTACCTCAAATTAGATGTAGAACCTATTTTTTAACTATGCCGATCATTAGATGTGAAACCAATCAAAACTAAGCAAAGACTATAAATAGAGTGAGAGAGCTCATTTTAATTGTTGTTGAACTTATGAGCTAGTAACTAGAAGAGCTATTGTACTTAGTTGATGATGAATATGAGTATGAGTTCTTTTCTTGCCTTCCATTGATCTCCATTGCCGCTTTCCTTGTGTGTGTGTGCATGTGTGTATGCAATTGCATTTCTCACTATCACCTTCATGCCCTTCACTTGCTCTTGATCTTCATATCGGCCTACCCTCTCTACGGAATGACAATTATGAGGTGGAGCTCCTCACGTTGGTACTCACCATTGTATTAGAGTGACACCAAATTTGGCGCCGTTGCCGGGGACGAGCTCTAGGTTGAGCATGTGATGGTAAGTGTATTGGAAAAAATCGTTGGAAGGTAAAATTTTCTTGTTGTTTTGTTGTTTGTAGTTAGTTTTTGCACACTTTTACTCCACTTTTTTCCTCTAGTTTCATTCCCCATCATCATCTCAAACTCCAAAAAACCACCAAAAAATCTATCATATTCCCTCTTTCTCTTCTCTTTTCCCCATTTGTGTGTGTGTGAAAGTGAGAGAGAAATTTTTTAGGTGTTTATTCCTGTTTTGTGGTGCACTAACTTTGCAGGGCAGCTTTTGGACATCATGGATTTGCAGGAAACATAGGTAAGAACTCCATTTTTCTGTCAGAAATTGTTGTAGAAGCTGACCATCACGACTGTCAGACCAAGGTATATATCTGGGTGAACTTTTTGCATGAGGAAGGAGCCCAAGTAAGCGCTTGCATAGATCTGTAGTTAGTTTTTTGAAATCGCATATTTTTCTGACCATTGGTGACTCATCATCATGACTGCATCTGACCATCACGACGGTCATTGACCATCATGGCGATTGGCTCATGCCATCGCGATTGCATCACATCATCGCGATGGTGCTTGACAATCGTGATCCTTGTGACCATCGTGGTTCTGAGCGTCATCATCTGACCGTTGTGAATTGACAATCATGAGTGTCATTGACCATCGTAGTTTGACTATCGCCACTTAATCGTTGCAGTCTGATCATCACGATCGTGACTCATTGTCGTAGTTTGACCATCGTAATCTGATCACCGTCAGTTGATCATCGTGATTGTGACACATCATCATGACTTTGACTGACCATCGTAGCTTGAACATCGTGATCTTTGACCATCGTGGGCTGATCATCGCGGGTGTTCACACCATAGTGACGGTGACACACCATCGTGATTGTGTTTGATCATCACGGCTATCAGGCAGAACACCAAGATTAGGGTTTTTCAAAAATTTTCAAAATTTTTGGGGTTATTTTGGCCATTAATTTTGAACTCTTGTGTGCTTGGCATAGGGAAAGGAGAGAAGCAGATTGTACCGAGCAATTGTGGGTAAACAAGAACAGTTGCTTCAAGAGTCCAGGAGAACGTAGTAAGTGGAACTTCAATTCTAATTTGGTGATTTCTTTGAGTAAATAAACTTTGTGATAAATGAAGTTCCTCCGGACTCCTAGAGTAGCAAGGATTCACTCTAGCATAATAAGTGACAAGTGGTTGACGAGAGAGAGAGAGAGAGAGAGAGAGAGAGAGAGAGAGAGAGAGAGAGAGAGAGAGAGAGAGAGAGAGAGAGAGAGAGAGAGAGAGAGAGAGAGAGAGAGAGAGAGAGAGAGAGAGAGAGAGAGAGAGAGAGAGAGAGAGAGAGAGAGAGAGAGAGAGAGAGAGAGAGAGAGAGAGAGAGAGAGAGAGAGAGAGAGAGAGAGAGAAGAGAGCAAGTGGGTATAAGGATCTAGCCCAAAAGAACTTTGTGATGTGATTATGTATCACTCAAATGAATCAAAATTTAACATATTAAAACGATTCCTTGCGATAGACTTGAAAAAGACAAGAAAATCTAAAGGAAACTCACAAAGAACTAAGTGATTGACCTAATCAGTAGGGTGAGCACGATAAGATAAAATAAGGATTAGTTAACCTTAGATATGGGAAATACTTAGGGAAAAGTGATAAGCGAAGTGTTTGATCTTCTGAGGCTAGCATGAGGACTACAACACGATCATGGGCTCAACAATTAGAAAGTTATCCATACGAGGTTAGTTCATACACGAGCGACTCAGATATGTCTTTCAACACGGGGAAACCAAGGGTTTCCTTTAATGTAGCCCACATAGAGAGGATAGAGGGACCCTACAAGACTCAGTTGGAGTACATTTGCATTAAATAGATTGGGTGCCCGGGTATATGAAGATGGCCTTTGTAGGTCGGTAATCCAATTATATAACCTCAATCAATCTATGGGATTAGAACATCCAACCATGTACATAGTCACGAGTAAGCCCGACTCACTGAACAAACTAGGTTAGGTGGTAGAAACAGCAGACCTAGGTGCGGAAGGACAAGGGAAATAGGTCGAAGAACCTAGTATGCCTAGAGGAAGTCTATGCTATCGAGAGTGTTAACTCCTAAGTGGATGCCCCAGGACAATAGGAGCATAGAGCTGGTTTGGAATAAAGAAAACGATGAATTTTTTGGAGATGTAGGCCAGAGCACCCTACTGCTATAGGAGCAACCATGATTTATGAGCAGAAAGACCCAAAGGTCCCAGGGAATATAGTATACTTAGATGACACTTCAGAAAGGATGTATAAGGTCACAAAACATGGTCGTCATGTGTATATATGGGGAGGAGATTAGTTTTTCCACTAATGAGATCACATGTGTCTAAGGAGAATTTGAGTATCGGCACATCTCAAGGACATAGAGAGAAGAACAAGGAAGGACCAAAAAATAGTTTCATCCATCTCACACAAAGAGAAAGAGCCACTACCGAAGGTGGAGTGCTGAAAGAGAACAAACTAGGAATCATAGAGCTCACAGGGGTGGGGATGACTTTCCCCTACCTAAACCTAGATACCACCCTAGAACTCTGAGGTCTACTCAACTAGTGAAAGCTATGAAGAATTGCTTTGATGGAACTGGAGATCCCTATGATCATGTAGCTGAATTCAAACAGGTGTTATAGGCTGAACAAGTCAAAGACATGTTCACACAATTTAATGCCTTTGGACTCACTCTAAAGGGTGACGTGTTGGATTGGTTTCGACCATTGCACCAACACCAATTTAGAGACATCCACCACATGATGGAGTCCTTCATTATGGATTTTCCCAAGAGTGGAATCAAACACAACATGTCTTCGTTAATACACACATTCAAGAAAACACCTCAAGAGACAGTGAGGATGGAAGGTCGAAGATTCAGACGTTACATAGAGAGATGCCCCCCATTGGAAGTACCCACTCAAGCCAAATTGATAGCTTTGTTCATAGATGGTCTCTTGAGTGTTAAGCTTAGGTCATATGTATTCCTGAAGGAACCAAGAACCTTGGATCAATGCTTGTGCATCTGTGTAGACATTGAGGATAATCTAGGGGAAGAGCTAGAACTTTCCAAGGTGCATAAAGATTTGGATAGTTTAAGAGAGACCTCATCCAGACGTTCCAATTCAATAGAGGACTTAGTGGAACAAGTGGCCAAACAATTGGAAGTCTCTAGCAAACCTGGCATCAAATTAGCCTCCCCTCAAAGGTGTTAACTTGTGGAGGTGACCACATGGCAAATATGTGTCCAAACACAATGCAACCCATAGGAAACTCAAATGGACTATACTGTACCATAGATCGTAGATACACTAACCAAACAGCTCAAGATTTTCCATATAATAAACAGGTGGTTCAGCCACATCAGCCAGGTAGATACCAAGGGTAGTACCAGACACAACAATGCTATCGTGAACCCCCTCATTATCAAGTTCCATATCAAGCACAACCTTGACCCCAAGCTGTCCTAGGACAACAACCTCCACCCCTTGCCAACGTAGTTTCTATGAAGTATGCCACTCCATAAGAGAATTCAAATATGGCATTAGTACCCACAACCCCTTTGATCACAGACAATGACCCTAATGCAAACAGTTTTGACTCCACCCATGTAAATAGCCCATCTGCATACTATACAGGGTCACCGGAAAACTTAGATCCATATTACGAGAATCCTGTGTACGAGCAAAATTGGGAACTGGATTCTGCTCAGGTCATGTACACCAACCCCAACCCACGACAAAAGGCTAGAAAACTAAGACCCCAAGGACCCAAAGGACCATGTTTTAAGTGCCAAGGAGACCACTTCATACATGATTGTTCACACGCCGCAACTGTAGTGCAATTACAATATTTCAATATTCAAGGGTTTTGCCCCGAATGTGGGAAGGATCACTTCATAAGAGATTGTCCAAAGAACCCCGCTAATCCACCCACGAAAGTGACCCCCATCAATGTTATAGGAATTGTGCAATACACCAAAGGTTCCATATCCCAGTACATACCCATCCAAGTGGTAACTAGAGCCCAAGCACAAAGGAAGATGCAAACAGAGACCCCCCAAAATGAAGTCAGCGATGTAGGAGAATCAATAGGAAAGAAGAAAAGAACCTGGAAAGAGTCAAGAGAGTGACATAAGAGAAAATGGAGTTAAAAAATTAACGAGTTAGAAGAAAGCCTGAGGGAAACAAGAGCCAAGATTTTAGAAATGGCATCAGAGGAGGTTGAACCGAATGTAGTAATCCCAAAGCTAGGATGAGTACTAGCAAACCCCACCCTAGAAAACCTCAATATGATGCTCAAATCTTATCAGGCTAGGATACAAGAAGGACCACAGGTAGAAGAATCCAGTAGAAACTACCCTAGAGCCAAATTAGAAATAGAGACCCTTTCAGATGGTGTTTGGTCAGAACGCAGTGCTACCATTCGACTTCTTGATACCTACACTTAAAGTAGCACAAGAGCATGAGTGGACAGGTCATGAACTCTCTTCGAGGATTTTTGATCTGGAACGACTAGGTGAAACAAGACTAAGAGTGGCAGCGGGAATATATGTAGCTAAGAAAAGACAGAAGGCATACTTTGATGCCCATGTGAAGGATAAGGGCTTGAAAGCAGGAGATTTAGTTTTAGTCTACACATTGAAGCAACATGCGAGAAAATTAGAGAAGCGTGGCTATGGACCTATGATCATAAATAGGATCTCAACGAGTGGAGCAGTACAACTGGCCACCTTAGAAGGCGATATTCTCTCGAGCTACATCAGCGGATGCAGAGTCAAATTATATCAAGAACCCCTGACTGAAGAGATGCTAAATCGACTCAACACTGCCAAGAAACGCAAGGAAGAAGAAAAGCGAATTCGAGAAGAGGCGCAAGCAGAAGCTTTAGAACGCATCTGAAGGATGAAGTTGAGAAGGCAGGGTAGAGATCAGCCTAGGATAGATGACTATGCAGCTCAAGGATATCATGTGGCTATGTGTGAAGTTTCAGGTATTAGCTCTCATAGGATAATTGATCGACGTCCTTTTGTAACCCTAGAGATAGGACAAGGAAAGAGTGCAAGGACTGTAAGGGCTTTAGTTGACTCAGGCGCAGCCACTAGCGCGGTTAAACTTTCTTACTGTCAACAGTTGAAATTAAGCATCAGTCCTATAGAAGCGTATCTCGTAGGATTGGGAGGCATGGAAACCCCTTGCATGGGCGAGGTGGAACTTCCCCTCTACATTCAAGATGAATTAATGACAGCTAAAGTGCTAGTGTGTCAAGATGAGGACCTCACTAAGCCTCTTGTCTTGGGTCAGGACTGGATCTATGATCATGCAGTCAACCTAAACCTAAGAAGTGGACTTCTTCAGGTATGGGTAAATCAGAGTCGAATTATGGTTGAGTTAGACAATGGAGCACTCAAGGAACTAGGAAAGGCACACACTCCTGGTCCTTCCAGGAGTACACATGAAGATGACCATGCTATTCTTGTCCACAACTATGTGCTGCAGAAGGATGATTATCTCAACAAAGAAGTCAAGGATACGACGGAACCCCCTTCTTTTCCAAAAGCCACAGGGATACAACAACCAAAGGCGGATCAGATGCAGAAGAAGCAGACGACCTATGGTCGAAGCCCAAAGAAAATATGAGGCACGATGCTTCAACCATCAAAACAAGTGTGGGTGCGGAAAGGCGAGCATTCTATTGCGATCAAGCCTCAACCACTGGCTCCACTGCCTATTAGTGATCAATGACCAGACACTAATGAGAAGTCCTCCAAAAATTCTTCTGTAAAAGTAAAGCCTATCTGGGTACCCAAGAAGTCGATGAAGGTTGACCCACAATCAAGACAAATCTGGGTGCCTAAGGCTTGCTTGCAGGCTCAAATAACTACACCGAGATCACACTGTGCACAACAAAATTCACTCACTCGAACAGCTAATACTCACTCTTATTCGACACGCTCGAACACATACTCACCCTTGAGCAAGAGCAGAATCACTTGTAAATGGGTTCCTAAACAGCCTCATTTCCAAGCGGACACTCTCATAAAGCCCTCCAGAGTCTCCACAAAACCAAAACCGAAAGCCAGCCATTGTGTTTGGTAGCCCAAAGCTTGTAATAAACCCCCCAACCCCATTTGTAAATCCATCTCCACTTACTAACTGCATCATTTTCACACTGCATCTTTTCACTTAGCTCATAGGACTGCTTGTTCATTGACAACACACACAATCATCGAGCACTCACTGACCTACTAACCCATCATTCACCTCATGTTAATGTTGTAACGGGGACAAAAATTATTCTAACTGGTCCATTACAATGTTAACGCATGATTCTATTCTCACAGAACCAGCAAGCCAGCAGTAACATGGTAGAAGCAGGAGGCACCAGTTCCCAGGCAGGGTTTAGCGCCCAGATTGTGGAGATTGAAACCCTCATCCTTGAACCACAACTCACCGAGAGGCCTCAAGAACTTAGAGCTGTGCATGTGCTTCCTATTCAGAATCCTCCGCAGGGGCACACGTCACAAGTTGACAAACATGCGCACTGGTTCAGTGATGTTGCAGATCCGTTAGGAGAAGGAACATACTTCTGGGAAGCTGAATTAGAGTTTAATGGAAAGTGGGGGAGGTATCATTTCTTCACCCGTGAATTCGAGAACTATCAGGACGCAGAAGTAATGAGATCGGTATGGACCAAAGCGGGCTTGGATAGCTACTTCCAGGCACAATTACCTAAGCCAGATTTCCTACGCTGCTCCTATTTTATCAGTACCATCACCCCTAGCAGGGCCAAGGGAGGCGATAGTACTTTCCTGCTACCCTCTCTGATGCCAGGCCACGAACTCAAGAGATTCAAACTGACCCTCAACCTGGTACAGGAAGCATTGAACATGCAAGGTATGCATATTCCCACTGAGAAACAAACAATGGTTTCAGGCAGGATGAAGCACAAGGATCTCAATAAATTGAAGGACATGGTAGCAATGAAACCTACCATCGCTCTCCACCTACGAACGATCATGCAACACTTTGCTTTTCCCGCCCAAGAACGCTTCACTATGCCACCAAAAAAGATATGGTTCAGCTTGTACTTGGTGGAGACAGAGAATCTCACCATCAATATACCACATTGGATCGTAGATCAAATCCACCTAGCCCATCAACGGTGGAATAAGAAACAGAAGAACGTGCTTCATGGGTGTTGTGCCCTGACAAGAATAATTTACAGGTGCTTAGCCTATGATGTACCTATTCAAAGAGCACTAGTATGGTCTAGGGCCTAGGAATTCCAGAGACGGCTATCAACAACAGGTCCTCCATCGAAGAAAATGAGAGGGACAGTCCAATTACCGTGTGCCCAAGCAAGGGGAGCCACCACCACACCAGAAGTTACCCCTCCCCAAACGCGACGTGTCCGACCCTTTACTATTCACCTACCCAGACCAAGTGCAGAGGGACCCAATCTGGTGTTCCCCCCGATTCCATCGGACTTGGAATTTCCACAGGGCTACACCCTGAATGATCGCAGTGATGAAGAAATTGCTAGGCTGATCAATGAATCTAACCTCGAGACGGAAGCAGAGCAGACCCAGGGACCACAACCCACTATGACAACTTCAGCCTCGACCCAACCGGAAGTAGTAGAAGTAGAAGAGGATGAAGAAGAGATAGAAGAAGAAGAAGCAAATGAGGAACATGATCTAGAATATGACAAACTATCAGAACTAGCAAGTGCCCCAGCCTATTCGGCACAAATAAAAAGGTTGTATGAAACCATGAAGCTAGTCCAGCAACAACACAAACTGTCGCTCGAAATAGGAAATGTACTAATGAGCCAACTGTTAGGAGAAGAAGGCGTAGATGAAATGTTTATTGACTCAATGAACTTGCACGCGGACGCGGTGGGATTAGATGAAACCATTCATGCAGCTATGGCTTATATTCACCGATTTGAAAAACGAGTACCTACCCGTCCTATGCGCTCCGGCAAGCAACTTCAAATGAATGTCTTGGCACCAGGAGACACTACACAGACAGATGAACATCACGAAGCCCCAATATCACCACCCTCACCACCTCTCACTACACAATTCACTTCACCACCTAACACTACCCACACCACTTCCACCATTACCACATGTGTCATGGGAATTCCTCTCTCTCCCGGCATCCAATTCGGAGGAGTTACCATGCCCACTTTCACAACACTATTCACGAACGTCACATCCACCACACCCACTGTCCCCATCTACACGGTCACACACACGTTTGATACCATGGAAACATCACCAGCCACCGCACCACTCCCTCCCCCCACGCAGCCTCAATCTCCCATTCCCCCTCCACCCACATCACCACTTGAATCCACATCATTCATGACTCCCTTTCCCTTCCCCATTCCCCTTGCATCCTCTCCTTTCCCTTCATTCTTTAATGTAAATAATGTGTTTTCAACGTTACATCAATGCGTGTATCAACTAGAAAGCAAGTATCAAGCTCTCGAAGACCGTCATCGTCAACTAACTACGAATCACCAACAACTGCAGAGGCGGCTCACAACTATAGAAGACGAAAACGCTGACCTCAATCAACGCTACACCACACTCGAGCAGGCCCATCAAACTCTCCTAGAGACACCCCAACCATCAGAGTTGCCAGTCGTCAAACAACTTGAAGCTTTACTTGAAGTCTACCAAACCGATAATCTAAGAGTCCGATGTAATTTGACCCTACTCAGAAAACATATGGCTACCGCCCTTGAAGAGAACAAGCACCTGCAGAAGCAAAACAAAGAAAACCTAGAAGCTGCAATGGAAGGCTCCCCGCACGAGATCGACCCAGAGCAGTTTAAAGCAGTCCCCTCAGATACGATGAGGACAATGTTGGAAAGCTATGCTGATCTATTAGAAGCACATGATGATATGGAAAAGGAACGAGACGCACTGTGCCGCCAGATAAAGGAACAAGAGGAACAACCGAAGGTCATACAGTCAACCTCGACTTCAGAGGAGGTAAAGGCATTAACGGAGCAGGTGGAAAAATTGCAAAAGAAGTTATTGGAATATGAAAGACAACCCTCTCCAGTGATAGAACCATAGCCAGATGAATTGGTACCCATTGAGGTGGATGAATCGTATGAGGAACCACATGTTCCTATGCCGATGCCAGGAGGTCAGCAAACCTCGGAAGGAATGGACACCCTGGAAGTCGAAGCACCCGAATGGCTTTAGACACTCGAAAAGACAGCTAAAACCCATGAAGATCGAGTGGCAGTCCAAATCCAATCAATGGCTAAATTAGAGGACACTATCATAAAGTCAGAATATTTTCGAAGTATGTCTCATCACGAGTTTTCAATTGCTGTCAAGAATGTCAAAGGCTGTGCAAGGTGGTTGAATTATGTCTATCTAGCACCTCCACAAGGCCCTCCCTCCGTTGCTTATATGATTTCTACCATCCGTCACTGGAGCCTTCGACTACGGAACACCACTGACATGATGGCACAGATGTGCATGAAAATCTTTGAATTGATGCTGATCACATTCAGAACATTCAAAAACATCAAAGAACCCCATTTCTCCGGAGTTGGCTTCACTGCAGGCAACCTAGACTTGGTATATGACATGAGTACCACCCCCTCAATCAAGGTAATATATGCCTGGCACGCAAGAATAAAATACCTCCCAGCTTGCTTCAAGCAAACTTTCTAGGAGATGTTCGTCACAGGGTTCTGGAAATATCACTCGGAAATATTTGTACCCAGGCCCTCACATCTCCTCCACTTATTTGTTGTGGAGAGGATCATACACTCTGATCAATTGTGGGTGCCACATCCGGACGTCCCAGGTCCAGTGGATTGGGATGCATTGTTAACAAACCTAGCACGGGGGCTGCGATTAGAAGAACACAACCTTGCTTCCGATGTGGTTCAATATTATGTCCAACACTCAGCTAGACAAGGGTCTGTCAGAGACGACAGACGTGAGAGAGGGCGGGTGTTGGCAGCAGTCAAGGCACCCAAGGACTCACAAGACAAGGAAGTCAAAGAAGGGAGCCAGAGGGAAGAGAAGGCACAAGCAGACAAGGTAGTCAACGAAGATCTGGCAAGTAGGCCATTCAAATTTTTCCAAAGCAACACCCTCATAACAGTGATTCTCATCACTAAAAATCATTGTAAATACCATTTCACCTTTTTGTAACTCCATTTTGCGCAAGCCGAGGAGTCCTTGAGCTTGAGGAGTATTAGAAGTATCATCGTACCAATTTTCATAATTTTTAGACTTCGTTTGAGCCCTCAAATAGGCCCTAGAACCTAATTTTTAACTAGGCCGGACACTAGGTCTGGACCGGGCCAAGAACTAGTCAAAAACTATAAATAGAGCTAGAGAGCTCATTTTTGGGGTTAGCTTGTAATAGATTTGAAGTTGTATGAGCACTTTTGAAGTAATCTAAAGAACTCCATTGTCTTCCTCTTTGTCTTACCGTGTGTATTCGTGTGTGTGTATGTGTGTGCATGTTAGTGTGCTTCTCACTCACACACTTGTGCCATCACTTGTTCGAGGTCTTCATACCATCCTCATGTCTTCCCGGATTGACATTAAAGGAGGTGCTACTCATCACTGAGCTACACATTTTATGGGGATCCCATGAACCTCATATAAGTCTCTCATGCAAGTAGTCTCATGCAACTGACTACTTGTGTAGGCCTTAACCTCTTGCCTAAATCAAGGCTTATGATGGGCTTTGTGGCTGTAAGAGATCTTGCCTTTGAATGTTTGGTCTCACCAAAACCTTGATTGTCACTGTTTCTTCCTTGTGCAAATCTTGAATCTCCAGTACCTTGATGAGTTCTTGCTTGGTGATTAGGAAACCTAGAAGTGATCATCTTAGCTCTAGGCACACAATTCATAAATGCATTTGATCTATGCACAATGTTGGGGCTCAACAACACATACAATATTCAAGTAGAGCGCAAAAGGAAGATGATTGCTCTAATGTATTGTGCATACTACTTCAATGATTAGACTGAGCAAAAACACAATGACTCAGAACAAATTGAATAGAGCAAACATGATAAAAAATAGAAGAAATACTCAAAGTGATGAATCAGAATTGGAAAACACCATATATTCTTGACAATTTTTTTGGAAAGAAAAGTTTTCATACAATCATTCTTTGTAGCTCTCTCTTCGATATTCTCGAACATACATCCTCTTTTTCTAGAAACGTGCAATGTCCTCTTTTTAAAATAGACAATAACAATCTAGTACACATGATTTGTCTACCTCCCCTTGTATCTTCCTCTTCTTAAATAAATTAAATCTCTTTCCTAGCTTCACTAGTGCTGTTGATCTTGCAATTTGTAACTCTGATTGCTTCTGCATTATATCAAACTCTTGTGCCTGTTGAGTTTTATCAATTGCTGAACATGTTGCTGTAATGTATAACTTGCCTTGCATAACATACTATATATTTCTTGCTTATTAATATCAAAATCAGAGATGTACCACTGCTGATCATATTTCTCTACCTGCTTTTCCTCTTGCAAGGCCATAATTCCTTTCATAGATTACGCAATATCATTCTTCTCAATTTCTTGCACATGCTGAAATATTACTGCTAAAAATACACACGATCTACTATTTAACTATGCTTTCCTTTTATCTACTATAAATATTTCACCATGCAACCTGTTGTACATCCAATGAGCCCAACTTACTTTTTCTCCTTTCTATACCCACCATAAGGATGCAAAATTCTCCTTAGACATGTAATCAAACTTAATAATAAAGCAAAATCTTTCTACATAGCATTTCAATCATTATCATCTCGCATAATTAACATTTTTGAGCATGTAATACTACCTTCCCCCTTCTCTCAGCCCAAGTTCTTTTCTTAATGCCTCCTCTGGGCATTTTGGTATAGTCAAATCTTCTACATAAGGTAACTTGAACACTTGCACTATCATTTTTGTGTAAATTGAACTTTTTTTTATATACTTCCTTTTTTTTTATTATATCAACCTATGACTTAGCATAATAATTATTCTCCAATTATGCCATGGTAATATTGAAAAATCATATAGGCCTACCTTGTGCGACCAATTAATGCTTATCGAAGCTTGAGTGTCAAGTTCCACCTTAAAATCTGCATAGCACTCCTTCAATGATTGCACCAACTTCCCTATGGACAGTGGTGTATGCACTTCCATAACCTCATCACCACCACTATCCTCCTCTTTTGTAGTACTATCTTCTTTCCTTATTATCCCTACTTTTATGTGTAATCCACCCTTCATAATCTTCTCCTATTCCTCGTAACCTCGTGATTGCACACCTGCAATACTCTTTGCTTTTGGCATAACTTCAACTTGATTGCCAAACAAAAACACCTTTTGCACCTCAACGTATGCAAATTTGCAAATCACCAAATAATTTGTACCTACAAAAATCATGTAATACCATCCACTCACACATAATGCACTAAAAAATTTTAGTGGGCATATTTCCCAGATATCAAGGCATCTTTAAAAAAATTGAATTATGATAAAAATTATGATGCAACAATTTCCGATGTAGTACATTTCGACATAGCATATTCCAATATAACATATCTTAAATTTTACTAATCTCCACACTTGATTTGGTTTACTTGGTATTGGTTCCAAAATCAGGTGCTCCACCTATACCAATGCTGTATCAATCCAATCATAATGAGGTGGTTTCCCTTGAAACTTTTTTAATCTAAATCCATTATTGGCTTCTCTACTCTAGTCCCAAACACATCTGCTACAATAAAGGTGTGTTTCCCTAAATCTTCCACAATCTGAATACAACCATTTATACCTTAATGTCAGCTTACCAGGGTCAGGTCCCAACTTTGAATTATATACCATTACCCAATCTCCCACTTGAAATTCCTTATATTTAACATTCATAGCCACCCAAGCCCATCTTCATCTCTAAATGACTTCATAAATATAGGAATTGATCAATTGATCCTCCACTAATTGCATTTAGTATTTACTTTTATACTTAACCGATAAATTTGGAGACATCTTTTCAGTTGATACCCTTAAGTTCGAAACATTAGGGGAAAAAATGAACCCTGCATGGGCCTAATTTTTAGGGATTAAAATGCTTAATCTAGTGGTTTGAGAGAGCATACAAAACCACCAGTGGTATTCTCAAATAAAATACTATTTGATTGCTTTCATATTTGAATTGTCAAATCAAAATATTTTGAGCCCTTGGATATTTGAATTCAATGGCTTAGATTTATTTGAAGGTTCTCTCCACTAGACACCCAAATCTGGTCATTATGTTAGGATATAAGAATCTAGCCACACTTGCTACTTTGTTATCTTTAAGAGCTATTGCTTCAACCCATTTTGTACAATAATGAGTAGCTACCAAAATATAGTGATTACCCCTTTGAGTTTTTGGTTTGATGGGGCCCACAAAAATCCATCCCATTTCTAGAAAGATTCTAGAGGTAAAAGAGGGTGATCATAAATTCTATCTGCATTATCCAGCTGACCAAGCTTTTGACAAATGACACATCTTTTTGCAAAATCGTGAGTGTCCTTCAACACTGTTGGCCATCATAACCCGACTTGTAAAATATTTTTCCGTGTTATATCACTTGAAAAATGTCCTCCTTTTGAGCCGAAACGAGCTTCTTGTAGTGCCGCTTTGTGTTCAAAATCAAGTACACATCGCCTAATTACCTAATCGATTACCTTCTTATATAGCACCCCTAAAATTACTAAATATGGTCTACTCTTCAAGGCAAACTTCCTTCTTTGGTCTAAAGTAAACTTCTCTAGCATAATCCCATCTGTAAAAAATGCTAACAATTGATCATACCAAGAATAAGACTCAACAACATGTGCATTAAATAAAGGAGCATCAAGTAACTCATCATCCACCCTAATAGGTGCTTCACCTATTTCTAATATGCTAAAATAATTTGCCATAACATGTTCCTTCCCCGGAGTATGGATAATCACAAAGTCATATTCTTGTAGTAGAAGCATCCATCTTGCTAGCCTATTTGTTAACAAAGGCTTCTTAATGAGATGTATCAATGCTTGATGATCCACATGAAACACAACCTTATTCCCCAACAAGTAATTTCTAGATTATTCAAAACATACACCATTCCCAAGCCTTCTCTTTCTATCACAACATAATTTCTTTTGGTTAACAACAATACTGAACTTGCATAATAGATTGACATGAACTACCCTTTCACCTTTTCTCTCATTAAAATTGCCTTGTCACATCTGAGGTAACGACAAACACATGGAAAGGTAATGAAAAATATGGTGGTTTTTCAAAATTGGTGCAACAACTACCATCTTCTTTACCAATTGAAATGCTTTTTCTTGCAACTTTGCCCACACAAAAGGAATATCTTTCTTGGTTTAATGCATTAATGGCATAGAAAGATTAGTTGAACATTTGAGGTACTGAGCATGCCATTTAATATGACCTACAAATCTCATTACTTATTTTACATTACTTGGAGATTTTTTTTTTCTGAAACAACTCCAACACTTATTGATAACTCTAAACAAACTAGAAATCCAAGAAGATGGCTCAAAAGAATTTGGGATACATGCTACTTTTATACTGAGAAGTTGGCCCCTAAAATCTAGGAACTACCTTTCCAAATCAGCCTCCTAAATTTGAGGACTTAGTCGAGATGACTTGGGGAGTGGTTGATTGATTTTTCTTGATGGAATCTTGTGGCCTTTGGCTTCCTTGGATAGCTCCACATTTCCATGATTGATTTCCCACGATTTTTTTGCTTGAAGCTTGACTTTTAACACTCCCTTCAAGCTTCAATTCTTCATCTTCATCCAAGCTCCTTGATGTTGATGCATTGCTTGAACTTTGAAATATTCATTCCATCCAAAGCCTTTCTAAACATGTGAGCAACTTGGTCCTTGGTACCTATATGGTGTATTGAAACTTCCTTGGATATCACCATTTCCCTTATGAAGTGATAATGCACTTCAAAATGCTTGGTTCTAGCATGATAGACAAGATTCGATGCTAGATGAATGCTACTCATATTGCCACAAAAGATTGGACATGTGTCAACCTACACATTAAACTCCATAAATAGCTTCTTAATCCACATAATGTCACAATTGACTTGAGCCAAAGCTCTATACTCATCCTCAATGGAAGATAATGCCACAGTGAGTTTCTCCTTTGAAATCCATGACATGATCTTGCTACCTAGCATGACAAGGTAACCACTTGTACTCCTATCTTCCTTGGAACCAGCCCAATCTGCATCGGGGTAAGCTTTGACCTGCATATCATCATCAAATGTCCTTGGAATATGCATAAACTATGATCACACTACAAATCCATATGCTATCTCGGGCCTAGTTATTGTGGCATAATTGAAAGAGCATATAAAAAATTGATACAAAGTTACATCCTCGAATGGTTCTCCATCAATGGAGCTTAGCTTTACATTAACTTCCATGGGATTTGAAATAGGCTTGCAATGTAGCAATTCAAACACCTCAAGTAGGTCTAGAATATACTTCCATTGTATGAGTGTAATACCTTCTTCTTTATATACAACTTCAATGCCAATAAAATACCTAAAATCTCCAAGATCAGAGATCCTAAACTCCTTTCCAAGCTTTGCATTTATCTCTTCAATGCCTTTTGTATCATTACCTCTAATGAAAAGATCGTCCATATACACACACATATAGACTACAAGTTCTCCTCTTTTTGTGATGAAGAGATATGGATCAGCCTTGCATTGATTGTAACCAATTTGCTCAAATACTCCACCAATCTTTGATTCGAGGCCCTTGGAGCTTGCTTTAGGCCATAAAGTGCCTTCTTTAACCTACAAACATGATGTGAAAACATTTTATGAAGAAAACCTAGTGGTTGCTCCATGTATACCTCTTCCTCCAAGTCTACATTGAGAAAGGAATTCTTGATATCCAATTGGAAGAGATTTCATCCTTTGCTTTCGGCCATTGCAATGAGTGTCCTAATTGTGCTTATCTTTGCCATGGGGCTGAATGTCTCTTCAAAGTGCACTCCATAGATTTGTGCAAAACCCTTGGTTACCAACCTTTCTTTGAGCCTAGAAATACATCCATTTGAATTCCTCTTTAGTTTATACACGCACTTATTACCTATTACCTTTATGTTCTCTTTCTTAAGCACTAGATCCCATGTTTGATTCTCCTCAAGCATGAATCTCTTCTTGCATTGCCTCTTTCCATTCGACATACCTACTTTCATCTTTATAACAATCGAGCTCATGATCTTCTACTACTTTGTTCATATATGCATAATGAGTTTCCATGTAAGAACTATAAGTAAATCTTTGAGTTAGATACTTACCCCTAGAGGACCTCCTTTCTTCACCTTTTGGAGGAATAAAACTCCTTTGCCTTTGGTACTTGACCTCTTTCTTTGATGTGGCTTCTTTCTCCATCATGTGTCCTTCATCATCTTCAACTTCATTACCTTCTTCATCCAACTCCACCAAAGTTGCTTTGGCTTTGTTGATTGATTGTGCTTCATAGCTTGATGAAGATCTCCCCCTCCATGGTGAGGTCATGCTTGAACTATCTTCATTGATGGAACTCATTGGGCCTCTTATCTCTAAGTCCATTTTATCTTCATCATGTCCCTGCTTTTCTTCTTCATATTTCTGCATACAATCATACTTCTTATACCAAGGGAGTAGCTCATCAAATGATACATCCCTTGATATCTTCAAGTTCTTTGCGTTTGGGTTGAAGCATCTATAACCTTTATGATTGTTTGCATATCCTAGAAACACACACTTTTTCACCTTTGGTTGTAGCTTGCCTCAATTTGCTTGGCACATGTACATAACAAGCACATCCAAATATCTTCAGGTGTGAGAGATCAAGCTTCTTACCATAATAATTTTATATGGTGTCGAGCCCTAGATCCCTAAGGTAGGATCTCTATTAATAAGATACATGGCGCTAATTACTGCATCACTCCAAAACATGTTAGGTATATTCATCGCGTCAAGCATTGCTCTAGTGATTTCTGCAATGTATCTATTCTTTCTCTCTGCTACCCCATTTTGTTGGAGTATGTACCTGCATGTTACTTGCCTCTTGGTGCCTTGATCCCATCATTGGAGAAATATTTGCCCCCTCCATCGGGCGTTAACTTCTTGATATATGTACTTGTTTCCTTCTCTACCATTGCCTTGAATGCTTTGAAACACGTAAAAATATATTATTTGTTTTTTATGAAATAAACCCAAACCATCCTTGTGAAATCATCTATAAAAGTGGCAAGTACTTGTTACCTCCAACGGATTGCTCTTTGGTTGGCCCCCACACATCTGTATGTATAAACTCCAATGGATGTTGGCTTATGTAGCCACTCTTCTTGAATGGAAGTCTTGATTGCTTCCCTAGTTGACAAGATTCACATAAATGCTTCATACCTTGTCCTTGGAAGTTGGGAAGCCCTTCAACAAGCCTCTTGATTTGCAATTCCTTTATTCTTTGTATGTTGATGTGACCTACCCTCTTGTGCCACAAGTCCAACTCTGAAATCTTCTTGTTGCCATATGTGAAGTAGACATATTGAGTGGAATGAGAATTTACCTCCAAGGTGAAGAGTCTCCCTTGCTTCCTTCCTCTTGCTATGATCTTGTACCCTTGTTTAGGATTGTCCACAAAGCATCCATATTTGTTGAGCCTTACTTGATAACCTCTTTCAACCATTTTCCCTATGAACACCAAGTTCTTTGTGATGGTAGGTAAATGCAAGACATCCTTCCTCCTTGTCATCCAAAGCTACATCTCCAACATGGGAGATCTCATGGGCTGTAGCATCACCTGTTTCTACATGTCCTTAGCTTTGGGAGCATGTAGATTAGTAAACCAAGAAGCATTGCAACTCATATGGTTGCTACATCCACTATCAATATACCAAGTGTTATCTACTTTGCTTGAATTCCCATTCATGTGCATCATCAAGAGATTGTCATTTTTTGGACTTGTGGGAGCATAATTACCTGGCTTTTGTATGAAGAACCTTGATTATAGCTCCTTTGGTTTCCTCCTTGGTAGAAATCTCTAGCATAGTGGCCAAACTTGCTACACATGTAACATCCTTTGCCATCCTGATTTGTGTTTTGTTGATGTGTTCCTCCTCTTCCTCTTGTTCTTCTTCTATATCCTTGTGATGAGGTGCCTTGTTCATGTCCTTGACTGCTTGAGTGGCCTTGCATTCCTCCAAACCTTGCCCCTAGTTTGTCCTCGTCTTCCTTTGCCCCTTTGATTACCTACATAAAATACTTGTGCATCCTTGCTTTTAGTTGAATTTCCACCTATGTTCATCTCTTTTGTGACAATGAGGGCAACCAATTGCTCAAAATCAAGAAGCTTACCCCTTACATATACTAAAGTAGTAAAGGGTTTCTGCCTCTCCTCATCCCTCAAACCATTGAGAATATAAGCCACAAGATTGTCACCATCTACGTGGCTTCCAATGGATCCCAATGCATTTGAAAATTCCTTGACTTTAAGTATATAGTCATTTATGCTACTCCTTGGGCTTTTCCTAAGATTGTTGAGCTCATGCTTGAGTTGCATCTTCCTTGCTTCGATGCTTGTTGAATAAAGCCTTTTAAGTGTCTCTCATACCTTCATGGTTGAATCCAAATCTTGGATATGTCCGATCACACTATTGCTTATGTGTTTGGAAAGGATAAAGATAACCCTCTTGTCTCTTTCATTCCATTCCCTAAAGGCCCTTTAATGGTCATTTATTGAATTTTCATCCAACCTATGTCTTGGTTCACTTCCACTAATAAATCCCCAAAGGCCCTTGCTAATAAGGTAGTTGGAGATCTTAAATCTCCATGGTTGATAGCTCTCCTTGTCTAACTTTTCAATTTGAGTGTCGAAGTCTCCCATGTCTAGTGTTTACTACTTGATTTAGCCCTTGGATAATGCTCCAATGTGTATAAAATGCAAGTGAGGCTCTGAAGTTACCTTAATCCAAAGCTTTCCTTAGATGTCCACCTTGCACACTTGAAAGTTTGAGTACAATAGCTCCCCGTGATGCGAGCTACCTCCAACAAGGTTTTGTTGATGAAAATCTTTAACCACCAGCTGTAGCAGGTCTTCTTACTTGTAGTGGATGTCTCCAAAATGCCAAATGCTCTGATATCACTATTGACAAAGCACCAATAACCTCTATAGGTACGATTCTTTGACCTCTCCACACCAAAACTGGTCTTTTGCAAAGCATATTGTGTACTTGAGCAAGGACTTAGGGACTTGCGATGAAAGAGACTATACCTCAATCACCAACAAGTGCATATAGTGGGGTTTATCACACATTTAAATTATCAATTCGAGAACTATCTTAAACCTATTTGAGTGTATGAAGATGTGCATTTACACAATGGTCCATGAAGTGGAATAGTTAACATTGCATGTAGATGAGTGCAGTCAGTCACATACATCACTTTCACAAGTGAAAATGGTGTTGTGATACTTGTAACAGTAGCAAGCACAAAAATATACTTTTCTCTCAGCTCCAAATTTGGAATATCATCAATATTAGGTTTCTTTTAAGCTCTCAATGAGACGCATCCAATGGCAGTACAATTGTCTAATTATGACAAATCTGCTTCATGTTATGGGCAAAAAACAGAGCTACGGGACTCACCTAATCATGCCACACACCTTCTCAAGCTTCACACACATTGCACTCGTCGAAAAAGCAATAAAATGGATAGACAACACTTTCATGCACTCAATTCAAACTACAAAGACACATGCAAGCTCACAAGCAAGGAGATACAAGAGGAAGAAGAGGCAAATTCGAAAATCTGAACTCTCCCTTCTTACAATGGCAAAAACTTTTTACAAAGAGTCACAAAATGACTTATATACATGTGCCCAAAAGTTGGTCCTTTCACACAAGAGATCGGAAATTTATTGAAAAAAACTAAATTCCTACTATTTACAAGGGAAAAGTTAGAAATCTCTTTGGGTATTGTTAAACGCAGGTCTTGCCGTCAGAGATGCGTTTAAACATCTATTTGGGTTCTTGGGAGTGGAAGGGGTCTGTTAAACAGAGGCCCTATACTTGATTTTCCCAAATCAACTCACTCACATGACAGTAGTTCGAACAAGTATGCTAATCCAACTCACTAACAGAAAACTCTGGCTCTTCCTTGCCAGACTTACTCACATGACAGCTCACTCACAGAGTATCGATTCATACACAGCTTAAGACTCTCTCAGTAACCGAATCATAAGGTAAACATTACCGTACACAGACTCACAGTAATACCCTAAGTGAAACAATAATTCAACTCTTAACTTACTATGAATATTACCCTAACCCCTATCTTTACCCAACAGGTATCGATAAACAAACAAGACAGAGACGAGAACAGAATACTCAGAATTACTCAAACGCACACCACAACAACGTTACAGATCAATCACCCAGACAGACAGTCTGGTGATCCAACTGATCGTCACCAAAAGTGTCTTTCTCATTGATTTATATAAAGGTTACAATCATCAATCAAGGTTGCAACATCTACGCAATGACTACAATCATCAATCAAGGTTGCAACATCTACGCAACGACCTTTCGGTTCGTTAAGAGTCAGATTTTACAATTGCCAATCCGGCAGCTTACACTGGCACACACGGTGGACTTGAACCCGCAAGTATACAAAAATTATGGTTCATCTACTATTCCTTCTAAATACATAGTTCGGGCTAATCTAAATGTCCGGGCAATTTTCTTCTTCAATGATTCTATCATCTGCTTCAAAATGTCTGGTTCTACAAGCTGGGCATCTGTACGTACCGAACTTAAAGAAATAACCTGAGTCATCAAAACTTCTGCTTGTGTCTGCAGAAAAGCTTCTTGTAAATAAAACTCATTCGATAGAGCTGCATCCCTGGTAACCTTCATGTCAGCAATTTGCTTATCGATCTCGGAGAGTCGTTCTTTCTCTGTATCCAATTGATATTGTCTTCTTTCTATCTCCTGATTCTAAAATTGGATTGTCCGATGAAAAGCATCACGCTCTCTTTTGATCCCTGTTATCTCTTTCTGTAATTGAGCTTCCATGATCAATTTGTGTTTAAGAATATTGTTTACTTCAGATAAATCAAACTTGGTTCTCTGGAGTTCTTCATTAGTCTTCTTAACCAAATCGTGCATCTCTTGTTCGTGCTGTACCACTTCATCAAGTTGCTGTCGAGTTTCTTCTAACAAATTTCCTATTGCTATTCGGGCATCCTCTTTATCTTGGACTATCTGCTTCAACTTGACTAATTCTGCATCTGCAACACTTAATAAATCATCTTTCTTTTGGACTTCAGCCATTGCCGCATCTCGTTGACTGGTTATTGTTTGCTGTTCTGCAAGTTTGGCTTGGAGCTGGGTAATTTGGTAGTGCAGATGATGATTTTCTGCTTTGACCGCATCGATCTCTTCCTGTAGAGGAGTGATGTCTGCTTCCAGGACATCGACCTTGTGCTGAAATTCTTCTCAAATGTTATCAGTTACTTCCTTCATTTGTACTGGTATTTGCTGTGATAATTGAATTAACATCTGACCCATGGATGCGAGTTCAGAAATCATAGGAATTACAGGAACTGGAAGAGGGGGACGCTGTTCAGATGATGAGGCTATCAGAAGTTGATGTGAAGAGGGGGGAGAGTAATTCGGTGAGGATGATGATGAAGCGGTGGGTTTGTCGGGGACAATGGGTGGAATAGGTATAATGGGTTCAGCGGGATGGTCGGGTGGAGAAGTGAGAAGAACGGTGTCAGATTGTAGTACCTTTTCGGTGGTTTGTTGCTCAGTGTCTCCAGGATTGACAACTGCAAACTCCACTGCCTTAATCAGTTCGTCGAAAATATCTTTAATAATATGTTGCCCATCTTCATTCTTTTCTTGTTCGGATTGTTGCTGTGATTCGTCCTTGGAAGAGATGTCTTTATCATGTTCATCTTGCTGGTCTTCAGATGACTGTGGTGAAGAATCCTGGTGCATGGATGTTGCTGTGTCATGGAAAGTCTCGTCTTCATTCCCTTCCTCTTCATTGTTACCTGCTTTATCATCTGCGGCTGAACCCTGTACTTCACTGTCAGATGAACTTATTCTAATTCTTTTGCGGCGGAGGAGGTAAAAGAATAGCATATTCGTTAGGGCAACAAAGGATAGCGTATTTGTTAGAAGAGTGCCTAGGGAATAATTGGTTCATTGTGGCTATCGGCAGATTAGGTCCATTCTCTCGACCTTGCGTAGAGAGGCAGAATGCATCAGCAAAAGTCTGAAAAGTTATTACGGTACGAGATGGTAAGGAGGTGATTGCCCAACTTTTCTCTGTAGCAGGTGTGGCAGCAATGGCGGCAATGATTGTTGGAGTTTATTGACCTCCAAAATATAGCAAGAAGTAGGTGGAACCCCCTAGGAACAAGTTGACCTTCTCACAAACTTCATCATAAAAAATGAGTCATGCTTGCAGAGCTTACTATTCTCTAATGGATTAGAATTTTCTAAAACTGTTTTAACCACATATACTAGAGACCAAGAGCTTTCCAATGAGCCAAAGAACACTCAATTTGGATAAATACACAAGGAGATATGACCTCTGCAAGTTAGAGGTTTAATGGAGACCTTCAGCAGGGGTGAAACCAGAGAACACACATTACTTGCAGAGAGTACTGATCTCAATTCACAACTCCAATGATTATGGAAATTTACAAGAAGAAAGTAGACAGTAAGAGCTTTCAAATGAGCTATTAAACATGTAATTTGGATATATAATGAGGGCGATACAAGCTCTGCAATCTCTACATAAAAAACTATAGCAGCATAGAGATACACATATGCCTCTCTTGGACTTTCCACAAGATCATGACTTTTCTCCTCTTTTTATAGCATGGGAAACTAATCTAAAACCTTCCTAATACATCTAAATTCGTGGTAGACACTTGGGTGGAGATATTACATGAATCAAGTGCTCAAATAAGCAAAGTATTGATGGACTTTGAGAACTAGCCACATCGACCTTCCACTAGGACACCACTGCAGCTCCCTTGTGACTCACTAATTTGACTCACCATGTTCTAAAACTCACGTGGTATTTTGGCTATATTTAATGAATAATATGAGCCTACTTGAAGTATTTCAAGACTTCCTAAAGGTATTTACATAATTTGAAACTTGTACCTTACATAAAACAAATGTTCGCAACATTCTCCCCCTCAAGTTTCAAAGGGTATTTCCTTCATGCCAAGAATATAGTTGAATCTTTGAAGCTTTGGTCCATCCAAGGATTTGGTGAAGATATTTGCAACTTGATCCTTTGTTCCCACAAAAGAAACTTGTACTTCATTGTTTATGGCCTTCTCTCGAACATAATGATAGCGAACCTCTATATGCTTTGTTCTAGCATGAAAAATAGGATTTGAGGTCATATGAATGCTACTCAAGTTATCCCCATATATCAGTGGTACATCAACCTGCACATTCAAGTCATGAAACAACTTTTTAAACCACATAACCTCAGTAGTAGCCAATGCTAAACCTCTATACTCAGCCTCTGTAGAAGATAAAGCAACTGTAGGCTGTTTCTTTGAACTCCATGTTAATGTCTTGTTTCCTGCAATTACCACATATCCACTTGTGGATCTTCTATCATCTTTGCTTCCAGCCCAATTTGCATCACTAAAGACTTTAAGAGTTAGATCAGCATCATGACTATAAAATAATCCTTCGTTCATGGTAGCTTTCAAATACCTAAGCACTCTTTTCGCTACATGCATATGAGGTACTCTAGGTTCATGCATAAACTGTGATAATACTCCCACTGCATAGCATATATCAGGTCTAGTTTTTGTTGCATAAATCAAAGATCCTACCATGGATCTATATGCATTCATATCATGCAACTCATCACCTTCCTTTGCACTCAACTTTACATTACATTCCATTGGAGTAGAAACAAATTTACATTCCTGCATACCAAACCTTTTCAACATATCACATATATACTTTCTCTGTATCAACCACATACTTTCATCGCCATACACAATTTCAATCCCAAGAAAGTATCTAAGCAAACCAAGATCTGAAATTTTAAATTCCCTTCACAAATTACCTTTTATCTCTTCAATTGCTTTTGCATCATTCCTTGTAATCAACAAGTCATCCACATAAATGCATACATAGACACACATGTCATCTACATGTTTTACATAAAGTGAAGGATCAACATGACTCGCTGTGTATCCTTGCAGCATAAGATACTTTACCAACCTTGCATTCCATGCCCTTGGTGCCTGTTTAAGACCATACAATGCCTTCTTTAACCTGCATACATGATTAGGACATTTTGCATCCACATAACCATCTGGTTGTGACATATACACTTCTTCATTTAACTCACCATTAAGAAAGGTATTCTTTATATCAAGTTGATATATATTCCACGTTTTACTTGCAGCTAAAGCCAACAAAGTTCTCACCATTGCCATATTTGCTACTGGACTAAATGTTTCCTCATAGTCCAATTCTTGAGTTTGATTATATCCTTTTGCTACAAGTCTAGCCTTATATCTTGACACACTACCATCACTATTTCTTTTGATCTTAAAAACCCACTTGCAACCAATTACCTTTTGTTTTGGTGTCTTTGGAACTAAATTCCAAGTCTTGTTATCCTGTAGTTCTTCCATTTCTTCTCTCATTGCTTTCTCCCACTTTTCATCTCCTTTTGCCTCATCATAACATGTGGGTTCATTTTCCTGCTCAACTTTTGTCATAAAAGCAGAATGAGTATTCATGAAAGATTCATAAGTATACCTTTGAGGTTGCTTACTCACTCTTGAAGTTCTTCTTACCTCCAATGTAGATGCTCTTCTTTTCTTATTAGGAACCTTTGATGATTCTCCATACTCACATACATCACTAATTTCCTCTCCTTCATCATTAACTTCCACAAGTTTGAGTTTACCTTTACTTTTAACACTTGGAGATGACTCTTGCCTTAATCTTCCATTGAAAGGTAGCTCTCTTTCTTCATCCAAACCACTTTTCTCATCACTTAAACTTCTTATCGGCTGAGGTGAGCACTCATCTCCTTCACCTGTATCTTCTTCATCTCCATTTATGACATGCAAACTTTTCTTATCTACATACCATGAAAGTGATTCATCAAAATTTACATCTCTTGAAACAACCACCTTATTGGTATGAGGATTATAACATCTATATCCTCTTTGAGTATCTGCATAACCAATGAATGTACACTTTTCTGATTTCACATCAAGTTTTGATCTCACTTCACTAGGTACATGTACATAACATACACAACCAAATACTTTCAAATGACTTACACTTGGTTTCCTTCCATGCCATACCTCATATGGTGTCAAATGATGAACGCCAGTAGTAGGTACTCTATTCATAATGTACACACTTGTGCTAACAGCTTCAGTCCAAAAAGAATTAGGCAAACACATATCATTTAGCATGCTTCTAGACGCTTCTGCTATGATTCTGTTTCTTCTTTCTATGACTCCATTTTGTTGTGGAGTATACATGCATGTAACTTCTCTTTTGATACCTTCATCATACAAAAAATTAGTAAAATTGAGACAAATGATTTAAAATTTTTGAAACAATCAAAGACTTCACTCTTATGTTTAATGAAATGCACAAATGTCATTCTACTATGATCATCAATGAATGATACATAGTACTTATTACCAGCCAAGGATGCCTCTTTAGTAGGACCCCATACGTCCGTGTGTATAAGGTCTAGCAATCCACTACTTACATAGCTTGAATGCTTGAAAGGATGTCTACTCTGCTTACCCATTTGACATGCTTCACAAAGATGCACCATATGTTGCTTAGTAAGATCAGGTAATCCTTCAACAATCCTCTTCTTTGATAGCTCCTTTAACCTGTGTACATTCATGTGTCCAATCCTTTTGTGCCATAGATCAAGCTCTGCTATTCGATGCATACCATAAGAGAAATAGTTTGTATGATTTGGGTTTACCTTGAATGTAAACAATCTACCTTGTTTTTGACCTCTAGCAATTAGCCTCCTTTGCTTTGGATCCTCAATGAAGCAACCTGCATGATTAAATCTTATTTGCAAACCTTTTTCTACCATTTGACCAACTGACATCAAATTCTTAGTGATCGTTGGCACATAAAGTACATCCTTCAAGCAATTTTTCTTGCTCTTATCCTGCATAACGACATCTCCAACTTGCATAATCTTATGTGTTGTATCATCTCCTGTTTCAACATGACCTTTACATGAAGGATTATGCATATTAGAAAACCATGAAGCATCATGTGACATATGGTTAGAGCAACCACTATCTACATACCATACATCACTATTGCAATTCATCTTAGTTTCTAAATTCATCATAAGAAGAGAATCATAATCATCACTTTTACCTTCAACTGCATAATTTCCTTGTTGTTTACCTCTTCTTGAATAGCCTCCTCTTCGATTACCACCTTGATTATTTTCATTTTGATAGCAATCTTTGGCATAGTGTCCATACCTTCCACATATATAGCAATTGTTGTTATCTTCACTCCTTTGTCTTTGATTGTAGTTGTAGTAGCCTCTCGTACCTCTAGCACTTGATCTTCCTCTTCCTCTTGTGTTGAAGAAGCCACTTGAAGTCCCTTGATCATCGCTCCTTCTTCCTCGACCTCTATTTGAACCTCTTCCACCTCTGTTTCCACCTCTTGATGATCCTACATAAAGAGCTTGTCCTTGAGATCCTTTTTTATTTGAAGTAGAACCATTTAGATTCATCTCCTCCGTGACCATGAGAGCAACAAGTTGATCAAAGTCTGGTAATTCTCCTCTAACATAAACTGAAGTAATGAATGGTTTCCATCTCTCATCATCCTTGAGTCCGTTGAGAGTATGTGCAACCAAGTCGTCGTCCTCCACATGAGCTTGAATTGATCCTAGTTGAGCTGCAATCTCTTTAACCTTCAACAAGTAATTATTGACCGATGTCCTTGTATCTTTCTTTATGTTATTCAACTCATTTTTGAGTTGAATCTTCCTTGCTCTTGTACCTGTAGCATACAACCTTTCCAATGCAAGCCAAACATCTCTACTTGTGTCTAGATCCTGTATGTGTCCTACCATTGAATCTTGAATATTTTATGATAAAATGAATATAACCCTTTTGTCTCTTTCATTCCAAAGTCTAAACTCTCTCAATTGTTGCTGATTTGGATCCTCTGGTAATATAGGTTTGATATCCGTTCCATCAATCAAACCATACAAGCCTCTACCTTGCAAGTATGCTGTGATTCTAAATCGCCATGCTTGATAGTTGTTCTTATCAAGCTTCTCTATTTGTGCATGTTGATCACCCATTGTGTAAATACTAAACTTCCTCCTTTAACCCTCCTTTTGGATATGTGTGATAAGAAGAAGTATGAGATTTACCTTTGTAATAAAGTTTATGCACCTTTCTTTGCTTGGATGTTGCTTGAGATGCTTCCTTGCTATCTCCTTCTACCTTTGTGTAGTGTCGATGATGAACCGCTGCTCCAATAGCTTCAAATTCTTCATCAAGGTATTACAACTTTCTCCAAGCTTCAATTCCAAGCTCTGATACCAATTTTGGAGTTTATTGACCTCCAAAATATAGCAAGAAGTAGGTGGAACCCCCTAGGAACAAGTTGACCTTCTCACAAACTTCATCACAGAAAACCAGTCATGCTTGCAGAGCTTACTATTCTCTAATGGATTAGAATTTTCTAAAAATGTTTTAACCACATATACTAGAGACAAGAGCTTTCCAATGAGCCAAAGAACACTCAATTTGGATAAATACACAAGGAGATATGACCTCTGCAAGTTAGAGGTTTAATGGAGACCTTCAGCAGGGGTGAAACCAGAGAACACACACTACTTGCAGAGAGTACTGCTCTCAACGCACAACTCCAATGATTATGAAAATTTACAAGAAGAAAGTAGGCAGTAAGAGCTTTCAAATGAGCTATTAAACATGTAATTTGAATATATAATGAGGGAGATACAAGCTCTACAATTGCTGCATAAAAAACTACAGCAGCATAGAGATACATATATGCCTCTCTTGGACTTTCCACAAGATCACGACTTTTCTCCTCTTTTTATAGCATGAGAAACTAATCTAAAACCTTCCTAATACATCTAAATTCGTGGTAGACACTTGGGTGGAGATATTACATGACTCAAGTGCTCAAATAAGCAAAGTATTGATGGACTTTGAGAACTAACCACATTGACCTTCCACTAGGACACCACTGCAGCTCCCTTGTGACTCACTAATTTGACTCACCATGTTCTAAAACTCACGTGGTATTTTGGCTATATTTAATGAATAATATGAGACTTCTTGAAGTATTTGAAGACTTCCCAAAGGTATTTACATAATTTGAAACTTGTACCCTACATAAAACAAATGTTCGCAACAATGATTTGGGCATAGAATGGGTGACAATCCACTGAATGCCAAGGCAGTTCAGCGAAATTGGCCAACCCACGAATTCGCAAGAACTCACCTACATCTGCGAGGAGTCCATCACGGAACGCAGCAAAGTTTGCTAACGCTTCCATGTTGCGCACACACAAGCACATGAACACAATTGCACAGGGTATACAGATAGCACAAGCACGCAAAACACACAGACACAGTAACGATTGATAGTGGAATGAAAAAGGTTAAGTAGATACTTGGCAGCGGGAAGCAATTGAAATTATTAATCATCACGTGATGTTGAGATGATGACCTCATAACTTCGGTGTGCATGCATGAGCAGAACGATAATGTAGGGCGGCTGTTGATCATAATTAGGTATGAAACGAGGATATTTACCGACTTATTTTGTTAATCATGCAAAACTAAAAAGGAAAAGAAAAGAAAAAAGAAAAAAATACGCGGGCAACCGCAGAACACTTTAGTGCGAATCAGACGCTTGATGATACGGCCGCAACTTTGAACCATTTATCACTTTTGAAAGAGGAATTCCGGTCAAAGTAGCCAACCGAAAAGTTGCTGGGCCCACTTGTTTAGTAATCCGGTAAGGACCAAACCATCGTAACTTGAATTTCCAGCAGAACAATTTGATTTTGCATTATAAAAGAGAACAAGTTGTCCTACTGTAAAAACTGGAGTCTTTAGATACCGATCATGTGTACGAACTTGCCGCAACTGCACTTCTTGAAGAGTCAGAAAACTTTCTCAGTAATGCTCATCTAGTTCTCTAAGTGTGTCCAACCGAAATGACAAAGAATCTTCAGGTAACAATTTTTGAGAGATGGCCACACATAAGCTTGGTACTACAAGTTCCATTGGTGCAATTGCCTCCATTCCATATGCAAGTTTGAAAGGAGTCAGTCCGGTGGCAACTTTGTAAGTAGTTCGGTATGCCCATAATACTGCAGGTAGTAATTGATCCCATCTTTCTGGTGATTCAACAATCAATTTACGAAGCATACCCAGCAAGTTCTTGTTTGTACTTTGAGCCAAGCCATTAGCACGAGGGTAATAAGGAGAACTGAATTTATGCTGAATCTAAAAAGAGTGTGTGAGCACTTTCAGTAAATTGTTAACAAAATGTGTGCCTTGATCAGTCACTAGTTCTAGAGGTAACCCAAATCGTGGAAATACGTCTTTCATTAAACATTTTGCTACCGAAATAGCTGTAGCGGACCGTAAATCCCAAGCTTCTGCCCACCTGGTAGCATAATCTATACATGTCAGAATATAACAATTATTACTGAGTATTGCTGGAGGTGTGATTGGTCCAATAAAGTCAAGACCCCATTTCTAAAAAGGCTCCTATGGTAATACAGGTTGGAGAGGGAAAAAATGTCGTTGTAAAGTCTGTCCAGACCGCTGACAATTGTCACACTGTTTGACAAACTGAGATACATCTCTGTACATGGTAGGCCACCAAAGCCCACTTTGCAGTATTTTCTGGTGTGTTAAATCTGCTGCAAAATGTCCATCGGAAGGTATTGAATGTGCCAAAGCTATAACTGAGATTACTTCATGTGGAGGAATACAACGAAGTAAAACTCCAGTGTGATCCATATAATACAAATCTCCAGCAATCAACCGAAATCGGCGACTGTAAACTGCAATTTTCCTACGCATTGCAGGAGAAGTCTGAGCAGGAAGATATCCATCAGTAAGAAAGGCTAATAACTGATCATAGTAAGTAGATGTCACAGGAGGTTCTGCAGATTCATCAGTAGTTGGGTCAGTAACATAAATTGCAGGTGTGGTATCATCAACACCGACTCGAGCTTCACCGAAATCCAACCGAGAAAGGAAATCTGCTAATGCATGTGCAGTTCTAGGTCGATGAATTACTTTGTAATCAAATTCTTGTAATAATAGAACCCAACACGCTAAACGACCACCTAAATGCTGCTGTCGAACCAGATATACTAGCGCAGCATGATCTACATGAAAGACGAATTTTCGGCCTAACAAATAATGCCGAAATTTCTTTACAGAATATACTAAACCAAGGCATTCTCTTTCAGTTACTGAATAATTCTTTTCTGCAAGAGCAAGTCTTCTACTTGCATAATAAACAAGCCGAAACCACTTATCAGTTTGTTGCATTAAGACACTTCCAATGGCTATATCTGATGCGTCTACAAAAACATGAAATGGATGTTCCCAATCAGGAGGTTGTAGAATTGGAACCTGCGTTAATAAACCTTTTAGACGATCAAATGCTGTTTGACATTCCTGAGTCCAAACAAACTGTCGAGGAGTACTGGTTATTAATCTATTGAGGGGTATTGCCAAATGAGCAAGCCACTATAAATGTCGACCATGCCATCTGATTTGACCCATGAATCTCATTACTTCTTTCGGCGTAGTAGGCACAGGTGCTTCTAACACAGCTGCAATTTTATCTGGATCAACTTGTATGCCTTGTGCAGACACAATATGGCCAAGCAACTTACCACATGAAACCGCAAACACAGACTTGTTTGGGTTCAGGCAGAGTCTGTATTCATGACACTTCTCAAAGCAACACCGTAAATGATACATGTGTGCTATCATCTTACCAAATAAAGAGAAATCATCTAGATATACTTGCATGAAAGAAGTAAGATAGGGGGAGAAGATTTCTTGCATACATTGTTGAAAAATACTAGGAGCATTTCTTAATCCAAACCACATAACTATACAAGCAAAAACACCCCAATTGGTAATGAATGCTGTTTTTGGTATATCTTCCTCAGCCATTCGAACCTGGTTATAACCACTATATCCATCAAGAAATGAATACATTTCATGCCCAACCACTCTATCCAGCATTGTATGAAGAAATGGAAGTGGAAATGGATCAGGTACGGTGGCTGCATTCAATTTCCTGTAATCGACTCGATGCTGATAGAGGCGAGGGTCCAAACCTTTCATGTCACGGTAATCCCATGCAAAAACAGCAGAGAACTGACGAATAAGTTGTATCAAATCTGCTTGAAATGCTTCAGACAATCCTTCCTTTATCTTGACAGGTCGTGGATTTACTTCATCTCCTAAATTATATGTGATCAACTGATCTTCGGGAACATAGAATTGATTAGGTTTTTCTGAACCATCAACTGACTGCAAAAGTTGCTGTATATCAACCTCATCCTTAACAACAATATCTTCTGTCTCTACTTGTTCGGTCACAGGCACCACCGTACAAACTGTCAGATCCCAGTGATCTACAACAGATTGTAGATCAACAGTCCCTAAGGAGATTAAATCTATGTTATTCTTCAAAAATTCTTCTTCTTCTTCATCGGATAACCCATCTAACATGTGAACTGGTTCTACCACATAAGGTCTAGCATGTAGTTCACAGGGCTGAATAGCATCTAGTTTTACAACATATTTTTGGTTATTGTCTTTGAAAGTGAGTTCCTGTGCAGACCAATCTTGTATAACCTTAGCTTGTTTCAACCAAGGACGGTCGAAAAGAAGATTATAATCAAGACTAGACTCGGGTAGTTCTAAAACTACGAAAGTCATCTTAAAAGTTGTACCCTGCAAAGTGATTGGGACATTCTGTACAAGTCCTATTGGGTGGACTCTGGATTGGTCGGCCATTCTAACAAAAAACTGGACAGGCTCAATTTCGGTCCATCCTAACTTTTTACAAAGTGTTGCAGTAGCTATGTTTACATCGGAACCACCATCAATTAATACTTGAGTAATTTTATGCTTTTTGTACCATACCGTAATTAAAGGAACCAAGTGATCCACCGTGGAGTCAGTTTCCAGTTGTACTATCGCTGTTGCCGGAATGCAGGAAGGCGCATAACTGAACTACTACTGGAATTATTGCCGAACTCCTGGTACTAATGCCAGTAACTGTCCAAGAGGAAGAGTAATGGACGCCTTGGATAGAATTTCCCATGCCTAATCTACTTGCCTTGTACTTTTTACTGATTTTGAAGACGATGCATCGGTTACTGGGATTGACTCTTGCTCCTGTGCGATTTCCTTTTGCAGTGGAACTTGTGTCACCGGAATTGGATCTGGGAACACTGGAGTTTCTGTGGTGGTCCACTGGCTAGCTTTGTCATACATTCTTTGTTGCTCACGAACACCTGGTTCGAATACTTCAGCTGCTCGTTGCAACGGCTTACCGGATCGGGTCTGGACTGCTACAGCTTGTGTTTCTATTGGTGTGATATGAACCATATTTGTCATTGGGTTCTGACGCTCTTTTTTCCTCTGATCATATTTGGCTGCATCTTTACAGAATCTTCTGATGTGACCAAACTCACCGCAAAAATGACAGCGAGGTGGTGGCAAGGCATTAGCTTCTTGTGATGTTCCTGTCTACCAATGATTTCCATTATAGTTGGTATCCCTCTGTCCTCTATAATTTCTGTATCCTTGCGGCTGATTATTTCTCCTCTGAGGTGGTATATAGTGGGTGGCAGGCTGTCCTGGTTCTTGTATAATTGCATTTACTGTTGTTGTTCCCTGCACTTTGGCGTTATAGGCACATTTTTCGGACATCTCATTGTAGTTTTGGAGCTAGTAGCAACCTCTTCCACTATAGTATTGCCTTTGTTTTTCTTGGGTACGATGGTAGATTTTACATATTTTGCCATTTCGATAGTGGAAGGCATGAGTTGTCAACACCCCTTCATGCCTAAAGCTTGATATATTAGTAAGGTCAAAGCAGAGATTCCATTTAGAAACTTCTTATGTCCCCACTACTTTTTTGCTTCGAATATTCACTCTTGAAAATATGGGGTCAAATTGATTTGATTACCGACTTGTTTGACTGCATGAGACAGCAATTGCACTACCACTTTTTGTGGAGCTGTGTATCTATGCATATTTGGGAAGCAAAAATGTTGGTGCACCAATCACACTTCATCTTCGATGTTGATTCTATTGATTTCCAAGAACGTCCTTTTCTTAGCCTCATGGCTTTCGTCCTTCAAATTAGTTATATCATCCTTTGTCCATCCAAATGCTGCCTTGATCAGCTCATGAGTGAATCTAATCATTTGTGATTCTCCATTTTTGTCTAACACCGTAGCTTTTGGGACGGATGGCTTGTCAAGGGCTGGATGTAGAGTATTCATCACTTATGTACACCTTTGAAAGTTTGGTTTGTAAATGGGAAGCTTTAAATATTCTTCTATTCTAGCTTCTGTCTGTCCTTGGCATTTCATGCAATATTCTAAAATCCTAAGTCATTATTGGAAATTGATGATCTTTATCCATTATTTTGATTGTAATAAGGAACAAATGTTCACTTGGTGGTTGATCATCACAGAACCAATGTCCATGTGCCTTAGTTGCAGATTCTAGGGGAAACTCAAGTATTTCTGCCTCCTGGGTAGTTTCAAAATCAAAGGAAGTCCCCTGCATAGCTTTGGAATCAGGCGAAACCATCTACACTTGAATGATCGAATCGATTAATATCAAAACTTGTAGTTTTTTATTAGTGTGGTGAGGTAGTTTAATCTGTGTGTCAAGTCCCCACTCATAAAGTATAAAAGGGACATAATACCTAGTCTTTTCATGTTATTTTGCTGAAAGGAAAACAGAAAAGTCAGTGTTCTAGCGGAAGCAGTGTTCATTTCGGTTTATTATTATTATTGTATGGTACAAGGTATTTCCTATTCCTGTGGAGGGAAAGTGCAATACTATTGATATAGAGAAACATGCGTGCCAAATGCATGGTCTTGTAATGGGTCCCTATCATGCATACTAGAAGTGCATTTGACTCATCATGCATGCAAGAGGACTTCTTTGCCTGTGTCAATGACCTTTTTGGTTCTAACTTTGGGCTCCACTTTTTCCTTCTTGTGGTGCATTGAGTATCGTTCTTGGAGTCTGAGTTGTGCTTTTTGGAGTTGCTCAGTTTCTCTTCGCTTGCACCCTCCACATATATCGTATCATTGGTGGAGTTACGTTTTGTTTGCATGGTGGCCTTCTCTTTTCGTGATTTCTTTGTCTCTTGGAGGGTTTCCTAGATTGTTTTTGACCTCCATGTAGTATTGGTAGCTGGTCCTTGGTGACCTTGAATGCGATCTTTGGTATCCATATTTGGTTCCTTGCAAGCTAAGCTGCCATCAACTTCTTTGGTATCCACACATGCACTATGTGTTTAGTGCGACCATTGTTTTGTTGGTTTGATCCTTGTCGCTTTCAATTAGATACCTTCTTATTTTCTATCATTTAATGCTTATAGTCATCCATCTAAACCTTGCAAATCCATATTTTCCTCATTCCTTTCCTTATTGGTAAATAAATTGGTGGCAATTCTGTTTTGGGTTGTGGGACTCTCCCTCGGTCACAACCTTCAACACCCATACGAAATGGCTCAAAGTCTTGTAGTGCCTCTTAGCAATTTTCCACAATTTATAGGCTTCCTGAATGAAGATCCCAATGCCTACATTCAATTATTTGAGGTGATTTGTTTTGCCCATGAGATAGTGGATGAAGGTAGAAAATTGCATATCTTTCCTATGATGTTGAGAGGTAATGTAAGTGAATGGTATGCCAAATTGGGTGTGCATTAGAGAGCAAACTACAATGGATTAAGGACTAACTTCTTGACAAAATTTAGAGGTCAAGGTTTTGAAGAAAAACTAGCTGATGAGTTGGAACACTTACAACAAGGGGCCAATGAGAGTATTGATACATATATTTATTGAATGGATATGCTTGTGAAAACAGTGCACGTGATGGAAAGACCTTGAAGAGACATGATCATTTGCTTTATAGTACTTGCAAAAAAATTTCTACTTTTGTGTTTTTTTGTCATCTCTATCATCCTTCTTTGATTGTGCAGAATTAGAAAATTTTTGCTTACTAGTAAAAGAGCTTCATTTACCTTTGCCCTTCTGACTAGCCAGGAAAGCTTGATTTGGAACATGCATAATGGACCTAGTCTACTTAGGCGGATCTTCCTGCAATATAATAGAGGTTAACTCCTCAAATGTTCAGGCATTTGGATTTCCTTTCATCATCAAATGAAGAGTGGAAGCAAAACTCTGATATGAATCCGGAAGACCATTCAGAATAGTCTCCACAAGTGAACTCTCAGGCAAGACTTCATCACCAGAAATAAACTGTTCCTTCAAATCTTTGATCTTATAAGAAAACTGTCCATGGAATCTCCTTCCTTCATTCATGTGCTCACTCTCCAATTGTTTTTTGAGGTAAGCAACACAAGGTCTCATTCCTTGCCTAGTATAAAGTGGTAAATGTATCCCAAGCATCCTTGGCTATTCTACAAGAATGAATGTGAAGAATAATGGCTATCAATGCATGTGCATGAGCATCTCTGCCATCCCAACAAATTTTCTATACAGTAGGTGTATGAGAAACCACAACACAAATAGGAATCTATAGAATATCACCATCTTCGACACCATCTGCATCAGCTTCAGTAGCTATATTTGTAGATGTAATAGGATGTTTTTCAACACCCTGCACAATATTCCACATTCCTTTTGTGACCAATACATGACGCATCATATAAGCCCATAATGGGTAATTGGTACCGTCCAACTTATCCTCAATAGCCAACATATGGAATACATCACTATTTTCAGCCATGGTCACTGATTAAGATACCTTGATGCAGAAAATTGACTCTATCTCAAAAAGATGAATATAACTACCATGTTGAGTTCTGCTAACTTGTAGTAGAATTTGAGAGGCTTATACTAGCAAACCAAAACCTATATATATCTTTGGCACAAAAAGATGAAATAGCCTACAAAACCAATACAATAGTGCTTTCGGAGGCATAAACAAGTTTAGATTGCAATTTTGGCACCACAAAGTGAAGTAGTTTTATCTCCTAATCACCTTGAGTATGCTCACCAAATTTTGTGCGATTCTGAGACTATGAATGGAGGGGTGTCGACGAGGCCCTAGATGAAGCAGTGACCTGCTCTGATACCAATTGTTGGAGTTTGATGTCTGTGGAAGCCCTTGAACAACACAAGGAAGAAGAAGAAGAAGAAGAAGCTTGGAGCACAACATACAATACTGAATGTATTACCACTAGAATGTACAAAGATAACTAACCTGTTAGGGCAATAGGCTTATATACAAGGTAGGGGAAAAAACCTCCTAAAGAGGGAAAAAAGTGCCCCGATGGTCCTAGTGTGTTCACACACATCACTACCTAAATATATCAATAGATAAATGTCTTTGGGTTGTATGGTTACTCTCTTGGCATGGATAGCACATAGGTTGGCATCTTCAAGCATGGAGATGAGGTAGGTCTCTATTGCCTCTTGGAGTGCCTTGACTACTATTCCTTGTATTCTCAAACGTGCACAATATCTTTGAAGTTCTTCCTTTACCACTCTTGCAAATGCTCTTCATGGTATGAGAATTTCAAATGATTTTTTATAGTGTCTTATCTTTGCTCTACAATGCCTCCTCTATCTTTGTGGGGTTCTTGTATGGCGAGGAATCATTGTGGTCTATGGCGTGGTTGATAATTCTTCCTTTCATGTTGTATGCAACTTGAAGGTCCAACTTCATCTTCCACATTCTATTTTTGACTTGTGTGCTAGCTTTTCTCCCTTTCCTCTATCGGTATTTGGACTTGTCCCTAGGGCACTGTCTTGCTTGCATGTATTACCATATGGCTTGTTGGAATCTATGTCTCGTTCCATGGTGTTTCAACCTAGCTTTGTTCATTAGATGTTGAATCTAGATCCAAATCAGAATCAAATAGAACGCTCCTCCTCAACACTTGTTTGGGCCTCACCCTGCTGGGTATCCTATGTCGTGGCTCATCTTCATACTCTATATTTGAATGTTATTGAGGGTTCTTTCACATCATTTCATCATGATGGATTGGTTTTTCATCATGTGAGAAATTCCTAGAAGTGGTGTGGGAAGCACTTTGACATATCTTGTCATGTTGCACTCATAGAGGGCGTTGAGTTCCTTGCACATGGCTAGGATATACCACATGGTCTTTCCTTGAAGTATGCTTGGTGCATGCCATTCTCTCAAGTTGTAAAGTGTTGAATGAAGTGAGTTCTCTCTATTTATTATAGTTTTTAAAAACTATATGTTGAGACAAAAAGGGATGAAAACTAGTCTAGAAACATTAAAAAAAATTTAAGACTTACTAAAAAATGTAGGTTGAAAAAACTATGGAAAATAAGAATCACTATTTCATCCATGTCTTGATTGACCCTCATTTTATAGAGTTTCACTTAAAAGTTCCCTATCCACATTTATATGGACTAAGTTATTTTATAAATAAGAATATAGTAATACAAATGATAACAAAATGAAAATAAGAATATCTATATAACCCTATGATTTATCATTTAATGAAATATAATGATTTACTTCTACGTTGACCCCTCTTGTAGTCTTTTGGCATGCCATTGAGCACGATGAAGTGGTTCTAATGACGAATTCCATATCTCAATAACAATGTTGTGCTGCATCCTTCTTGCAACATTTTCTAAGTGTGACTCCCTGCTTCATTCCATAGAAAACTTTCTTGAGAATTTAGTGTGATGAAACCAATTAAACATCTCTTCCATATAGTTTGATTGCATTGGATCACCACCATGTCATGCATTTTTGAAGTACACACCTCTAGCCCTATAGATTGACTTCTCCATTCCTCGGGTTTTGAAAATCTCCAATGAACCATATCACTGCTTGAAAAATGCTCCATGTGCAAATAAAATATGCCTCAAAAGTTTTTACGTACATTGTAAAAAAATAAGTGCGACAAATAAATTGAAAGATTGAGTAAACTTACAATGTAGTGTGTCACATTGCTCTCTCCCCCAAGATAGGATGAAACACTTAATGAACTCCATTAATGTGTCTTGAAACAATTGATGTTGAGTATCACTAGAGATAGTAAGAACATCAAACCTACCAACTTATCTAAGCATGACCAAAATTTCTCTCTTATTATGGAGATCAACTTGAGAATCATTTTTTGTTGTGATCATGCGTAGGCCTTTCCATAGCTCATGATGTTCATTATTTTGAGTGCTAACACCTCTTCTAAAAGATTTTCTTGCCTTATTCCCTATCATTGACACTTATTCTAAAGTATTTTGAGATTCGTCAAGTTTCTTGACACCTTGGGGTACGATTCCACCATGATAACCAATTGAATTAAGGATTTGATCAAAATTTTTTATAGCTTTTATAGATTTATCAACTGGCCTCATGGCAAATGCATATTCTATATGGAGCTTCAAATAAAGGAAATGGAATAATGGGACTCCCATCCTTATGGGACATGTAACGAGCATGTCTTTCCAACATGGAACACCTTATTAAATGTATATTCCTTTTCCTAGATGTAGTTTTCCACCATGAATTTGAGAAGATATTACCTTTATGATCCATGGGGTTGTACTAAAAATCCATGAAAGAACATAACTGAATTCTTTAGGTGCTTTCGTAGCACCTACCCACCATATGTCTTTCTCGGATTGAACACTTTATGAAAAGTTATCGGTAGAGTTTTCACCTTCATCAATAATGGCATGTTTCATAACTTCATCCATGAGTGTCACACTAAGTCTCTCTGTAATTCATACCTTTCTGATTTGACATTTGTCTAGCTTCAATATGAACTTGAGCTTGGAATCACAATCTACATTAAATAAAAAAAATTGCATAAAATAAAAATACCATGAATGTCAGTGTAACAATAATGGATATACTTTGAATTGTAAATTTGTAAAATTGAACCATTTCCCTTTGATGCCTCTGCAAATCAAAATATATTTTGTTGTACTTTGTGTAATTGAATCCTTTTCTAGATGAAATTTTCAACTCTTTCTTAGATGTATAATGATAGATGGATGTAGGCATAGTATCTTCTATATGCAAGTAAATGTATTTCTAAGGGCATGGAAAAATACTTTGCAAAATACATTTGTTTTATTATACATGCTTCAAAATATTGTACAATGCACTGTATCCTCTAGTACTAATACGTGCTTCATCACCATATCATCTGTACCTCTCCTAGAGTAATAATATCTTCTAACTTTTTTGAAAAATATTTAATCACTTGCATCTTGATATGATTCCAAAATAGTAACCACATGTTTGTTGCTAAAAAAAATCGATAACTTGAATTGGTCCTCTATTACTGATGAAGCATTGACATCTTCAACAAATGACTTGCATAATAAGCGAATCAATTTGAAAGTCTTATAACACAAATATAAAAGTGAAACATAAAGTGAATTGCACAAATATGTCACTTTCCTATATCTCATTACGACATGCAGTCTCTCTCAATTGTGTTAGATTGGATTTTAAATTTATGATTGTGCTCTCCTTCTTTTCTAGATCTTTTTGGAGCATATTAGTACTCTTCTATAGATTTGGAAAGCACTTTCTAAAGTGGTTGTCTTTAAATGGTTGTGATGACATAATAGATGTTGAGTGGCTAGACGATCACTTGCAATGACATAGTTTTCCAACTTCATCACTACATGTACACTTGTTGAATGAGGGGCATGCATAGGTTCTGCTATCATGTTTGTGTTATGTTTGTAATACATGTGAGCACCATGATGTTGAAAAACTCTAGCACCATAATAGCAAGAAGCACATTCATGGTTGGAATGGCATGTACAATAGTTGTGTTGCAAGAAAAAAGTGTGTTTTGGTATGTGGATATGGAAAATGATTTTTTGAGTCTGTAAGAGGGAAAGTAGTGTGTATTTTCATAGATTCATATTTTGAGACAACCAAAGTTATGACTTTGATGATATGGCTCTTAAATTTTGGAGGGATTTTCAAAAGTATGTTATTTTTAGTGTTTATTGTAAAGAAGTAACTTCACACATGTGCATAAAACTATAGGCCACTTTGAATAAAGAATAGCTAAAAAGGAGACTTTTTCTAAAAAAGTTACTTTTTTATTCACAAAGATGGACGAGTTTGATGATTTGGAAAGTTTGTTTTATATATATCTCTCTCTATGCAAAAGAGAGAGATGATCCTAGCTCAGCCTAAAAAAATCCTACTTCAACCCACTAAAAAGTGCGCTATTAAATGGACTTTTTCCCCTTAAGAAGGTATAAGATTTAGCTTGATCCCTAAAAACTAGGTATCCTTAAAAGGCCCATGTAGGGTCCATTTTTTCCCTAATGGGCTTGAAAACCATCGGGAAATTTTTGTGATTATTCCATTGTGAATATGCTACTTGTGGCTTGGAGGCATTTCCGATTGTGATTTACCAACCAGTTAGTTCATTGTCGAAACTAGAGTTAACTTCATGCTTCATAAAGTCAGCAACCCTTTGAACATTTAATCAATAAGCATGCAATAATATTTCTCCATGTAGAGAAGATAGAAATAGTGTGTCTATTGAGACTATTGAGGCTTCCAAAAATGAGGAGCTAAACATCCTCCTTTAACTTTAGACCGAACAATACCATGGGGCACATTCACTTGTTCCCATCAAGCTTGAAATCCATGTTTCTCTATCCAAATACTCATGTAGGATCTTTAGTGTTCTAGATGTCTATTTTTATCGATATCCTGGTGATCTTCTATTGTAGCTTTAATTTCTTGAAAGAGAGCTTTAATTTCTTGAAAGAGAACTGCTTTTGGACCTATGTAAGGCAGCACACCTTACACATGAAGTCTAGGGGCTCTTTGAATTCTTCTTCTATATTCTTTATCATTTCCTTTCTAAGTTTGAAAGATGTATATATCATCAAAGTATGCTTAAAAAATCTTATTTTTATGAAAAATTGACTAATTACACGTGCTTATAAGTAAGAGAAATATATGATATGATGAGGGAAACTATAAAAAAAATGGCAAACAATGAACAAGATGAAAACACGCATTGAGAAAAGGATAAATATGGTTACAAAGGAGGGAGGGAGGAACCAAAAAATTATGAACATTGCTACAAATATCAAAACGAAATTTTTGCATGAAGGAAAAAAAATCCTAAAACATAAACTATGCTCTGATACCATGATGGAATGAAAAAGAGTACTATTCTACTTAGCAAGCATAATCCTACAAAGCTATGGAGGAAGAAACAAAAGATAAAAAGATATGATGAATTGATAAATGGAAAGAACTTGCATATAATGTGTACTTCTTACTCATTTTCTCTTCTAATCAAGTGTGAGTTTCTTATGAGCTCTTGTGTCTAGTCCATGAGTGAGGCTTGCTTGCATGTGTGTGCATGTATGTATGCGTGCATATGTGAGACTCCTTGCTCATGTGATTGAGTGACTCCTACCATGATGAAGATCATCATATAACCGATTCATCTCTTGAATTGACATTTTGTGGGTGAAGTTCCATTGCTCAATGTCTTGTGGTTATGTGTCATGCAAGTGGGTCTAGATTGAAAATCAGACTTTGGTGGTGAAACCTTTATATGGATGTTGGAGAATATGTCAAAAGATGAAAGGCTTATCAATTCACTAGATACCCATATATGCATAAATTCATGTTGTTGAGGGCAATGATACAGGGAAAAGGTTCTAGTACGTGGGGCATTGATTTCATTGAACCCATGAAACCATGTGTAAGATGCTCACATGCCTAATACATAATTATGGCCACAAACTAGTTAAACAAAAGGGTAGAAGCTAAGGCATTTTGGTGTAATGATGCACAAACTACAAAAAAGTTTTTGCTTTGACAAATGTTTACTAGATTTAGTGTGTCCATAGATATAGTTTTGTTTTTGAAAAAACACTTTAAATAAAAAAATTACAAGAAGATTAAAGAGAGGTACAGAGAAAGAAGTTGTTTCTTTAGTCCCACTCATGGAGGATGCACTTAGTCCTAATCTCATTTTTATCTAAGATAAATACCTTATGATTCTTGAAGGGGGAAGGGCGGGTGGGATTTTACAACCTCAAATTCTCCTACCTAGCTTGTCTAGATATTTTCCTAGGTAACATTATTTGGAGGAACTCACTCTTACCAATGAGATCTTCTAAGTATCTAAAGAAGATCTTGTGGGTGGGTCCCATCTTCTTGGTCTAAGGGGAAATCCTTAGCTTTGGCATTCTTCCAACATGTATGAATGAAGGTGTCATAAATTTGATCCACAAGAAAGATAACAGGAGATGAATAGAAACTTGGTAGCCCATCACCATCCTCGAGATACGTTACTAGTTCATTGCCAAAGCCATTGCAAACCATATTGCAAATCATCGTCAATTGTGGATCCATGAGGATAAAAAAAAAACTTCATCAAAGAAAGATCTATTCTTGAGGCCATCTTGGAAATTTTCAAAGACTTCAAATATGCTAAAAAATCATCTCAAAATTATATCTACCCTTATGGGAAACCTTTTGTCTCAGATCAACATTAATGGCTAGCTCTCTTTATGGATACTTCTTAAACACTCCATTTGAAAGGGCTGCACATTTGCCTTGATGTTCTTGGCCATTGGTGTAAATTTCTTCACCTCTTTGGTTGGAAATCAAAAGTATGTAGGCCAACTTAGGGGGATCCCTTTTCCGATCTAATGATTTTCATAATCTTTGTTGACAAGAGTTTTTTATTTGATTGATACTAGGTTTTCATCCCTTTTCTTGCACTACCTTGAAATCTTTTATACTACCTCAGGGTTCAAGATTAACCACTCAAAGATAGCCTTTGAGGAACTTTTGTAGCCCTCCCCATAGTTTCTTGGGGAGCAAGGCTACAAGGCACTTACTTCAGGCCAAATGTTTTGATTGTTAGGCATTCTCATGGGTTTTGGGGTTTGTATGAGTCAATACGGGCATTGGTCGTTGGCCAAGCATGAAGGTAAGATTCAACGGTAGAAGGGAATATAGATTAATATGGCTTTAAAAGAAATGGTGATAAAGATGTTCTTGATTTCTTTCATAATCTATTTTTTGGCATGCTCAAGACTAAACAACATTGAGGTGATAAATATGGGAAGAACTTCCAAGAAAATCCTTTGAATGAGAGACTAAAATAGGAGAGATTGCCTAAGGTTAAATGAAACAATTTCCCAAGGCCCAATGAGTTGTGTGGATTAGGAATTTTAGATGTGTTGGACTTGGCCAAAAGTGGTTAAATGGATTATAAAAGCTTGAAGTAATAACAAAGAATCATATGCAAAGATTATCTTTATAAACAACAAAAATCTCTCGATTTTTTTGGCCTAAATGGAACAACATTGAATGCATCACACTTCTATATTCTTGTCCTCATGATCCCCAAAGGCTCATATTTTCTCTAATTCTATGTAAAGCTTGGAATAAGATGAAATCTCATTGCTCAATTTGTAGAGGCTGGAAGTGGGATATTGGCATCCATCAACATGATTATTTATGGTTCCTTGTTGATGAAATCAAGGAAGTCAAGAAAGAGAAACTTGAAAGATCCAAGTAGCTTTGGTCCAAAGGATTCCATAAGTGGAAGCAACTTTGTAACCAAGATAGAGGACATTCGATCATGTTTGAGGACATACACCCCAACCACTGAGTTCACTATGAATATTGGTGCTTCTTAGGGCACAAAATGACCACTTGAGATGTGTTGAAGACCATTTTATTGCTCAAATGGATTCCGCCCACTTGAATGGTCTAAAGCGGAACAATTGTAACAATTTAGAGGACATTTCATGACCAAAGAGAAAACTTGATATTCATCACTCTCCTAACAAAAAGTGGTGTAGTGATTGGTCTTGGATTACATATGAATTCAATCTCAATTACTTGGGCACTTGCTTATAGAGAACCAAAAAGCAATCCTCATGAGGCAAATTATCTATGGTGTCACCTGGATCAATGCAAGAGCCTTATAGAGAACAAGAAAGCAATCCTCATGAGGCAAATTATCTATGGTTGCATCTGGATCAATGCAAGAGCCAATAAATGTTGTGAAGCTCCACCTTGGTGAAAAATATAATTTAGAGGTAGAGAAGTCATCAATCATCTTTTCTTCTTATGTCCAAAGAGTGCCAATATTTGGAAGAGAATCAGAAAGTCACTCATTCTAGATCACACAATTAGTTGTAAACATGCACTGCTCCACAAAGCCATAGGCTGCTCCTTGGCTCTTTAGAAATGTCATAAGAAGCAAAACACTCCAAAAAATGTGAGAGGGAAAGGTGCATGGACAACTTTTGTCAAGACCTAGGATTTTACCTTTTGGAAGGGCATTAGTTGCATCCTTCATTTTGTTGTTGGTCAGAAGGTTGTTGAATCTACAAGATCTCCCACAAAATATTATTTTGTATGAATTAAAAGATGATGTCCCTTAGCCACATCTCTAAGGAAACAATAGAGTAGCCATCCCTAACAACTCTTGAGTCTACAAGATCTCCCACAAAATATTATTTCTTATTAATTTAAAGATGATGTCCCTTAGTCACATCTCTAAGGAAACAATAGAGTAGCCATCCCTAACAACTTTGAATAGCGATTCATAGTAAAGTTATTATTCTCTTCCTATAAAGTAGATTCAAAGAAATTATTTTTGATCATTTTGGGGACAAACTCTTTGGCTTGCTTCTTCTTCAAAATTCTACACCTTTCTTTGGAAGGATTGTCATAGTTGATAGCCCACCAATTTTTAAAGAAGAATTGAAGCTTTATTCTCTCAATTTTCAAAACTCGGGGAAGAATTCACACCCATTGTATCAAAAGCTATATAGAGCATGGAGGGTGGATTGTTTAGGAGTTAGATGAAGAGGAAAGAGACCCAAATAGAGAATAACTGAGGACATAAAGTTATAGGCTATCATAGGTAGGGGTTTTTATCCTTGTAATGAATATCAAAGAAAAGCACAAAACATAGTGAAGAAGTTCCATTACCTCAATTTATTTGAAAAATAAATTGAGGTAATGGACAAATAAAGTCTTTATACATGTACGAAATGGAGGTATAAACCTATGATTACCCTTCCGAGATGGACTAGCATGGATGGGACATCTAGAGAAGGTAACGAGCACATGGAAGTGCCAAGTTCAGATTTTTCAGTTTATTTTGTGTCTATTTTGTGTATGCATAATAAGGTTTCTGGCTTCCGTTTCTATGTAAGAAGGTGGATCTCTTTGAATTCTATGTATCAATATTCAATAAAGGGTGAGGGTGTCTAAGTTTTAGATGGACAGACAGTCTTCAATACAAAATACTCACCTATATTTTTGAGTTTTCTCCTCTATTTTGTTGACTTAAGTATGTTTCTTCTCTTAAAATGCATTCCTATGTGTACTGAACCAAATCAATCACTTGGATATAAACTAGGAGGTGTCCAAGATATACACATGCACAAAAAGGAAAAAGCCTACTCCTGGATTTCTTGGCTGCTTAAATGCACCCTCTTCATATTTAAGGTCATTTAGAAACTATGACATGATGATTGGTTATGCATCCCTTTTCCGCCCCCAATCCAATCCATAAGAAATAAATGGTAAAATTTCTTTACTCTTTTTGTGATGTGATTGTGTGTTGGAATGTTTCTTAGGTAAAAACGATTTTTTAGTATGTAAGTTCTTCTACAAGCTCCTAAAGCACACCAAGATCATTGATTTTGGTGGAGTGCTCGAAGAGAAAAAAAAATCTCTCTCTCTCTCTCTCTCTCCTTTTTGTAGGAAACGATTGAGCATGAACATCCGTGGAGTGCACCCTAACAATCTTCTAATGTTCATGTCATTGAAGCATAACTTGTCGTGCATGCCTCTGTGATGTACTCAGGTTGCTTCCATGGATGATAACTTGAGTGAAAAACATGTAAGATGTACTACTACTACTGGATCAACACGCCAACACATTTTAGCACCTTCAATGCGGAGAAAGAAGACCTACAGTAGGGCAGCTTGTGTCAAAAAGTTTTGAGATTGAAGAAATTGTATTAAGGACGTGCCAAAACATGTGGATTTACAAAGGATTTTG
>CM035411.1:169354983-169434983 GCA_020310875.1 Ceratopteris richardii | reverse complement strand
GCTCAACAGATTCTTGTTTCCATATGAGGTCTTAATAGCTCCTACTTTAATCACTGAGTGCTTGGTGTCATCACCTGTTTGTACCTGATGCTTACCCTTTGGTTCCTCAAGGTCAGAGAGAAGAGCTATATTTCCTGCCACATGGTTTGAGCATCCTGAGTCAATGTAGAAGAGATGGTCATCATTTATACCTGGTTTTGAAGTCATGTTCATAATCAGAAGAGAATATTCTTGCTCCTGTGTGTAGTTGTTGTAATCCTTCCTTGATTTTTAGCCTCCTTGGTAGTTGCTATTGTAGTAGTCTTTGTAGTTGTTATTGTATCCTTGATGGTGATTGAATCTTCCTCTTGATTGTGTATATCCACCTCTTTGATGTCCTCTACCTCTCTGATTCTTGAAGTTCCTGTAACACTCATCTGTAGTATGATTTGACAATCCACAAATGTTACATGGTGAGGAGTTATAAGGTCTCCCCCTACCTTGCTTACCTCCTCTACCCCTTCCTCTTGAGGTTCTACCTCTCCCTGCATAGTTGGCTTGGGAGGTAGTTCCTTCATCTTCAACCTTTTTGTTCTTCCCTTTCTCTTTCGATTTACTTTTATTAGTGTATAGGGTAGAAGAGCTATTACCTCTTGATGAATCTCCATTCTTGTTGAGCTTGGCTTCATGATTAAATAGTTGCCCCATGAGTGTGGTAAGGTCTAGAATCTGCATGTCCATGTACAAGTCCATGGCAATTGTGAACCTCTCCCATTTTTCATAAGCTTTAATACCATTGACTACTTGTCTTACAATCTACTCTTTTTCAATTTATTCTCCTATGCTTGCCAATTGATCAGCTACATCTTTGACTTTGGTCACATACTTTGAGATGCCTTGCTTCCCTACAAAAATAGTGATTTTCATCACTAAAAACCATTGTAAATACCATTTTCCAATTTTGTAACTCCACTTTGTTCAAGCTGAGGAGTCCTAGAGCTTGAGGAGTATTAGAAGTATCATCCTATCAATTTTCATAATTTTTAGACTTCATTTGAGCCCTCAAATAAGCCCTGGAACCTAATTTTTAACTAGGTCGGACACTAGGTCTGGATAGGGCCAAAACTAGTCAAAAAACTATAAAAAGAGCTAGAGAGCTCATTTTTGAGGTTAGCTTGTTAGAGAATAGAGCTTTTGTAAGAGAACTCGTTTGCAATCGAAGCTTTCCATTGTTCCTCTCTTTGATCTTGCCTTGTGTGCATGTGTGCGTGTCTGTGTGCATGCTTGTGTGCTTTCACTCACACACTTGTGCCTTCACTTGCTCGTGGTCTTCATACCGGTCCTCACATCTCCGTGGATTGACAAGTAAAGGAGGTGGTGCTTACGCTTGAGCTACACCAAATTTTGGTGCCATTGCCGAGGAGAGAGCTTCAAGGACGAGCGTTGTGATGGTAAGATCGTAGATTTGCGATGTTGGAAAGTAAAAAAACTGTCATTTCTGCTATTTTTCTGATTTTTCTTCTCCATCTTCATCATCATCATCATCTCCATCTTGATCCATCTTCATCTTCATAGAAATTTCTTGTTTTTTTAGTGTGTTTTCACCATTTTCATACCATATTTCATGCATTATTGTGTGGGAAGGAGTGAGAAGTGCAAGGGAGAGCAAGCGCCTGTGTTTTTTCATGATTTTCTGCACATACGGAGCTCGCCATTGCTCGGCGCTCAGAAATTCAATGTTCCCGCCAAAAAACACAATTCTGTGATGAAAATCGCGATTCTGTGAAAAATTCAAATTTTTTTGAAAATCACGATTTTCTATTTCCCGCCTAAAAGCTCTCTAAAGGAAACACGATTCTGAGGTCATTCTCAGAATTGCGATTCTCTAGTTGTGCTCAGAATCGCGATTCTCTAAGTTTTTCAAAAACACGATTCTCTGGTCACCCTTAGAAGTGTGATTTCTTTTGGCGATTCTAAAAAAATACGATTCTGAGCAAAAACACAATTTTCAGCCAAAAAACACGATTTTCTAAAAACACACTTCTCTGTGGCCTCAAAATCACGATTTTCAAAACACGATTCTCTAAGGTACAAAATCGCGATTTTCAAAACACGATTCTCACTCAAAATTGCATTTCTTGGGGATTGCTCAGAATCGCGATTCTCTGGATTTCACAGCATCGCGATTCTCTTGATTTCACAACATCGCGATTCTCTTGATTTCGTAGCATCACAATTCTCTTGATTTCACAGCATCGCGATTCTCTAGATTTCACAGCATCGCGATTCTCTGGATTTCAGAGCATCGCGATTCTCTTTTCACAGCATCGCGATTCTCTTGATTTCACATGATCACAATTTTCACACACAATCGTGATTTTTTCCAAAAGGTCCTGTTTGCCTGTTTTGACCCCTAGGAGCCTGATCTGACATAATGTTTTCATCCAAAGTCCATTTTTTGAGCTCTATAGCTCGTTGGAAAGCTTGTTGATTTTTCAGATAGACTAATTTGAAGTTGAGCCTCAGGTGGGACTACGGAACCAAGGGGACTCCAAAGGATTTTGAACCATACCAAGGGGAAATTTTGGACTCTTAACCAAAGCTTATGAACCTGAGATCTGGTAGAAACCTAGGCAAGGATAGACAAAGCATTAATTCTTCTCAGTCTAGTGTCAACCATACAACTAAGTCTTCGGCACAACAACTAAGTGGTTGTCCTTACATACTAAATTCTAACACAAGTGACTCAGAAATGTCTTTTAGCATGGGGAAACCTGTAGGTGGCTCAGGAACTGCCCATCTACAAACACCAGAAGGTCCCTATAAGACACAATTGGAATATATTCGGACCAACCGATTAGGTGCTTGCATCTATGAGGATGGCCTGAGGCGATCAGTGGTCCAACTCAAAAATCTAGATCAACCCTTTGGACTTCAACACCCGGTGGTCAAGTTCGAAGAGGGTTCATACATTGATAAGGAAGGAACCATGTATGTGGTCACCAACCTACCAGATAGGACCGATGAGTTTGGAAATATCATTCATGAGAATGAGATAGGAGACCTAGAACAAGGAAATGTAGGAGAAGGATCCCAGACTCCTAGAGGTAAGTCAATTTTGACCAGAGTGATCACTCCAGATTGGATACCTCAAGACAACAAAAGCATAGAACTATTCTTGAATAGAGAAACAAAGGAAGCCTTTTGGAGATTCAAGCCAGATCAACCTAGCCAATTGGGCATAATCATCATCTACGAGTTCAAGGATCCAGAGATACCAGGCAAAGTTGTCTACCTGGATAACACATCAGAGAAGATGTTCTTGGTAATAGAACACGATAGACATGCATATACTTGGAAGAGTGAATTGATTTTACCTCCACCAAGATCCAATGTTTCCCATGGCCTCCAAGGAGTAGGATCATCCCAAGCTCATGAACTCAGAGAGAAAGAAATAGAGAGAGACCTGAGGTAAGTGTTGCACACACTGTGGGCAGAAATAGATCAGGATTTGAAAATGGAAGACCTGAAAGAGAGAGACATTAAGCACATAGGCAACAAAATGATTTTCCATTCCCTAGATCCCGAGAGCACCCAAGAACCCTTAGACCCACTCAAGCGATCAAGGCAATGAAGAATTACTTTGACGGGACAGGAGATCCTTATGATCATGTGGCCGAGTTCAAACAAGTGTTAAGAGCTGAACAGGTTGAGGATTTGTTCACCCAATACAAGGCATTTGGTTTGACTCTTAAGGGCACTGCCTTAGTTTGGTTTCAACCACTGAGTAGTCGCAACTATCGTGATATAGGTCAACTGCTAGATGAATTCATTGTAGAATTTTCCAAGAGTGGTATCATGCATAACACATCATCTTTGATCCAGAGATTCAAGCAGACACCCCAACAAACAGTGCTACTAGTAGGTAGAACATTCAGACAGTACTTAAAAAGATGCCCTGCTCTAGAGTTACCCACGCCAGATGGCTTACTAAGCACCAAGATAAGATCATATGTATACTTGAAAGAGCCTAGAAGCATAGAAGAATGTGTGCGGACCTGCATTGACATAGAAGACAACTTGGGTGAGGAGTTAGGACTATCCAAACTCTATAAAGACTCTGACAGTTCTACTAGTCATACCTCTAGAGCCTCCACTGAGATGGATGAGATAGCAGAGCAAGTTGCCAAGAAGCTAGGAGTTCAAAATAGGCAAATACCAAGAGCCACCCCATTGCATCAGTGTTATATTTGCGGAGGTGACCACATGGCTAATGTATGCCCATTGCACAACCAGAACATGAGAGAAAGGAATGCTCCATACTGCACTATTGAGAGAAAATACACGAACCACACGGCTCAAGATTGTCCATACAATAGACAGGTTGTTAGACAAAATTATCAGCAACCTTACCCACAAGGTAGGTATCAGAACCAATAGCAACAACCATATTATAGACCACAACAGCAATATTAGGCACCATATAGGCCACAACCAGTCTTGGGAAACCAAGCACCAGCTGCTGCCAATACAATTCCAGTTAAGTATGCAGTGGCAGAAGAGAATCTTAATAGAGCATTGAAGCTAGTGACCCCACTGATCTCAAAGAATGACTCTCATGCTCATAGTTTAGACTACTCCCATGAAGGTAGTCCACATGCTTATTACATAGAGTCACCTGAGCATAGTGAGATTTACTCGTATCAATATGAGGCACCACCTATGGAACAAAATTGGGAGCCAGAATACTCCAATGTCTTGTACACCAATACTAACCCTAGGCCCCAAATGAGACAAATGAGACCACAAGCCCCTAGAGGACCTTGTTTCAGATGTTAAGGTGACCATTTCCTTCGTGATTGGCCCCACCCACCATCTCCAAGTCAAGGACACGCTATCACAATACAAGCTTTTTGTCCTAAGTGTGGCAAAGACCATCTCCCCAAAGATTGTCCAAGAAACCCCTCTAGTGCGCCCAAGGTTACACCCATTAATGTGGTAGGCTTAGTGGTGGATTCAAGTGCAAGTAGTAGTAATGTGGCTCTTGTACAGGCAGTTACTAGGGCACAAGCATTAAAACAAGATAAACAAGTAGAGCAATCAGAGTCGAGTGAATCAGGAGAGCATAGTAAGAGGAAAACAAGAACATGGAAGGATACCAGGGAGAAAGCCAATCGCAAGTGGAATAAAAAGTTATTAGAACTAGAAGAAAGCTTGAAGGAAGCAAAAACAAAGATAGAAGACGTTGCATCTCAAAGTCCCTCGCATTCCGAAACTCCATCCACTCCACCTCATCCCATCCCATCACCCATTGTAAGTAGACCACAACCAGGGTCTGTTCTTGCAGATCCAACCCTAGAAGGCTTGGACATGATGTTCAAGGCCTACCAGGCTGGACTTCGAGAAGGGCCAACAACTGCAAACCTAGACAAGAGTTACCTTAGAGCGGATTTAGAGATTGAACGGATGAAAATGTGCATGAAAATGGTAGAACAAGCTCAAGCTATACTCGAGACTAGTCAAAAGTTCAATCAGACAAATTCTGTCAAACCGGATTTGCATTTCCAGGGCTTACTAGAAAGATTAGAGCAATTGGTAAACAAACCACAAGTTTCTCTACCACCATAGGCTCAACCAGTTATTGAGAGAAGAAGCTCACCACCAATGGGAACATATGTTCCTAATTCCACGGATGCTGGAATACCTCCTTCAATTCAAGAGCACTCTCAAGAGTTCTTGCGGGAAATACAAGAGGAGAAATGGGCCAAGGATAAGGGTAATTTCCCTCCTATTCATGAGATTGATGATCTTCATGATCAATTTCCCCAAGACATTCCATCTATTTATGGAGATGAAGCAGAACAACAAGAAGATGAAAGATTAGATTTTGAATCTAATACTTTCGAAGAGCTTCCACAATTCACTAGCCCTTGGGAATCTGAATCTCTTCATATTAGAGCTCCCACGATACTGGTAAGACATGAAGACTCAGTGGTCCCAAGGAACACTGATGTCGTGAAGAACACTAAGGTTCAACGTCATCTCACTGTAGAAAAGCTACTCAAAGCAAAACCTCAGCTATGGAACCATGTGAAGGATCAGGTCCTAGAACTTGATTCCAATATGCCAAAAGCAGGCTCTAAGCAGAAAGTCCCAGAGATACCTCTAGATAAAATAGGGGACATATGCGAGGGTGAAGAAGGTAATACTTATCTCCCTATCACCTACCAAGGTTACACAACCAAAGCAATCATAGATTCAGGTGCTAGTGTTGCTATTGCGACCACCTCCTTGTGGACACAATGGGGCAAACCCACATTAAGACCAACTAGAATGAAACTTCAAATGGCCGATGGTCATTTTGAGAGACCTCTAGGATTGCTAGAAGGGATAACTCTAACCACTTGTGGCGTAGAGTTTGAGCACACATTTGCTATATGTGACTTTGAGAAAAATAATGTTTATGAGATGATCCTAGGAAGACCCTTCCTACGACAATTGCAAATAGTACAAGATTGGGGAGCCAACTCCTTGTACTTACAACACTTAGGGGTTACCACCAAGGTAAACTTGAAGGATAACACCTTCAGACATGTACCACCCCTACAGTGGAATCCTATCCACAAAGCGAAAGAAGATTCCATCTCTATGCATTCTGAAAGTTCACCTGGTCCATCATGGCTGCATGAAGATACTCATTTGTGGATGTGCAAGGTCGCAGAGGAAGAGGAAAAAAGTTTAAAGGCAAGAGAAGAAGGAACTTCACCAAGAGATAGACCAGTTAGAGACCCAGCCTACACAGCGATGATCTTTCCAGATGAGGAATTTGAGCCTCATGGCTAGCCAGAAATCTTAGCCACCATGGACATTGCTATCAATGAAGAACAATGGACACCTCATTGTGATGAGGAGGGTTATGATATTTCAATGTTCATATGTCAGCCCTTGCTAGAAGAATGTGACCCTAGTGATGTCATAGAAGAAGAAGAGAATGACGATGATATAGAGTCCATTGTGATGGATAGTTGCTTTAACTCAGAGCAGCACTATCTAGAAGATATAGGAGTGTTCACCCAGAAAGAAGAAGAACCTCTCACAAGTATTAAAACAGTAAATTCAAAGGATGGAAGTGAGAACAATCAAAAGAAAAAGAAAAGAAAAGCAGTGAAACAAGAAGAGGAGGAATCATTGTTTGAAGTACCAGAAAACTTCAAGAAATATGAAGTTGACGACTGCAAAATTTTGGTACGAATGCTTAAGAGAGAGGCCATCATTGGAGAATCATATGATAATAAAGAAAAGACTAAGAAAATTGTAGTGACCATTGAAGAGAACGAAGAGAGATGCACATATATAGGAGATGACCCAAGTGCAAGAGAAGAAATGAAGCTTGTAGCTCTATTAAGGGAATATAGGGACGTGTTTGCGTGGCACTATAGGGACTTGAAGGGGGTAGATCCAAGAATATGTTCTCATACGATTCCCATGACCGCTGATGCCAAGCCCAACAAACAAAAGACCTACACATATAATGACACTTATGCTACAAAGATCAAAGAGGAAATTGATAGGTTGATTGAAGCTGGATTTATCTATGAGATTGAGCACACTGAGTGGGTGTCCCCCATTGTAGTGGTGCCTAAGAAGAACGGGAAGCTGCGAGTGTGTATTAACCTTAAAAAAGTTAATGCTGCTACGATCAGAGATAGTTATCCACTTCCAATCACTGAACATTTACTGGAGCGTGTTGCAGGCAAGGAAGTTTATAGCTTCCTTGATGGATTTTCAGGTTATAACCAAGTAGCCATTGCCCCAGAAGATCAACACAAGACGGCTTTTTCCATAGAGTGAGGAATCTTTGCATTTCATGGGATGCCATTTGGGCTCACCAATGCACGTGCAACATTCCAAAGGCTCATGTGTCATGTCTTCAAAGAGTTCTTGCGAAAGATCTTGGAAGTATATGTGGATGATTTATGTGCGCATTCCCAAGAAAGAAGATACCACATCCCTGAGCTTAGACAGATCTTCAACAAGTGTGGAGAATATCGAGTTTGTTTGAACCCAGAAAAGTGTGTATGCATGGTACGACAAGGTAAAATTTTAGGTCACATTGTTTCTAAGAATGGAATATCAACAGATGAGGACAAAGTAAGCGCCATCGCAGAGCTTCCAAGACCAAGAAATGTTAAAGAGGTACAAGCCTTTATGGGCCATTGTGGATATTATCGCAGGTTTATCCATAGGTATGCGATCATAGCTAGACCTCTTTATGCCTTGTTGGCAAACGACGAATGCGAAAATTCCTTCAATGAGTTGAAGAGGCGTTTGTGCTAGGTCGGACACTAGGTCTGGACAGGGCCAAAAGCTAGTCAAAAACTATAAATAGAGCTAGAGAGCTCATTTTGGAGTTTGGCTTGTTGTAGAATTGAACTTGTAAGAGAACTTTTGAGTAATCTAAAAGAAATACATTGTCTCTCTCTTTGTTCTTGCCGTGTGTGCGTGTGTGTGTGTGTGTGCATATTGGTGTGCTTCTCACTCATACACTTGTGCCTTCACTTGCTCGAGGTCTCCATACCATCCTCATGTCTTCCCAGATTGACATTAAAGGAGGTGCTACTCATCACTGAGCTACACATGTCAATTAGGTAAGGCTCATAAGCAATCTTATTCCAAGCATGGTTTTATGTATTCAGAGAAGCTTGAATTAGTACACACAGATGTATGGGGACCATCAAAGGATTTCAGCATCAATGGTTCAAGGTATTATGTGATTTATGTTGATGATGCTACCAGATGGATCACTATCTATGTGATCAAAGATAAGTAAGAGGTATTCAATACATTCAAACATTATCATGTGTATGCAGAAAGAATTACAGGTCAAAAATTGAAGAGATTAAGGTCAGATGGAGGGGGAGAGTATTTCTCTAATGAGTTCAGTGATTACTTGTGGAATGTAGGTATAAAAATGGAAATTACTTGCAGGGACTCTCCTCAACAAAATGGTGTAGCAGAAAGGAGGAATAGAACTCTTGTTGAGTTTGCAAGATCTATGATGAAGGAGAAAAATTGCCCAAATTATTTGTGGGCTGAGGCTGTAAATACAGCCACATATTTGTTCAATAGATTACCATGTAAAGCTTTGCAGGGTATGACACCATATGAGGCATGGTGGGGTAAGAGACCTACTCTAGATCATTGTAAAGTATTTGGATGTTTGGCCATTAGGGCGAAAAACGGCCCAAAAAGGGCCGTGTAAGGATTTCAATTAGTTGTGCTTAATCGGGATTAAAGTTGTCAAATCCTTTAAGAAATTCCGTGTAAGTTCATTTAAAACGTATCTTATGCAAATTTTGAAGAGAGAGAAACTCGTATCATATAATCATGAAAAGTTTGTGTGATATCTTACGCCTCGAAGTTTGTGTGATATCTTACGCCTCAAAAGTTGAATTTTCCTCTTCTTCACGGACCTATATAATGTGTGCTGATGACGTTTTGAGCTTTTTTCTCTCTACTTTTCATAGCAAGCCTGTTTCTCCCTTTCACGTCATTTTAGACACTTGCTGGTCATTTTTCATAGCAGACCATGGAGAACGTTAACCCAAATACTCTCCCTGAGCTTTCAAACAATCGAAATCATTGTAAAAAGTTCCATATCAACATTGCAGTTAGTCAGGAGTATGCGACGACAAGAAACGTATTTCGAAGGGCTCTTCATCCTCTTGAAGTGGATGGATTGCGAAAGGAAGGCAAGAAACATATCGACATATGGACAGATGGATCTGTTTATCCAATTGATCCACAAACTGGAAGGTACCCCCCTTTTCATAATCTTCATGATCTGATTAGATTTGTGGGAGATGGTGAGGATGGTTTACGAGGCTATTGTTCAAGGCTCTGGGATATTTCAAGGAATTATGTACAATACATAAACTATTTACAAAACACACTACACCAGAAGAATTTACATATGAGAGAGCTAGAAAACAAATTATCCACTTTATCTTCTCAGTTAGAGTCTTTTAAAAAAATGAAAGAAACTCCTATAGGTTTGAGAATGCGGTCAAAACGAGTAAAACCTTTTTTAGATTTGACTGAAAAATCTGGCCAGAAAAAGAAAAGAATGAAAATTGTTAGAGATCATGTGACAAATGTGTTAGGTTTCAATATGTCGAGCAGCTTTGAGCGCATACATTTCTGTAATGAAATTTTGAGTCAAAATGATGTTTTAAGACTATTGAAACTAAATGAAAATACATGCTTGAAACGCTTTGTTTTTCAAAAACTCATGACAGAAATGAATCTTTTACTAGAACCATCTCAAATTCAAAATATTTGTGATAGTGTCGGAGTGAGTAGGAAAGGTTATAGAGCAATTTCAAAAGTTTGGTGTGAATTTTTAAAATTTAACAAAGTTAGAAGTTTTGGATTGCCTAGACCCCATCATGTAGGAAAGTTTCGGCTCTGCTTGAATAAGAAGATCACATCAGTATTTGGTGAATATAAACATATTCACGGTAACATGCCTTACGAAGTAGGAAAACATAAGTTACATTTCACTTACAATGCATTTAACAACATATGGATAGATGTTATAAAACTTCAAACATACATGGTTCAGTTCTATAATATAAAAGAGCATGAATGTTCTGGTCTATTGAAATTTGTAATCAAACTTGATGAAGCTGAGCTTAAAAAACATCAAAAGATGGAGAGAATAAGCATTGCACTGATGAACAAAGCTTTGGACTATAGCCTTGGGAAATTGGATACTCCATCTCTCAAAGTACAATCAGAAATGGAGTTATGGTGGGTTGGCTGTGCTCAAGTTCCATCTGAGAGCCATAAAACACTTAAATGGTTATTCTCACAGACAAACATTCCAAATGTTATCCAAGGGCATCATGCAGGAGAATTGTTGAATGTCAAAGACTACGGAAACTTTCAAGTTGAGTGGCATTTGAGTGGAGACCTAAAGACACTCAAATGCATGTTTGGTATAAGTGGGGGAGCAAATTCTAAATACCCTTGCTTGTACTGCATGCAAAGCCCAGGCACAAATGGATGGATTACTAGAGCTGAGGGTGAAGAGGCTCCTTCTAGACAAAATGTTATTCTTCGTAACTACTCATCTTCTTCAATGATTTGGGATCCCATACTTCCAATAGCACTGACAAATGTACACATATGTACACTACATGCAGAGTTAAGAATCATTGACAAGTTGGTCCGTCTTCACTTGGATTATGCATATTCTATCAAGCCCACAACTCTTGCAGATGAATGCATAAAAAAATGTGAATGTCTTCTTTCAGAAATGGGGTTTCATGGTGGTGATGTTCATCTAAGAAAAAATCCAAAGCTTTCACAAAATACAGGTGATGTTTTACAGGATGTCTCAATGGGAGGTGCAAAAGCAAGGAGATTCTTCAGCAACCATGATGGCAAACAACTTAATGCCATGTGGAATTCATGGAAAACATTTTGTGAGGTCACGACTAATGTTAAAAGCAAACCAGAAATAGCAAAAAAGAGAATGGAGGTGTGGGTCAAACTAGATAATCTTTTAAAGATCATGAGGCAGCAGGTAACATCAAAAAGTTATGTGACAGATTTCAGAAAGGCGACCAGAGAGCTTATAGAAACCATCATAGAGGCATGGGGTGCCAAAGACATAACATACTACTTGGTGAGCTCCAAAGATATTTTATTCAATTTATTTATTTTTAATTGAAATAAAGATCTAATGAAATTCTTCTGCTTTCCAGCATATTCTTCTTGTGCATGGTGCATTCTTTGCAGAAAAAGAACCACTTGCCATGTGGAACACCCAAGGCATGGAAAAATCTCATTATCAAGCAAGGACAAGCTTCTTTAGGTGTACAAGGAAAGGAGGAGGAGTAACAAAGAGCAATGCCTTCAGAGAGCTTTTTGATTGGTTCTTTAGAAGACAATTACAAAGGACCTCATGCCAAATATAATCAGAAGGATATGGCTATCACCAGACAAATCATGTATCAATATCACAAACTGAAAAAGACCACATTTCAAACAGAGCTTTAATATTTGCAATGTGTTTTATTTCTTTGAGAAATAAAAGATGTCATGTACATTTCATGATGTATTATGCTTTGAAAAGAAATATGTCTACTACCATCAGATGACTTTGACCAGAGAATCAATAACAATTACACCAAAAAAATTTGCAATGTCTTATATCACATTGGGCAATTTCTGTATATGTACATTTGTTGAGATATAGAATTTGAAAAAATCAAGTCATTCCTTGAGCCTTTTGAAAGAGCTTGGCTCTGGCAAATCACCTCTATATCTCAGGAACTCTTTTCTCCTGTATCCAGCAATGCTTTTTAAATCTGACACCCCTGCAGCCATTGCATAGCTTGAATAACAAAGAAAGTACCCTGCCCTTGAAGCATTGAGTCCAGGGGCATATCCAAAAATTCTGAATGCAGTTGCTCTTTCAAGCAGTAAAACTCTGAAAGCATTAAAGGGTATTGGAGTAAAACCCATGTATTTTGATAGAGTCCTCAAGCAGAACAATGCAAAGTCTGGCTCCTCACTATAGTGCTTGTGAATAACACAAAAAGTGTCTGGGTTCAACTTTGGAATATAGTGGATAATAGAATGAATATCCACCTTTGCTTTTCCTTTCTCTTCTAAGGCTTTTCTTGTTCCCTTGCCCCTGCCAAGGTAATTGTCTTCATCCAATAAAGTTAACTGTGATAAAAATGAAAAACATGGTTAGATGAAGTGCAAGCACACTTAAGGAAACATGTGAAGTAACTTGAAACTATTAGAAAGAAAAGCAAGAGACACGACTGATGCAAGCGATAAGGGTCTTCAGAGAAATTCAGATTGTTGTTATCGCTTGCATCGGTCGTCATCAATATCTATTTGCAAACTGCCTAGAAACATAATGTTTGATAAATGAGGGGAATTCCCACAAGCAAGACATGTATTATCATTGCTGCATGCAACTCCTACACACGACCGATACAAGCGATAAGGCCCAGCAGAAAATATCCGCTGGGCCTCATCGCTTGCATCGGTCGTGATCCATTTCTGACACTTCGAATGGAGAACTTGGACAAATCTGATACAAGAAAGAGATTTTGCATTGGTCCCATCTCATATCCTTAACCTAAAGTTCTTGAGAATATAGTTAACTGCAAGCACACTTAAGGAAACATGTGAAGTAACTTGAAACTATAAGAAAGAAAAGCAAGAGACACGACTGATGCAAGCGATAAGGGTCTTCAGAGAAATTCAGATTGTCGTTATCGCTTGCATCGGTCGTCATCAATATCTATTTGCAAACTGCCTAGAAAAATCTAATGTTTGATAAATGAGGGGAATTCCCACAAGCAAGACATGTATTATCATTGCTGCATGCAACTCCTAGACACGACCGATACAAGCGATAAGGCCCAGCGGAAAATATCCGATGGGCCTAATCGCTTGCATCGGTCGTGATCCATTTCTGACACTTCGAATGGAGAACTTGGACAAATCTGATATAAGAAAGAGATTTTGCATTGGTCCCATCTCAGATCCTTAACCTAAAGATCTTGAGAACATAGTTAACTGTATACCTTGACATCATCTTCCTCAAGTCCAAACACGACCGATGCAAGCGATGAGGCCCAGCGGAAAATATCCGATGGGCCTAATCGCTTGCATCGATTGTGATCCATTTCTGACACTTCAAATGGAGAACTTGGACAAATCTGATACAAGAAAGAGATTTTGCATTGGTCCCATCTCATATCCTTAACCTAAAGTTCTTGAGAATATAGTTAACTGCATACTTGACGCCATCTTCCTAAAGTCCAAACACGACCGATGCAAGCGATGAGGCCCGACGGAAAATATCTAATGGGCCTTGTCGCTTGCATCGGTCGTGATCGACTTCTGACACTTCTAATGGAGAACTTGGACAAACTGACACAAGATAGAGATTTTGCATCAAGCCCATCTCATCTCCTTTGCCTTTAAATCATGAGAATATATTTTACTACATACTTGACCTCATCTTCCTCTTCAAGTCCGAACACGACCGATGCAAGCGATAAGGCCCAACGGAGATTATCCGTTAGGTTGTATCGCTTGCATCGGTCGTGGTCATTTTCTCACTTAAAAATAGAGATCTCGGAAAAAAAACATTAAGTGATAGAATATATCAAACAACATACCTTGACCTCATCTTCCTCCTCAATGAGCTCTTTTGAGTCAATACAAATTGTTCCTTTGTCCTCAGCGACATCCAAGAATGAATAGCCACGTCCAAACGAGTATATTCCAAGTTGCTTCTGATGCTCATCAAACTCTTCATCAGCAAGTTTTGGCTTCTCTGAGATAGCTTTCTCAAAGCATTTTGAAAGAGCTTCTGATGAATCTTTGAATTCTTCATTAGACATATCCAAATCAAGACGCAAAAATTCCTCTCTTCTTTCTCCTTTCTTATTGATGAATCTCCTTGCAACTTCTTCTGCCTCAGCTATAGCTGCAAGACAGTAGTCCTCCCTTAGATTGAAAAGTTCCTGAATGTAAAATAGAGGTATGAACTCTTTCCCAGAGATAAAGTAAAAAGGTAGATTTGGGAGAAGTAGGGACTTCTCAGACACTTGAACTTCTTCAGTTGGCTCCCTTATTGCAGTCTCTGCTTTAAAAGTGGCCACATCAAAATCTTTGACCTGCTCTTCTTCTGCTTGGAGATTGATCTCCTCAACAATCTCCATGACACCTTTCATAGTTTTTGAGCTAGCCTCAAGTGCCAGATCTAAGCAAGGCTCGTCTTCATCATGAACATTTTCCTCCCTTTCAACTGAGATATGATCAAGCCATATCAAGAAAGCAATGTTTAAAGGGAGCAGGCAGCAGTCCTTTTCATGCTCTGGGCAAAAATCAAGCTTCCCTGGCAAAGGGGATATCCTTCTGCATTTTCTTGTGATTTTAGCCCTATCTATTGGATCCTTCCCAAAGATGTGAGGATGGACATAGGTTTTCTGAGAAATAGAAAGGATACTCCCATTGACCAACCCCAAGAAAATCTCCCACTCATCCTTAAGATAACTTTTCGAGTTCTCTAAGAGTTTTTCAAAATCAATTTCGGGGTTGAATATGTTCATTGCATCAGGAAAATAATCTACACTTAAACCCTCTTGAACCATGAAATCAAGAAGTTTCTCTGATGGAGAGACACTAAGGATCTCATTCATTACTTCCATCTAAGCTGCACTTCTCTTGTATGTCTATTATGAGAACACAACCGATGCAAGCGACTAGAGCGAGTCAACGTAGGTCAAACGGCGAAAATCGCTTGTATCGGTCGTGTCGACGACGAAAGAAAAATACACATGTAGGTGAGAAATTCTCTGAAGGTTGAAAGTTTGAATTTGTGAAGAAATAGGTATTTATAGACGAGGAGGAAAGAAACGGTCGAATGAGGTGGACCAATCACAGAGTGCCACGTGGCAACGTGTACGTTGCCCGATGCAACGGATAGATGACGTGGATCAATCAAATCATGCCACGTGGCAAAAGACGTTGGAATTCGCAACGGGTATTTGACGTGGACCAATCGGGGCATGCCACGTGGCACAACGGTCAACTCAGTTTTGGGACCTATTTAAGCTTCCCTATTCATTTGCTTCTTTTTTTTTTGTCAACACTTGCCAAGCGTGGAGGTTCCATTGCCACCAAGTTTTTTTGATACTTCACAATTTCTATAGAGAGCGCTCTCTCCGTAAGGTAATGTGGACACGACCGATGCAAGCGATTAGGGACATCCGAGATTTTTGGATAACCCTAATCGCTTGGATCGGTCATGTTTTTTAAATAGCATCGAGTCCTTGATCATACCTTGCAAGTTTTGGTTTCTTTTGTGTTGCTTGAGTATAACGCATTGTTACCTTTATTTTAACTTCTATTTATTGAAATATGATGATGAATTCAGGGACGACCGATGCAAGCGATGAGTGACATCCGGGCATTTACGGATGACCCTTATCGCTTGGATCGGTCGTGTCTCTAGTGAGACAAGTTCTGTGAAGGTCGAATGAGGTGGACCAATCACAGAGTGCCACGTGGGAACGTGTACGTTGCCCGATGCAACGGATAGATGATGTGGATCAATCAAATCATGCCACGTGGCAAAAGATGTTGGAATTCGCAACGGGTATCTGATGTGGACCAATCGGAGCATGCCACGTGGCACAATGATCAACTCAGTTTTGGGACCTATTTAAGCTTCCCTATTCATTTCCTTCATTTCTTTCTGTCAACACTTGCCAAGCGTCGAGGTTCCATTGCCACCACGTTTTTAGCCTACTTCATAATTTCTGTAGAGAGCGCTCTCTACGTAAGGTAATGTGGACACGACCGATGCAAGCGATTAGGGACATCCGAGATTTTTAGATAACCCTAATCGCTTGGATCGGTCATGTTTTTTAATATCATCGAGTCCTTGATCATAGCTTGCAAATTTTGGTTTCCTTTGCTATGCTTGAGTATAACGCATTGTTACCTTTATTTTAAGTACTATTTATTGAAATATGATGATGAGTTTAGGGACGACCGATGCAAGCGATGAGGGACGTCCGGGCATTTACGGATAACTCTTATCGCTTGGATCGGTCGTGTCTCTTACAGTGGAACGAGTCATTGATTATAGTTTTCCAATTATCTTTTTCTTAGTGGTAATTGAGTATTTTGCATTGTAAGATATTTTTTATTGATATTTCATGATAAATTTAAAGACGACCGATGCAAGCGATCAGGGACATACGATTATTTCCGGATGACTGCTATCGCTTGCATCGGTCGTGCCTCTGATAGTGGAAAGAGTCATTGATTATAGTTTTCCAATTATCTTTATCTTAGTGATAATTGAGTATTTTGCATTGTAAGATATTATTTATTGATATTTGATGATTAATTTAAAGACGACCGATGCAAGCGATCAGGGACATCCGGGCATTTCCGGATGATTGTTATCGCTTGCATCGGTCGTGCCTCTGATAGTGGAAAGAGTCATTGATCATAGCTTTTTGAGAGTAAGTTTTGACAGTGGAATATTCCACTTTTCCTAATTCCTTGCCTAAAGACTGATTTTTTGCAGAGTATGGCTAGAACCAAAAAGACAGCAAGGAAGTTGTACCCTGAGGGTCAGGACAAGAATGCCCAAGGGGAAAATGTCCAGGAGCAAAATTCCCAGAAGGTTCAAGCCAATGTGCCAGACAAGCCTTCAAAAAAAAGAGTCAACTACCATGTAAAGTCTTTGAGAGAAATAAGAAGAGCTCAAAAGTCTGTGGGATTGTTGATCCCAAGACTTCCATTTATGAGAGTTGTCAAGCAGATCTCAGCCAACCTCTGTTCTTTGATGAAGACCTCATCCTTTGTCAATGTGAGGTGGCAAACTCAAGCACTGCTATGCCTGCAAGAAGCTGCAGAGGACTTTGCTATTGATTTCATGAATGATGCCTACTTATGTGCTGCTCATTCTCATAGGGTAACACTAATGGCGAAGGATTATGTTATTGTTTCAAGAATAAGATATAAGTTTGATAAAGCTCTGGTTCCTATTGATCACCACGATAAAAAATTCTTCGATATTTTAAATATACCTCCAGCTCGAGCATCTAAAACAACAGTTGTCATTGAAGAGATCAACACTCAAGTCACTCATGATCATGAGACTAGAACTGCAGCAAATAGTGAGGAGGAGAGGAAAAAGCAGGGATTATTTACAGAGGAAAGTGCCATCTTAACCCAGATTCAAAAGTTACAGAAAGCAAATAAAGAGCTCCTCAAGAAAGGAGATGGGCAGGTTATAGTTAATGTTGCAATGCCATGGCAAACTGAATTGTTTCTTGACATTAGACCTGAAGATAACAAAATGTTGAGGGAGCTTCATCTTGAAATATCAGATAGTGTGGTCAACATTTCACTCAGGTATATCTAGAGGCCTTAAAATGCTTTTGTTTTGCATAATTTTCTAGTTCCTTAACTGCATTTTTATTTCTTGATTTGTAGGGTTCTTCTTCAACAATGTGAGGAAGCGGTTCAAAGAAAAGTATTTATTTTAGATCCTCTGGTGACACAGTGTTTTTTGCATAAACATGGAGATGCCAAGTCCTTTCTAAGGGATTTTACAGAAGAAGTGGAATGTGTTATTTACCCATATATTGAAAAGTAAGTATTCATCTTCATTTTGGAAACATATTTGTTTCATTTAAGAAAGTATATTTACATGCAACTCATTGACAGGGGCCATTGGAGTTTGATTATTGTGGACTTCAATGCATATCAAGCTCTTTTCCTCAATTCTCTTCCATCACAGCATGGGAATTGCAAAGTGTAAGTTACTATACATTTTGTTGTTCTCTATTTTAAAGCCATGCCCCGTTTTGATTTTCACTTTACAATGCAGTGCTGCAAAGCTTCTCAAGATGCATATTGATCAGAATTTTCCAGGAATAGCTAAAATGAATGAACAAAAGCAATTTGGATACAGCCAAATTCATGTGCCATTGCAGAGAGACTCAACATCATGTGGCTGGAGAGTGATTGCAAATGCTGTAAGATTCTTGGAAAGAAGGTTCCACAAACCTGAATTGAATTTATCAGACTACCCGGAAGCATGGATCATCTTGATCAGAGAGAGAGCAATAAATAGTATCATGAAACATGCAATCTGTCCATATGATCCAGACTCACCTCCACCCCCTCCATCTGATAAAAAACAGTCTGAAGATAAAAAGAAAGGGCTTCCTCTTCACTCACCACTAAAGCATGGGAACATAAAGAGTCAAGCTGAAAGCTCCAAAAAGGGACAGAAGCAACAGAGAAAGCAAGGCTCTAAAAAGGATAGAAAGGGTTAGATAAATTTTTGAGTCTTAGATTGAAATCAATTGTAAAGCCAACCAAGGTTGGCAGATTTATTTTTTAACAAATTGTATGTAGTTATGCCAATCTTCATCTGGAAGATGGTCACAGTTGTATTGAACCTCTTCAGAGTTTGACAAAAGTTCATTGGATGGTCCAATTAAGTTTATTACTTCATTCTTGTTGGAAAGTGTTTAAATTAGAGAAGTTACAGAAGGACATAAAGAATTAAGAGGACACGACCGATACAAGCGATACGGGGAATCGGAGAATCTTGGATTGCCCCTATCGCTTGCATCGGTCGTATTATCCATTTCATCGCTGTTGCTAGTTTTTATACTCGTGAGTCAAATCTTTACGCAAGGTCACTTCTTGAAGTCTCTCGCGGTAGTTTGCTAACACGACCGATGTAAGCGAAAAGGGCCATCCGACAATTTCAGATTGCACTAGTCGCTTGCATCGGTCGTCTTCACTTATCTGGTCTCCTCTGCTTTATGCCTTAAGACATGCTCTTCTAATATTGAAATACCAAACCTTGGATTGAAATTTGCACCAAGTTCTCCACTCTCTCTTATATAACTTGGTAGTTTGCATTTGTACCATGATAATTTCTCTCGCGGTAGTTTGCTAACACGACCGATGTAAGCGATAAGGGCCATCCGACAATTTCAGATTGCACTAGTCGCTTGCATCGGTCGTCTTCACTTATCTCGTCTCCTCTGCTTTATGCCTTAAGACATGCTCTTCTAATATTGAAATACCAAACCTTGGATTGGAATTTGCACCAAGTTCTCCACACTCTCTTATATTACTTGGTATGTGTACCATGATAATTTCTCTTGCATTACTTGAGGACAGAAAAGTTGGATAGAATCAAATTATTTAGCTGAGACTAGTGTGCACCTTTGATAGACTATAATTATTAAATTGAAATTAGATATTCAATTCTAGATCTCTTCTTCATCTAGAATTAACTTATGCAAGTTCCTGTATAATTATTTCTTAGTCATCAATTCACTCCTGCAAAAAAAAATCAATGGAAATATGAAATTAAGGACCTAAAAAATATCTAAGACATTTTAAATTAATAATTTAACACACATTGTTTGTAACCATCCTGCCAAGAAAATTCAATGGAAGTATCAATAGAAGCTTCTATTAGATGAAGATACATTATGTAAGAATGTCAGGGTTAACTTGTTACAATCTTAAAGGTTGGAACTTAATCACCCTTGGTGGCAGGCAGTTTATGCAAGATAATGATTTCTCTGATCTAATGTTAAATATTGCATCATCAATTGAGAATCTACACTGAGATGATACCTCATCAAGGTATTCTAGAAGCTCCCTTACATTTCTGAGATTCCAATTTGCAGTGACAATTATTTTCCTTGATTGAAAATCTGGATGAATCAATACTTCTAACTCAAATTCTAGACAGCTCTCCTCTGAGTCCAAGGCTATCCAAAGTCCAAGCTTTTTTTTCCACCTTCTATAGTCATATCCTAGAACCAGAGATTGTCGACATATCTGATATGAGATTGAAAGAGAATTGGGACTAACTTTACATAAAATAATGTCACCTAGCTTTTGAACTTCTTTGCTATCCCATTCCCTACCTAAAACATCATCAATCTCTGAAATAGGGACTCTCCTATTCAACCACATTGTTTTTGTTTTCTGTAATAACATGTTTTTAAAGCATGCTACAAAGACATGAATAGGCAAAAACCATTGAATCTTTATCCTTCTCGAAATTCGGCCTGCTGACATTGCCTTCTGGATGTCAAATTTAATTTTGCAGAGAAAACTTGAAACTGTTGAATGATCAGGAGCATCCCAATCTAATGAAGAGATGCAAGGACTAGGTACGTGTACAAGAATTCCATAAGAACTCCTCCCTGACGGCACTTGATAATCTGCATAATGGACAAATAACTCTATGCTATTGAAGAATTGAATAGATTTCTCTGCATACATGAGTTCTGCATATTCCTTATGAAGAACTCTGAATGTTCCTGTTAAACATTCAACAGGTTGCCATTCCATAATATTGGAAGGAAAGATATCTGCAGTACAAAAACATATGTTTCATTATACAAAATCAACTGGAATGATAGAAGAGCATTGTCAAAACTTCACTTACAGTACGAAGGGAATTGCAGATGATTTTCTAGAACAAGATCCTTAGCGGTGTACACATGCTGTACTCGTGCAAACCAACCGGATCTCTTCAATTTGAAACTGAGAATACGTCCCTTCCAATGGTTTCTTGTGTTGTCTCTTTTGGCACGCTTGACTTTATGGGCACCTCTACAGCTAGGAAGCATAGTAACCCAGTCATTTACTTTCACGGAAAGAGGTTTCCACAAAGAATCCTCTCTTTTGTTGTAAACCTCACATGAAGTTACGCGATTGGAAGGACGACGAGAAGAAGAAGCCATTTGAACTTAGGAGAAGAAGAATGTTCAAAGCGAGAAACCGACGTTCACAAATTTTGGCAGTATTTATAGAAAAAAAGGCTTTGTACACGTGGAAACTTTTGATTTGATGTTAACCCTGTCGTTGAATGATCATGACATTTTGTGAACCCAAAAATATTTCGTATCTTCAAAAATCAATTCCTTCTTGGAAATTCGAGAATATGCTTTGTGTAGTGTGCAAAAGTATCTTTTTTTGCATCAAACCGAAAAATTGTACACTGAATACGAGACTCTTCATCACTTTAGCGGCGCTTTGAAAGAAAATTGTATTAAAAAAAGAAATTCTCCATACGGTTAAAAGAGACAGCAATGTTATATTCTTGTACACGTGGAAAGACGCTATTTGTCAATTTCCTTAATCTCTCATTAGCAAACAGCCCCTTTTCGGCCGTTTTTCGCCCTAATGATATGCATATCTGCCATCTCAATTAAGGCACAAATTGGAACCTAAAGCTGAAATGTATGTGTTCATCGGATATGATGATAAGCAGATGGGATATAGGTTGTGGAGTCCATCCACAAAACAATTCCTTGTATCAAAGGATGTTACATTTGATGAGCAAGGTACTTGGTATGCAGGTACAATCAATATTTATGCAGGTGATGAAGAAGTTGTGAATCAAAAGAAAGGTAAATCAAAGGTTTATATATTTTATGAAGAGGAGAACAATGAAGTACAGGTTGAAGTTGAAGAAGTGCCAAGGTTTGATCCAGAATGTGATGAACCAGAAACCTCAAGAAGTGGAGAACTCAGAAGGTCATCAAGACACAAATGGCAACCTACAAGGTATAGCTATGACACTTCTTCTTTGGCTACCAAAGATTATGATTATATGATAAAGACAGATGAAGACCCTTCTACATATGAAGAGGCAAAAGGTAAGGAAAATTGGGAGAAAGCTATGCAAGAAGAGTACGATGCATTGATGGAGAATCAGACATGGGATTTGGTTCCTAAACCTAATAGTCTGAAGATCATTGGATGCAAATGGGTCTACAAGACAAAGAGATTTGCACATGGAAGTGTGTCTAGATATAAAGCTAGACTTGTTGTGAAAGGTTTTGCTCAGACATATCGTATAGATGATGATGAGACTTATAGTCCTGTGGCAAAGATGACAACCATCATGACACTCATAGCCGTTGCTGCATGTAAAGGTTGGAAATTATGTCAATTAGATGTGAAGAATGCTTTTTTAAATGGTTACATTTCAGATGATGTTTTCATGGAGCAACCACAAGGATTCAGAATTGAAAGGTATCCAGATCATGTATGTAAGCTCAAGAGAGCTTTGTATGGTTTGAAGCAAGCCGTGGTCTTCATTATGTGTGTTTACCTTTCCTTTGCTACTTTCTTCATTTGAATGAGCTTCATTCCTTGTCCTTCCTTACCAAGCTGATGCAGTACTCTTCTTTGATGGTGTTCTTGAAGTTGTTGGACCACTCATCACCATGCTTTGTTGCTGTTCTTTGAACTTCTTCCCGACTTCATATGCATCATCATCTTAAAACACATCTTTGCTACCATAATAAGGTAGCAACACATCAAATATTACATCCCTATAAACCTTTAAATCTTTAGTGCAAGGGTGATAACATATAAAACCTTTTATCTCTGAAGAATATACAAGAAATATACACCTATCTGGGTTCGGCTCTAACTTGTGGGCATAACATGCACAACCAAATATTTTGAGATGTGAAATGTTGGGTTTCTTACCACACCAAGCTTCATAAGTTCTAACTCTATGTGAACATAACATGCACAACCAAATACTTTGAGATGTGAAATGTTGGGTTTCTTACCACACCAAGCTTCACAAGGTGTAACTCTATGTATTCCTGAGGTTAGACACCTATTCATAATGCATATAGCTATATTTGCTACATCAGCCCAATAAGAATTAAGAGCATTCAATTCATTTAACATAGCTCTAGAAGCTTCTGCTATATACTTATTCTTCCTCTCTACCACCCATTTTTTTGAGGTATATACTTTCAAGTGAATTGACTTTTGATGCCATGGTCATGTACAGAATTTGAAAATTCATTTGAAAAATATTCTCACCCTCCATTTGATTTGAGAGTCTTTATATACTTCCCTATTGCCTTCTCCACTAGGTTTTGAACCTCTTGAAATGGTAAAAAAACCTCTCATTTTGACATCATGCAATAGATCCAAAAAATCCTTGAATGATCATCTATAAATGTGACAAAATATCTACTACCTCCAATAGAAGGCTCCCTTGTAGGTCCCCATGTTGAAAATGCACAAGCTTCAATTGTGAAGCTTAACTTCAAGTTTTCATGTCATTAGTTAGTTGTGTCATCCAATTCCACTTAGAATAAGTTATCTCTTGAATAGAGCATGACAATCACCTCTTAGCTCATTTAAATTCAAGCTTAGTATAAAAGCAAAGTAAAGTTAAGTGAACTGAGTTGAAAGCTACATAAAATAATTTGCAAGCCCATCTATATACTTGTACATGCATTTGAGGAGAAATTGGAGGCGAATAAACCACTAAAAGTGAAGCGCCTACTTCTAGAGTGATTCTATTCCTCACATTCACTCTTGCAAAACAACTAAGGATGCTTGGAATACACTTATCACATTGTACCAGGCTAGGAATGAGGCTTGTGTTGCTTACCTCCGAATACAATTGGAGAGTAAGCACATGAATGAATGTGATTTGAAAGAAAATTTGATTTCTGCTAATGAAGTTATACCAGATAGCTCACTTGTGTAGACTATTCTGAATGTTCCTGAATCATATCAGAGTTTTGCTTCTACTCTTCATTTGATGATGAAAAACAATCCAAATGCCTTGTCATTTGAGGATTTAGTGTCTCTTCTGTTGCATGAAGATTAGTCTAGGCAAAACAGGTCCATCATGCGTGTTGTAGATCAAGCTTTCCTGGCTAGTCAGAAGGGCAAAGGTACATGGAGCTCTTCTACTAGTAAGCAGAAATGTGCAAATGTTGCACATTCGAAGAAGGAAGACAAAGATGAGAAGAAATCAGAAAAGCAGAATTTTTTTTGCAAATACTGTAAAGCAAATGATCATGTCATTAAGATTTGTCCAAAAGCGGTCGCTAAAGAGGCAAAGAAGAATAAGGCCGGAATGGTTGTTGCACAAGCCTCTACACCAAAAACAGAGTCTCCTAATCTTGTGCAGGATGAAGAATGGATGTTAAGTATTGTTTGAAATTTTGACCCATCTTCTCACGAGCAGCGCATGATTGCAATAGACTCGGATGTTTGGTACTTTGATAATGGGGCAACCAAACATATTACTTCACTATGTAGTTTCTTCTCTTCACTCGAGCCTGCTCCTACAGGGGATACTGTTACATGCACCAACAACTCCTCCTATCTTGTTATGGGAGTTGGTAAGATCATTTTGACTACTGCTAATGGTAGTTCTTTCACTTTGTCAGATGCTTTATTTGTGCCAGGGATCAAGAAAAATCTTTTATCAGTTTCTCCATTAGCCAAGATTGGCTTGGTTGTGAAATTTGTTGATGACAGATGTATAGTTCATGATCTGTCAAATGGCAATGTCATTATTGCATCTGGCATTTTATGTCATGGGCTACATAAGCTCATAGACAATGAAAGATCTATAAATGATTTGACATGTGCAGTACATGATTCTCAAGCTATGTCAGATGCAAAGCTTTGACATGCATGCTTTGGTCATCTAAATATTGGTAGTTTATTATGCATGCAGAAATCTGAAATGGTGTCCTCTTTGCCCAAACTTGAGGTACCGAGAAAACATGTTTGTGAAGCCTATATTTTGTGCAAAATGCATCGTTCCTCCTTTCCAAAAGATGCTCAATTCGGGCTATTGAGAAATTGCAGCTTGAACATAGTGATGTCTGTGGTCCTATGCAGATGCCTTCTTTTGGGAACTATCTTTACTTCGTGACTTTCATTGATGATTTTTCCAAGCATGCATGGGTATATCCATTGAAGGCAAAGTTCGAAGTGTTTATGTGCTTCAAACAGTTCTTGATTTTGGCTGAAAATCTTTCAACATGTAAAATGGGCACCCTCCGTTCTGATCGAGGGGGGGAATATATGTCATCTGACTTTAGTGCATTTTTGGTTGAACCTGGGATAAAACATGAGTGTATAGTGCCATATACACCTCAACAGAATGGGGTTACTGAACGAAAGAATAGGTCACTCATGAAGATGGCGAGGTGCATGGTAAAGAGTTAGGCTTTACCACATAGTTTCTGGCTAAAGGTTGTTATGTGTGCAGCATATGTACTTAACAGGTGTCCCACTAAAGCACTGTAGTCTATCACTCCATATGAGGTTTTCCATGGTCGCAATCCATCTATTGTTCATCTACGTGTTTTTGGTTGTTTGGCATATGCATTAGTGTCTGAACATCGCAAAAAATTGGATTATAAAGTAGTAAAATGTATTTTTGTGGGGTACAATTTTCAAAGCAAAGGCTACCATCTGTATCATCCACAGACTAAACACATTCTGGTTAGCCGTGATGTTGTTTTTGTGGAAGATGCTATTCAGCCCTTACTTTCATGTACTAAGGAGACATCTATTAGCTCCAAAGACATGTATGATATTTTGCTGCCTCTTTTTACAGGTGGACAGTCTAGTGCTGGTCCTAATGAGGAAACTTCTCAACCTTTGCAAGTTTCATGTGATGATACAGATCATTCCATTTCTGATGCAGATTTACATGTACTTGTTTATGAGAGAGCTGATATTGAGTAGGCAAAAACTATGCCAAAATGGCTAGTGCAGACTTTGCATGAAAGCAAATAGATGCATCTCTATCATATCATACTCGATCAAGCTCTCATAGTGCCTCTTTTGCATCAGATTGCTATGCTATGGCTGCCTCTAGTCTCTCTGATGAGACTGAACCTGTTTCATTTGATGAAGCACAAAATTCAGAAATTGGATGGCTGCAATGCAATCTGAATATGATGTTATCATGAAAAATGGTACATGGTCTTTATGTGACTTGCCTCCTGGAAAGAAGGCCATTGGCACTAAGTGGGTATACAAGCTAAAGTGCAAACCTAATCAAACATTTGACAGGTATAAGGCTAGGCTTGTTGCAAAGGGTTATGTGCAGCAAAGAGGCATTGATTTTGATGAAACCTTTGCTCCTACTTGCCAAATGACTACTGTTCGTAGCATATGTGCACTTGCAGATCATCATGGTTGGAATGTACATCAGTTGGACATTCAAACACCATTTTCGAATGGTGACTTGCATGAAGAGGTGTATGTTTTTCAGACGTGTGGCTTTGTGCAGAAAGGGCATGAAAACCATGTGTACAGGTTAAAGAAGGCATTATATGGTTTAAAGCAAGCATCACGTGCTTGGTATGAAAAGATACATGCCTATCTGATTGCACATGGTTTTGGGAACTGTCCAACTAAAAGCACCCTATATGTTAAGCGTGTCAATGATGTACTTCTGATCATTGTGGTATATGTTGATGACATGCTGCTCACTGGTCCTCATGACATGCATATTACTGATTTTACAACTGATTTGCATGCCACATTTGAGATGTCTGATTTGTGGCATTTGCATCACCGTTTGGGCATTCAGTTTATGCAAGTTGATGGTGGAATGGCTTTGTGTCAAACAAAAAATATTGAAACATTATTGTAGTGTTTTGGCCTTGAAGACTATAAGCCTATTGCCACTCCTATGGAAATAGGTTTACGATTGAGTCTTCATGATGCTGGAGATGCATTTGATGTTGTTCTCTATCAACAGGCTGTTGGATGCTTGATTTACTTATGCATTACTCAGCTAGATATTCAATTTGTTGTCTCACAGATGAGCAGGTTTATGCATTGCCCAAGTGTCAAATTGGCAGGTGGTTAAATGCATCTTTCATTACTTGAGTGGTACTTGGCTACTTGGATTGTTTTATCCCAAGGGTGGATCACTACCGCTAGATTTGCATGCTTTTTCTGACTGTGATTGGGCTGGTTGCTATGACACTCATGTGTCCACTGGTGGCTTTTGCTTCATGCTTGGTAGCTCATGTGTATATCTTGGTTGAGCAAGAAGCAGCCTATTGTGGCCACTTCCAATTGTGAGGCTGAGTATAGGGCAACTTTCACAATGATTGTTGAGTGTGTGTGGCTCAGATGCCTTATGGCTCATTTGGGTGTTGGTCAGTCTTCTGCCACCACCATCTTCACTAACAATCAGAGCGCATTGGCAGTTGCGAGGAACCAAGTGTCCCATGCTCGCACTAAGCACATTGAGGTGCATTATCATTATGTAAGGGAGAGGTTCTATGCTTGGGAGATCAGCTTGGCATATTGGCCCACACAGGAGAACATTGCAAACCTTTTTATGAAGGCTCTGCCTAGGGAGAAGTTTGAAGCTTTCCGCAAAGCTTTGAGCTTACTTCCTTTTGCGGATTGATTCCACATAGCTTGGCACTTCCTTATACATGAGTGTGAGCTCCTTGTGCATCGCATCACTCCTAGGGGGGATTTGTTGATATATTTAGGTAGTGATGTGTGTGAAAGGACCGCCGCATACTTTTTTCCCTCTTTAGGAGTTTTTTTCCCTCAGCTTGTATATATGCTTACTGCCCTAACGGATTACTTATCTTTGTACATTCTAGTGGTAATATATTCAGTATTGTGTGTTGTGCTCCAAGCTTCTTCTTCTTCCTTGTGTTATTCGCATGCTTCTGCAGACGTGTGGCTCCAACAATTGGGTAGTCTTTATTGGATATTAAAGTGCATTGAATGTGCTTTGATTAATAAGTCAAACCATTCAATTCTCATGCATGCTAAACATGAACCTCTGTGAATTTTTTTGACATGCAAGTTGTTTTAGGAGAATGATGCATGAAATGTGTGGACTTGAGAATGTATGGTAATGTGGTTAAGCAAAAGAGTGCTTCACAATCAAAATTCAAATTTCAAAGATCCTTGTGAGATTGTGATCTTATTTACGCTTCTACATCGACACACCATGCTCACCCTCTTTTGTTCCATCAGTGTTGTAAGAGCTTATTTGATCCAACAACCCATACATATATGTGTATGCGATTCAACACTTCATTGCTCACATGTGCTCCCTTCTTGAATGGCAATATGATTTTGTTTCTTTAATTGACAAGCATGGTACAAATGTTGCCTATTTTGAGATGTCAGATCAGGTAGACTATTGAGATAAAGGTCAACATGTGATGATCCACGATGACACGTATGACTTTTTCATTTGTCTGACATGTATAGTGGTCATGCCAATATATGTCAAGGATACTTCATTGAGCTTTACTAGATTTATCTACCAAGAGTCATGGGACATTTGTTTATTGCCTGCTCACTCATTTGCAGACATTAGGATTTTCCATATGTACTGTTCTTTTTATATTGCACTTGTTGTATTGTTGTTTTAGGTTATTCTTCTACATTCCTTTATGTAATAAAAGAACAAGATCATTATTCCTTGCCTCAATCTATGTGTGTGCTCCTCTTTGATTGTGAGGGTGTGTGTGTGAGCTCTCTTCCTTATCTCCTTCTTCATGACATGGTGCTAGAGCCAGTCTGGTTGTAGAGAGCTTGTTGAGAAGGCCGACGATGAAGAGTATGCGAGACGGCATGGAGAAAGTGGGATTCTCAAAACACCTCAGATTGCTATGAAAATTTTTGTGAAGGTAGAAGGCATCTCGACCTCCATTTCAAGTCTGGTGGGGCCCATAGAAAAACCACGTGAATTTGCAAAACTATAACCTGCATCCTATTCTACAACATTCATATATTCCAGATCCAAAATTTCAAGTGAAAATTGTGTTCTTCTGAGATGAAATTGTTACGTCATAGTGCAACAATGTTCAAGCAGAAGTACTACTTGTAGTGGCTTTTCAGTGTTGCGAATTGCTACAAAAATGGCAAACACAGTTGGAAGAGTCAACTTATGAATGATAAGCTTGATAAGAACAACTTCCATGCTTTGAGATTCAAAATGATGAATTTTCTAATAGGAAAAAGCTATTGGAAGTACATCGAAGGAGAGAACAAAAATGCCCCACAGTTACCAGAGAGGAATCAGAATGTGGACCAATTAAGAGCATATGGCCAATGGAATCAAGGAGCACAAAAGGTAATGTATTGGCTATCTATTAGCATATAGGATAGCATGATTGGGCACATACAAGATGCCAAGACTCGGAAAGAGGCTTGGAACATTTTGGTCACATTGTATGAGACCAATACAAAGGCATGGAAATTGCAACTCAAGAACGAGGTGCATACACTAGAGAAAAAGGGCATTTCGATACGTGACTACACCCTAAAAATCAAAATCATATGTGAGCCACTTGCATCTATTGGTGTGAATGTAGATGACAATGATATGGTGGATGTGTGCCTTTTTGGTTTAGGAACTGCATATAAATAGTTCAAAACTTCTATACAAACTAGGGAAAATATTTTGAATTTTGCTCATTTGGTGTCCATGTTGATTATTCAAGAAATGAATCTTGCTGAGGAGTCAAAATCCTAAGAAAAACCTAGTTCTAAGTAGGTATTGTAATGCACATGCCAAGAATATGTTTGGCATCCCTCATATCCTTAATATCAAATGTCTCAGCTAACTTCTTTTTGAGAATCAACAAGTCAAAAGAGGACTTCCGAGCAATCAACATATCATCGACATACAATATCAAGAATATCAAGCTACCATCTAAGTATATCTTTGTGTAGAGACAATGATCCTCATTGCTTTGAGAATAACATTGAGACTTCATAAAAGCATCAACCTTTTGGTACCATTGTCTAGTGGACTATTTAAGTCCACATAAGCTCTTCTACAGCTTAGAAATTAGACTTTCTTTGCTTGGAACTACATAACCCTTTGGTTGTTCCATGTAGATCTCATATGTAAGATCTCCATGCAAGGAAGAAGTTTTCACATCCATTTGTACTAGCTCTAAATCCTCCATTGCAATGAATCCAAGCAACATGCACAAGGTATTCATCTTGACCACTAGAGAGGAGAGTTCATCAAAATCAAAACCATGTTGTTGCTTAAAAGCCTTTGCAACAAGTCGTGCTTTATACTGTTGGAGAAGCACTATCTGATGTGAATTTCAACTTATATATCTATTTACATGGTAAATCTTTCTTGCCCTTTGGCAAAGGTAATAAATCCCAAGTACAGTTCTTGTGAATAGAATCCAACTCAATCTTTATGGCATACTCCCACTTGACATGATCCTTTGTCTAGATAGCCTCTTTGTAGCAAGAAGGGTCACAAACATCTGTTAGCATAACAAAATCCAGATCTTGAACATATCTATCAGGTGGATGTGAGACACGTGCAAATCGTCTCAATGGTTTCTAAACAAGAACATTTGCAGGTTGATATGATTGGACATTCTCTTGAACATTCCTATGTGTATCATTTTTATGCATGCTAACTAGAGGACTAGTATCCTCAAACACCATTCATCTCGCTTTAACCTCCTTAATGAGTTGTTTATGCATGTTAAACTCATTGAAAAGGACATCAATACTTTTGATGACTGACCATGTTTTAAGATCCCATAAGCAATATCCAAATTGGCCTTCTTCACCATATCCAAGAAAAATGCATTTTTTTTTAACTTATGCTCTAGCTTTTGTCTAAGATTCTTGGGTATGTGAACATATGCTTCACAGCCAAAAACTCAAAGATGATCATAATATGATGGCTTCCCTATCCGTAATGGTTGTGCCACTTTCAAACCTTTGGCAATACTAGGTGAAAGGTTAATCACATGAACTATAGTCAATACTACTTCTACCCAAAAGCCTTGTGAATTTTCATGATGCAACATAGAAATTACTCTATCCGTAATAGTTATATTCATCCTTTCATCTAGACCATTTTGTAATGGGGTATAAGGAGCAATAAGCTCTTCACGAATTCCTCTAGATTGATAAAAAAGTCTAAATTCATCTGAGGTATACTGACCCCCATTATGTGAACATAAAGCTTTGATCTTAGTTTCTTTTTATCTCAACTCAAGCAAGCCATATTCTCAGAGTACGGAATACCTCATCCCTTTATTTGGTAGGCTATACCTAGTCTTTTCTAGTAGCATCATCTATGAAAGTGACAAACTAAAGAGAACCAACTAATGACCTTGTGGGCACAGGACCACACACATATGCATGAATGAGATTAAAAGTTGAGTTAAAGGGTCAATGTACATCTTGACAATGCTCACAAAATGAAACTCAGAGTAAGACAACGTAGATAAGTAGCCAGATGAGAAAGATTTTACATTCCAGTACGAGATATGTGGCCCAAACATCCATGCCAAATACAAGCCATAGGCTATTTAGTAACAACTAACAATTGTTCTTTCTATGGTACAAATAAAGGATAAAGTGTGCGAACTTTTCTTCCTTTTGCAATAATCATATTGCCCTTTGATATGCAAAAGGGCTAAGCATAGAAAACCACCTTGTAAGCAAGGTCATCAAGTTGACCAATTGACAAAAAATTGCACGATAACTAAGGTACATGGCCTACACTATGCATAATAAAATTTGAAACATTAATGAACTCCACAACCACATCTCCAATCTCAACAATATGACACTTGTAAGAGTCACCAAGTCTCACAGTACAAAGAGACTTTGCTACATAACTAGAGAACCATTATCTATGTGGTGGCACATGGAAAGATGCACCAAAATCTAGCAGCAATGTGTGGGAAAGAGAATCATCCATAAGAGCCTCAGTGGGCACATTACTATCAAGTTTCAACACATCAACATCATCAAAAATAGCATTAATTTCTTCAATCTTCATAGTTAAAGAAGATGGTGCAGATAATTGTTTACCATTCCCATCAACATTCCATCCTTTACCTCTAGCATTCTTTAATGCATAGTAGTATTTCTTCATGTGACCTTTCGCATGACTATAATGGAATTAGATATCCCTCTTCCTTGATTTACTTTTACTCTTATTCTATTGACCATTCTTTTGCTTACTCTTGCTCCCGCCATGTTACTGATTCTTTCCTTGGTAAGAATCAATTACATTATTTGCATCTACACTCTAAGTGCCGACCATAGATTTTCTACAAATTTTCTCAAGAGTGCTACACATATGTCACCATAGAACATTTTACCACTAGATTCACTATTGTTGATAGTTATGAAAAATATATCCCATGATGATGGCAAGGTGAATAACACCAAGACTACTTTCAATTCATTTTCCATCTCCATTTTTTGAGCCTATAACTGAGAGAATATAGCATGAAACTCATTTAGATGCGAAGCAACAATATCCATGTCCTCCATGCGAAGGTCATATAGAATTATCATCAAGTTTATTTTATTTGATGCCATTTCTTTTTCATATGTATTGCATAACTTCTTCCAATCTCCTATACACTTTCAAAATCTAATAAAGTAAACATTATTTGTGAGGTGCAATCAAATGGTAGACCTAGCGATTTCATCCAACTCATCCCAATCATCTTCATCCATGTCAGTAAGATTCTTTGAGATTCCATTTACTGGCTTCCATTACCTCCTATGAATTAATACATCTTTAATCTGATTTTTCCATAGAGCAAAGTTTTTGCCATCAAATTTTTTATCTCAAAAATGGTCTTTGCTCTATAAGTTATAGCTTCTTCTGGGAACACTACCACTAGATCTTGATCCACCATATGTGCCTCGAATCTCTAACTCCATGATGATAGAAAATGGACTAGAATGATAATGGAGTTAGAAGGGTCCAAACACCACTAAGGCTCAAAAAAGGATGATTTGTCAGATTCTAAGAAAAATTCAACAAAGTCTTGCCTAAAGATTGGATTAATGAACAATAATGACCAAACAAAAGGATTATGTGAGAATATATGTGCTCACACCAATAAGTGTATCAATGAGTAAATCGATCACTATATAGTTGACAAAACAAAGATCTGGCAAAACTTTGCTCGATTCTCCTCTGCAAAATGAGCATATGGCCAGTGCCAAAAGGCCATAAAACTATAGGTACTGACATGTAAACGTGCATAGTGAATGACTAACTCCACTACACATAATCAGTTGATCAAAAGAAGCCAACTAGGCTTATCGAGCCCCTATGACCAACTATTATACATCTCCTATGGTGAGGCTAGGTAAGTCTTCTGCTTGGATCACTGAAGATCACCAGACATCTAGGTGTCTCCCACTTAAGAAAACCTCACCATGAACCTCTTTATCAACTTTGAAGGCTTTATACAAAAACATAACTGCTATATCAATGACCACATGGATGTATATAAATAGTATGCACATAAGTGTACATGTGTGTATGTGCTTGATATATATAGTAAAATGGCACTAAAAGGTTGAGTTCATAGCCCAAACACTAGCCAACATAAACTACAAGTGTTTGTCAACTCTTTCTTTAGGCTCAAAAACTTGCATAAACTTATGGTCGCTACTCCCACCAGAATTTTGAAAAGTTTTCAAGAAACTTGTTGAATTTACTATGGTGGCTGAAAACACAGCCCCAAAGCTGAATATTCATTGTCAAAGAAGTACTACGAACACTCTTCTTGATGTATTCTTAAACCTATGTAAAGAGAACTGTGCGTGAAAGTGCTCCAAAAGGGCTCCAAGAATTATCCCAAAAACACTTTAAAACACACTTTGAAAGTAAAGAATGAAGCTTTGAAAAAAGTGTTCAAGATAATGTGAGGCTTAGTCTTTCCCCCTCTTCAAACACCACAAGAGTGTAGCTTAGTGGCAAGAGATTGTCAGCTAGCTCTCTAGGGAATAATATTGGGATGGGTGACCTCACTAGAAGTACTAGGAACCTCCGTCTTCCTTGATCCTTGAGGTCCTCCCTTGTGCATACGAAATGGTACCAATGGTGCATTCATGACTTGAAAGATGAGGTATACCAAGGTCTATGCCTTGGTCACTGCCTTGGTTATAAGCCATGGAGAATGCCTTGGGTGGGAGGTGTTACCGTTAGTGTCCATGTGAAAGGCCAAATGGCCACCGGACACTTCTTTGTATATGTTCTTTAATAAAACATATAGTGGCCTGGTCAGTCACATAATGTAAGTTCGACCGCATTTGTAAGACCTAAGAAGTTTGTCTTCGTGCTCCCTGTGTACTGTGTTTTCTGCGTATTCTACAGCCTCTGTGCGGAGTACTTTGTGCGGCGTCAGGAGCTCGTTTTTCTACTTCGAGCATATTGTCACGGAGCTCTCGAGAAGGAGAGTGCACGGTGGTGCATCGCCAACGAATCACTTCACTGGTATCAGAGCAGTTCGAGGAAAAAAGCTTTGTTCCTTTTGTGCGAGCGAAGCGAGAACCCCCCCCCCCCCAGGCTTTCGACTAAGGCGGTGACCAAGGCATAGACCTTGGCATACCTTGTCATCCGAGTCACCGAAGTCACCGTTGGCACCGTTGGCTGCGTGCGAGGGAGGACCTCAACGATCAAGGAATATAGAGGTTCCCGGTACTTCCCGGGAGGTCACCCATCCCAGTACTGTTCCCCCCAGAGCTCGCTTAACCGTGGCAATCTCTTGCCACTAAGCTACACTCTTGTGGTGTTGGAAGAAGGGGAAAGACTAAGGTTGACATTACCTTGAACAAGTTTTGGTCCCTCAAAGCTTCATTTTTGCTTTTAAAGCCTATTTCTGAAGCAATTTTGGGGTGTTTTTGGAGCCATTTTGAAGTACTTTCGCACGTAGTTCTCTTCACACAGGTCCAAGAACATCAAGAAGAGTGTTCCTTGTACTTCTCAGACAATAAATATCAACCTTTGGGGCTGTATTTTCAGCCTCACTCGTAAAACTACAGGTTTCTCGAGGGGTTTTCAGTTTTGGTGGGAGCAGTCGCTGCAAATTTATGCAGGTTTTTAAAGCCTAAAACATCATAGTTGACAGACACTTGCAGGTGTTATTGGCTAGTTTTTGGGCTGTGTATTCAGCCTTTTAGTGTCATTTTACTGCATATATTGAGCACATACACACCATGTACGCTTCTGTGGATACCGCTTATGTACGTCCATGTGGGCATTGATGTAGCGGTTACGTTCTTTGCATAAAGCCTTTTACGTTTGATAAAGAGGGTCGTGGTGAGGTTTTCTTAACTGGGAGACACCCAGATGTCGGGGTCTCTTCAGTGATGCAGGTGGAAGACTTACCCAGCCTCGCCATAGGAGATGTATGATAGTTGTTCATAGGTGCTCGATAAGCCTAGTTGGCTTCTATTGGGTAACTGATTATATGCAGTGGAGTCAGTGATTCACTATGCAGGTAGACATGTCAGTACTTGCAGTTTTATGCTACTTTGACACTGGTCATATGCTAATTTTGCAGAGGATACTCTGGCAAAATTTTTCCAGATTTCTGGTTTAGTCAACTATATAGTGGTCGATTTACTCCTTGATACACTTATTTGTTGGTGTTTGGACTCTTCTAGCTCCATTATCATTCTATTCAGTTCTCTACGATCATGGCATCAGAGGTCTCAGGCACATCCAGTGGATCAGGGTCTAGTGCTAGCGTTTCGAGGAGGAGCTATAACTTGCGGGGCAAAGACCATTTTGAGATCCGAAAATTTGATGGCACAAACTTTGCTCTATGGAAGAATCAGATTAAAGATGTGCTGATTCAAAGAAGGCAATGGAAGCCAGTAAATGGGATTTCAAAGAAGCCTGTTGACATGGATGAAGATGATTGGGATGAGTTAGATGAAATGGCCAGGTCTACCATTCGCTTGCACCTGGCATATAATGTTTACTTTACAGTATTAGACTGTGAAAGTGCAGAGGAGCTTTGGAAGAAGTTATGCAATACATATGAAAAAGAGACGGCATCAAATAAAGTATATCTGATGAGAAAATTATACGACCTGACTCTTACCACTGTGATGTTGTGGGGATTGGAGATGTAGTTGTGCAGTTCATTGATGGTTCAAAATTTACTATGCATAATGTATGCCATGTACCTCAGTTATCACGCAGTTTGATGTCAGTTGGTCAACTTGATGACCTTGGTTACAAGGTGGTCTTCTATGCTCAGTCCTTTCGTATATCAAAGGGCAATATGGTTATTGCAAAAGGAAGCAAAGTTGGCTCACTTTATCCTTTATTTGTATCACAGAAAGAAAACGTGTTAGCTGTTACTGAATAGCCTATGGCTTGTATTTGGCATGGTCGTTTGGGCCATATATCTCGTAGTGGAATGGAAAATCTTTCTCGTTCTGGCTACTTACTTGTGTTATCTTTCTCTAATTTTCCATTTTGTGAGCATTGTCAATATGGAAAGCAAACCAGAAATGTGCATAGAACGCACATTGATTCTTCAATTCAGCCTTTAGATCTCGTTCATACAGATGTGTGTGGTCCTATGCCCACTAGGTCCTTAGGTGGTTCTCTTTACTTTGTCACTTTCATAGATGATGCTACTAGAAAAGTCTGGGTATATCCTATCAAGTCAAAGGATGATGTATTCCCTACTTTCAAAAAATGGCTTGCTTCAGTTGAGACTGAAAAAGGAACTAAGCTTAAGGCTTTACGTTTAGATAATGGGGGTGAGTATACCTCACATGAATTCAGCCTTTTTTGTCAGTCTAGAGGGATTCATAGAGAGTTTACAGCTCCTTATACCCGAGTACAAAATGGTGTAGCTGAGAGGATGAATAGATTTATTCAAGATAGAGTAGTCTCTATGTTGCATCATGCAAACCTCTCACAAGGTTTTTGGGCAGAAGCAGTATTGACTGCAGTTCATGTCATTAACCTTTCACCTAGTACTGCCAAAGGTCTGAAAGTGGCACAAGAGTTATGGACAGGGAAACCACCATATTATGATCATCTTCGAGTTTTTGGGTGTGAAGCATATGTTCATATACCCAAGAATCTTAGACAAAAGTTGGACCATAAGTCAAAGAAATGCATTTTTCTTGGATATGGTTGAGAAGGACAATTTGGATATCGCTTATGGGATCTTGAAACACGATCAGTGATCAGAAGTAGTGATGTCATTTTTAATGAGTCTAAGATGCATAAACAGCCCATTAAGGAGGTTGAAGTGAGAAGAGTGGTGTTTGAGGATACTAGTCCTCCGGTTAGCATGCATAAAAATGCTGCACATAGGGATGTTCAAGAGAATGTCCATTCAAATCAGTTTGCACATGTTCTTGTTCAGCAACCATTGAGACGTTCTACACGTGTCTCATATCCACCTGATAGATATGTTCCAGGTTTAGATTTTGTTATGCTAACAGATGCCGGTGAGCCTTCTTGCTACAAAGAGGCTATGCAGACAGAGGATCATGTCAAGTGGGAGCGTGCCATGAAATTCACATCAGATAGTGCTTCTCCAAAATATAAAGCATGACTTGTTGCAAAGGGTTTTAAGCAACAACATGGTGTTGATTTTGAAGAAATCTTCTCTCTAGTGGTCAAGATGACTACTTTGCGCATGTTGCTTGGATTCGTTGCAATGGAGGACTTAGAGCTAGTCCAAATGGATGTGAAAACAGCTTTCTTGCATGGAGATCTTACAGATGAGATCTATATGGAACAACCTGAGGGTTATGTAGTTCCTGGCAAGGAAAGTCTAGTTTGTAAGCTCAAGAAGAGCTTGTATGGACTTAAACAGTCTCCTAGACAATGGTACCAAAAGTTTGATGCTTTTATGAAGTCCCAAGGCTATTCTCGGAGCAATGAGGATCATTGTCTCTACACAAAGAGATGTTCTGATGGCAGCTTGATATGCTTGATACTTTACGTCGATGATATGTTGATTGCTGGGAAGTGCTCTTATGATTTGTCAATTCTCAAAAAGAAGTTGAGTCAGACATTTGATATGAAGGATTTGGGGGATGCCAAACACATTCTTGGCATGCGCATTACTCGTGATAGGAGTAAAAGACTTCTTTGTATATGTTCTTTAATAAAACATATAGTGTTCTGGTCAGTCACAGACTGTAAGTTCGACCGCATTTGTAAGACCTAAGAAGTTTGTCTTCGTGCTCCCTGTGTACTGTGTTTTCTGCGTATTCTATAGCCTCTGTGTGGAGTACTTTTTGCGGCGTCAGGAGCTCGTTTTTCTACTTTGAGCATATTGTCGCGGAGCTCTCGAGAAGGAGAGTGCACGGTGGTGCATCGCCAATGAATCACTTCAGGAGGGTGGGTGCTCATTTTGCTTGCACAAAAGCAACAAAGGTTTGCATCAGAATGCTCTGATACCACTGAAGCGTTGCACGTCATAAGCCTTGTTGGGTGCTTGCTCTACTCCCACAAAAGCAACAAAGCTTTTATGTTAGAATGCTTTACTTGCTACATCCCAAGTCCCCTTGCAGCTACTTGAACCAACTTGAAGGTTCCATGAGAAGACCTAGGGACCATAGATCCTACCAAAGATCAAACCTATCATTGTCCTATTCTTGTGCTAAGTGGCAACAAAACAATAATTTCCATCAATTTTTAATGATTGTTATTAAATTGATGCTTGATAATAAGTGCAAACACTTCAAGCATCTCATAAAAATTATCCATAAGGGATTATCCATTTTGATGTTTATATTCTAATAGAATAGGAACCCTCATTATCAACATGCTTAGCACATCCCTCCCATGACCCATGTATCTGTACCATAATTCTTATGAAGCATTTGAAAATATGCATAAGGGTCTCCATGCATAGACATGCCCAAACCACCATAATTTTTTATGACTTAAAATTTATTCAATCATATGGTTTGTGTAATGAATGCCTTCTATGAGCATAGTGATGTCATTAAATTTCTTTGGGAAGGTCTTCATCACTTGAAACTCACTACAAATTCACTCATGTTAATCCAAAAGTGTGAACTATCATTGTGAGAGGTAAATTCAAAAGAACACGCTATCAACAATAGTGGACAATAGGATGGCATGTGGTACTCTTACCTTCACAGACCCGAAACTTGTAACAATATAATCATTCTAAAGATCAAACATCTAGAAAATGCTACAATTATAATGCCAAATCATTCATGGGAAACAAATTTTTAGGATCACAACAACTAGACAATGCTACATTCCTAATGCCAAACCATTCGTGCGGAACAAATTGCTAGGATCACTCAACCCTGGACATTGGAAATTTGTTATAGCTAGGAAACCATTTATTTTTCTAATAGATAAAACCTTTTACTTTCATTCTATAGCCTTCAAGGTCTAAATAAAACCGAATAATATAAGAACACATGAAGTCTTTCTGAAGTAGATTTCAAGAACTTGGCATGAACATAGCTCCCAAACTTATTACGAATCCTCACCATACTTAGGAGGAGCTCAACATGCCACTATTCAAGAAATGTCCTACCACCATCCATAATGCTTCAAGAAAAAAGCTTCCATACCAAACTCAAATCTAGAGTTTGAATCAAATCCAAGTGTAGCACAAAGTTAGATGTGTTGGAGTTTGAGGTTTGCACAAGCACGCGAACAACACAAGGAAGAAGAAGAATCTTGGAGCATAACACATAATACTGAATTTATTACCAAATGAATGTACAAAGATAAGTAACCCATTAAGTTTGTAGGCGCATATACAAGTCGGGGTAAAAGAAACCTCCTGAAGAGGGAAGAAAGTGCCCCGACGGTCATAAGTGTGTTCACACACATCACTACCAAATTATGTCAACAAATCCCCCACTAGGAATCATACAATGAAGAAGGAGCTAGCACTTATGTATAGGGAAGTGCCAAGCTATGTGGAAAGAGATCAATCTACAAAAGGAAGCAAGACCAAAGCTTTGCAGAAAGCTTCAAACTTCTTCCAAGGTAGAGCTTTTGTGAAAAGATCTCCAATGTTATCTTGTGCAGGAACGTATGCTAAATTGATCTGTCCAGCAAAGAAACTATGCGTGGCATAACGATAATGCATCTCAATGTGCTTTGTGCAAGCATGGAACACATGGTTCCTTGCAACTACCAATGCACTTTGACTGCTAGTGAAGATGGTGGTGGCAAAAGACTGACCAACACCCAAATCCCAAAAGGCATCTAAGTCACACACACTCAACAATCATTGTGAAAGCTTCCCTTTACTCAGCCTCAAAACTAGAAGTGGCCACATGTTGCTCTAGCACAATGGTGAGAACCACATTAAGAAGCTCCACCTCCTTAATGTCAATCCGTAGAAGAGATAGGAGTGATATGAAGATCGTGAATGTGAGATGTAGTGAGAGTGAAGGTGAGAAGCATAGAGATGCACACGCACATACACACACACAATGAAGAGACAAGTAAGACACAATGGAAGGTAGGAAAATAGACTCTATTCTCAAGATCTCAATTACAAGCTGAAAATAGCTCTAGGCTCTTCTCTACTCAGACAAGCTAACCTCAAAAATGAGCTCTCTAGATCTTTTTATAGATTCTAGACTAGTTTTGATCGGTTTCACATCTAGTGACCGGCGTAGTTAAAAAATAGGTTCTAGGTGCTATTTGAAAGGGTAAACGAGATCTAAAAATAACCAAAATTGGTAGGCTTGTTCTAACTAAGCTCCTCAAGCTCGAGGACTCCTCGACTTGCAAAAAATGGATTTTTCTATGTTACAAATTACAAAAATGGTCTTTTCTATGTTACATATGGTACAAAAGTGATGAAAATCACTGTTGGACGTTTTTGAAAAGTATTTTGAAACATATTTGTTTGAAAAAATAATTCAATTGGCTCCCTGCTACTTCATTGTGCTCTATCTTTACATGCTTCCTCGACATCTGTGCCTCTGGCTACTGCCAACACCCCCCTCCCTCTCGCTTCTGTCGTCCTCGACAAAACCTTGTTGTGGGGTCTGTCGGATATAATTTTGTAGGAGTTCCTGAGTGAGGGTGTGCTCTGACAGACGGATACCTCTGGCAAGATCGGTTTCAAGCTTCTCCCAATCGATGGGTTGAGGTTCGTCTGGTGGCGAGAGTCTGTAATGTGTGGAGTACACCAGTTGTTCATAGGCAAATAATTGTAGTAGATGTGTCGGCCTGCTTATGAACAGCTCTGAGTGATACTCCCAAAAACCAATAGTGAACATTTCTTCGAACATCATCTTATAGCACCCCGATAAGTATTTGATTCGACAGTGCCAGGCATAACACACCCGGAGCGATGGTGTCGTACTCATATCATAAGCTAACTCTTGATTGCCATGCTCGAAACCCGAGGTGTTCACATGTGGTGCTTTGACACGACGGAAGACTTTGAATACCATCTGCATCATGTCAAAGATTTTGACAGTCATATGTGCTGCTACATCATCCATTCATCGTAAGCAAGGGAGCCTGTGGCGAATCATTGCCATCATATATCCTACTGTGGGTGATCCGATGGGTGGCTTGAAATATGGGCAATTGAGCCAATCCTGGCACTGCTTGTTGTTCTATACTTTAATGGCAAATGCCTTCCAGGAGTGGCGTCTTGGCATGGGTCCCCAACATGGGTTGTACTTCAAGTGCAGTGGTGCCTTGGCCCATGTGCTCAGCATCTCGGGATATTCCTGTAATAAATCCTGGCGCCAAGTTGGTTGATATATTTCTCCTCTCTGTGCACCCGTTGGCAAATCTTCAGGCTCAAACTGAGTTGCGTGAGAAGGTTTCTTGCCTATTTCCTTTTTGATGGCCAGCTGATATTCTGCCATTAACATAAAATATGGTTTGTATTGTAGCTCATGCCCAGATATGTACTTGCGAGGGGCCAAGTGAGCAAAGTACGAGGATTGTAAAATTCGTTCTTCTATCATTGCCATTGCATGTAAGTGTGCTTCCACTCTTGCGGAGTGGGTTCTGCCAAGTTCTTCAACCGTCTTCATCCATGCGGGAGTAGGAAGTTCAAAAGTCGTTTGGCCTTCTGCCATGACGCGTCCGCCTGGGATGGGTTGGGGTTCATATGCTTCTTCAAAAGTGTCCTCCACCGAGATAGTCACTTTTTCTTCATCTGTTGGTAGTTCTGGTGGGGAATCGGGTCCGGGGGGTGCTTCATATGCTGCTATTTGTGTTTGGAGAGTTACTACTGGGCCCGTAGAGCGTTGAGTTCCTCAATGATTTCAGGAGACAAGTCCATAGGAGTTGGTGTTCCTTGCTATACAGGTGCTCTCAATTGGAGCACTTTGTGGTCTTCTTTAAGCTTTTGGTATGCCTCATTCATGTTGTCGTATTCGTCTAGTAATCTGACATGATCTTCTAATATCTTCATAGATTCTGAAGGAACGGCTTGGAAACGACTGGGACTCAAGGGCTTGTTTGCTTGATCTAGAGCAGCTTCCAAGTTCTCTCTATTTTGTTCTTCTAGACGTTGGTTCTCTTCTTTAGCTATTGCTAAGTGGCGTCTGAGCAGTCCCATGTTTCTAGTAAGCGTCACATTGCGAATAGTTTGAGCCCGCAACAAGTTGTCAATATCAATGATGGCCTGTTTTGTCTTCTGTTCACTTTCAAGTTCAAGTTTGTGATAGGCATGGCGTAGCTCTTGGTAGTGAGTGTTAAGTGAGGCATTCTCAATTGATAAAAATTTGAGCTCCAACTGTAAATCGTTCGTTGTCTATTGCAGCATCTGGTAACTAGTGCCAAGAGATGCAAACTCATCTCTCACTTGGGTCATGCATGTGAACATCTGGCAAACTGCAGTGTCGATGGTGGGTGATAAAATTAATGGTGTGGTGAATGCAGATGCTATGGGTGTGGGTGTTGATGCAAGGGGAAGGGGAAATAGGGATGGGAATGTGGATGTAGTGGTAACAGTGGAGAAATGTGTTGTGCCTAAATGTGATGGTGCAATAGGTGAGGTGAGTGATGGCGCAGTGGGTGGTGATATGTCCATGTCATTGATGTGGTGTCGAGTGCCGTGACTGTGAATAGTGGAGTGATAGTGGGTGCATGCGTGGGTGTAAATACACGGTTTACAAAAGTTACAGAATAATTTACAGAGGGGGTCTCTTGTACTGCTTGGTGGAGAGGAGAAAGAGGAAATGCGGTGGGTTGGGGAGGTGAGACTGGGGAGAAAGTCAATGGAGGTGGAAATGGAAATAGGGGTCTTAGAGGTGTGGGGAAGGAAGGGAAGGATGGATGGAGAAATGGTCTGGATAGAAAGGTGGATGTTCGAGGAGGTAGGCTAGGTTGCGTAGGTGCAGCAAGGGTGTGAGGAATTGAAGCAACAAAGGCTTCTGCTACTGCACTGTCGAAGGATGTGGATGGTCTAGGAGAGGTAGGGTGTATAGGAGAGACTGGAGGGATGGGAGATGAAGGAGGAGCTATTGGGGTGGTGGGTACTTCGACAACTGTGTGGTTTGCATAGTAGAGGTACGAGGCAGGGAATCGATGATGATTGTTTCTTGTGCCAAAGATTCGTGAGGGATTAGACGGGCTTCCCTGGCCTGTTCTGAAGATTGGCCATCTGTTGGTACACGAATGTATTGACCTAGTTTGGATAATAGTCGAACTCGGCGTGGGTCAAACTGCGGTAGTGGTTTTCTCTACAAATATCTTAACGCTTCATTTATGCCGACAGACTTAAGAAGTTCTCTGAAGCCTTTGATGTATGCTTCTTCGAAGCCTCCTGTGACGAGTTCCTGTTCTATAAGTGCTTGGCTTTCTTCCTCAGATAGCTTTTTACGTGCCCAAACTTTTTCCATGGTGCGATATAACTTCTTGATTGCCAAGGTGTAGGTAGCTGCTTCAAATGACTCATCTTCATAAGTACTGGTGTCACCTTGGGTATCAGTGTGTTTTTCTTGTTCATCCGTCTGCACATTCTCTTGAGATTCCTGGCTTCCTTGACTAGCTTCATCATCTCCGTCTCATCATCTGTTTCTGTCCTTTCTTCTTCTGAGCACGATACTACTTGTCCTTGCTATTGATCATGTGGAGTAGTAGGGTAACTTGGTTGTTCATATTCTTGAGAGAAAAATTGGCCTTCGAAAAACTGAAATTCATTTGAAAAAGCATCCGACATCTCAAAATTGAAGGTGGTGTTCAGTGGTTCTGCTTCTAGATTGGGTATAGGGAACGAAAACGCTTCCGCACCAATGGAGGTGGGAATGCCTCCTGTAGTGGTGGTAGGTTCCTGGACGGTGGTTGCCTGAGAGGTAACTGTACTGGTAGTGCCTTCTGTGATGACAGGTCGTGACAGTCGTATGCGAATGGGTTGTACAGTTGTAGGGGGTTCTGTGGGAGATTGTTCTGGAGAGGGTTGAGGAGATGGGGACTCTAGAACTTGTAGGCATGGGATAGATCCTCTCATGCGCTTGCCTGCTCGTCCCTTGCTAGATTTTCTCGCTTTCTTGACTATCCCTTTAAATGACTTCAACTCTTCACTTGTCATCGCACGCTCTATAGGCAAGTTGTATGCCAAACACATATACACAATTCTCGTGAGATTGCAACATCCATGGATGATTTTCTTCCTTTCCCATCTATGTTGTGCTAGATACAACTGGTCAATAATCCAACTTGTCAGATCTACTGTTTGTGGCCCAATACAAGATAAATTAAATCCAATCCAAATGCGCTTGTGGGGCATGGTGAATCGATCTTGAGCTGGGAATGCGAAATGCTGCATACAGATACGTAATGGCTTCGATAGCTCAGGTGTGATAGCCAAAATATCTTCCCATTTGGTAACATCACCATGCTTCATAGGCTATGGAATTAGCCTTTCTCTCTTTGTCGGGGTATGCATTCCATGTATCTTGATTGCAGCTCGAATCAAATCTTTTGACAAATAAAACTTCTTAAACGGTGGGTCATTTACTAAGGATGGCAAAATGAATGTGCTTGGCAAATCCTTGTTCTCCGAGGCTGTCGATGTGGTTACCAAGTAGTAGCATCTATAGAAATCTGGTTTAGGCAATGGATCCCTAAAGTATTCAATGAAGCTTTCTCTCGCCGAAACATGTTTTAAGTCTTTCGTATTCTGGAGTGCTTCAAACTCTCTAGAGAAGAACCGATACTTTCCCCATTTACAATTGTCAAAAGTCAAATTGGCATCAAAAATAAAATCTGCATCTGCCAAAGGTCCTGCTAAACCTTGGAACCAATGTGAATTACGATGGAACTTTTTTGTGTATCCCCTTGGTGGATCATCAATGGGCATCGGTCTTGGGAATCCTTGAAATTCTAGGGGTTGAGTCGTGGGATGTGGTTCAGCCAGTAAGTCGGCAAAATTTACCATAGGTACATTGGGGCCAGCTTCAGGTGGTCCTTGTGCCTGCATGATGAGTGATGCAAATGTGGAGAAGATCTGCTACAAAAGATTAACACATTAGTATGGAAATTAATCATGATCCCATTAAAGTGAGACCGCAATCCCTTTCCATAACCGATGTGTAACCCGTGTAGCTGAGTGTTGTGAGGTGGTTTATGGAATGATTTTTGCAAAACTAATGCAGGTCTCTAGACACCTACGTGCTTTAGATAGTGCATACATTGCTTGATGAGATTGTTATTACAAGTGATGTTGGGTTATAGTGTGTGGATTTGTACAAAATTCAGTTGTGAATGAGTTATTACAAGGGTAGTGCTTAGTCGAGATGGGAGTAATGTTAGACAACGGTCATGAGGAGATAGTTGGATACGTTTCGGTATCCATTTCCTAAGGGTTGCTGAGCGGGTGGTATGTTTCTACTGAGAGACAAAAGATGATATTGGATGAGGTGGTATTGAGGGGTGAAAAGATTTCTGAGGGGTATATGTTACATGGCTTGAATGTTGAGCTATGATACACTATTTGGGTACCCAAACATGCATGGGTGTGGGTTGATTCGCAAGGTACTTCTTGGCGATCCAAATCTATCCACTGCTCGTACTTGTAGAAGAAGGTCAAGGAGACTGTGGGTACTGCCTCTGCTTCTGCTGAAACTTCTTCTTGTCCATGTCGGCATTGTTGAAATATGTCGGTGTGTTCTGTCCTTTTGGCACCCATACTTGTCTCATGCCACTTGTTTTGTGATGTTGATACTGCTTTCCTCTTTCTGTCGTCTGATATGGTCGTCGGTCTGGGTTCCTTTGTTGTGGTTGACTCTTTCATGGTTGGGGTTGAGAGGTCAGATGGACACTCTGCTTTGGAAAAAAAGGGAGGTCCAACACTTGTGCAACTTGCCCATTAGGAAGTGCTTTGTTTTGTACTATTAATCTAGGCCAGTCCGCAGTAAGTGTGGAAGGATGGGCACTACAGGGTGTTTTGCCCATGTGGCTGCTGATGCAGTCCACCTGACCACTAATGTAACCCACGTGACCACCAATTGTCCCCATTTGTTCGCTATTGGAAGACCAGGAGAAAATCTGTTGACATTTTCTTGTTTGGCCCCTAACCATCGGCAAGCTCCCATGGGTTGACTTTGGAATGAGCGTGCTTAGCCGAGGGATCTGCCCAAAGATCTTCCTGTCCTCCGTCGCATGTGGTTCATATGGTCTAGGGTTACATACCTCAGGCGGAGTGTTGTTAGGGAAGTCAAGCGGTATCACTCATTGCTGATCTAAGATTCCAATTTGCAAGGAGCCTTGTCTAAGTTTTAGGTCCACTGAGTGATCGTATAGCCAATCTTGGCCAAGGATTAGGGGTTCTATCAGGTCCTCGTCATGGCACACTAGTAGCTTCGCTGTCATGGTCACATCATGTATGAGGATAGGAAGGTCCACCTCACCCATGCAAGGGGTTTCCATGCCTCCTAGCCCTATGCGGTATGCCTCAATTGGCTGCATTTCTATTCCTAAGTCCTTATAGTGGGACCATCTAATCGCACTAGTCGCAGCACCTGAGTCAATTAAAGCCCTGAGCTCGTGGCAAGGGTTGCCGTGCTCTAGCCTGACTGTAATGAATGGTCTCCTATCCACTATGCAAGGATGAGTACTTGACTTTGCTTGACACATGGCCATGGGGTATCTGGGTTTTGTTTCCAGATGGTTATAATGTTCTCTCCCTAGTCCTTGTCTTCTTAACTTCATGCGCTTAATGCGTTCTATAGCTTCTACCTGAGCTTCAACTCTTATCCTATTTTCTTCCTCCTTGCGCTTGTTTGCCAATATGAGTCTTCTAAGCATACCCTCAGTAAGAGGTTCCTGATATAACTTGACTCTACAGCCACTAATGTAATTAGGCATTATGTCTCCTTCTAGGGTGGCTAAATGTACCACTCCACTTGTCGAGAGTCTGTTAAGGATCATAGGTCCATAACCTCACTTTTCAAACTTCCATGCGTGTTGTTTTAGTGTATACACTAGAACTAAATCTCCTTCTTTTAAGCCTTTATCTTTCACATGTGTATCGAAATATGCCTTTTGTCGCTTGTTTGTTGCATATATTCCTATTGCTGCTTTTAGCCTGGTTTCTCCTAATCGTTCCAAGCCCATTATTCTTGCTGATAATTCATGGCCGGTCCACTAATGTGCTCATGCAACCTTAAGGGTCGGTATCAAGAAGTCCAAAGGAAGCACAACATTCTGAACAAAAACCATCTGAAAGGGAGTTGCATTGAGTACAGTCTTGTAGGCCACTCAATATGCCCAAACAGCGTGATGTAACTGTTTGTCCCAATCTGAACGTCTGTTGTTCACGAGTTTCGTCAGTACGTTACAAAGGATCTTGTTAGTACTTTCTGCTTGACCATTGGCTTGAGGATGATATGGTGTGGATTTCTTGTGAATCACCATAAAATCTTGTAACAAATATTCAATGACTTGGTTTAGAAAGTGAGTTCCTCGATCGCTCACTAACTCTATAGGTAATCCATATCTTGTAAAGACATTTTCAAATAAGAATTTTGCAATCGTGTGTGCATCATTCCTTTTTGTGGCCTTTGCCTCTACCCATTTGGTAAGATAATCCATCACAACAATAATGTATTCTGCATGTGTACCTTTTGCAGGGGGGTTAATGGGTCCGACAAAGTCTATACCCCACTTAGAAAATGCACGTCCTCCCATCATGGGTTTCAATGGCATTTCATCTCTGCGAGTAGGAAATTGAGTTCTCTAGCACACATCACATTTCTTAACATAGGTATGTGCATCCATGTGAAGAGTGGGCCACCATAATCCTGCAAAGAGGATGGCTTTGATTATCCTATCGAGGCCAAAATGACCTCCTGCAACACCTTGGTGTGCAGTCTCTAGTACGCTCAAATAATCCCTTTCATGAACACACTGTCTTAGGTATCCATCTCGTCCTTGTTTGTACAGATTGTCACCAATAAGTGAGTAGTCTTAAACTTTCTGCTCTAGACTTCTTTGTCATGCTAAGGTCATTCCTTGAGGGAATGTTTTTGTCCTCAAGTACGTCACTAAGGGTTCACTCCATTCTGGTGTGAGAGACACGTGATATAATGTAGCATGTTCTACTGGTGGTCTTTCACAACAAACAGGGCATTCTTTACACAACTTGTAGACGTCTGCTTCCATAGAAGGCCAATATACTCCTAATCTCTACAGAGTCTGCAATGTATGATGTTTCGAATGATGTTGCTTTAATGCACCTACATGTGCTAATTGCAACCAATTTGCAGGTTGCGATTCATCTACACAACAAGCAAGAATCTTTTGATTATCTTGTTTATATATACTTCCTGCTATTATTTGGTATCTTTGAGACTTGGTAATCTCTCCTTCCTTGATCCGTATCCTAGGATTCTTGGGTCCGTATGTGAGAATAGGGACTATAGGCTTAGCCCATTCTGGTACTATCTCGAGGTTAAACAAATATGCGTCAGGTAATTCATCTGCTATTCCTTGAGGAGTTTCTCCTGTGGTTAATCTTGAAAGGTGGTCAGCTCTAAGGTGTGTTTTTTCTTTCCTGACTACTACTTCAAAGTCATACTCCATGAGTAATAGAAACCAATGTATTAGTTGTCCTGTGTTACATGGCTTATTGACTAAGTACAATAATGCTTGATGATCTGTGAAGAACTTGAACTTATTTGCCAACAAATAATGCCTGAATTTCTTTACCGCATAGATCATTCCTAATCCTTCTCGTTCCGTAGTGGTGTAATTTCTTTCTGCTGTGCTCAATTGTATGCTCGTGTGGGGAGGTCTATATTAACTTCATTCGTGGTTTATGCTAACACACATCCTATGGCATAGTTGGATGCATCCACATGTACATGGAATGGCTTGCTCCAATCTAGGATTGCCAATATAGGTGCTGAGCACAAACATCGTTTAAGTTCATTGAATAAATTCTCACATTCATCTGTCCATTCAAACTTGTTCAAAAGAGAGTACATAGGCTTGGCTATGATTGCATAAATGTGTATGAATTTTATATAATAACCACAATGACCCATAAATGCATGTACCTCTTTTACATTGTTTGGTCTAGGTAGATCAGCAATTACTTTCACCTTTTCTTCATCCGTAGAGATTCCATTCTTTGACACAAGGTGTCCTAGAATTTTGCCTTGTTTGACCATGAAAACACACTTTTCTGGGTTTAGAAAAACCTGATATTCTTGACATTTGTCAAATATTTGACTTAATTCTGGGATATGAGTCTGTCTTACATTCGAATGTGCACATATGTCATCGACATAAACTTCCAAATTCTTGCGTAAGAATTCCTTAAACACATGACACATGAGTCACTGGAAAGTGGTGGGTGCATTTGTGAGCCCAAAAAGCATCACGTGAAATGAAAATATGCCCCATTCTGTGGCAAAAGTCGTCTTGTGTTGATCTTCTGGAGCAATGGCTACTTGATTATAGCCTGAAAAACCATCAAGAAAGCTATAAACTTCCTTGCCCGCAACTCTTTCCAATAAGTGTTCCATGATAGGAAGAGGATAATTGTCTCTAATCATGGCGGCATTAAATTTTTTAAGGTTAATACACACACGCAATTTTCCATTCTTCTTGGGCACAACCAGAATGGGGGATACCCATTCAGTATGCTCAATTTCATAAATGAATCTTGCTTCTATCAAACGGTCTATTTCTTCTTTAATCTTCACATCGTAGTTATCATTGTACGTGTATGGTTTTTGTTTTGTAGGTTTTGCATATGGAGTCATAGGGATTCTATGGGAGCATATATCCAGACCTACTCCTTTCAAGTCTTTGTAACTCCATGCAAATACATCTCTATATTCTCGCAATAGGGCAACTAACTCTTCTTCTTCTTCATTCATCAAATCATGCCCAATGTATGTACATTTTTCTTCTTCTCCTTCTATGGTGACTATGATTTTCTTGGTTTTCTCTCGGTTATCATATACTTCTCCAACGTCAGCTTTTCTGTTAGGCATTCATACCATTATTCTTCTATCATCTATCTCATACTTCTTAAAGTTTTCGGGAACCTCAAACAAAGATTCTTCTTCCTCTGACGTGGTTTCTTTCTTTTCTTACATTCGCTTTTGACAATCACTTGTGTGGCTAACCTCACATCATTCATGATTTCTTCGTGTCTCTGATGGTGAGCTTCTACTTCGTAGAAATATTCTTCATCTGATGCAAAGGGTGCATCCATAATGATTGACTCTAGATCGAGGTCACTTGCATCCTCAAATGCATCAGTGCTAGGTTCGCATTCTTCAATAAGGAAATCACACATGATTGGCTCTATTGTGGAGACTGATATCTCATAGCCATCCTCGTCACAGTGGGGTGTCCATTGTTCTTCGTTTTTGCCATGTTATTCCAGTTAAGATAACGAGAGGCTTCGAACATAGTTTGTGTTCTACCATCTTCATGCAAAGTTTCGTTCTCTCAATTTCTAGATCTGCTCTTGGATAGTTCTTACTCATTTCCGCTATCTATGGTCCTTCTTTTAATCTAGCTTGATATGCGTGAAACATCATGTCTAGGTTTTCTAGTATGGGTTCCGCTAAAATTGATCCTGATCTTTGAGCTGGGTTCTCCTGATTAGATTCTTGCGAAGTCAATTCTAGGATTTTGGCTCTAGATTCCTTTAAACTTCCTTCCAACTCAGTTATCTTTTTACTCCATTTCCTCTTAATTCTTTCTCCGGAATCTTTCCAAGATTTCGTCTTTTTATTACTAGACTCTCCAACTTTGCTAGTTTCAACTATTTTCTCTTGATTAAGCTGTTGATTCTATAAGAGTGCCTGGGCTCTTGATATAGCTTGGATAGGCACGTATGTAGGGTTGGATCCATCTGCGTTATGCACAATACTTATCATGTTGATCAGTGTCACATTTGAAGCATTAGCAGGGTTCTTAGGACAATCTTTGATGATATTCTCTTTACCACACTCGGCACAAAAGCCTTGTATGTTATAATATTGTGACTGTCCTGCTATGGGAGGATGTGGACAATCCTTTATGAAATGATCTCCTTGGCACCTAAAACATGGTCCTCTAGGGCCCTGTGGTCTTGGCTGTCTTAATTGGGGCCGCGGATTAGGGTTTGTGTACATCACATTAGCATAGTCGGGCTCCCAACTGGGTTCCAATGGTGGACTATCGTATTGATATGTTTCCACATGTTCTTGTGACTCTGTGTAATATGCGGGTGGACTATCTACATGTGTAGATTCAAACCTATTGGAATTCAAGTCACTCTTCGTGATCAAGGGTGATGAAGGTATTAAAGCCCTATTGAGATTCTCTTCTGCAGCAGCATATTTAATTGACATGACATTAGCTGGTGGGGATGGCTACTGAGCTAAAACAGGTTGAGGTCTCTGTTGAGCCTGATAAGGATAGTTTTGAGGAGGCCTATAGTAATGAAGTTGAGCATTATATTGACCTTGATACCTACCTGGTTGTGGGTATGCTTGTGGGTAGTTTTGTTGTATTGCTTGTTTGTTGTATGGGCAGTCTTGAGCCGTATGATTTGTGTATCGTCTCTCAATTGTACAATACTGGCCACTAGGGTTGGCTTGCTATTGTGTTGCATTGGGACACACATTTGCCATATGATCACCCACACAGTTTGCTAGAAACTCCTAGTTTCTGGGCCACTTTTTCTGCTAGTTCTTCTATCGAGCTAGAAAGTTTTGAGGATGCTAGAGATGAGCAATCTGAGTCTTTATAGACCTTTGAGAGTTCCAACTTGTCTCCTAAGTTGTCCTCAATGTCTATACAAATTCTTACACATTGCTCTAGCGTTCTGGGTTCCTTCAAGTACACATAGGAGTGTATTTTAGAGCTCAAGAGGCCATCTAAAAACAACGACGCTTGCTTGGCCTGTGAGGGTAACTCTTGCATCAGACATCTCTCCACATATTGTCTAAACCTACATCCTGCGAGTCTGACTGTTTCCTGAGGGGTCTGCTTGAAACTATGAATCAATGAAGAAGTATCATGCTTGATTCCACTTTTAGAGAATTCCGTGATGAAAGACTCTAACAAGTGACAAATATCTCTAAACTGACTTTGGTGCAATGGTTGGAACCAAGTTAAAGTTGTATTCTTTAACATTAGTCCAAATGCATTGTATTGCGTGAACATGTCTTCTACTTGCTCTGCTCATAGCACTTGCTTAAATTCCGCAACATGGTCGTAGGGATCTCCTGTCCCATCAAAATAATTTTTCATTGACTTTACTAGCTAGGTGGGTCTCAATACCCTTGGGTGTTCACGTGGCCTAGGTAGAGAGAAATCATCCCTACCACCTGGTATTCTAGGTTCTCTTTGTCTTTCCACTCTATCGGTGTCGATGGTGGCTCTCTCTCCCTATAGGATGAGTGAAACTTACTTCCGGTCTTTCTTTGTTCTTCTCTCTTTGAATGCCATGGGCTGAGGATGTTCCAGCATCCTGATGGCTCGTGTTTACATTTGCTTGTGATGGAGGGAACACTAGCTTGCCTCTCCATGTGTAGGTATTTGTCGCATGGTCTGGTACTACAAACACTCTTTCTGAAGTCTCATCCAGGTATACAAGCTTTCCAGGTGTATCTAGGTCCTTGAATTCATAAATCATGATGGAGCCTACCTCACAAGGTTGTTCCATTCTGTACCTCGAAAATGATTTGTCTGTTTCCTTATTCACAAACAACTCTATGCTTCTATTGTCCTGAGGGATCCACTCTGGAATTAGTACTCTTGTCAGTACAGATTTCCCTCTAGGTGTCTTGGGTTCTTCTCCTACTGGTTCTTTTCCTTGGGTTCTCGCTTCCGTATCTAACTGAATGACACCAAACTCATTGGTATTATTTGGCTGAGTACTTAGGATATACATTGTTCCTTCCTTATCTATGTACACATCTCTCTCAAATTTCACCACTGGACGTTCCAATCCAATGGTTTGATCTGGGTTGTGTATTTGCACCACTTGTCTTCACAAACCATCCTCATAGATGCGAGCACCTAAGCGGTTGGTTCGAAGAAATTCTAACTGAGTCCTATAGGGTCCTTCGGGTCTTTCTAAGCATGCTATGTTTAACCATCCTTCTGGTCTTTCTGTGCTAAATGCCATTTCTGACTCACTCGTATCTGAGCTCAACTCGTAAGGATAGCTATTCAATTGTTGTGCCCACGAACGTGCAGTGGTTCCTACACTTGCTTCTGATGATCTCAGGCTTCCTCGGTCTGACTTACCTATATGCTTGCCCGATCTAAGGTTCATGAATTTACTTTCTGGTACTCTCTGTACATGCTCAGGTCGTCAATGGTTCTTTGTTCTTTAATTGTTTGGTTCTTTTTTAATTTCTTTAGATACTTGTCTTGTCTTACTGTAAGCGTCAGGAATCGACTTTCCGTTGTACTTTTGAGTTCTCGTTCCGTCAAACTTAAGTTCTTTCCTTTAGGTTTTCGTATCGCACACTTTTACTTTAGTCTTGGACTTGAAAATTTAAGGTCTCTTGAACTTGAGGCATTGCTATTTTCATTCTAATTTAATCCACAATGCTACCCTTTAGCCTAAGCTAATAATTGACAGAGGGGGTTGAGTATTCTTCCAACCTCGAGTCAGCTTCTTTGGTTGCTCTATTGCCCAAGAAGTCGCACTTCCCAAGCCCTGTGTTCTTCACTGCCTTGCCTTGATTGCCCTTGCTAGGCCTGTAAAAATTCAATGTTTAGACCAATTCACAATTGATGATCAAGCACTTGAATATATATACCTTTTTTAGTCCCTTTTTCCTTGGCCCAAAATTTTAATGCCCCCTGGCTTTTCTAGTCCCAACAATGGTTAACCTCAAATTATCCTCTCTAAAAATCAACATCTTCTTTTTGAAAAAAACAGTTGAGGTCAAGTAGTCCTCGTCAAGAGTTTTCTAACGAGCTATCAAGCTCAAAAAACGGACTTCGAATGAAAAAGATAAGAGCGTTCAGGCCCTCGGGGGTAAAAACTGACAAACAAGTTTTCTTCACTGATGAGCTAAGAGGTCTCTTATGAGTCTAATCACCCAAAAATTTGCTTAAAATAGCCCCAAATTTGCCCAAAAAATGAAACCCTAAAATTGTGTTTGGGGTGGACAATCGCGATGGTCTAGGACTGTCACGATGGCTCAGGTGAACCGTCACGATGGCGTGGCACAATCCTGATGGTCCGAAGGCACAAGCCGTCATGATGGTCTGATGTGAACCATCGCGATGGTCTGATCGGCGAGCAATTGCGATGGCATCGGTCAACAGTCAACGTAACTGTCGCGATGACATGAGCCTGTCGTGATGGTCACGGGGCACGACGACTTGAGCCAATCACAATGGTCCAATTTTTGAGGCGTCGTGATGGCATACCTAGGACAATCGCGATGGTCTGGCTTGACACGTGGTAGATGATCGTCGCGATGGCGTGAGCCAATCACGATGGCGTGGGGTCCACGAGATTGTCGCGATGGTCAGGGACAATCGTGATGGTTCAAGTGAACCGTCGTGATGGTGTAAGACCGCCACGATGTTCCGACCGAGCCGTCGCGATGATGTGAGCCAATCGCGATGGTGTGACACAATCACGATGGTGTGAGCCAATCGTGATGGTCCACCAAATCAATGATTTTCAAAATGTGTTTGTGGATTGGTGTGTGCGCTAGTGTCGCCTATACGGTACTGAACTCGCTTACCAAAAATGCCAAACTTGGCAGACCATCGCGATGGTCTAACAGACATGGCAGATTTCTAACAGAAAGTGATTTTTTACCTTTTGGAAGCTTTTCTGATGCTCTGGAGGACTGTACCTGCAAGAAAACTCAAAAACACAAAAGCACATACAAGCACAAAAGCACATACAAGCACAAAAGCTCTCTCTCTCTCTCTCTCGCATGCACAAATGAGGGGAAATGAGGAGAATGGGTGGATATGGTGAATTTTTTGAAATTTTTGGAGTGGAAGAAGATGATGCGGTGGTGAAGAAGGAGTGCAGGGGAGGTGAAAAACACAAAAAACTAATTAAAAACAACAAAAAAAACTGAAATTTTTACCTTCCAATGCCACTTCTTGCTATACTCTTACCATCACACATTCGTCCTAGACTCAATCCCCAGCAACAGGGCCAAATTTGGTGTTGCTCTAGCACAATGGTGAGAACCATGTTAAGAAGCTCCACCTCCTTAATGTCAATCCACGGAAGAGATAGGAGTGATATGAAGATCGTGAATGTGAGATGTAGTTGGAGTGAAGGTGAGAAGCATAGAGATGCACACACACATACACACACACAATGAAGAGACAAGTAAGACACAATGAAAGGTAGGAAAATAGACTCTATTCTCAAGATCTCAATTACAAGCTCAAAATAGCTCTAGGCTCTTCTCTACTCAAATAAGCTAACCTAAAAGATGAGCTCTCTAGCTCTTTTTATAGATTCTAGACTAGTTTTGATCGGTTTCACGTCTAGTGACCGGCATAGTTTAAAAAATAGGTTCTAGGTGCTATTTGAAAGGGTCAACGGGATCTAAAAATAACCAAAATTGGTAGGCTTGTTCTACCTACGCTCCTCAAGCTTGAGGACTCCTCGGCTTGCACAAAATGGAGCTATAAATTACAAAAAGGGTTTTTTCTATGTTACATATGGTACAAAAGTGATGAAATCACTGTTGGAGGTTTTTGAAAAGTATTTTGAAACATATTTGTTTGAAAAAATAATTCGACTGGCTCCCTGCTACTTCATTGTTGCTCTATCTTTACATGCTTCCTCGATGTCTGTGCCTCTGGCTACTGCCAACACCACAGTAGGCTACTTCTTGCTCAACCAATATATGCATGAGCTACCAAGCATGAAGTAGAAACCATTGGTGGAGACAGGAGCCTCATAGCAACCAGCCCAGTTAGACTAATCACATTGCCATTTGAAAGATCACGAATTGTACATCTGTCATCACCAAGACAATCTTGGCTAATTTTGAAACTGACAACATATTTTTCTTGATCCATGGCACATAAAAAGGATCTAACAATGTGAAAGAACTACCATCAGTAGTAGTCAAAATGATCTTACCAACTCCCATTAGATGATAAGAGGAGTTGTTAGCACATGTGGCAATATTCCCTATAGGGGCAGGCTCAAGTAAACTGAAGAAATTATGTTGCAAGGTAATATGTTTGGTTGCCCTACTATCAAAGTACCAAACATCTAAATCTATTATAAACATGCACTCCTCATGAGAAGATGGGTCATAGTTGCATACAGTAGTAAACTCCCATTCTTCATTCTGCACAAGATTAGCAGACTGTGTTTTTGGTATAGAGGTCTCTATAATAACCATTCTAGTCTCTTTTTTCTTTGCCTCTTTTGCAACCAACTTTGGACAACTCTTTATGGCATGATCATTTCCTTTACAGCATTTGCAAAACTATTTTTGCTTTTTTGTTTCCTTCTCATCTCTGTCTTTCCTTCTTTGACTACGCAATATTAGCAGATTTTTGCTTGCTAGTAGATTAGCTCTATTTTCCCTTGCCCTTCAGACTAGATAAGAAAGCTTGATCTGCTACATGCACGATCGACCTATTCTATCTAGACTGATCTTTATGCAATAAAACAGAGACTAAATCCTCGAATGTTGAGGCATTTGATTGCCTTTCATCATCAACTAAAGAAAAGAAGAAAAAATTTAATATGAATCCGAAAGACCATTAAGAACAATATGCATAAGTAAGCTATCCAGTAAGACTTCGTCAATAGAAATCAATTGTTCCTTCAAATCTTTGATCTTTGTAAAAAAATTATCCATAGAATCTCCTTCATTCATATGCTCACTCTCCAACTATTTTGGAAGGTAAGCTACATGAGTCTCATTCCTTGCTTGATATAAAGTGATAAGTGTATCCCAAGCATCCTTTTCCATTTTGCAGGAGCGAATGTGAGGAATAATGGCATGTTTGATAGACAAAGCTATCAATACATGTGTGTGAGCATCTCTCTCATCCTATCAAAGTTTCTCTATAGTAGGTGTAGCGGGAGCTACAACACGAATAGGAATTTGAAGATCCTCATCTTCAATCCCATCTGCATCACCTTCAATAACTGTATTTGCAGGTGCAGTAGGAAGTTTTTCAACATCCTACACAATATTTCACAATCCTTTTGCAACCAATACATGAAGCATCATATATGCCCATAATGGGTAATTAGTACCATCCAGTCTATCCTAAATAGCCAACATACAAAATACATCATTGCTTTCAACCATGGCCATTGACTAAAATACCTTGATGCAAAAAAATGATTGTATCTCGAAAAGTTGAACAGAACTCCACTCTCGACCTCTACTAAACCTGTAGCAGACTTCGAGGCACTTGTATTGGCGAACCAAAACTTGTATATATGTCTGGCACAAAGGAACAAAATCATCCGTGGAGGCATGGTGATAGTGCGCTCGGAGGTAAAAATGAGCTCATATCAAAATTTCAATGCCACAAAGTGAAGCCATTTTGAACTCCTAATCGCCTTGAGTATGCTCACCAATTTTCATGTGATTATGAGACTGTGATTGGTGGGGTGTTGATGACACCCTAGATGAAGCAGTGACCTCCTCTGATAAAAATTGTTGGAGTTTGAGGTCGGTGGAAGCACGTGAACAATACAAGGAAGAAGAAGAAGCTTGGAGCATAACACACAGTACTGCATGTATTACCAACTGAATGTCCAAAGATAATTAGTAACCCATTAGGGTTATAGGCTATATACAAGCCGAGGGAAAAAGACCTCCTAAAGAGGGGAAAAGGTAGCCTGGCCATTCTAAGTGTGTTCACACATATCAATACCGAAATATATCAACAAGATGGACCTCACAAGTTACTCGTTGAAATTTGGTTAAGCAAACAAATAATGTGTATCACTTGAAGTAGCTAACCCTTGAAATGTAACACTTTTTTTCAGAAGTACTTTAGATGGAGATACTGGAAGCTAACAAAAATTCCAAATGCGCTATAGAACATCTTAAATGGAAATTTCAATAATCAGATATGACTCTTGAAAGACACAAGTACGGTAGACATTTCTAGTAGATGTTGCAAAGAAGCACTCTTTGTTGTAGAGATCATCATTCGCAAAATATAATGCCAATGATTATGAAATATTAAAAACTTATACTACACAATAAGTGCTTTCCAAAGAGTATAAGAACACAATATTGCACTCAGTAATCAAAGGGAAAAGAAGAGACAAATATGGCATAAAATTCTATATACATTATTCTGATAGTTTTACATACATGACATAAAACAAATTTCACGGAACAAATTCAGTTGTTGAAGCTTGATTCCTAGTAGATCCCCCTTAAGCTATAGTAAGAAACTTCTTTATGCTTTGAAGAATCCAACCTTTTGAATTCATGTCCATAATTTGACCTTCTGAAGAAGTAAAATTTATCCCCACTTCTTAGTATTCACCTTTTTTTTATAAAATGATGGTGAACTTCATTCAATAGCCTTGGCATGAAAAATAGGATTAGTAGTCTAATGTATAGAGCTAATGCTCTCACCAAAGATCTAAGATATATATGTGAATTTAAGTTCATATCTTTATTTAACTTTTGAAGCCACATAGCGTCTTGTGTATCTACTACCAAGCCCACGTATCCAAATTTAGTTGAGGACAGAGCATTAGGTTTTCTTTGAGAGAGAGAACAATGAATTGGAAAGATACATACCCAATCTTATAAGATAGAGACACCCATCTTGGGAAACACATGGACACCCATGTTGAGAAACTCGTGGATATGTCGAGGCAGAATTTGAACTCAAGATGTCCTCCCTGAGATTCAAAGCTGAGATTCAAAGCATCAAGTAGTAGGCTATCGAGGCTTGGACAAATTGGTTGATTTTAGAACTCCAAGATGTCCTCTTGTTACGTACAATGTATATATATATATGCAGGCGACACCCGAAGAGTCATGGGCCATGGCAGCTTTACTTCTGCGAGAATATATGATGAGATGAAGGACAAGGGTGGCTATCAAATGACCAGCTTTACTTCAATCAGCTAGAGTGTGAAACCTCATAAAGGAATTCATCTATTATTTAATAGCTACATTTTTTGAAATTGCCATTAAGTTTTTCACGCATTGGTGAGTCTTTTGTTTTCCAGGTGGGGAGGCATGGGTTCAAAAGCATTATGGAGCACTAATAGGACACTTCTCATCATGATATGAGGAGATTTTTTTTTCGAATAGAACGAGGAAATATATTAAAGAGAAAATAAAATACAGCTCAAAAAGAGAGCTCCCACCGAAGAAGAGGAAGGCAAATTACAAAGCAGAGACCAAGAACTCCATGAGACTCGGTCTTTTAACAGAGTAAAGGGCTACAATTCTACTTTTCCAATGTCTGTAGTTGTACTTTCTACATATGAGATGCCACGAGGAAGAATTACATGGAGCATCCTTCATCAAGGACTAACGAATATTCATAGTACATCTAATCTTTTGGTTACACAAATACAAGATCTTTGGGGGTTAGAGAGAAAATTCTATTGTTTCTATCCTTCCAAATGTACCACAAAATCTGGGATCTAAGCAGCTGCCAGAGACCCACATCCATTCTGTAGCTCTCCCCAATCAAGATCTCCTTGGAAGAAAGGGAAGGATATCCAAGAGTAGCACAAAACTCATTTAGACTTCTCCAATATCTCTTAGCCTTGGGGCAATGCAAGAAAGTATGTTCAATGTCTTCAACACAACCATAGGAAGGACAAAGATTGGCACTGATGTTGAAAGACCTAGCTTTACTGCCAATCCAAAGACCCTTGTGCAAAACCATCCATAAAAGCAGAGCTTGCTTGGCGGAGGGGGGAAAAGCCTGTATCTCCATTGCCGAGAGTCCCAATTCACATTCCAATTATTGTTGAGTCTAGAAATGATAGTCAGAAAAGGATTGTAAGATCTTTTGAGCCTATGATATATGTCCTCAGCAACATGGTGAATGTGCACAGGCCTGAAATCAAGAAAGAGAGTAGATTTTTCAGTTAATCAAAGCCTTTTTCCAAGGAGCACCTGCTTGCAAGCAAGAGATAACCCCTCAGTATTCATCCGATCATTGTGGCTCATAATTGCCTTATTCTTGTATAAAGACAACCACTTAGTAAATCCAACTTTTTTGCGTTTATTATTTTTGATAGATAAAGCGCAAGAATTGCACCAACCAATCCAGAGGGAATCCTGCATAATGAACTAGAAATTGCTAGTGAAGGCATCAGACAAAGAATAACCGCTTTTAATTTTCATCCAAGCATTCCATAATGAACAAACCAAAGCACTTCCTTTGGGAACAAAAGTGAAGGGAGACACAACAACATCCCAAATCCCGAGGTTATTCCAACTTTTAAAGTCTTTAACGTGAAATTTATGAATGTTTCATTTTATTAAGCAAGCCTAGTAGTCATTGGACAAAGTGGCTCTCATAATCCATTTTCCAGCCATTTGGGTAGCCATTCTAGTAGGGCAGATAAGTCCAAGACCTCCCTCATCTTTCTTCATGTAGCAAGTGCTCCAAGCAACCTTAGGGATCTTGTTAATAAGTTGAGTATCCCCAAAGGAACCTCCTAGCTAAAGCCACAACTTGGGCAATCTGCTTCTTAGACGGCTGCCAACAGGCAAGGAAAAAGGTTAGGGTTGGCAGAATGTAATGCTTAAGAACGAACACTCTTTGAGACAAGGATTATTGAAGGCCCATCCAATTGAACACTTTTTTCTTGAATTTTTCCATAACCCAGGTCCATCTTTGCTCCATAGAGACTTCAAAGCCCATAGGTATACCTAACAATATGAAAACAACACCTCTTTTTATAATATCATAGCTTTTATCTATCACACAACTAGGAATAGCATTGTTAGAGGCAAAGAAACCAATTTTATGATGAATAACAACTGACCCACTAGCTTTACAAAACAAATCAAGGCATCTAAGAAAATTCTCAGTAGACAAATTATCAGCTCTAGTGATCATGTTAGTGTCATCAGCAAACATTTGCAAACCAAGTTGGGAGAGGGAACCAAGAATTTCAAGACCTTTAATGGTACCTTGCTCTATAAAATCTTTGACCAACCATCTAAGGGAATCACTAGTGATAGCAAACAAGAGGGAGGCAAGAGGACAACCTTGCCTACTGGATCTGAAAAGTCTAAAGGAGTCAGAGACATGACCATTCATAACAACTCTCAAATGAGCATTGCGAAACAAAATATTAGTGAATTTAATAAATCTTTTACCAATACCAACATCATGCAAGGACAGAAGAATAAAATCCCAATCAATCCTGTGATAAGCTTTGTCAAAATCAACTTTGAAGAAAAAAAATCAGTGTTGTGGTCTTTAGCAAATTGAAGCCCTTCCCAAATAGAAATAATAGCATCCAACGTGAATCTACCTTTAATGAACCCTTTTTGCTCTGGGAGAATAATATTGTCCATGATGGGGCTGAGTCTCCTAGCAAGAGTGGAAGCAAAGATTTTATATAAAGAAGTCAGATAGGAGATAGGTCTCCAGTTGTTTAGATCATCCTTGGTTCCTTTTTTTTTTAATTAATTTAATCACTCTAGTATTGATAAAGGTAGAAAGACCCCCCTCCTAGTGGTTCTTGCTACACCAAGAGAACAATGGGCACCAAAAAATCAACTAGTTCCTGAAGAATTCATTCAGTATACCATCAAAACTAGGAGTTTTACAAGGTTTCAATTTACAAATGGTTTCTCTAACCTCACTCGCAGAGAAGGGCAAGTCCAGGATAGAAGCCAAGGCATGAGAGATCATTTTTCTTCTCTTTATGGCAATAAAGGATCTGGCTCTCTAGATGTCCTCCCCCCTCTTGGGAGGCTTAGAGAAAACATTGGTAAAGAAGCTCACAACCTCCTGTAAATTCTCCTTGCTAGAAATAGCATAGTCTCTTGAACTCTTTTAAGTAAGGGTACAAAATCCCTAGCTTTCTTTTTCTTCATGAGGTCAAACATGTGCTTATTGGGTTTATCTATTGATATATTTAGGTAATGATGTGTGTGAACACACTAGGACCGCCGCGGCACTTTTTTCCCTCTTTAGGAGGTTTTTTTCCCCTGGCTTGTATATAAGCCTATTGCCCTAATGGGCTACTTATCTTTGTACATTCTCTAGTAATACATTCAATATTGTGTGTTGTGCTCCAAGCTTCTTCTTCTTCCTTGTGTTGTTCGCGTGCTTTCGTAGACATCTAACTCCAACAATTTGTATCAGATCAGGTCGTCGCTTCATCTAGGGCGCCATCAACACTCCTCCGGTTGCAGTCTCAGAATCACACAAATTTTGGTGAGCATACTTTGCGTGTTTCCCAGATCAAAACCGCTTCGCTTTGTCATGCCAAAATCACGATCTGAGCTTGTTTCGGCCTCTGAATGCACTATCACAGTGCTTGTGCAGGCTATTTCATCCTTTTGTGCCAAAGGTATATACCAGTCTCTGTTTGCCAGTATAAGCGTCTCGAAGTCTGCTACAGGTCTAGGGAAATTGTCTGGGCAGCTCTGTTCAACTTTCTGAGATACAATCAATTTTCTTCATCAAGGTATTTTAGTCACCAGCCATGGCTGAAAGTAGTGATGTATTCCGTATGTTGGCTGAGGATAAGTTGGATGGTACCAACTACCCGTTATGGGCTTATATGATGCGACATGTGTTGGTTGCAAAAGGACTGTGGAACATTGTACAGGGTGTCGAAAAACGTCCTATCACACCTGCAATTGTTACAACTACAAGTACTGAAGCTGATGCAGAAGGTATCAAAGATGATGATATTCTGCATATTCCTGTTCGTGTTGTGGTTTTTGTTGCACCTATTGTAGAGCAGATTCGCTGGGATGACAGAGATGCCCAGGCACATGCATTGATAACTTTGTCTGTCAAATGTGCCATTATTCCTCACATTCGCTCTTGCAGAACAACTAAGGATGCTTGGGATACACTTACCACATTGTACCAAGCTAGGAATGAGGCTCGTGTTGCTTACCTCCGAAAACAGTTGGAGAGTGAGCACATGAATGAAGGTGATTCTATGGACAATTTCCTAATGAAGATCAAAGATTTGAAGGAACAATTGATTTCTGCTGATGAGGTTATACCAAATAGCTCACTTGTGTAGACCATTCTGAATGGTCTTCCTGATTCATATCAAAGTTTTGCTTCTACTCTTCGGTTGATGATGAAAGGCAATCCAAATGCCTTATCATTTGAGAAATTAGTCTCTGCAGGAAGATCAGTCCAAGCAGAATAGGTCCATTATGTGAGTTGCAGATTAAGCTTTCCTAGCTAGTCAGAAGGGCAAAGGAAAATGGAGCTCTTCAACTAGTAAGCAGAAATCTACTAATTCTGCATATTCGAAGAAGGAAGATAAAGATAAGAAGAAATCAAAAAAGTAGGTATTGTTTTGTAAGTGCTGTAAAGGCAATGATCATATCATAAAGAAATGTCAAAAACTGGCTGCTAAAGAGGCAAAGAAGAAAGAGGCTGGAATGGTTGCAGAGGCCTTTACACCAAAAACAGAGTCTTCTAATCTTGTGCAGGAAGAAGAATGGGCATTTACTAATGTCTGTAGTTTTGACCCATCTTCTCATGAGCAGTGCATGTCTGCAGTAGACTCAGATGTTTGGTATTTTGACAGTGGGGCGACCAAACATATTACCTCGCAGCACAGTTTCTTCTCTTCACTCGAGCTGCCCCTACAGGGAATACTGTTACATGCACCAAGAACTCCTCTTATCTTGTTATGGGAGTTGGTAAGATCATTTTGACTACTACTGATGGTAGTTCTTTCACTTTGTCAGATGCTTTATTTGTGCCAGGGATCAACAAGAACCTGTTATCAGTTTCTGCATTAGCCAATATTGGTTTGGTTGTGAAATTTGTTGATGACAGGTGTAGAGTTCATGATCTATCAAATGGCAATGTGATTATTGCTTCTAGCATTTTATGTCGTGGGTTGTATAAGCTCATAGACTATGAAAGATTTGTAAATGATTTGGCATGTGAAGTAAATGATTCTCAGGCTATGTCAGATGCAAAGCTTTGGCATGCACGCTTTGGTCATTTGAATTTTGCTAGTTTGCTACACCTGTAGAAATCTGAAATGGTGTCCTCTTTGCCCAAACTTGTGGCACCTGGAAAACATGTTTGTGAAGGCTGTATTTTGGGCAAAATGCAGCATTCATCCTTTCCAAAAGATGGTTCAGTTCAGGCTACTCAGAAATTGCAGCTTGTACATAGTGATGTCTGTGGTCCTATGCAGACACCTTCTTTTTGGAATTATCTTTACCTCATGACTTTCATCAATGATTTTTATAGGCATGCATGGGTATATTCATTGGAGGCAAAGTCCAAAGTGTTCATGTGCTTCAAGCAGTTTTTGGTTTTGGCTGAAAATCTGTCAGCATGTAAAATGGGCACCCTCCATTCTGATCGAGGGGGGGAAAATATGTCTTCTGATTTTAATGCATTTTTGGCAGAATGTGGGATAAAACACCAGTGTACAGTGTTGTATACACCTCAACAAAATGGAGTTGCTAAACAAAAGAACAGGTCACTCATGGAGATGGCGAGGTGTATGGTCAAGAGTCAGGCTTTACCACATAGTTTCTGGCTTGAGGCTATCATGTGTGCAACATATGTACTGAACAAGTGTCCCACTAAAGCACTGCAGTCTATCACTCCATATGAGGCTTGGCATGACCGCAAGCCATCTGTTGCTCATCTGCGTGTTTTTGGTTGTTTGGCATATGCATTAGTGCATGAACAACATCACAGAAAATTAGATGATAAAGCAGTAAAATGTATTTTTATTGGGTACAGTTCTGAAAGTAAAGGCTATCGTCTGTATCATCCATAGACTAAACGCATTCTGGTTAGTCGTGATGTTGTTTTGTGGAAGATGCTATTCAGCCATTCCTTTCATGTACTAAGGAGACATTTGTTAGCTCCAAAGACATGTATGATACTTTGTTGCCTCTTTTTATAGGTGGACAGTCTAGTGCTGGTCCTAATGAGGCAACTTCTCACCCTTTGTAGGTTTCATGTGATGATGCAGATAATTCCATTTCTGATGCAAATATACATGATGCACTTATTGATGAGAGAGCTGATATTGAGTAGGCAAGAACTATGCCAAAATGGCTGGTGTAGACCTTTCGTGATAGCAAATTAGATGCATCTCTGACATATCGTACTCGTTCAGCCTCTCATAGTGCCTCTTTTGCATCAGATTGCTATGTTATGGTTGCATCTAGTCTCCGTGATGAGAATGAGCCTGTTTCCTTTGATGAAGCACAAAATTCAAAAAATTGGATGGTTGCTATGCAATCTGAATATGATGCTATAATGAAGAATGGTACTTGGTCTTTATGTGACTTGCCTCCTGGCAAGAAGGCCATTGGCACTAAGTGGGTATACAAGTTGAAGCATAAGCCGGATGGTACAATTGACAGGTATTAGGCCAGGCTTGTTGCAAAGGGTTATGCACAGGAAAGAGGCATTGATTTTGATGAGACATTTGCACCTACATGCCGTATGACTACTGTTCGAAGCATCTGTGCACTTGCAGCTCATCATGGTTGGAATGTACATCAGTTGGACATTAAAACAACATTTCTGAATGGTGACTTGCATGAAGAAGTGTATGTTTTTCAACCCCGTGGCTTTGTGCAGAAAGGGCATGAAAACCAGGTGTGTAGGTTAAAGAAGGCATTATATGGTTTAAAGGAAGAACCACGTGCTTGGCATGAGAAGATACATGCCTATCTGATTGCACATGGTTTTGAGAACAATCCAACTGAAAGCACCTTGTATGTTAAGCGTACTAATGATGTGCTTCTGATCATTGTTGTCTATGTTGACGACATGATGCTGACTGGTCCTATTGAGAAGCATATTGCTGATTTTAAGGCTGATTTGCATGCCTCATTTGAGATGTCTGATTGGGGCATTTGCATCACTATTTGGGCATTCAATTTATGCAAGTTGATGGAGGAATGGCCTTGTATCAAATGAAATATATTGACACATTATTGCAACGTTTTGGCCTTGAAGACTGTAAGCCTATTGCCACTCCTATGGAGATAGGTTTACGATTGAGTCTTCATGATGCTAGAGATGCATTTGATGTTGTTCTCTATCAGCAGGCTGTTGGATGCTTGATTTACTTATGCATTACTCGTCCAGATATTTAGTTTGTTGTCTCACAGATGAGGAGGTTTATGCATTGCCCAAGAGTCAAGCATTGGCAGGCAGTTAAGCGCATCTTTCGCTATTTGAGTGGTACTCGGCTACTTGGTTTGTTTTATCCCAAGGGAAGATCACTACCGCCAGACGTGCATGCTTTTTTTAACTCTGATTGGGCTGGTTTCTATGACACTCGTGTGTCCACTAGTGGCTTTTGCTTCATGCTTGGTAGCTCATGTATATCTTAGTTGAGCAAGAAGTAGCCTACTATGGCCACTTCTAGTTGTGAGGCTGAGTATAGGGAAGCTTTCACAGCGATTGTTGAGTGTGTGTGGCTCAGACGCCTTATGGCTGATTTGGGTGTTGGCCAGACTTTTTCCACCAGCATCTTCACTGACATTCAAAGCGCATTGGTAGTTGTGAGGAACCCTATGTTCCATGCTCACACTAAGCACATTGAGGTGCATTATCACTATGTTAGGGAGAGGTTCTCTGCCGGAGAGATCGACTTGGCATATGTGCCCACGCAGGAGAACATTGCATAGCTTTTCATGAAGGCTCTTCCTAGGGAGAAGTTTGAAGCTTTCTGCAAAGCTTTGGGCTTACTTCCTTTTGTGGAGTGATTTCCACACACCTTGGCACTTCCTTATACATGAGTGCCAACTTCTTGTTCACCACATCACTCCTAGGGGGGATTTGTTGATATATTTAGGTAGTGATGTGTGTGAACACACTAGGACCGCTGGGGCACTTTTTTCCCTCTTTAGGAGGTTTTTTTCCCCCAGCTTGTATATATGCATATTGCCCTAATGGGCTGCTTATCTTTGTACATTTTCTAGTAATACATTCAGTATTTTGTGTTGCGCTCCAAGCTTCTTCTTCTTCCTTGTGTTGTCTGCGTGCTTCCGTAGGCATCTAACTCCAACATTATCCACTTTACCAACCTAGAATTCTCTTGAGGAAGCAAGAGCACCACTAGCGAGGAGATAATCTTCATATCTTAGTCTATCCTGAAGCTCATAAATTTGATGCTTTTTAGAGCAAGGGTCCAAGTCAGTATGTTCAACCACATCTATCTCTCTAAGTATCATCATCCTTCTTTTGTTTCTAATATCTTCCACCTTTTTTTATACTTGATGAGGAGCCTTTGAGTATCTTTGACATATCTTTCCCAGGCCAAAAAGGGATTCAGTCTAAAACCATAGAAATAAGAAGAAAAAATATGCTTGATCTGATCCTTTATGATAGGTAACTTCAGCAAAGAAGTATGTAAATGAGGCCATCCAACCCTAAAATTGGGTGCATTTCTATATAACTTCACAATAAGGGGGAATGGTCAGATAGCTGGAGAGACACATCTTTAACACAGGAGTGATTCCAAAGCTATTGAAACCTATTGACACACATGTACCATCTATCAAGTCTAGTGGACAAGGGATTAACAACATTTTTGTTGCACCAAGTATGACCACTTAGGGGAGAGTAGTGAATAAGATTAAGAGAAGCAATCATATTAAACTAGCAAAATTTTTCTCTTCTTTGCAGCACATTATCAGTATTACCATTCCTGTCAGGAGAATCAAGAACCATATTGAATTCTCCAATCAGAATAACCTCACTAGACAAAGAAGTAAGCTCACACTAGCAAATGCATCTTTCATAAGAATTATTAGCAACATAAACACTAACAATGGTGTAGTTCAAAGGAAACCTGCACTTTATAGCAATCCATTGACAAGTGTCACTCATAATAACATCTTCAACAATGTGAGCAAGGTCATGGAGAATACCTATAGCAGAACCACCTTTGCCATTTATGAGACTAGTGGTAAACCACTTGTGTTTGCTGGAAGCAAGATTCAAGTTAGACTACACGTTAAAGCCACTGACTTTGACTTCTTGCAAATAGATGACATAAGGGAGCATAGAGTTATCTTTAAGTCAACTATTAAAGAACTTACCCCTAACAGGATATGTAATGCCGTTGATGTCAAGGGAGACAATTTTTATGAAATCCATAAAAAACCAATACAGAAAAAGACTACTAAGATCACAAAAGTTACCGGAGATATTTGGTTGAATTTGGGATATCTTATCAAGATGAGGCCCTTCTTCCTTAGAATGTGACTGATTTTTTAAACCATTGTCATCCTGTGTAGAAACTTTATCAGTAGAAGGAATTTTTGGTTCCTTTAAGTCATTTGTACAATCCAAATTAGCATCCTCAAGCACAACAAAGGGGTTACTGACATTATGCAGCAGTGCACTATTTTTATTCATCTAGAAGGAAGGTTTCTTTTTATTTTTATATGACACTTTCTTAAAATTGCTCCCAACAATATCAATATTACTCTTACTAGTCCCTGTATTGTTCTCTTGATTTTTACCTGTAGAGATGCTAGGCTCACTTTTAGGCACCAAAAGAGGACAGTCTTTGATTAAGAGAACTTGACATGATGAGGTGTTAAACAAGCTCCCTTCATGATTTGCTGGCCTTTGGCCACTCAATGGACAATGTCGAAGGTGGCTGCGGTAGGGTCCGTGTTCCATGCAAGAGAGTGAACTTTAGTTTAATATAGTCTCTTCATCTGAACTTAGGGCCATGCCTTTCTAGTTCTTACCCTTGGTGAGCCATCATGCTCCGTCAGTCGTAGTAGATGCTAGGAATCCAACACCTACTTGTATGCGATTCAAAAGTCCCCATGGATGCTATGCACTTTTGTTGTAGAAGGCACTTTACCTTCACAATAATATCAAACTAAGGGGAGTAACTAGCAAGACCACATTAGGGAGAGAGATGCATGTATCCACCCAATCAACCCCTCCGATATATAGCTCCAAGTCCAAGGGTTTAACTAAGCCACAAGGGGACATGTTTACGCCTCTTTATTCGATTGGTTTGATTCCTACCCAATCATTCCAAGGCTCAACTAAGTTTGCACGTGGAAAATTGAATCAAGTGCAAAGTTTGGAAAGAATGACAATGATGGAACAGAACATCCTGCCTGTTTCAATGTCTTAGCTATGTGCAAACTAGGCTTCCATAGCATAAACATGTGAATTACATGGATCTTGAGTGTCTCTGACTCAATTTCTATCTTGGTCCATCTCTATGTACCACTTGTGCATGAACATAGAAAAATAGGTGGAAACTATTCATTAGTTTAAGGCTTTCTTATTAGATTCATTTGTCTAGTCAGATCGTATCTTGATCCAAACAAAAGATGATTCCTTCATAAGCCCTATCGGAATCACTTTTCCTTGATCCTACTAGATGTACCTTTCTAAGTAGAGGAATTTGGTTTATAATCCCTACCCAACCAATAAAATGGTATAGGCAAATCATCTATCTAGTTTGTTAAGAGGATATAGTACGCCCTTTACTTTGGAGAGAGAATTTGAATAACTTACTTAAAGTGGCCTTTAGGTTTTTTCAATACTTTAATTAGTTTTGAGGTTCCACTTTAAGGCACTAAAGCCCATAGGGATCAATCTAGCCTTTGAAGACTTTAATTGGTTGAAATCTATTTTACTTGTTCTTCCAAAATGATTAAGATCTTTATAACTACATCCCAAAATGGGAACTCATAGTGTAAAAATCCTACTATCTTTAATGTCACAAGTAATTCATAGGAATGGACTATTCCAACTAATTCTTCAATCTTTTGATTGAGTATCAATCCTCATGGATCTTTAGTTGGATCTACAAACCTTAGAGATCTTCTTTATCCTTCAACAATTCTCTCCTTTTATACTCGAGATCTCTTTTAAGATGTCCTATGTTGACATTGTAACTCAATCTTTTTTATTCTTCTCATTGATTTGAATTATCAAGTGAACTCTTAGGTTCCAAAGATAATCCTTCATCCGAGTTTGAATTTGAATCATCTTTGTATTTCTTTAATTCAAGTCATAGTTTTGGATGAAGCTTTAGAGCTTCCATCTTTGGATTTCACCTTCAAACTCTGAGAAGTTGATCCTCTATTTATTTCTAACTCACAATACATGGAGTTTATTGAGAGATAGATCTTCACTATCCTACTGGAGGAATTCCTCTTCCCTTTGAGAGGATAATTGAAGAAGATTCCTATTTCCATACATTATCTTGTTGATATATTCCATTAAATCGTCAGTCCCTTTTTTTTTAGGCCATCAATAAAAAGTACTCAATGTGATTCAGTTCCCACCATCCCATACTAGTGGGTTCTTCATCCAATCCACAAAACTACATCTATATACTTTTGTATTTCACATTTTCTATCCTCTTTAATGCTCTCTTAATCATATGCTACGATCTATGGTATGCAATTATGAGAGTAAGGACTAATGTACTTGGATACACCACAACTAATCTTACTTAATTTTCAAGAATATTTGGTTAACCATTTTAATGTCTTGTGACTAGATCTCATTAAACTTTAAGTTTGAATTGATCCCTGATCCTCTCTAAAACCTTTTTCGTTCTTTCTTCTCTCTTTATCCAAATAAGGGATACTACTATTTCTTTCTCGATTAGACCCCTTTACTCATCTCAAGTTCAACATTTCACCCATGTGTTTTATTTCGGGATGTGACTTTCACCCATGAATCATTTTTCCTTGAGTCTTCACTACCAGATATGTCATGAAGCTCCAAGATAAGTTTAGGATATGCTTTATAGCTCTTCCAACTTCTTTTTCTAAACCACTTAGGATTTCTACACTACTTACAATTTATGAAAGTCATCACTTACATCGGGCTTCATTGAGAACTACTTGCTCAAATTAGAGAAAGATCCCTCAAACAAATCAATAGAGAAAAAAGTGTAATTGAATTATCAAACATATCAAAACAACACATGATATACAAATGTAGTGCTTATTAGTTTGGTGAGTCACAGAGGCAACCCTTCACCAAGAAAGAAAATGTACATGTAGATCTCCTTGAGTTGGTCCACAAAGATATTTGGGGACCAAGCAAGGAACCTTCAATTTCTAGATCAAGGTACTATGTGTCATTCATAGATGAGTAGCAAATGGACTATCTTGTATTTATGAAGCATGAGGATGAAGTATTTGAAAGCTTTAGAAAGTTCTTAGCTCTTGTGGAGAATCAAATAGGTAAAACCCTTAAAAGACTAAGGCCAAATGGAGGGGGAGAATACTAATCCCATGACTTTGATTCCTATCTCCAAGAGAGGAAACAAAAGGAAAATCACCACTAAATACATTCCTGAGAATAATAGAGTGGCCGAGAGAAGAAATAGGAAAATTGTGGAGGCTACAAGGTCCACGCTCAACATGAAGGAATTTCCCAACTTTTTGTGTGCAAAGGAAGTCTCTACTGCCACCTATTTGGTAAATAGACTTCCATCAAAAGCTCTAGATGGCATGACTCCATATGAGGCATGGAATAGAATAAGACCTAGCTTGGATCATTGAAGAATATTTGGGTGCATTTCATATGCACACATACCTTCACAAACTTACATACATACATACATACATACATACATACATATATACATACATACATACATACATACATACATACATACATACATACATACATACACACATACATTTCATACATGCACTTATTTCATATGCACACATATATACATACATTTCATATGCACACATAACTTCACACATGCATTTCATCATGGCATCAGAGGTCTCAACCACATTTGGTGGATCAAGGTCCGACATGCGTAGAAACTACTTGATTGCACATGATTTTGAGAGAACTCCAATTGAGAACACCTTATATGTTAAGTGTTCAAATGATGTGCTTCTGATCATTGTTGTATATGTCATCAACATGTTGCTCACTGATCCTAATGAGAAGAATATTTTTTATTTTAAGACTGATTTGTATGCCTCATTTGAGATGTCATATTTGGGGTGTTTGCACCATTATTTGTGCATTTGGTTTATGCAAGTTGATGGCGGAATAGCTTTGAGTCAAACAAAATATATTGAAACATTAATGCAACATTTTGGCCTTAAAGACTGCAAATCTATCACCACTCGTATGGAAACAGGTTTACGATTGAGTCTTCATTATGCTGGAGATGCATTTGATGTTATTCTCTATCAGCAAGCTATTGGATGCTTGATTTATTGGTGCATAACTCAGATTGATATTCAATTTTTGTCTCACAAATGAGTAGGTTTATGCAAAGCGCAAGTGTCAAGCATTGGTAGGCGGTTAAGTGCATCTTTTGCTACTTGAATGGTACACAACTACTTGGATTATTTTATCCCAAGAGGGGATCACTATCGCCATAAGCTTTGGGCTTACTTCCTTTTGTGCATTGATTCCATAGCTTGACACTTGCTTATACATGAGTGCCAACTCCTTGTTCTCCACATCACTCCAGGGGGGATTTATTGATATATTTCAGTAGTGATGTGTGCGAACACACTAGGATCATGGGGGCTTTTTCTCCTCTTTAGGAGGTTTTCTCCCCTGGCTTGTATATATGCCTATAACCCTAATGACTCACTTATCTTTGTACATTCACTAGGTAATACATTCAGTATTGTGTGTTAAGCTTCAAGCTTCTTCTTCTTCTTCCTTGTGTTGTTTATGTGCTTCAACAGACCTCAAACTTCAACATCTTGTACCAAGATGTTATTCCTAGCCAGCTTTTTCCATGAAGGTGCAAAACGACCCAAAGTGTCAGGATTGGGTTAATTATCTCTACTTAGCACCATCATGAGGTCCCCCAATAGTTGCATACATGATCACAACCATCTGAGATTGGCTACCATGTTTGCATCGTATGAAAGATATAACACCCAAGATGTTACTGAAAATCTTTGATCTCACACAGAAAACATTTAAAGTATTTCAAAAGATTTAGGCACCACATGTCTCGACTTTACGGTTCGAGCATGAAAATTTGGATCTTATTTATGACATGAGTACAAAACCATCTTCGAAAACTTGGTTGGCCTAGCTTTATCTGATCAAGTACCTACCCGCTATAAACAAACCTTCAAAGAAATATTTACCACCGGCTTTTAGGAATATCATTTAGAAGTGTTCATCACCAAACCAACACATCTACTCGAATGATTTGCCTATGAACAGCTTATGTATTCAACTCACCATCGGTACTTCCCACATGACACACCACGAACCATTGACTGAAGCAAGTTAGAAGCACACTTAGCTAGAGGTTTCCATGTCAATAAGCACACCCTTGCCCAAGATCTCCTTCAGAATTACATCGATCAATCTTTGCAACAAGGTTCTATTTGGGATGACAAACACGAGAGGGAGGGGGTTGCTGGTAGTAGCAATTGGTATGGAAGAAGAGGAAGCATGTGAAGAGAGAAGGATCATGACCAAAGAGGGCCCCCCAACAAATTTTCATAATCAATATCGATTTGCAAATATCAAAATCACCATGAAGAACAACAATGATTCTAATCATTATACCTTGTAACATAAAAATTCCGATTTTTTGCAATGGAATGCTCCATTTTGTGCAAGCTGAGTCATCCTCAAGATTTAAGAGCTTAAGTAGAATGTACTTATCAATTTTCATATTTTTTGGACATTGTTTGATACCTCAAAAGTAGCTTAGGATATAACGTTTGACTAGGCCATCCATTAGATGTGAAACCGGTCCAATCATATCAAACACTATAAAAAGAGCTAGAGAGCTCATTTTTGGGGGTTAGCTAGTTTTGAAGAATAAGCATTGTGAGAGATCTTTTGTAACTTGAGTTATGAATAGAAGTATTTGTCCTTCCATTGTCTCTATTATTGTCTCTTCCATGTGTGTGTGTGTGTGCATGTGTGTGTGCATTAGTTTGCTTCTCACCATCGCCTTCACGCACATCACTCATCCACAATTGTCATATCATCCTTATATCTCCATGGATTGAAAATTAAGGAGGTGAGACTCCATAATGCAATACTCATCCTTGTCTAGAGCAACAATACACCTCTACAAAATATGGTCATTGAAAGAAAGAACATGTCTCTCATGGACATGGTGAGGTATATGGTCAAAATTTAGGCTTTACCACATAGCTTCTAGCTTGAGGCTATTATGTGTGCAACATATGTACTTAATGTGTGTCCTGCCAAAACACTACAATTGATCACTCCATATGAGCCTTGGCATGGTTTCAAGCCATTTGTTGTTCATCTGTGTGTCTTTGGTTGTCTGGTATATGCTTTAGTGTATGAACAACAATGCAGAAAACTGGATGATAAAGCAATAAAATATATTTCTTAGGTACAATTTAGAAAGCAAAGGCTATCATTTGTATCATCCACATACTAAACACATTCTATTTAGCCATGATGTTATTATTGTGGAAGATGCAGTTGTACCAAGGAGACATCAGTTAGCTTGAAGAATGTGTATGACACTTTGTTGCATCTTTTTACAAGTGAACAATCAAGTGCTATTTCAAATGTGGCAATTTATCAACCTTTAGAGGCTCCAAATGATAATGCAAACCATTCCGTTTCTGATGCAAATTTACACAATGCGCTTATTGATGAGAGGGCTAACATAGAAGTGGCAAAAACTATGCCTAAACGGTTGGTGCAGACCTAGAGAGATAGAAAATTAGATGCACCATTGACATATCATACATGTTCAGGATCATAGTGCTTCTTTTGTATCACATTTCTATCCAACGGATGTCTCTAGCCTTTGTGATGAGAACGAGCTTGTTTCTTTTGATGAAGCACAAAATTCAAAAAATTAGATGGCATCTATGCAATTAGAATATGATGCTATTATGAAGAATGGTACTTGGCCTTTATGTGATTTGCCTCCATGAAAAAGGCCATTGGTAGTAAATGGGTATACAAGCTAAAATGGAAGCTTGATGGAAAAATTGGCATGTGTAAGGCTAGGCTTGTTGCCAAAGGTTATGCTCAAGAGAGAAGCATTTATTTTGACAAGGCCTTTGCTCCCACATGGTAAATGACCACCGTTCATAGCATTTCAGCACTTGCAGCTCATCATGTTTGGAATGCATATCTTTTCAACATTAATGGTACATTTTCGAATGGCGATTTACATGAAGAAGTGTATGTTCTCTAGCCCCATAGTTTTGTTTAGGGCATGAAAACAGAGTGTGGAGGTTGAAAAGGGCATTATATAGTTTGAAACAAGGATCACATGCTTGATATGAGAAGATACATGTCTACTTGGGGCATCTCTATCATTAATTGGGCATTTAGTTTATGCAGGTTGATGGGGTAATAATTATGTGTCAAAAAAAATATATTGACACATTCTTGCAATGTTTTTTCCTTGAAGATTGCAAAACTATTTCCACTCCCATGGAAACAAGTTTATGGTTGAGTCTATATTATGTTGGATATGCATTTGATGTTGTTCTCTATCGGGAGTCTATTGGATGCTTGATTTATTTATGCATATCTTGACCTAATATTCAGTTTTTGGTCTCTTCAAATTAGCAAGTTTATGAATTGCCTAAGTGTCAAGAATTGGCAGGTAGTGAAGCATATCTTTCGCTACTTGAGTAGTATCCAGCCACTTGGATTGTTTTATCCCAAGGGGGATCATTAGTGCCATACTTACATGCTCTTTCTTACTCAGACTACATTGGTCGCTATGGCACTTGTGTGTCCACTAGTGTTCTTTGCTTCATGCTTGGTAGCTTATGCATATCTTGGTTGAGTAAGAAGCCACCTACTATGGACACTTTTAGTTGTGAGGTTGAGTATAGGGAAACTTTCACAGTGACTATTGAGTGTGTGTGGCTTAGATGCCTTTTGGTTGATTTGGGTGTCAGTTAGTCTTTTACCACCACCATCTTCACTGAAAGATAGAGTTCATTAGTAGTTCTCATAAGAGGGCAAGGGGTTGCATACTCATATGTGTGGAAGGGAGGGAAAAACATGTCCCTCTCGTGCATTTTCAACAATTGCATGGAGAAAACTTGGCTTGAAGGCATGACTAGACATGCTCAGAGGTGTGAGGAGATGGGCTTTAAGGCATGAGGAGGGCATCCCACATGATGCATCGAATCACTTTGTAAGCTCTATAAAGGTGCATGACAAAACCCTTTGACCAAACTAGGTTATCAAGAGAGAAAGGTGCACTCCTTCTCCTTCACACACAACTTCATGGGGAGAGAGAGGAGAGAGACACCCTTCAATTCTCTATCTTTCTACCCATGACTCCATGGTGTGACTTATGGGTTGTGAATGCCATGCTTGCAAAATGCTCTAAAGACCATTGCAATACCTTTTTAGATGCGGATGATGGCATAGAGAAATCACCCATGTAAAAGAGATGAAGCAAGGCACAATATGATGTTGGGGGACCTCCACGTCCCAATTATGTGACCACGCTTATTTAAATATGTATTTGGTTGAGGAGTGATGTTCTCCAAAGCTTTCCCATCCACCCTTTCTATATAAAGAATGTCTTAGATCCAAAGGATTCCCAACCTTCCTTTACTTCCCTAAGTTTATGAACCTTACTTTATAACAAAAAAACATTCCTAATCATTAGTGATCCATCTCTTAAAACTTGGGACCAAGATATCTCTAATAAAGTAAGTCTATGATCTGAGTGTCGGATCAGTTTAGACAAATCTGAAAATCACATACTATTTGTTCACTCATGTGTATGGCCAAAGATCTTGAGATTGGACTTAATCATAGGTTCATGTTGTCTCTAAAACAATTAATTCACTTAGACTAGTGGTTAAGTCTCAAGGATTTGAAGGAGGAAGTGTTGGGTTCGACCCCATGGGCAACATGGGGAGAGGGTTTTTCCCAAAGAGCGCTAGAGCCTTAAAACTCAAGTTAACAAGAGTTAACCGAGTCCAGAGACTTAACTCGAGTGGCAGGTACACTTGGAACTAGACGACTCTAGTGGAAGGTGCTAAAGAAGTGGTGGAGATCACACCAACCACTAGTGGATTCTAGTGGAAGGTCCTAAATATGTGGTGCAGATCACACATGCACTTGTGGACTTTAGTTACATTTCTGGTCCTTGTTGATTCAAGTAGATATATATAGAGGCATAAGGTTGGGAGGAGAGTCATCTCTCTAGAATGTGGTGTTCATAATAGTTAGATTGTTACAATATCCCTATTGAAGGGCTCAATAATATTTCATGCACAAGTGAAAGCTCCAAGATGAATTGTGTGCTTGATCATAGGAATGGCACTCATAAAAATATCACTTTGGTAAGATAGAGAAGCCAACCATTTCGCTACTTCCATGCACAAGTGGTGCCCCTAGACAACACATAGAGAAACACTGAATTGGGAAAGAAAGCTTTCTAATCTACCCTTATCATTTCTTTTGTACTTTGCACCATATCCAACTTATAAGTGCAAATTAAGAACATACATAGAATGATTTGTGTAGGTATTTGACCACTAGGATTCCCTCTTTTTCAGATCAAGACTAAGATACGATTCTCTTCTTTTTAAATAGGCACATCAAAGAGATGATAACCAAGGCCAGTAGAAAGGATCATGGGCTTGGGGAAACGTGCTTATATTGTTTATCACTTGAAGCATATTTTTGAGGATGTAAATCTTCGTCAAGGGGGTTTTTGAGGATGTAAATGTTCGTCAAGGGGGGAATGTTATAAAGCAACTTGACTAAGGTGAACATCAAGATAACGTTATGCCCATAAATACATTTGGAGGATTTTTTTTTCAAAGACTCTTTAGATCCTTCTACAAGCACCCACTTGTGCTAGCTTGAGTTAACTTGACTTATCTCAAGCTAAATCGAGTATGAATATGAGGCCTAAGTTGAGTGGCTAGTACATTTTACATGTGTATACTTTAGTCAACTGGGACACTAGTCAAGTTTAGGTCCAATTGTGATTACACATGTGATAGTGGAGGTTGAGCATGCACAGGTGAGCTCCAGTTTACTTGAGAGGTCACACTCAATTCATAAATGTATATAAGAGCTCGTTGATTGGTGAGATGTATGTCATTATTTTGTGTGAGCATGAGAATGTGCAACATGAGCCTATCTTGTGTGAGCATGAAAATGTGCAACATGAGCCTATCCATTTTATTTTGGATAGATTTGGCGAATGCTTACACTGAGAGGAGTAATCTTGCTACTTCCAGCAAACTGTTTGTCTACTTGAGATGCAAGATTTTCTACTTTAGTCCAAGTCCACATAGCATAGTGGTTGATGCTTTGAATCTTTAGGAGAAAGTCCTGAGTTCAAATCCTAACTGGACATATCCATGAGTTCTCCAAGATGGGTGCCTCTACCTGGGAGAAAGTCCTGAGTTCAAATCCTGACTGAACATATCCATGAGTTCCCCAAGATGGGTGCCTCTACGTTACGAGATCGAATGTGTGTCTTTTCAATTCATTGTACTCTCAAGTAAAAAAGATTTTCTACTTTTCATCTTATTGGATTAATCCAACTCTCTTTTCTATACTCGTTTTTGAACATGAGATGTCCCTTGCATAGAATTGATGGATGATGAAAGTTCACCCGAGAGGAGTGAAATACCTCGAGCATGACGTACTTCCTACATTAAGTCGATGAATGATCAATGTTTAGGTGAGTTGGGGAATATTTCTCTTCTTCTGCTTTGATTTATCTTCTTCATAGAAACATCCATGTTTATCATGTGTTCCATGTATTCCTCAGGTATGGGCGCTCCAAGTTGGTCGGTTTTCTATTTTCAGTCAAAACAAAAAAAAAAGACCACAGTTCGTTCTGCAATTGAAAGGAAACCAAAATGAAGGTGTCTTTTAGAGCTTCTTCAAAGGAAGTTGAGTGCCAGATAGGAAGGGCACATGAAGACCTTTCTGGGGTGACCGAAGTATACTTTTGGGTCATCGAACCAAGCATTAGGGGCACATGCATCAAAGTTCCAACGACTTCCGATCGCCCTAAGGGCACATGCATGCTAGGTCACCTGAACACGTTCGAGTAGAAGAAAACATCCACTGTCAATTGCACATGAAAGGCTAAAAAAGGATAAATTAATCTTCAGATCACCGGACCGGAAATATTAACAAGGTGACATTTTGTTCAGGTCACCTGGAGAGTCACCGGACACATCAGATGACATGCTGGAATAAAGCGAAGAATCTACTCACC